>CM062926.1:23305390-23905390 GCA_031878705.1 Tapirus indicus | reverse complement strand
AGCTTTTTTCAATTAATTGCATAAATGGTACTGTGCTCTAAATTTCTTTCTGTTTCTTGCTTTCTCTCACTCAATGCTGTGTTTTTGAACTCTAGTTACACTGCTAGTTCACTACCTCTTAGTACTTCTCCTAAGTGTGTTTGTTTAGTTGTATCTGTGTCGTGTTGTTGTCAGGTGTGTGCTTGATGGGCATAGATGGTGCTGTGCCCCGAATCTCATCCTCCTTCAGATTTCAGCTTAATCGTCTCTCGCCAGGGAGCCTGTTCCCTCACCCGCCCTGCATCAGGTCTACCACTATCCATGCTCAAAGCAAGGGATTTGACCTGTCATGTTGACCTGCTCATAATGACTTGGTCAAGACTAGTGTTTGTCATACGCTTGTCTGTACGGGGCGCTGCGCCCAGTGCTTCCCTGTGTCATCCTCAGAACAGCTCTGAGGTCAGTGCTCTTATGGTGTAAGCCACAGAGAGCTCAAGTAATCATCCCAGGTCACACAGCTACTAAGTGGAGGTAGTTGGACTCACACCCAAGCCACTGGGCTCCAGAGAAGGCCCTTCCGCCTCGAAGCCAGTGTCTCTCAAGTATGGGAGGCTTGTCGGGTGGCTTGGTGGCACTTGAATGCAGCCTTCCTCCACTCAACAATACTTATTGAGTGCCCAGCTCTGTTCCAGGCCCTGGGGATTCAGGAATAACTAAGACAAACATCCTGCACTCAGGGAACTCGCATCCTAGTGGGGGAGGCAGACAGTAAAGAGATCAAGAGTGAGACCCACAGCATGTCAGAGATCAGACTGGTGGGGGCGTCGGGTCAGAGCCCCGTGCATCCACCAGTGGGACTGTCAGGGCATGGGAGCATGCTGCTTTATTCGATTTAATGTCCAGGGCAGGTGTCATGGCAGTGGTGACAGGTGAGTCACCTCCAGGAGGGCGGTGAGGCAGGAGGGAGCCTCATTTTGGCGCTGATGTGCCCCTAACGTCTCTGCAGAAGGAGGGAGAGACAGAGAGAGAGGCCCTCGGCTCAGGCTTCCGCAGGCAACCTCTGCGTCGGAAGCCAACCTCAGAACCCGCCAGAACGTGAGCCCATTGCCCTGTTTTCTGGGAACTTGTTTTTGCGCTTATTTTCTAGTTTTCCGTTTTGGAATTGAAGCCAGGTGAAAACAAGTCACAGAATTAGTGACGGGTAGTAGGAGCGTGCGGCCCAGTTGCTAAAGCGTTAAGTGTGGCTGCAGTCTGTGAACTGCTCCACGGGCTTCTGTTGTGCTGGTTGGGGGCAGGGCTGAGCGGGTCTTACACGGAGACCCCAGACGCTGGGGCTCAGGCGAGGTAGATGTTTACTTCCCTCTCACTCAGTCCCAAGTAGGAGACCAAGGGGGCACCTCGGCCCCCTTCAGCTTGCATACATCCTTCTCTGGGTGCAAGCTCTGTTGCCACTGTCTCCCATTGCTTTGAAAGGGCAGAACCAGAAATGACACACATCTCTTGGTTGTGTGGCCATCCCAAGCTTCTGTAGGGGCTGGGAAATATCTCCAGCCTTGGGATTCTGCCATTAAAGGGGAGAAGAGACACTGGGTGGCAGGTAACAGTCTCCTCCACGGTGCCACCTTTCGTCACATTTCTGTGAGGGCAGGGACCACATCAGCTCTCTTGTCACCGTGACGTTCTCAACACAGCGCTTGGCACGTTGTCAGTGCTCGCGAAATAGTTCATTCAGAGGCCTGGGCTTCTCTGTGGACACACAGGTCAGGCAGACGCGGCCTCAGCCTGGGGGTGTTCCCCAGCTGAGAGGAGACACGGGCAGGAAGCAGGCGCTGCATGTGAGGATGGAGGCAGCCCCCGGAGCATTGTGGGAGCGGCGGGGAGGCACATGACCTGACCTCGGGCTGCTGGGAGCCTTTACCCAAGGGATGCCTGACCCGGTCTGTAGAGAACAGAGGAGTTTCCCAAGCAGGCAAGGGGGATGCAAGATTTCTAGGCAGACAGGATAGAACATACGTGAACTCTCCATTCATTCATTCATTCATTCACTCATTCATTCAGAACCTGTTTCTGAGGGCATCTCTGGGCCAGTCCCTGCTCTGGGAAATGCTGGAGACCCAGATGTGAATCAGGGTCACCTCTTGTCACCAGTGAAACCACCTCCTGAGGCTCCACTGGGTTCAATCCTCTGCTTCTAACCTTCCTGTAACTCCTAAGACCAGTCATATCACCCCTTTCACATCTCTCCCACCTTCCCTTTCCCAAGAAATAATCCGTGAATGTGACATGCGTTACTAAGAGGCCCTGCACTCACCAGGCTGGTCCAGAGTAAGTAAGACAGGTCCTCATAATCGTTTTAGTATTGATGATTTCAGATTGAGTAAGAGTTCATTCCAGAGCCTCAGATCCCAACCGTGACCACAGAGGCAGGGCCGGGAACATGAAGATGCTCCCCAGGGAGATGGTGGTGGTGATGTTGTCCTCCTTCTAGACCCCCCAGCCGAGCCTCTGTCGGGTGACTTGAGGCAGTAACCAAAAGGACCACGAGGGGGCGATGTTTTCACATGCACATTTTCTGGAACCCTAACTTCTCTAGGATGTCTTTACTGGTGTGCATGTCCTTTTCATTCAACAAATATTTATTCATTTTTTGTACATTCTAGTTCATGACAGAATGAATGAATAAAAGAAAGAGGAGAGAGAGTTCGATTCCCAAGGCTCTCTGGTGTGCAGGGTCCCCTGCTCAGAAGCCCAGACTTGAGTCGGATTTGGCCTGTGCTCTGAAGGCTGCCTGCTGGGCAGGGAGGTCCCACGGGCACCGACAGCGACGGCCTGTCGTGGCAGAATTGCTCAGGCAATTTACAACGTCCTGATGGCACAGCCCGGTCGTGCCATCCCTCACCTGCTCAGTCATTCACCACCTGCCTCCTGAGCCTGCCCGGGAGAGAGGGGCAGACCCAGCCCTTCCTGTACACATCTTGACAGTTGCTATAGGGCATCCATGGACTTATGCACAGGGTGCGCGGGCACCCAGGAGGGGTCGATTTCCTCTACCTGGAGGGGTCAGGGGAAGCTTCCAGGAGACCAGCCCTTGAGCCGTGTCCAGACAGGAGAGCAGCCACCTGCCGGGGGTCAAGGTGGGGAAAGGCTGTCCAGGGCAGAGGGAGCAGTATGTGCGGAGGCCGGGAGATATGGGTGGGTGCTTGACCTGGTTGGGGAAGCAGGAGGAGTTTGGTGTGGCTGGAGCATGAGATGGGAGGGAGGAAGTCAGGGTGACCAGGCCAGAGGGGCTGGCGGCCTTGTGTGCCAGGGGTTTTCCCCCAGGGCACTGGGGAGCCCCAGGAGGCTGTGAGCAGGGAGGGGCAGGGGCAGGTCTGGGCGTAGGACTCTCTGGGGCCCTGTGGGGGATGCACAGGAAGCTGGGGAGGAGGCCGGGGTCCAAGGAGAGAGGATGAGGCCTGAGCTGGGCCCAGAGCCGTGGATGGAGGGGGATGGGGCAGAGAGGGTCGGGGAGCAGGAGGGTGGGGTTTGGGGGCTTCACATGCTGCGGGGGGAGGTGAGGAGAGCACCAGTGATCAGATAGACAGTGGGGAGCCAGCCAGTGGTCCAGGCCAGAGGAGATGCAGTGGGCTGGGACGCTGAGGATGGAGCAAAGGAAATGGACGAATTTCCATTTTTCCTGAGAGATCCAAGAGGGTGTGTGTGTGTGTATTTATATACGTATATGTATGTATATACATATATACAAATATATGTGTGTAGATAGTTGATCCTCGTTATTCACAGATTCCATACGTGTGAATTCGCCTATTCACTAAAATGTGTTTGTAATCCCCAAATTGACACTCGCGGTGCTCTCGAGGTCATCTTCAGACGCTCGCGAGTGGAGAAGATTTTGAGTCGCCTGGCGCACAGGGTCCCAGCCGAGGTCGAGCAAGGTGACGCTCTGCCTTGTTTCAGCTCTCACACTGTACACAGTGTCCCTTATGCGGTCTACTTAATGCCACATTTCCCACATTTCTGTGCTTTTTGTTGGTGATTTCGCTAGTTAAAGTGGCCCCAAGCACACTGCTGCAGTGCTGGCTAACGTTCCTAAGCGCAGGAAGGCTGTGATGTGCCTTACGGAGAAAACACGTGTATCAGATGCGCTTCGTTCAGGCGCGAGTTGTAGAGCTGTTGGCCGTGAGTTCGGTGTGAATGAATCAGCGTGATCTTAAATAGGATGTCTTCAAACACAAATACACAAAACAGGGTGATGTATTGACCCGTTGATGAAAATGTTGCGACCAGAGGCTCGAGGGAACCTAATGCTGTGTTTCCCCTAAACGCGTGGTTCAGAACTCGCTAATTCAGCATTCGAGGCGACTCTAGAACATGAGCACCGCGGGTAACGAGAATCTACTCTACATCGAAAAGACATTCTGTTTTAAAAGGTTGCTCTCCCTTCCCTCAAAGACCTTTCACATGTACCTCTGTCCTGTCAGGTTCCTTGACAACCCGGAGGGCCTCGTGGGACAGTGCAGCCGCTGGATCAGCCCCTCAGGTATGTCCTGAACGGGGACAGGTGGGGCTCTTGGCGGGACCAGGTGGTCGGGTCCGTCCTGGGGTTGCTTCTCTTTACACCCCTTTGTTTTCCTTCTTGGAGTTTTCCAGATTGCATGTGGATATGTACCCATTGTAGAAAAACAAGTCTTCCCCCAAAATTCAAAACTGTCTCTGAATAATAACAACACACACACAACCACATGCACATAATGGCTTTTTTTTTTCCAGTGGAATCATATTATGTATATTGGTCTCCGACTTGCCTTTTTTCATTTAAGGAGAGTCTATCTTGGAGACTTTCTGTTTCGTCGGTACTTGTAGAATTTTGTTAGTATTTTTTTATAATTGTGGCAAAGTACACATAATATCAGTATTTTAAAATTGCAGTTGTGACTCATTAGTCATGAAATCAATTTAATGGGTCACAAAGGGGATTTTTTTAAAATTTAAAAGAACAGACAAAAAATATGAGTACCTTGCAGGAGGTAAGAAAATGCTTTATGAGACATTAGTTTCAGTGACACATTTATATTCATATATATGTGTGTGGGTAATAGGCTATAATATAAAATGTATTTCTAATTACATCTTGGTTTTCAAATGTTTGAAAAACAGTGGTCTATCTATGGGTACAACCATCTATTGTGTTATATGATATAACCCATCCTATGAGTATACCATAATTTATTTCACCAATTTTTCATGGATAAACATTTAGATTATCTCCAACTTTCTGATACTGTAAACTCTTTACTCCTTTTTTCCTTTATGGGATTTTAGTTTAAATACTAACATAGTGTTTGCTTATAAAATAATTTAAACCAAATTGAAATGTGTAACATAAAAGTGAAAGTTCCCGTCCCCTCCCCAATCATACTTTCAAAGTAATCTCTGTTAATATTAATAGTATGGTGAGTATATGTGTCAATTACCTATTGCTTTGTAACAAACCACTTCAAAACATAGTGCCTTAAAACAGTAGCCATTTTATTTCTCTAGGATTCTTTGGGATAGCAATATGGGCTGGGTTCAGCTGGGCGGTTCTTCTACTGGTCTTACCAGGGGACGTTCACGCTGATGCTGCCATCTGGTGGCTCGACTGGGGCGGGATACTTCAAATGGCCCCTCTCGCTCCCATCGGGGGATTAGCGCTGGCTCATCACTGGCGGGTCTAGGAGGCGTCAGCTGGGATGGCTCATCTCTGCTCCTTGGGATTTCTCCATGTGGCACTCTTAGGGCAGCTTTCCAAGTGGAAGCTGCCAAGCGTGGGAGTCCCAGAACATCACTTCTGCCACATTCAAACAAGTCACAAGGCCGGCCCACACTCAAGAGGTGGAGAAGTAGATGGGAGAAGCAGCAGTCACATTGCAGAGGGACGCACACACAGGGATGGGAGCAGCTGCAAACAGTCTCTGCCGCCTGCTGCCAGTGCTTCCTCTACGTGCACAGCCACCATAGATAAAGAAATATATTGCACACGTGGTTTTGTCTTACAGAACCATTGTGTTTTGCAAACCTATTTTAAAACAAAGGTAGGCTCACCCTACATCCATTTTGGTCAACATCTTGCTTTTTTCATTAAGTAACTTTGGGGCTGTTCTGTGTTGTTCCTTATAGATCCACCAGAGCTTTTTTTAACAGCTGCACAATATGCATGGTTTGGCTAAATCGCCATTTTTAAAGCCAATTCCGATTATTGGAGACAGCCTTTATCTTTTAAACTACATATGTTCCTGGGGCAGACCACCTGTTTTTGTAAGCCAGTGTTGTACATTTTGAAACAACTGGGGGGGAATCAAGAACATGTGGTGACACGGGAAACTGATCTGAAATTCAAGCTGCCGCATCCATAAATAAAGTCGTCTTGGCACACAGCCACGACCACTGGCTCACTCTCGTCTGCGGCTGCTTTTGCGGGAGAACAGCTGACACAGACCGCCCGGCAGGCAAAGTCAAAAATGTGTACTCTCTGGCACTTTACAGTGAAAGTTTGCTGGGCCTGTTTTAGAGATACATGCTAAATATTTACAGGTAAATGATATAATCATGTGGGATTTGCTTTGAAACAGTACACGAGGGGGAAGTGGTAGGGGTTTTGATAAAACCAGATTGGCCGGGCAGCCCAGTGGCATCGCGGTTAAGTTCACACACTCCGCTTTGGCGGCCCAAGGTTCGTGGGTTCGGATCCCGGACGTGGACCTACACCACTCGTCAAGCCGTGCTGTGGGGGTGTCCCACATACAAAATAGAAGAAGGTGGGCATGGGTGTTAGCTCAGGCTAATCTTCCTCAGCAAAAAACCAGATTGGCTGTGAGTTGACATTTGTTGCAACTGGGGGATGGTCCGCTGGTGTTTGTGATACTGTTCCACGTTGCATATGCCTGACATTTTCCAAAAAATGTTTTTGAAAAATCTCAGTGCCTAAGGCAGTGCCAGGCACAGAGGAAGCACTGAGGAAACAGGCACTGTGGTTGAGACCCTCGGGGCGTGGGCCCCCACGTTCTGGGTTGGGGGCCCCTCTCAGGCCTCCCCCCTGGTGGGGGGTATCTTGACCACAGAGACGCTGCGGGAGTACCTGAAGGTGGTGATGGCCCTCCAGTACGACGAGAAGCCGCCCTACGCCCTGCTGAGGAACAGTCTGGAAGCCCTCCTGCGGGATCTGCGGGTGTCAGCCTACGACCCCGTGGACCTCCAGATGGTGCCGTAGGTGGGTTCCGGTGGGAAGAGCATGTGAGTCTTAAACCCTCTTCCTTGCTCCCCCCAGCCCTGCCTCCCACATGCCCAGGGACCAACTGCCCAGTTAGACGCTGGATTTTTCCACAAGCTTCTTGAACCTTCCAGCCCTCAGGAATCACAAGTGGCAGGAACTCAAATTGGCTTTAAGGAGAAGGGGGATCGATTGGCTCTTGTAGCTAGAAAATTCCAAGGAGGAAGCTTTAGGCATGCCTGGATTCAGGGCGTGGAAAACAGCATCGGGATGTTATCTGTCTCTCTGTCTCTGTCCCTTGTCATCCCTCCATCCCTCTCTCCCTCCACCTGGAGTCTCTGCCTTCCTTCGGGTGGCTCCCCCGTCCCCCACACACAACACCTGGCTGGCCTGGGCCCTGTGGCGCACCTGGCTCTTCCACCTCACCCTTTATCTTGTGGGTCTTCCCCGTCAGCTCGGAACGTCCACCGCCTTCCACAAGGCACCGTACTCCGCGGCGGGGAGGAAGGATGCTCTTCATAACCAGCGCTCCAGCATCTGCTTGGTTTCCCGGGTTTTTGTTTCACCAACTTCGTGGCCTTGAACACCAGCGTGCATGGCCTCACTCAGGGTGCACGTGTCTGTGGGTGGAGTTATTTTGAAAGACAGAACGAGCCGCTCCCGTCGGGGCTGTACGCGTTTACTCTCTCATCAGTGCTGAGCGAGAGCGTACAGGAATTTTTGCAAGGTCAAAACTAAGCTAGATTCACTTCACGGTTAATTCTGTCAAGGCCGCATGGGTGTGTTCTGAGAAGCTTCCCCAAGGCCCCCCTCTGTCCGTGGAACTGTAATTTCTCTTGGTGGCTGGCTGGGATCAAAGCTCAGTGTTTATCCAGGGTTCTCAGGCGGAGGCCGTGTTGCCCCCAGGGGGCATTTGTCACCGTCTGCAGACATTCTTGGTTGTCACGACTGGGGAGAGGGTGCCACTGGCCTGTAGTGGCAGAGGCCGGGGACGCTGCTCCAGCTCCCACAGCGCACGGGCGGGCCCCACCACAGAATCATCCGGCCCGAAGGTCAGTAGGTCCGGGTTGAGGAAGCCAGGTCCAAGTGCGTCCCCTTGGGTGACAGCCTGTCTCCTGTGCCAGTCCTCTTCCCATCGTCACCTTGATTACAAGTGCTTCTTCATTCCCGCGACCTCTGCTCACATCCCAGGGCTGAAAACATGAGCTAACACGTATGTAGAGCTCTTCACACGCTGCCTGGTCGCAGAGCGCTCCCAAACTTTCCTGTAGGATAGTACTCTCTAGAATGAGGGCGTGGCCTTCTCCACCCAGCTCACTAGACGGCTCCTCCGTCCCCCCGGCTGTGCGAGAGACCTCCAGGTGTCCCCACACCCCTCTTCCGCCACCCTGTCCCTCCAGGCAGTGGCCAAGTCCCTTCCCGTCCACCTCCTCCACCCTCTCCCACCATCTCCCTGGAGGTGGCCCACTGTGTGGTCACTTGCTCATCCACCCACTGGGGGGGAGCTCCATGGGGGGCAGAATCTGTCTCCGTGGTCTGTGTTCCCACAGCCGCTGGCCTGGCGCGTGCGGAGTCCCCGCCCGTATTCATCAAGTGGGCGAGTCCGGTCCCCATTGGGGCTGGCCTGTCGTACAGAGCCTCCCCGTCCGCCCAGGACAGTGGAAATTTAAAAACTAAACCTAGCAGCCCCTTTCAGGATCATTCTAGTTTCAGACCTGCTTACTCTCCGAGGACCATGTACTCACTGGCAGGTTCCCGTGGTTAGGAGCTTAATGAGGAGCTGCTGCTTAAGGAGCCCAGTGACCTGGGAGAACTTGGAGTGACATCTCCCCTCTGCTTTACAGCAGCTTCTTGCCCTGAGCGGCGTGGCTGACCTCCCCTCAGATTCTAGACCAGGCCGAATCCATCCCACCTCAGGACCTTTGCACTTGCCATTCCCACGGTCTGGAACACTTTTCCTCTTCGGTTATGTGCAGCTGGCCCCTCCTCATTACTGGCTCTCAGATCCCGGGGCCTTCCCTGATCGCCTCGCCTGTTTTATGCCCGGCCTTCCTCCCTGTCTGGAGGGAAGTGTGTGTTTAATTTGTAATGTCTCCACTCCCTCTCCTCCAACTTGAAAGGCCAGCAAAGGTATCCTGTTCCTCTTGCTCAGGGTGGTATCCCCAGTCCCTAGAAAGTGCCGGTTACACAGTAGGGGCTTAATACTTGCTGCTCCTTGAATGAATAAAACACTAACAGCCATTTTTATTGTCTTCCAGAACCCTCAATTTGCAGTTTGAAATAGGAAAAAAAGAAGAAGAAATGTGACTCAGGTCTTGCTGTAGAATCACAGACAAGCTTCTGGAAAGATCCCTTGAATGTGCATTCCTGCTGTTTCTTAAGGCAATACTACTCATCGGTCTCAATTAGCGTCAGGGAACCCAGCACTTAGGCCCCGGATAATGTGAGCTTCCTCCTTTCGACTGTCCCGTCCTTTCAGCAGTCGTCTCCCGCCAGCTGCTGGGGTTGTGGGTGGAGAAGACCCCCAGCTCACAGCGGGGGTGGGGCTGGCCCCTCCATGGGGACCCTTCCTACCATTGGCACCACTATACTTTGGTAATAAATTGTTTCATTGAAGCTTGGAAAGTCGGGTGTCTGCAAAAGAAGTTCCTTTTTTTCTCCATCCATCCATCCCCTCAACCTTTCATCCAACCACCCACTCTTTCGTTCCTCTATCCAAACTTTCATGTGGATACCCATTCGTCCATTCTTCCACTTATCCATCCATCCTTCATCCTTCCATATGCTTGTCCATCCATCCACCTCCCACCCACTCTTTCATCCATTCATCCCTCTTTCCATTCATTCATCCAGTCAACCCTCCCTCCATTCATTCACCCTTTCATCCATTCATTCACCCTTTCATCCATTCATTCACCCTTTCATCCATTCATTTGCTTCCCACTCTTTCCCCATCCACTTCCCTTCCTCTCTTCCCTACGTGCATCCTTCCTTTTATTCAACACATATTCAGCAGGCACTTCTTGAGTACGTGCTACGTAGCAGACATTGTGTTGCAGAGAGGATCCCGATGAACAAGACACACCAGGGTCCTTGAGCTCTGGAGCCTACAGTCAAGTGGAAGGACATGGCGTTAAATGAGGCTTCAGGCTGTGCTCAGCACTCTGAAGAAAAAGCACGGTGCTCTGATGGGAGTGAGAAACCCAGGGACAGGAAGGCTCCTTTGGGGACACAGAGAAGCCAGAGGAAAGGCTGGCGCAACTGCCCCCACCTGGGAGCATGAGGCCTGGGCCAGAGCAGTAGGGTGGTGGTTGGAGGAAGGGAGGGCCTGGGGCAAGATTTCAAAGGCAGAGTGGCCAGCAGCACGTGGCGGATGATTAGCCTGGGAGGGGTTAAGAAGAGGGAGGAGGCAACACGTCTCCCGGATTTGGGCTTGAGTATCTGGGATCATCCACTATACTTTGGATTGGGGCGAACCAGAGGCCGGGTGGGGGCAGAAACTGCTCTGAGATGCCCTGATTCTTTCCTGCCCAGGAGAGGCGGGGGAGATTAATAGATGGGTGATCATTTCCCGGTTGAAAGCAGATGTGTCTAACCCTTTCCAGAAGGGGCTAGTCCTTAATGGGAGAGAGAACCCATAAAGCCCTGTTTGTTCACGAGTCCACAAAAGAAGGACGTCATCTGCCCTCTGGGCTCCAAATCAGGTAAGAGGATGGTCAATGCCTGCCCTTCCATCCTGCTGCCCCTTGGGCCCAGTCAAGTGCCCCGAAATGCCAGCAGCCCCCCTGTGCTCCCCCTCATCTCTGAGCGAGCAAAGCCAGCCAGGGCCCAGTGCTGCTCAGACCGTGGGAGAATCCCACCTCCAAGGAGAGTGGCTCATCCCCCCAACTCTAAAAGAGGAGGGTGTTGTCATCAGCATTAGATGAAAATCACATGGCTTAGGGGGTGGGAATGACCCTCATGCCACCACAGGGCTGATAGTGGCCGGAGCCCCCTCTGTCCTCTCCACCCGCCTCTGCCCCAAAATGAAACCCTGGCTCCGGGTTCATCAGACATTTGTGCTACTGCTGGTGCTGGTGCTGGTGGTGGGTTTTTTAAAAATAGCTTTTACTGAAGGACAACTCGAAGCCTTCAGGTGTGTGGTGTCTCCAAGAGGGGCCCCAGCAGGCCGCTGGGAAAGACAAATCATGTCCTGCTTGTGAAATATTTTTCTTGTGAAGAAGGTTTGTGTCTAAAGCTATAAGTAAAATCCCTTCCAGATGAGACCCCAGAAACAATAGCAAATATTTGCAGAGACTCTTACTGAAACAATTTCTGAGTAAATGTTAAAGATCTTATTGGCTTTTTTCAATGATTCATGAATCAGGCAGCATCCAATCGAGCAGACAGAAAGGAGCTCCGAGGAGCTGCACACAAAGAAAGACTTACAGGCAGAAGGGAGCAGGAAGAAGGAAGTTGTACTAGGCAAAAATCGGGTTGTTATTTCAAAGTCACTTTCCTTTAGAGGTCGGCAGATGACCTCACTACTGCTGATCAGGTGAGTCCTGACTGACCGATTTAAGATGCCATTTCTAGGAAAGCCGAAACTCATTAAGTCTCGGTTTGGTGATGTGGGGCTTAGCACAAGCAACTCCATTTTGGGCCTGCCATCTTATTTTTAACACTGAGTTGGAAGTTAATGGGAAAAGTTTTACTGCTTTTGATGGAAATACGACAAATACAGATTTTGATGGACATTTGTGAAAGGTGTAGACAATGTTTATTCAAAGTGGAAGCACAGCATGAATGATTCTATGGAAGGCGTTGGCGGCCCTGCCCATCTTCTGTGTAACGCTGCTCAACAGCATCTGATGTCTTTTCTATTGATGTTGAAGTAATTGTCAGGAAATTGTTTTCTTACTTAGCCTTTATACTGTTTGAACCGAGCAATTAAAGGATTTTTGTAATTTTTTGCCATTCAGTATTCAATTCTCTCATTTGGAACCCTTCTAACAAATGAAGTTGAGAGAATCCTCAGTTTTATTTATTTGAAGCACTGAAATCATACTTTAATTCTGAAGAAAAGGGCCCCCAAATTCTTGGCTTTTAAGATAATCCATGGAGGGCTGGCCCTGTGGTGTAGCGGTTAAGTTTGCGCACTCCGCTTCTGGCAGCCTGGGGTTCACAGGTTCGGATCCCGGGTGCGGACCGACGCACTGCTTGTCAGCCACGCCGTGGCGGCGTCCCATATGAAGTAGAGGAAGATGGGCATGGATGTTAGCCCAGGGCCAGTCTTCCTCAGCAAAAAGAGGAGGATTAGCAACGGATGTTAGCTCAGGGCTGGTCTCACACACACACAAAGAAGATAATCCATGGAGTGAAGCCTATTTTATTTCTTACTTGTAATTTCCAGTATCTCTTTAGCAATAGGATTATGCAACTCGAAAAAACAGACAGTGTTAAGTGCTCTGTTGCTCACAAGAACTTGTTAAATGTATTAAAGAATTGATGAAAAATTTCTCTCTTAAATGTCAAGGCAAATCTTAAAAGAGACATTACTTACGACAGGCAAAGAAGTTCCAACTTGAAGTGGATAATTGTTGCAGCATTTCTGTGACCATCTTCAAAAAGATTTTATCCCTTGAAGAATCTTATTCTTTTATGTGGCTGTCTCTAAATACTCTACCAGCATGGGAGTGAGTGGGGCCATCTTGTGTAGTGTTGAAGGAGGGAATAAAAAATGACAACAACACTCTTATTTTGTTGGACACCTTTTTTTTTTTTGCTGAGGAAAATTAGCCCTGAGCTAACATCTGTACCAGTTCCTCTACTTTGTATGTGTGTCGCTGCCACAGTGTGGCTGACACGTGGTGTTGGTCTGCACCCAGGATCCAAACCCATGAACCTGGGCCACTGAAGCAGAAAGTGCTGAACTTAACCAGTACACCACAGGGCTGGCCCCGGACACCCTTTTTAAAAGTCATTGATCAAGAGATGAAGCATAACTGGGGCTGGCCCGGTGGCATAGTGGTTAAGTTCGCACGTTCAACTTTGGCGGCCTGGGGTTCACTAGTTTGGATCCCGGGCGCGGACCTACTTACTGCTCATCAAGCCGTGCTGAGGCAGTGTCCCACATAGAAGAGCTACAACTCTACAACTATGATACACAGCTACTAACTGGGGCTTTAGGGAGAAAAAGGAAAATGAGGAAGATTGGCAGCAGATGTTAGCACAGAGCTAATCTTCCTCAAAAAAAAAAAGTAGCTCATGAAGAGTGCAACATAACCCTGAAGAGTGGCAGAGCAAGCTGTGCCATGAAAGATGGAATTACCGTGACCCAGTGAAGAGCCCACTGCCCAGCACACGTAAAAAGCCAATTCTATGGCACCAGCTTTTGAGGAAAGAAAAGGCTTTATTGCAAGGTCAACCAGCGAGGGGGCAGGAGGCAAGGCTCTCCAATCTGTGTCCCCTGTCCGAGTTTTGGGGTAAAATTTAAGGGATTGGGGGGCAGGCCAGTATGCAGAAGCGCTGGCAGGACGAATTTTGATTGGCAGGACTCCACGTGACCATCTGTGGTGAGGTGTGGAAAGGCCTTTAATACCAGATCTTCTGGACAATGGGCCCCTCGCTTCTGGAAATGGTCCGTCGTTCAAGTTCCAGTCGTTTCCCCGTCCTTTTGGTTCTGTGGGGGGGAATCTTTGGTTCTGGGTGCTATTTCAGGTCAAAAATTTCTCTTCTGCTCGTGCTCCAGCTACAAGACTTGAGGTTTTGGCTCACTGCCCCTGAAAACAACTTTCACATTCTGTTGTTGATGAGACAGGGTCAGTTTAAACCAGTCCCGTGGTTACGTTATGTGCTTCAACACGTCAAATCTGAAGAGCAGTTGTCAGCATTGTTAATCTCTTGCTACTACATGTTCAATATATTGGCTCATAATGCCGATGTCCAGTGTGTTTCCTCATTAATGGAAAAAATCCAATGATTGTTCAATGAAAAAAAAAAGTTGGATGTCACCACTGTGAAAACTATACAACATCATAAATGGAACGCAGACTGTAACTGCATGGAATTTTATAAGCAAATTCTGCAAAAAGAAGAAACTGTTAAGGAGAACCAAAGCATCAGGGACATATAATTGAAGAAAGAGGTGTGTGATGGGGGCAACCCATTATTTATTTCAGATAATCAGCGAGTGACGTTTTGTGTGGTAAAATACACAAGTTGCGTTTCCAGGAAGCGGGCTCTGAGGGAGCCCAGCATGCAGAGCGTCCATGAGGAAGTGCCCTGGGGGTCGTCCCCTGGAGAGGAGGGGACAGAGGCAGGTGGGGCAGAGGGAGAACCGAGCTGCGATGCAGCCCAGCGACAGCAAAGCCCAGCCCGTGGGGAGCTCTGAGCTGGGACAGCCCCACAGAGTGGTCTCCATTTGGGCCAGGATGGCCGCATCCTTACAGCAGCTGGGCTGCCCTGGGAAGAGGTGTGGCCTCGGGCATGGTGCTCTCTGCCCACGCACCCTGTCGGGTGCTTTAGTGAATTATACCCAGACACCCCGCAGCCACCCCGTGAGTTAGGTTTATTGTGTCCATTTTACAGGAAGGGAGACTGAGAAGTCCAGTGACTTGCTCAAACTCACACTTGTAATTGGTGACGGGGCTGAAATTTGAGCCCAGTTCTGCCCACCAGTCACCACACCAGTAGGACTTCCATACACTAGTTGGCAGTCCATTTACATGGAAAACTGTCCCCTCAGGAATCGCCCCTGATGTCTCCCTTCCTGGAGAAGCCCTGGGTCCTCCCGTCTGAGGGCGCCGGGGCTGGGGGGCGGTCATTTGCGGATCTTGATCTCCGAGTACTCGGTGGTGCTGGTGGTCTCCTGGTCCCGAGTCTCCCGGGGCCTCAGCTCGTGGAAACTGAGGGAGGCGTAATGGAGCTCCTGCTCCTCTCCCCAGGCGGGGGCAGCCACATCTGGGGGCAGGTGCTCTAGGGGGCTGTCCGGTGGACACTCACATTGGTCACCCTGAGTGGAGGGGAAAGGAGGGGCTCGTATGAGGATAATGGGGGCTGGAAGAGAGCAAGGAAGGTCCACAAGCAAACCTGGAACCTGAGCGTTTAGTCTTTCATCTATTCATTCCACACACGTTGGCTGAGCCCCCATTCATTCATTCAAATATTTGGGGATAATAATGCCTGGCTCTTGACCAATTGCCAATCGCCTAGATTCCTAGCAACAATCCACTGGGGAGACACTGTTGTCCCCACTTATCAGATGGAGAAACTAAGGCTAATAAATATCCCAAAATCACACATATAGTTGTTGGTAGGGCCAAGATTCATGCCCAGGTCTCTCGAACTCCAGTGCCTGCTGTCTGATGGAACAGCTCCCCTTTGCCAGGCCCTGGATTTTCAGTGGGGAACAAAGCAGACACCATCCCTGAACTCCCACAGCTAGCAGTGGGGCAGCAGATATTAAAGCAGTAGTCAATTATATTACTATCTAATTGCAAATTGTTACAGGATGCACAGGAATGGGGTGGGTGGTCTGAGAAGGACAGGGATTTGCTTAGACCTGAACTGCCCTCAGGGGCCACTCAGCATTTCAGAAGTTCAGGCAAATGTGATCACAAAATTGTGTTATGAACCCCAAATCAGAGGGTGTTGAGCAGTAAAGAGTTAACCTTGCCCTTTAGAAAGCTTTGAGCCTTTGCCCCAGCACCTGGAAGAGAACCTCTAACCCTTGGCATGTCCTGCCTGATAGGAGTGTCTGGGTTTACCTGGGGCCTCGGGCCACGTGCTATCAGCTTGACCCCTGGAGAGGCTGGAGACCGAGGTCAGCCACCTGGGCAGTCAGCCGTGTCTACAGGACCAACTTCCAATAAAAACCCTGGACACCGAGGCTCAGGTGAGCTTCCCTGGTGGGCAATCCTGTGTGTGTTGTCACACGTTTTTGCTGGGAGAACTAAGCACTTCATGACTCCACTGGGAGAGACACCGGAAGCTCATCCCTGGTCTCTCAGGGCCCCTGCCCCGTGTGCCCTTTCCCTCGGCTGATTTTAATGTCCATCCATTGCTGTAATAAACCATAACTGTGAGCATAAGTGTTAAGTGTGTCCTTCGAGTCAGTTACTGAACCTGAGGGTGTCTTGGGGACCCCTGAACTGGCAGCTGGTGTCAGAGGGAGGGTGGTCTTGAGAACCCCTGAAGTTTGTAGTAGATGATATTTATTTTGGGGAGATCTCTCTGGCCTCCTGTGTTGGGAAGGAAAGATGGGAAAGAGGGGGAAAGTGGGTCAGGGGTCCAGAGGGAACTGAGGAGGTGGGGGTGGGGAGGGTCCAGTTGGAGCTGAACACGGACAGTGAGATGGACAGGCGTGGTGGTCGCTGGCTCTGTGAGAGGAGAGGGAGAGCAGAGGGGAGGGTGACTCCTGGGTCACTGGACCCAGTGACTGAGTTGATGGGGATCCTAGAGCAAAAGCCTATTTATGCCATGATGCTTATCTAAGTCATCCAGAGGAGTGTGGCCATGGGGAGGTGACCAGAGGGATCCCGATGGACGGAGAGCTCATCACTCACCAGGGAGATAGGACCCAGCATGGAGGGGGCATCCTCACCAGCTGCCACCTCAGGTGACTCCTTCCTGCGGGTCTTCACTCTGAGGGGGGAGGCCAGGACCGTTCACCAGCCGGCTGGCTCAGAGCTTGGAGTGTGACTACTGCCCCCTGCTTAAGAGGCTAGAATTGCTGACCAGGGCCGGGAGGTGGGGGACATACCCAGTCTGATGACTTTCATAATGAGAATGGGGGCCCTCCAAGGATGGCTGGGATCAGGGGGTGGGAACAGACCCTGCTCTGATTCTCTGGCCCAAGGCCCAATTCTCGCAGCCTCTGCACCGTCCAGATTCCTCCAGCTGGGGCTGTCTGGGCCTCCAGGACCTGGCCCCTTCCCAGCCCCTGCACTCACCCTCCCTCCTGGGGCGACACTCACATGAGGAAGAGGAGACAGATGCAGACACTGAGCAGGCCAGCAACACCAGCTCCCGCGACAGCCCCTATAACGAATCCTTCCCCAAGCTCGGGCTTCCCTGCAGAGGAGTGGGGTTTAGGGTGACTCCCCTCCAAACCCCCGGCCCCTTGTGCCCCCTCCTCCCACAGGACTTGAGCTCCATGATCTTCAGCTCCCAGCCAGCCGGGGAACAGGACTCTGCCCCCACCCTCCTCTCACGCCTTCCCATCCAGGCCCTGGCCCTGCTCCCTCCAAGCTTCATCTTCTCTGGGACAGAGACTCCTTTCTCCCCAAGCCTCAGCCCCCGCTAGACCCCTGACCTGGCAGCAGCAGGACAGTGGCGCTCTGGGCCCCGTGGACATTCGTGGCCTCGCAGCTGAGTCTGAGGCCGGAGCTGAGCCCCCCGCGGAGGCTCAGGGAGCTGTTGGCCCAGGGCCCCTCGGAGCTGGAGGTGACCGTGAGGGAGGCGTTGCTGCTGTTTCCCTCCAGCAGACCCTTCCCCAGCCGCCAGCGCAGGGAGGGGGCCGGCTGAGCTCGGGATGAGCAGCCACAGTGCAGACTCTCGTCCTCCCAGGAGCAGGAGGGTCCCAGCAGCTGTGGGGGGTCTGTGGGGAGGGAGGAGAAGGTCAGCGGTGCCTCTGCCCTCCCGAGGACCCAGGTGTCCCCTCCCTGGGTGCTTTCCCTCCTCCCACACTCACTCTGCACAGAGAGATGCAGAGAGATGCGCAGGGAGCCCCGAGGGTGCTGAGCTCCGCAGATGAATTCGCCTTCATGCCCCAACTCCACCCGGGGCAGCTCCAGGACCCCCGGCTTCAAGGGCTGGGAGGGGCTCAGGGTCCGGCTCCCCCTGGCCCAGCTCATCATGGCTGGAGGGTTGCTGTCGGCCACACAGACCAGGCGCAGGGACTCCCCTTTCAGGACCAGAAGAGATGAACCGTTCCCTGGGTATTTCAGTTCTGGAAAGAGAGAGAAACAAAGAGAGAGAGATTGGCAGCGCTGAGCCCAGGCCTGAGGCTCTGAAGCCCTGCTCCCCTTTTTCGCTCTTCTTTTTTTTATAAGTTGGGAAGGGATCTCTACAAGTAGTTTTTAAAGCAGCTTTATTGAGATATAATTCACATACCATACAAGTCCATTGACACCCCATTTAAAGAGTCAGGCAACCATCACCACAATCAATTTTAGTTTTCATCACCCCAGAAAGAAACAGGTGAGTGTACTGGCAGGTGTGCTTGGAGAAATCGAAGCAGAGCTTAAAGAAAGCTCCCCTGCATGCCTCAGCCATCTCCCCCAGTCCTTCCATCACCCCAGCCCTCGGCAACCACTAACCCACTTCCCACCTCTATGGATTTGTCTAGTCTGGACGCCGTGTATAAATAGAATCATATCCTAAGGGGGCTTTGGTGTCTTGCTTCTTTCACTCCTCAACACGTTTTCCAGGTTCATCCATGTTGTAGCATCTATCAGAACTTCCTTCCTTTTCATGGCTGAATCACATCCATCATCTGGATAGACCACTTTTTGTTTATCTGTCCTTCTGTTGATGGACAATGGGTTGTCCCTTGACCTCTTTGAGGCAGTTCATCCTTGTCCACATTTCTCCCTCTCCTTCCTGAATTTCTCAGCATCCTTTGCCAAGTATCCAAAATTCAAGTACCAAATCTTTCAAGGCTCTTCAGGACCTGATCCCTACCTCGTCATCCCCTTCCCCCCAGGTAACCTAGGATAAGTAAGGAGTTCACATTTTGCATCCTAAAATTCATAAAAAGGAAGGGTGTTCAGAATGAAATCTCCCTCCCACAGTGACTCCCCAGGCAACACATTCCTCTTGTCACAGGCTGCATGTATTGCCAGTTTCTTGTGTGGCATTCCAGAGCATTCTATAATAACACTATCTAGTAGCATTGAAAATGTACATCCTTGAGACCCCACAAGTTTGCTCCTGGGCATAAAACTTACAGTCTCGTTGCTCAGAGTGCAGATGGTGGCCCCGTAGTAGCAGCATCCTCTAGGAGCTGGTTAGAAATGCATAATCCCAGGCCCCTCCCAGGGCTCCTGAGTCAGAATCTGCATTGTCACAAGATCCTTAACACATTTCTGTGCTCAGTAAGGCTTAAGAAGTATTGCCCTAGAGAAATGCTATTCTCTTCCCCAGGGGAAGGTTCACAGCAGCATGATCATGGAAACTAAAATCTGTAAACAACTCAAGTGCCCATCAAACGTGGATGGAGAGAGTGACGTCAGCATCATGGCAGAGTGAACTTCCCCCTTAGACTCTCCCCCACTAAGATACAACAAAAAGGACATTCAGATACTGATAGAGGACATTGACACAACACAAAAGATGTCTGAGAGACCCATGCAGCATTACATCTGAAGGTGGAGATGCTGGTACCCCTGAAGGAACTGGATGGAAGTAAGGACAACTCCTCTCCTTCCCCAATGACAGTGACCCTGGGACCAGGACCACGCAGCTGAGACAGAAGAGGGAGATGCGGCCCTCCGCAAGAAAACCATCACTCTCCAAGATCTCTCACAGCCTGTGGGAAATTCCCATATGGAGGGGACTGAACTGTTGCAGGGGTGTCTTCATCAGGCTAACACCCCAGGAGGGCAGATAGTAAAGGAAGAGCAAGGAGCCCTCAGGATCAGGCAGGTGAAAGAAAGACCCCTCCTCCCACCCAGAGCACCAGCACAGCCGGTCACCTAGAGTGCCCGCAGATCACAGCAGGCTCAGAATACACAGCTCTCGACCCCCACCCAGTGGGAGCAGGTGGAACTGCAACCAGATATCTGCAGAAGGAGGAAAAATAAGCCCATGCCCTCAAGCAGTACACAAAAATATATTAAATCTCTAGACCAGAAGGAAAATGACAAGCACCCAGAAATCAGTCCTGAAGGCACAGAAATTTATAACCTAAACAACAGAGAATTCAAAACAGCTATTGTAAAAAAACTCAACGACTACAAGAAAATTCAGATAGACAATTCAATGAAATCAGGAACTTCTTCACAAAAGAGATTGAAACTATAAAGAAAAACTAATTAGAAATGTTGGAGATGAAAAACACAGAGGAGGAGATAAAGGAAAAATCTGGACTCTTTAAAGAACAGAGCTGATAATATGGAAGAAAGAATTAGCAATATTGAGGATAGGAAAGCAGAAATGCTCCAGGTAGAGGAGGAGAGAGAACTAAGACTAAAAAGAAATGAAGAAATTCTCTGAGAAATATCCAACTCAATTGGGAAATGCAACATAAGGATTATAGATATTCCAGAGGGAGAAGAAAGGGAAAAAGGAGCAGAGAGCTTGTTCAAAGAAGTAATAGCTTAGAATTTCCCAAACCTGGGGAAGAAGCTGGAAATACAAGTGAATGAAATCAATAGATCTCCTAAACATATCAACATGAAAAGACCCTCTCCAAGGCATATAGTAGTAAAGCTGGCAAAAGTCAATGACAAAGAAAAAATATTAAGGGCAGCTAGACAAAATAAAGAAATAAATAAATAACATACAAAGGAATTCTTATCAGGCATTCAGCTGATTTCTCAGCAGAAACTTTGCAGGCTAGGAGAGAGTGGAATGATACATTCAAAATTCTGAAAGACAAAAGCTTTCAGCCAAAAATACTCTATCCAGCAAAAATAAACTTCAGATATGATGGAGAAATAAGAACTATCCCAGATAAACAAAAGCTAAGGGAATTCACTGCCACAAGACCCCCCACTAAAAGAAATGCTCAAGAAGGCCCTCATGCCTGAGAAAAGAGAGAGAAAGGGGATACAAAGCTTTGAGCAATGAGAAAAATAGGTAGACTAAACCAGAAAAATTGCAGCTCTCTAACAGAATAGGTTAGCAAACAGTTAATTATAACAGCAAAGATTAAGGGAAGGAAAACACCAAAAACAAATATAACCTTATCACTTTAAACACACAGTCACAATAGAAGATGCAATAAGTTGTGACAATAATAACTTAGAAGGGGAAGAGGAAAGGGATCGAATCGACTAAGGAAATAAGAGGCCATCAGAAAATGGACTATCTCATCTACCAAATTTTTTATACAAACCTCATGGTAACCAC
Source organism: Tapirus indicus (assembly GCA_031878705.1). NCBI lineage: Eukaryota > Metazoa > Chordata > Mammalia > Perissodactyla > Tapiridae > Tapirus > Tapirus indicus. The sequence goes on along the minus strand of CM062926.1, from coordinate 23,884,107 downwards.
TAAACAAATCATCAGAACAGAGATACATATGATAAATAAAAAGAAAACCATCATACAGAACTATCAGAATTGGTAGTCCGAAACACACAGGATGAGAAACAAAAGAAATGCAAAAGAATCAGAAAATGAGTGATAAAATAGCAACATTAAGCCCTCATATATCAATAATCACCCTAAATATAAATGGATTGAATTCTCTAATTAAAAGACACAGACTGGCTGGATGGATTAAAAAACAAGATCTGACAACATGCTGCTCCAGGAAACACATCTCAGCTCTAAAGACAAAGACAGCCACAGAGTGAAAGGATGGAAGACAACACTCCAAGCTAATGGCAAACAAAAGAAAGCAGGGGTTGCCATACTTATATCAGACAAAGTAGACTTCAAGACAAAACAGGTGATGAGAGACAAAGAGGGGCAATATATAATGATAAAAGGGACACTCCACCAAGAAGGCATATCACTTATAAATATATATGCACCCAACACAGGAGCACCGAAGTACATAAAACACCTATTAACAAACCTAAAAGGAGATATTCACAACAACACAATAATAGTAGGAGATCTTAACACCCCTGTTACATCAATGGATAGATCATCCAGACAGAAAGTCAATAAGGAAATAGTGGACTTACATGAAAAACTAAAACCAGATGGACTTAATAGATATATAGAGAGCACTCCACCCAAACACAGCAGACTACACATTCTTCTCAAGTCCACATGGAACATACTCAAGGATAGACCATATGTTGGGAAACAAGGCAAGCCTCAAAGAATTAAGAAGATTGAAATAATTACAAGCATCTTCTCTGACCATAATGCTAAGAAACTAGAAATCAACTACAACAACAAAAAAAAAACTGGGAAAGTGACAAAGATGTGGAGACTAAACAACATGCTACTGAACAACCAATGGATCATTGAAGAAATTAAAGGAGAAATCAAAAAATATCTGGAGACAAGTGAAAATGAAAATACACCATACCAACTCATATGGGATGCAGCAAAAGCGGTCCTAAGAGGGAAACTCATAGCAATACAAGCTCACCTTAACAAACAAGAAAAATCCCAAATAAGCAACCTTAAACTTCACCTAACAGAATTGGAAAATGTTAATTCTAGTCAGCAGATGGAGGGAAATAATAAAAATTAGAGCAGAAATAAATGAAATTGAAACCAAAAAAACAGCAGAAAGAATCAATGAAACAAAGAGCTGATTCTCTGAGAAGATAAACAAAACTGACAAACCCTTAGCCAGACTCACTAAGAAAAAAAAGAGAGAAGGCTCAAATAAATAAAATTAGAAATGAAAGAGGAGAAATAGCAACAGATACCACAAAAATACAAAGGATTATAAGAGAATACTATGAAAACCAATATGCCAACAAATTGGACGATCTAGAAGAAATGGATAAATTCTTAGACTCATACAACCTCCCAAAACTGAATCAAGAAGAAACAGAGAATCTGAATAGACCAATCACAAGTAAAGAGATTGAAACAGTAATCAAAAACCTCCCAAAAAATAAAAGTCCAGGACCAGATGGCTTCTCAAGAGAATTTTACCAAACATTCAAAGATTTAATACCTATCCTTCTCAAACTATTCCAGAAAATAGAGGAAGATGGAACACTTCCTAACACATCCTATGAGGCCAACATCACCCTGATACCAAAGCCAGACAAGGACAATAGAAAGAAGGAAAACTACAGGCCAATATCTCTGATGAACATAGACGCAAAAATCCTCAACAAAATATTGGCAAACCGAATACAGCAATACATCAAAAAGATCATACACCACGATCAAGTGGGATTTATACCAGGGACACAGGGATGGTTCAACACCCACAAATCAATGTGACACACCACATTAACAGAACAAGTAATAAAAACCACATGATCATCTCGATAGATGCAGAGAAGGCATTTGACAAGATCCAACATCAATTTATGATAAAAACTCTCAACAAAATGGGTATAGAAGCAAAGTACCTCAACATAATAAAGGCCATATATGACAAACCCACAGCTAACATCCTACTCAACAGAGAAAAGCTGAAAGCCATTCCTTTGAGAATAGGAACAAGACAAGGGTGCCCACTCTCACCGCTCTTATTCAACATAGTAGTGCAGGTTTTGGCCAAGAGCAATTAGGTGAGAAAAAGGAATAAAAGGACTACAAATAGGCAACAAAGAAGTGAGACTCTCTCTATTTGCTGACGACATGATTTTTTACATAGAAAACCCTAAAGAATCCATTGTAAATCTATTAGAAATGATCAACAACTACAGCAAAGTTGCAGGGTACAAAATCAACTTACAAAAATCAGTTGCATTTCTATACTCAATAAACTAACAGAAACAGAACTCAAGAAGACAATCCCATTTACAATCACAACAAAAAGAATAAAATATCTAGGAATAAATTTAACCAAGGAGGTGAAAGACCTATACAATGAAAACTATAAGACATTATTGAAAGAAATTGATGATGACATAAAGAAATGGAAAGCTATCCCATGCACATGGATTGGAAGAATAAACATAGTTAAAATGTCCATACTACCTAAAGCAATCTACAGATTCAATGCAGTCCCAATCAGAATTCCAATGACATTCTTCACAGAAATAGAACAAAGAATCCTAAAATTCACATGGGGCAAGAAAAGACCCCAAATAGCTAAAGCAATCAAAGAACAAAGCTGGAGGCATCACAATCCCTGATTTCAAAATATACTATAGAGCTATAGTAATCAAAACAGCATGGTACTGGTACAGAAACAGACACACAGATCAATAGAACAGAATTGAAAGCCCAGAAATAAAACCACACGTTTATGGACAGCTAATCTTCACTCTTCAACAAAGGAGCTAAGAACATACAATGGAGAAAGGAAAGTCTCTCCAATAAATGGTGCTGGGAAAATTGGACAGCTACACGCAAAAGAATGAAAGTAGACCATTTCCTTTTGCCATATACAAAAATTAAATCAAAATGGATCAAAGATTTGAGGATAAGACCTGAAACTATAAAACTACTGGAAGAAAACGTAGGCAGTACACTCTTTGACATCAGTCATAGAGGGATCTTTTTGAATTCCGTGTCTACTCGGACAAGGGAAACAAAAGAAAAAATAAATGAGTGGGACTTCATCAGACTACAGAGCTTCTACAAGGCACATGAAACCAGGATCAAAATGAAAAGACAACCCACCAGCTGGGAGAAAATATTTGCAAGTCATATATCCAACAAGGGGTTAATCTCCATAATATATAAAGAACTCACACAACTGAATAACAAAAAAACAAACAACCCGATCAAAAAGTGGGCAGAGGGTATGAACAGATACTTTTCCAAGGAAGATATCCAGATGGCCAACAGACACATGAAAAGATGTTCAACATCACGAATCATCAGGGAAATGCAAATCAAAACCATGCTAAGATATCAGCTTACACCCATTAGAATGGCTATAATCACCAAGACAAAAAATAACAAATGTTGGAGAGGTTGTGGAGAAACGGGAACCCTAATTCACTGCTGGTGGGAATGCAAGCTGGTGCAGCCTCTATGGAAAACAGTATGGAGATTCCTCAAAAAATTAAAAATAGAAATACCTTATGATCCAGCAATCCCACTACTGGGTATTTATCCAACGGACATGAAATCAACCATTGCAAGAGGCTTATGCACCCCCATGTTCATTGCAGCATTACTCACTGTAGCCAAGAAATGGAAGCAACCCAAGTGTCCCCTGACTGATGACTGGTTAAAGAAGATGCGGTATATATGTACAATGGAATACTACTCAGCCATAAAAAAGACAAAATTGTCCCATTTGCAACATGGATGGACCTAGAGGGTATTATGTTAAGTGAAATAAGCCAGAGAGAGAAGGACAAACACCACATGATTTCACTCATATGTGGAATATAAACTAACACTCAGACAGAGAGAACTGGTTGGTGGTTACCTGGGGGGGGCGGTGGGCACAAGGGGTGAAGGGAGTCATCCATATGGTGATGGACAAACAATAATGTACAACTAAAATTTCACAATGTTATACACTATTAAGACATCAATTAAAAAAAAAAGATAGGGATGTATCTTCCCCATATTGGCATTCCTTTAAGGATAAGCATCTCTTCCTGAGAACTAAGGATTGATGGCCAACCTGCTGTGCTCACCCTGTGACCACTGACCTGCTGTGCCAGCTCAGCAATGTCGTGACTATTGTAAAATGGACATTCCTATCATATGTGATGTATGTTTTTTGTTCCAAGACAGTATATAACCACCCCACTTTTCTGGAGTGCTTCCTTCCTTGGGGAAGGAAAGCTCAGGCTATAGTCCTCACCCCTGGCTCATAATAAACTCACCCCAATTTTGATTTATAGATTGATTATGGATTATTTGCATTGACAACGTAATGAATAGTAAGCAAAAACAAACAGTCAGAGAGTGGGGGGGGGGGGGTCCCATCTCTGCTCTCCCTGCGTCTCACCATGGCTCACCTGGGTTTGGCTTCTAGCCTGGGGGTCCACTCTGGGGGTGGAAACCTGCTCCCATCCCAGCCTTGGGGCGGGGACGCCCCGTCCTACCTGTGCAATTTCCTCGGAAGATGCTGATGGTCAGCTTCTGTGGAGGATCTAGGACAGAGACGCGGTGAGGGATGGATTCAGAGCTGGCCCTTCTGCCCGCTGTCCACCCACCCCGAGGAGACACAGAAATGGAAAGGGGAACAGAGCAAAGCCTGCGTCCTCCCTGCAGCCCTCCCAGCCCCCCGCCCCCAGGACACCAGCGCTCGTTCCCTTCCCCTCGCCCCGCAGGAAGCACTCACAGGAGACATTGAGTGTGAGGGTCCCCTCTGTGCTGACGCCAGCCCTGGGGAAGGTGACCCGACAGCTGAGGTTGGTGCCGTGGTCCTGCGGGCGGGGGGTGAGCAAGATCTCCGAGGAGTTATAGGCCCTCAAGTCCAGTCCCGGGGCTCCGAGGGCAGCCCCCGTCCAGGAGATGATGGGGGGCGTCAACTCAAAACAGGCCCCCGGCACGGAGCACGTCAGGCGGCCGCGGCAGCCGGACTCCAGGGGCTCTTTGATGTGGATGTCAGGGGTCTGTGTCAGCGCTAGGGAGGAGAGAGGGAGAGGCCGGACCCCAGATGGCACCCTGAACTGACCGTGCTCCACTGTCCTCCTTAATGATGGGGGGATTGGGCCGGCCCGGTGGCGCAGCGCGTAAGTTCAAGCTTTGCCAGCCCGGGGTTCACGGGTTCGGATCCCGGGCACCCACCGACGCACTGCTTGTCAGCCATGTCGTGGCGGCATCCCATATAAAGTAGATGAAGATGGGCACGGATGTTAGCCCAGGGCCAGTCTTCCTCAGCAAAAAGAGGAGGATTGGCGCAGGGCTGGTCTTCCTCACACACACACACACACAAAAAATGATGGGGAACTGGGGGTGCATCCATGCCCCCGAGGACACGCTCCGCCCATCCCTGTGGTCTGTTCCTGGGGGCCATTCCATACCTTTCACGGTGAGCAGGACAGTTTTGTAAGTGTTTCTCGCATCCCTTCCTCTCTCCAGTTGAAAATAATAGTGTCCACTATCCCCCTTCTTGGCATCTGCAATGCTCAGGGAGCAGTTGTTGCTCCTGGGGTCCCCAGAGAGGTGGAATGGAAATTTGGTCTTTGTTTTTCCTTTCTTGGCTGGGTTGTTTGTAGCCACGAGAACATCCTTTGGGGCATGACCCCTTTTCTGGAACCAGGAGCCGTAAGCAGGGGTGGAGTTATTCCAGCCAACCCCGACGTAGGAGACAGTGCAGGGCATGAGGACACATAGGCCCTCCTGTACCGTCACCAATTCCTGCACTCGGACCTCGTACCTTGGATCCTTCTGCAGGGACCCTGGGGGGACACAGAAGCTCAGCTCCAGCTCCAGCCCCTCCCCAGGACCCCTAGCCCTCAAGCCACTCACCTGCCCACAGCAGAGGCAGCAGCAGCAGCAGAAGCAGCATCTCCAGGGTCTGAGAGGCTGGGCCTGTGCTGGGACCGTCTGGCTTCTGGAGCTGCCTGTCCGCCTGAAGGAAGCTCCAACAGGAAGCTTCTCAGAGGGGACAGGGCAGCGAACATCCACAGAAGAGGAACCCCGGGAACCACAAATGTCCCAGAAGATCCCCTCTTCCGACTTCTCCTTTCACAGATGGAAGCAGCAGGGTGGAAAGAAGATGTGGGGGGCTTGCCCCAAATCAGGAAGGAGCCCCTCTGGGTCAGCCTCAAGGGGAGGGCAGTCCCAGGAGTGGGGCTCTCAGGCAAAATGGGTAAGTAATGGCTTCAGGTGATGTCATTCATTCACTCATTCATTCATTCATTCGCCAGGAAAACATCTACTCCATGCAGGGGCTGGGGGCAAAGAGGAGAACATGACCAACTGACTCCTGCCCTCAGGGGCCTTACCCTCTCATGACCCCAAACCTAGTGCCCCCCCCAGGCTCCCTGCATATCTTCGGGTCGTGTCTGGAGTCTACACAGGCTCCCAGCTCCACAGTGAGAAGCGGGGCATTTGCACAGGGCCCCGAGCTCCCAGGGCTTCATGCGTGGAGTCTGATGCTTTGAGGTTGCCATCTTGAAATCCTTAATAATTTTGTCCTTGAACTTGTGTTTTGTAAGTGAACTCTAATGGGACAATGAAGCATGCACCAGGGGGCTTGGAACCTTGGACCACATGCGTTCGTGCCTCCACCACCTCCCCACCCCCTTGATCCCCAGGACAGGCTCTCGGCCCCACTCCCACCCCCACACTCCCACCTGGGCACAAAGAGGGTCTGAGTCGTGCTGAGTTGAGAGGTGGGAGCTCTGGGCATCTGCAAGGGTCTGCACTGCCCAGTCAAGTCTGAGGGACTGGACATTAACTAGCAAATAAAAAATGCTGTGAACAAAATGTGGTCCATCCATACAATGGAGTACTATTCAGCCATAAAAAGGAATGAAGCACTGATGGACACTACAACGGGGATGAGTCTCAAAATCATTATGTTACGTGGAAGAAGCCAGACACAAAAGGCCACATATTGTGTGATTCCATTTAATTGAAACATCCAGAATAGGCAATTCTATAGAGACAGAAAGCACATTAGCGGTTGCCAGGGGCTACAGGGAGTGGGGAATGGGGAGCAACTGCTAACAGGCATGGGGTCTCCTTTTAGGGTGATGGGAACGTTCTGGAACTGGATAGTGGTGATGGTTGCACAACATTGTGAATGCCCTTAATGCCACTGTATACTTTAAAATGGTTAAAATGGTAAATTTTATGTCGTGTGTATTTTGCCACAAATTTTTTAGTGTTAAAAATAAAACCCCACAACAGGTCAGGAGAGAGTCCATGGAAGAAAGGAAAAAGCTTTTTCCTGCTTTTTGTCAAAGGGGCCCCCCATGGGCCTGCAAATTATTTAGCAGGCTCTGGTGAGAAGCTTCTAGCCTCAGACCACCAGGACAGGAGGGAATGGTCAGCACTGCCCACGGATGGGTTAAGTGTCCCTCTCCTGAGAGTTGGGACAGCACAGGAAAGAAGGACACGTATCTGCTGGCGTCCAACCCAGCCCCTCAACTTACCAGCTGTGCGTCTGGTAAGAGTCTTACCCAAAGAGAGGTCTAGCCTTTGCCTGGGCTTCTGGGAAGGAACCCCTAAGCCCTTGGCATGTCCTGCCTGATAAGAGTGTCTGGGTTTACCTGGGGCCTTGGGCCACGTCGGAGAGTCTATGTAACAATGTGATTGATGGTGGGGCCACTGGGCCACAGGTTATCAGCTTGGGGCTGGAGACTCAACAACTAAGGTCAGCCACATGAGTGCTCCATGCCTATGTGGCGGACCCTGTGTTAGTGTCCTGGGGCCACCGTAGCCAAGTACCACAGACAAGGTGGCTTAAAACAACAGGAACTGATTGCCTCACAGTTCTGGAGGCTAGAAGTCTGAAATCAAGGTGTTGGCAATGTTGGTTCCTTCTGAGGGCTGGGAGGGAGAATCTGTTCCAGGCCTCTCTCCTGGCTTCTGGCAGCTTCAGGCTCTCCTTGGCTTATAGATGATGCTCTTCCCATGTCTTCAAATCATCTTTCCTCAGTACACATCTGTCTTTGTGTCCAAATCTCCCCTTTGTATAAGGACACCAGTCACACTGGATTAGGGCCCACCCTAATGAGCTCACCTTAACTTGATCACCTTCAAAGATCTTATTTCCCAGTGAGGTCCCAGTCACAGGTCCAGGCGATTAGGACTCCAGCATCTTTTTTTTTGGCGGGGGGACACAATCCAATCCATAACATGCCCTCAATAGAAGCCCTGGACCCCAAGGCCCAGGGGAGCTTCCTCAGTTGGCAATACTCCATCCACGTTGTCACACGGTGTTGCTGGGTGTACTAGTCAGCTTTGGGCCGCCATAAAGTACCACAGACTGGGCAAGAAACAACAGAGATTTCCTTTCTCACAGTTCTGGAGGCTACAAGTCCGAGATCAAGGTGCCAGCCTGGCGAGGGCTCGCTTCCTGGCTTGCAGATGGCCACCTTCTCACTGCATCCTTGCACGGCAGAGAGAGCACTCTGGCATCTCTTCCTGTCGGGACACGAATCCTGTCGTATCAGGGCCCCTCCCTTATGACCTCATTTAACCGTAATGACCTCCTTGTCCCTGTCTCCAAATACAGTCACATTGGAGTCACAATTCAACGTGTGGATTTGGGGGTCGCCCTTCAGTCCATAGCATTGGGAGAATTAAGCGCCGTCCACACAACTCCACTGGGAGGGACACGGGAAGTTCATGCCTGGCCTCCCTGTACACTTTTTACTTTTGCAGATTTTAATCTCAATCCTTTCCCTGTAATCAACCCTAAGTGTAATAGTTTCTCTGAGTTCTTTGAGGCTTTCTGGTGAATCATTAAACCTCAGGGTAGTCTTGGGGACCCCGGAACAGTCTGTTCCCCTCCTCAGACTGTGGTGCAGAAAGTCAGCCTTCCGAAGTGGGGGCACGTTGCCCACCTGCCTGGGTCTGTCGATTCTGCAGCCCAGGGCTCGCGTCCTCGGTGCGCCCCTGGTGGACCTGCAGCCATCTGCTCGAAACGGGCCCAGAGCTTGTCTAGGCTGGGAAGTGACTGACCAGGAAAATCGCTGACTTGATCACAAATACATTGAAGGAAATGGGATGAACGCAATCCGAAATGGCACAGAGAAAGTATCACTTCCTTCTCCTCTGTAATCAGTTCCTCACTTCACTTCTCAACCACTTGTCTCCCAAACACGTGGCCATTTATCTCTTTTAACTAAATGGTGCCAGCTCGTACCACAAGGACACCATGCAGCATCAGCAGAGCGTGCCCCCACCCCGTGGCATGTCGACCCAAGGTCATTGCATCCCCTGCCCACCCTTCCCGTGGCCATGGCTACTATATCATCCACAGCCCGGCCTGGACCCCACGGACAGCAGTCTGGAAAGAGGCCTTGAGGGCAGGCCCCGTGGAGGGAGGACCTCTGTCTCTGTCTCTGACTCAGTCACTCTGCTCTGTCTTGGTTTGAGTCAGTTTTTCAATTTCTGCAGAATTGCAAAATGGGCCCCTAAAACTTCCCTTCTTTCTAATCAAGTAAGCAATTCATTGCTTTTCCAACAGATAGCCAGAAAAGCAGGGGTGGGAGGTCAGCCCCTGGTGGGATTCCAGGGACCCAGGACCACACAGCATTGACACATAGTAGGTGCTGAGGGTCAAGGGGTCACCCACAGTCAGGAAGTGTCCAGCAGAAGAGAGAAACCCTGTTCTGTCTCTTCTGAGGGAGACATTGTTGCCCTGGGTCTCCTTGGCCTGAAAACTGGGTCGTTGCCTGGCCACAGGGGGCCACCCTTCCCCGAAGAAACAGCCAGGTGGAGTCTATCCCAGGACTCACAAGGAATAACACCCAAATGTGTGTAACTGTGTGTGTGTCAATCTATGTGTCTGAATGTCTGTCCACTTTGTATGTACGTGTCTGTCTTTGTACCTGCCTGTGGGTGGGTGTGTCTGTGTCTCCAAGCGTGCGTTTTGTACCAGCACGTCCGTATGGGGTGAGGATACCCACATGTGTGCGTGCATGCGCATACGCTAGGCATTTGAAACCAGCCTCAGGCTAATATTCATATCTTGGATACCACACTAGGGATTTGGGTCATAATTTTGGGAGCAAGGAGTCAGTAAAGACTATAAACAGAAATGTGCTTGTACTTATGAAAATATCAAGTGGCTCTTTAGACCCTGTTCACCTGTTGTAGAAGACCGAGGAGTGGCTGCCCCCAGCCTCGTTGTGCACAGCCTCGCAAGGGGTATCTCTGCATCTGGTCTGGGTTGCCGACAGCAACCTGCCCACCAGCCTGAGCGGGGCCTGGGAGGGCTGAATCCTGAGCCCCTCACGGCCCTCGAACCCTGGCATCCTGGAAGCTGACCCAGGTGGAGTCAGGGCATGAAGGCGAATTCACCAGGTGAGTTCAGGTATGTGAGCCCGGGGCCCATGGGTGCCGTGGAGCCCCCAGACTCCTCCCAGGACTTTGGCTTTGCTCCTGGGAGCTGAGGACTGGGAGGGGCTCACACCGGGTGCAGGGATGGGACCTCTAGGCCTGCAGTGATGTTCCATCGCCCAGGGAGAGAGTGAGGGTGTGGCAGGGGGTGGGGCTGAGAGAGCCTGTTTCTTTCTCTCTCTGACCACAGACAGAATCAGAGAAAATGCCACATTCTGGGTGGAGGATTCAAGAAGACAGTGTATGTGACAGACTTAAAAATGGCCCCCAAAGATGTCCACGTCCTAATCCCCAGAAGCTGTGAGTACGTTACTTTGCATGGCAAAAGAGACTTTGCAGGTGTGACTATGTTAAGAATCTTGGGATGGAGGGGTTGTCCAGGGCGACCCTAAATGCAATCACAAGTTTATAAGACAGAGGCAGAGGGAGATCTGACTACAGAAGGGGAAGCAGAGCGTGTGGCAGTAGAAGAGATTGTAGTGATGCAGCCACAGGTCAAGGAATGCTGGCAGCTACCAGAATCCGCAAGAAGCTAGGAACAGACTCTCCTAGAACCTCCAAGAGGAGCCAACCCTGCCGACCCCTTGATTTTATCCCCAGGAGACTCCAGAACTGGAAGAGAATAAGTTTTTGCTGTTTTAAGCCACGACGTCTAAATTTAAGCCCTGCTCCCTTTAGAGGCTGTAGTGGAGGGTCCATCTCCTTGCGTTTTCCAGCTCCTGGAGCTGCATTCCGTGTTTCGTGGCCCCTTCCTCCACCCTCAAAGCTGGTGGTGTAGCATCTTCTCTCTCTGGCTCTGTTTTCATCTGCTTTTCCATCATGTGGCCTTCTTCTCTTCCGTGTTCAAGTGCCCCCCCTCCTTCCCTCTTATAAGAATGCTTGTGGTTACCTTTAGGGCCCACCTAGATACTCCAGGATCATCTCCCCATCTCAAGGTGCTTAGCTTAACCAGACCTGCCAAGTCCCTTTTGCCATATAAATTCACATTCACAGGGTCCAGGGATTAGGATCTGGATGTCTTTGGGGGCCATTAACCAGCCTCCCACAGACGGCAACACCCATGGTGAGGGGTGGGCAGGCGTTGCCTCTTTCTGTCCAGGACTCTTGAAAATAGGGAAGGAGGCGGGTGACTTATCTCTTCTCCAACCATACCGCCTGCCTTCCAGGGGGGCTATGAGAGAAACAGACAGGAAGTCTTCCTCCAGGGGTGTAAACCTTGATGGCCAAAGAGAATAAGTGATCCCACTATCACCAATGGCCGAGCAGCTCCCTCAGACCAACCTTCCACAGATAACAACGAACCTATTTATTAACAGCAACAATTCTTTATCTCTGGATAAACTCTAAAAACAGTTACTTGCAACAGTGGAGAGCAACAAAAGGCAGCTAGTTTCTGAAGTAGATTCAACACTCGGATGAAGGGGATAAAGTTCCAGTTAGTTCCCCTTTGGAAGGATTTTTGTCTGAGGGCAGACCTCACTTGGCACCACAAGAGATGAATAAATCTTTGATAAAAACCTGTCATCGTACTGGCTTGATGAACCAGGAGTGAGTTTGGGGCGACCACAGTAGCTGGAGAGGGAGAGAGAAATCCTGGCAAGAAAGGAGAAAGTCACGGGGGCATGGTCCTAATATTGTGTGTAAACTCTGCCCAAATCTTTGGTGACCCATGAGTAATGCACACACACGTCAGACCCCCAAGCATCCCAGCTAAGGCTAAAGGAACTGAACAGAGACTTTGGCTGCTGCCCACCTCAGAGGAGACAGAATTTAGTGTATGAGTCCAGCCAAAGAAACTGTGTGCCAAAACAAAACAAAGCACCCCAGAGGGATAAAAAATAATCCAGAGACTCTGCAACATAAGAGTTCAGAATATCCAGGGTACAATCCAAAACTACTATAAAGGTGAAGAAACATACTCCACGTGAAAGACAACCAGCAAAAACCAACACACAGAGATAACCTAGATGTGGGACTTCGCAGACAAGTATTTTAAAGCAGCCGTTATAACCGTGCTCGAAGATATAAAGAAAAATATGCTGATAATGAATGAACACACATGAGCTCTTAGCAGAGAAAAAGAGATCATTAAAAAGAATTAAATGGAAATTCTAAAACTAAAATATACCAAAAGAGAAGAGGGAAAGGAGAGAAGAGGAGACAATTGATTGGGAAGGGAGGGAAAGCTAGATCAAAGGTAAAGCTGTAATTGGTAAAGCAGCAGCAGCCACTCAGATTAGTCAGGAGAGAGATGTGTTTGGTACCTTTATGGTCTGCACTGTGACCTTGTTTTTTGTCTGCACTTGGATGAAATTATGAAGTGGTCTCGTTTTTCATCTTATTTGTTAAGGTCGAAGAGTGGTTTTGCCTGACGTTTGCCTTCTGTGAGATTGTTTGTGTCCAACAGGAGAACACCACAGCCTGGCTGTGTCAGGCCACGTGTGGGATATCAAGAGCTCACTTTCTCTTTCTCAGCACATATATGTTCTTGAAAATTCTTGCAAGCTTGCTTTTTATCCATTTAATACACCCAAAGCCGAAGCTCAGAGAGGCCATGTGCCTTATTTTCATTCATTCACTCATTCAAAAATCTTGATGGTGCCCATTTGTCACAAGGTCCTGGGTGGCTTCAGTGGGTGAAGGAATGAACGAAGAGGGATCCTGACTTCATTCAGTCCTCACGTCACTACAAGAGATCATCACAGCTGCTTTCTATCTTGGCATATTTCCTTTCCTCGTCGGGTCTGTGCATTTCCTCCTCAGTTTTGACCACGCTGGAGGTGAACTTTTATTTAGCACTGTCTCCATTCTTATCCCTTCATTCAACAACCGCAGACTGTTGACTCTGTGCCAGGGTGTTCCAATCACTGAGGATGCGGCGTTGAACAAAAGACACAAAAACTCTGCTCCATGGAACTTACATTTGAGTCAAGAGACAAAACAAGACACAAATATACGTCAGATGGTGGTAAGAGCTATTGAGGGAAATAAAAGGCAGCGTATCGACTCGAGAGTGAGGGGATGGTGAGGGAGACAAACTCTACGACGGCTCCCAGTGACGGCTGCCCCCGGTGTCCATGCCCTCGTGGAATTCCTTCCCCGTGTGTGGGTGGAATGAAGAAGCGGTGAACGGATCTTAGGATGGCCACTCATTTCTTGACCGCCCGAGCCCTCCTGCAGCGCTGGGATGGGGAGCCACGTTCAGGGCCGGGGCTTCTAGTCCCAGGAAACGGGATCCTCTGGCCGAGGCGGGACAAGACATACATCACCCGCTCGGACAGTCTGACTCGAGCAAAAAACCCCACTCGCGCGCGCCACCTGGCGGCGGAGTCCTGCTAAGAGCACCGCCGGGAGACCAGAGGCGTTTGCTCTGGGCGAAGTGAGATCGGCGGCCGCAAAGGAGTTGCTGTCGGGGGTGTTAATGGGCGGTTGTCTGGAAATCAGTGTATGAAGCTGGGGGCCGTCGACCAGTGGCTTCCAGACTTTTCTGACCGCGATGCACGGTAAGAAATCATTTCAAGTCAGCATAGTTTCGTGAAACACCACCCTGTACGGCATGACTTTTTTTATTCAATTCTACTCCTATCTTTAAACGCTGGTCGGAATCCTTTAAATTGATTCCGAGTCTATAACGGGTGCCCAGCTGCACCATGTCTACCAGCTCACTAAGAAAGACGATGATGGAGGAAAAGTTAGCACCCAGGCTGGACTCCCTCCAAACCCCTTGAGCTGCCTCTGGGGTCCTGCATTGTCATCCCTGACTTCCAGATAAGGAACCTGGGCTCAGAGAGGCAGAGACACCTATTCAAGGCCACACAGCTCCGATGTGCAGCAGCAGCGTCTGCCTCACTTCTGGAGGAGAAAAATCACTAAATCCTCCTAACTTCACTGTTACTGAGTAAAGCTTAATTTAGTCCCTTCTCCATTTTTGCCAATGAGATCGAGCTGCACTGGCCTGTTTTCTTGTAAAGTACCGTGTAGATTACTGACATTCTGGGGCTCAGGCTGAAATGTGCAAGTCTTCATAGGTAACAAAATGTATCTGAGACGGAGATAGAGTCTGTGCCTATTCTAACTTGCTCAAACAAGCCATCCCACCTAAATCTATGTAAAGGTGACAGGTAAAATACAAAAGTCATCTCTGAACCGCAATTGCCAAGGACTGTTCAGGCCAAAGTCCACGGGAATCCAGAACCTGAGAGGGGAGTTAGCACTGAAGATGTTTTTCCCTGAGGGCCTTGGCTGCTCCAGGTGAACCTGAACTTGGACTTGGGCCTTGACAATCGTGTTTGTTCACACCAGGTAGCAACACCAGTCAGGGATTATTCAAACTAAGTTCAAGCTCTGAGGGTCCCTGTCCTCCCAGCTCTAAGCACGCAGGGTGAACATTTACAGGAAAGCTGGGCTGTGGCCGTGGTTTCTCGGAGATGTGTATTTTTCCTATTCTTTTTTTTTAATTGTGCTCTGCTCAGCACCAAGAGAAAGATAATGAGAAGCCTGGGACCCTGTATTAGTTTCCTGTGGCTGCTGTAACAAATTACCACAAACTTAGTTGCTTAAAATGACAGAAAGTTACTCTCACAGTTCTGGAGGCCAGAAGTCTGAAATTAAGCTGTCGGCAGGGCCACTTTCTCCAAAGGCTCTCGAGAAGAATCCTTCCTGCCTCTTCCAGGTTCTGGACGGTCCAGGCATTCCTCGGCTTGTGGCTGCATCTCTCCAAACCCTGCCTCCATCTTCATGGGCCCTCTCCTCCTTCTCTATTTCTGTCTCTCCTCTATCCCTTATAAAGACACCTGTCATTGGATTTAGAATCCATATCTGCATTTTTTTCCAAATAAGGTCACATTCGTAGGTTCCAGGGTTAGGACGTGGACATATCTTTTGGGGGGCCACCTTTCAACCCATTACAGACCCCAAAGGCTAAACCATCAAGGGTGAATACGAATTAAATCCACTCCCCCAGTTCATGGAATTGCAAGTGTCAAATAAAAACAAATGGCAGGGGCAGGGGGGAGAAATCGAAGTAACTACTTAATGGGCATGGGGTTTTATTTTGGTGTGATGGAAATGTTCTGGAACTAGATAGAGGTGGTGGTATTGTCAATGTACTAAATGCCACTGGATCGTTCACTTTAAAATGATTCATTTTATATTGTGTGAATTTTACCTCAGTGAAAAAAAAAAATCAGACTTGGTAAGGAGACTTTATTCCAAGGGATTAGTGCAAGGAAGAACTACTGCAGTGGGGGAACACTACTGCAACGGGGAGAACCATAAGATTTGCAAGCTATGCCAGAGTTAGGCAAAAGTCTTTCTTTTATAGAGAGAGGTAAATAAGGTTAGAAAGAATGAGATGTGGGGAAGTGGGGTGACAGGGCAGCTTGATAGGACAGTAGATGGGAGAATGGTTTGCCCTGAGGCCACCCTACTCAGAGGTTGTATTTGGGCTCAGGCTGAGGACGGACCAAAGTTCTCAGGTGTGGGGGCAAGGAGGGAAGCTTAACCCAGATTTGGTTAACAAGCATTTTGTTCCGATTGATCAGCGGGGACAAAACAGTTCAGCTAATCATTTATGCGTCCAAAAAAATGGGAATTTGGAGGGTCCGTGTGGCCTCGTCTTAGGTAAACAAGAGGTTCATCTGTGGGTCTTATCTGAGTCTTAGGGGAAGGGTGCTTCTTTGCAATAAGCCGTTTCCAGAAGGCAAAAGCGCGTGGGGGAATTTCATCACTATTGTCCAGACTCGGGTAAATTTCAGCATTGTCATAAGTAAAGATGCTGTACGGCTGAGTGGACAAGAAAAACCTGTTCCTGAGACGCTGTTAGGACTGGTCAGCTCTCCGGTGGAATTTCAGCCCCGATTCACAACACTTGGATGGCCCAAAGTCTCAAGACTTGAAGTTAAGTGGAAATAAATACTAACGCAGCAGTTCTCACACTTTTTTGTCTCAGGACCAGAGGTCGTGTGGTGTGTGATGACATAATCACTCTGATTCTGTTAGCTCTCAGAGTGATTATGTCATCACACATCACACGACCTCTGGAAAACGAGAGAGAGAGGGTGAGAGAGAGGCAAATAATACCTTAGTATTATTATGAAAATAGTTTTAACCTTGCAAATCTCCCGAAAAGGTCTTGGAGGCCCTCAGGCCCCCAGACAACACTAGGAACTGCTGGCCTAGAAGCCCCTGCATTCCTGGCCTTGCTGACTCTTCCAGTTTTATCTTCATGACCATACTCCCTAAAGTCCATTTTCCCCTTCTTCCCTTTCATAATCGACCACCTAGGTTCTGGCTGAGAAAATGGTTGCCCACCTAGAGACATTTCCCAGGCTCCCTTGCAGCTAGGCGTGGCCATGTGACTAAATTCTAGCCAAAAGAAAGGCCAGAAAAAATGTCAAAAACTCCCAATTTATGTCCTTAAAAGGAGGCTTGCTCTCCAGTATCTCTTTCCCCTTTCCTCTTGCTGTAACGAAGTCATAGTGATCGTGACTCAGCTTCAACCATTAAGAGGGTGACACTTTAACCATTAAGAATGGTTCCCAAAGTGTGGTCCCAGATCAACAGCAGCAGCATCTGGAAATTTGTGAGAAATGCATATTCCCAGGCCCCATACAAGACCTGCTGAATCAGGACCTCTGGGGCATGGGGCCCAGCAATCTGTGCTTCAAAAAACCCTCCCGGGGATTCTGATGCATGCTCAAGTTTGAGGACCACTGAGCTGGGAGATGCAGAGCAGTAAGATAGAAGGAACCTGGGTCTATGAAGGTAAAATGGTGCAGTGCTGTGAGGTAAAATGGTGCAGTGCTGTGGAAAACAGTTTGGCATTTCCTCAAAAAATCATAAATAGAATTATCACATGATCCAGCAATTCCACTACTGGGTGAAACTTGAGAACCTAGAATAGTACCTCATATAAGTAGAATTATACACTAATTGTCTTTTTGTGATGGGCTTATTTCACTTAGCATAATGTCCTCAAGGTTCATCCATGTCGTGGCATGTGTCAGAATCCCCTTCCTTTTTAGGGCTGAATCGTATTCCATTGTATATCTATACCCAGGCTCCCTTGCAACTAGGAATACTTATGTCACAGCTCTAAACAATGAGATATAAGCAGAAATCTACTACAGTCTGCTAGCAAAATTTTGACCTTCTGCCTCAAATTTAGATACAATGCCTGCAGCTGTGGCCTCCATGTGGTGACCATGAGGGAAAGGCCAAGAGTATCAGAGAGACCTCGGCAACAGCCCTGAGCCTCTGAACAATGCCCGCAGCCCACCCCGCTCTAGATTTAAGTGAAAAAAATTAACCTCTTATGTGTATGCCACTGATGGTCATCTGTTGTTACTTACAGCCAGAAGCATTTATAATTGATACACATGGTCAAGTTACGTAATCTCTATCTCCCGAGCCAGAATGTAGGTTTCATGGGGGCAGAAAACACGGCCTAGTTCACCACTCTGTGCCAAGCCCTTCCCTTGTCAAGCCGTGCCTGGCAGAGACCACACAGATGGAAAGCGTGGTTGAGTTTCCTCCTTCAAAATCTAAGAATGATACCTTCTTCTTGCATTACCTTTGATATTGCACGAGAAGTGTTTAAAATAGTACTGGGCACATAGTAAGCCCCTGTGGGAGATCAGAATTGGCCACCCCAAAATTTCTCTCTTTGGCTTATTTTTAAGAACAAAAGACTGAAAGAAACTTTGACCTTCCCCCTAACTGCCTAAGAGAATTTAAGATAGGCCTGTTCCACAAAAGAGTTAATATCATAAGATAACTATAGTACAATATGAACTAGGTGTGGTAGACAGGGAGGAACCTAACAAGGGCCTTTTAATCAAAGTCTTCTCCATCTCTCATTATCTCTACAAGACATGGTCAACATTCATTTACCAAACATTTGCTTTTCCGTCACCATGTGAATTGCCTTCCTCCCCTTTGAAGTCCCAAACCACTACAGCCAACATCCTCTTTTGTCCTGAGCTGATGATGGTATTTAAGGTGGCGTCTTCCGCCATATTGGTCAGGTATTCAGTTTTCCTGGGTTTCTCCCATGTATACATGTTATTAAACTTTGATTTTCTCCTGTTATTCTGCCTCATGTCAATTTAATTCTTAGACCAGCCAGAAGGACCTAGGGGGTAGAGGAATAGTTCTACTTGTTGTGTCTACTGTTCTCATTATTGCCTTTGACCTAAGATTGCCCTCTCCCCAACTTCTCCTCTCATAGACAAGAGGCATAGGCCAGAGAAAATTCTTCATTTTATTTCCACTCACAACCCCTGGAAAGGATCAGTCCCCACCCTCCCTCACCTATAGGCAGCCCCTGCCCCAACACCTTCCCAAAACACTGATTTCCTCCCAGAGCTAAAATGAACACCCTGTCACCAGCTATGGCCACCCCCCACCCTGCCCTCATCCCTATCTGCCTGCATATCCACCTGCTCTGTGAACTTGGCCACCTTTTGGCTCTCTGCCCAAATGGAGCTCCCCAAGGTCACTTGGCTTGCTTCTTTGCTTGTTACATGGGTGCCACTCTTCAAACCCTCCCTTGCGTCCCCAGATAGCTCTTCTGCCCTCATCTGCATAGTCATTCTGCATAGCTTCCTGGCCTCACGTCCCTGTTCAAGAGACCAGGTTTCCAAGCTCTGCCCTGCTCCCCGAATTCCCTGTGGGCCTCAGCCCCTCAGCTGTTACTTGAGGAGTGCAGATGTTGACTAAGGCCAAACATCCATGATTCCGGGGAGGGAGAAGGGGAGCAAATTCAGAGAAGGACAAGAGAGGAGACAAGGATAAAAGCAGAGAGAGAAGGAGACAGAGAGAGGTTTGGAATGACTGTGGAGGCAGGGGGAAGACGAGGGACCCTCCCACCTCAGCTCCAGAAACAGAAGTGAGCCAGAGCTGAAGACCAGCGCCCCCCACCGCCCAAAGCTAGCTGCTGCGGGTCCTCTGGCTTCGAGCCTTGTACACTTCGATGAGCAGATCCTTGACGTACTGGATCTCCCGCTCCACCGACTCAGCCCTCTCCCTCAGCTCCCGGTTCCGAGCCTCCAGCCCCTGGCACTCGCCCTCCAGGGCCTCGCCCTCCGCCCGCTTCCTCTGGCGGTACCTCAGAGCTGCTGACTTGTTCTGGTCTCTCTTCTTTTGCTTGCGGTCCCCTCGGGTGGTGGCAGGATTGGGGTAGGGGGCCGGGCGAGAGGGTTGAGGTGGAGGAGGAGGGGGCTGCTGTGGGGGAGGCAAGGGCACCAACCCCGAGTCCCCCTGCCCGGCCTCGCTGCGGCAGTAGATGGCCAGCAAGTCAAGGGTATCCAGGGCAGGAGGCTGGGGGAGGTCAAAGGTGGGGAGGGGGAGAGGGAGGGAGGCTGCTGGTGCTGGTGCTGGTGGCAGTGGGGAGGATGGTGGGAGGAGTGGGGCTTCAAGGAAGAAGTCTTCCATCTGCTCCAGCTCCTTCTTAAGGAGGGAGGCCATGGCTTCCAGGTCAGGTGGGGGTGGGGAAGGTGGGGGGAGGGCACCTGGGGGCAAGGGGGGCTCCAGAGGGAGAAGGGCTGTAAAGTCAACCCGCTCAGTCATCCAGTCAGAGAAGCCGTCACCTGGAGGATTGGAGGGGGACATAAAGGTCCTTGAGTTCCTGGTCTTCCACACAACTGGGTGCTCATTCATCCCATTCATTAAAACCACCAACCAGCCAATCAGTCAACAAACCAATGAATCATCAAAACAGTCACCAAACCAGCCAACCAACCAATCAATAAATATCTAACTAACCAATTAACTAACCAGTCAACCAGTCAACCAACCATCAGTCGACCGACCAACCAACCAACCAACCAACTAAATCAGTCAACCAACCAATCAACCTTTTAACCAACTAATGAACCAGTCAACCAATCAGTGACCCAAGCAATGAAACAGTCAACTAGCCATTGCTTCAACCATTCCAGCATCCTCTTTACTTGTTACTCTATATCTATGGTTTCCCTGATTCACTCTCTAGTTTATTCTTAAAAAGCAAACTAAACCACACATACATAACATACACTGTTTCATCTTTAATTCATTAAGTATTGAAAACCCACTATGTGCCAAACATTTGGGACACACTAATGAATAAAATAATTCCTGCTTCAGGGCCTCTGCATATGCTGTTCCCTCCTCCTGAAAAGTTCTCCCCTTGGGTCTTTTCCTGGCTCATTCCTTCCCATCATTTAGGCTGCAGCCAAAATGCTACCTGCTTGGCGAGGGTTTCCTAGCTACACACTCTAAACTAGATCCCCACTGTCATTTTTCAGCTCAGCAACTAAGTGTTCCCCACCTATCCCAAAACATTATCATTGAATTTGTCTCTTGTCTGTGTCCCCACTAGAATGTGAGCTCCAGGAGAGCAGGGACCATGCCAGTCTTGTTCCCAGCTGTATCCCCAGCACCTAACAGTGCCTGGCATCTTATAGGTGCTCAATAAGTACTTATGGGATAAATAAATAAATGCACGAAAAGATTCCTCCTCCTTCTCTCCTGCCCCCCACACCCCACCTCCATTCTTTGCCTGCCCTTACCTGCCAGGGGCTCTCCCCCCCCTGGAAGCCCGCCCTCCAGGGCTCCCCCAAGGAGCTCATAGGGGCCCAGGGGGGCAGGGGCCAGGGGGAGTTTCCCATAGTCTACGAGCCAGCCCAGCCCGCTAGCTGGGAGCAGGGCCCTGTCCAGCTCCAGCCCCAGGGTGGCCAGGAGTGACATGGTGGCAGCACAGGCGCTGGGCACGGACGGCAATGAAGGAGGCTGCGACAGCAGCGGGGAGGGGGCTCCGGAGGTTGCTCAGCTGGGCGAAGACAGGCAGCAAGGCGGAAGTGGAGGACCTACACGTGGGAGACAAAAGTGGGTGGGGTCAGAGGCCAGACTCACCCAGCCCTGAAGTCACAGGGAAACCAAGTCACACCCCCACCTCCCCAGGCCTCACTCCCGCTTCCACCTGGGCTTGGGACTGCGCCTTGCCCTCTCAGAATTCTAAATCTGCTTTCTTTCCCCAAATCTCTGAGGCCCACCCACTCCCAAGGGAATTCTCTTTAGGACCAACTTACTTTTCTTCAACGTTCCCAAGCCCAAATCCTTCCAATACAGAAACCTAATGATCTCCCAGGGGAATTTCCTTAAGCCCTTCCCACCCACCCCATAATATTCCCCTTCTTAAAAAACTCAATCCCAGGGGAATTTTCTTCCAGCCACACCTTTTCCTCTAAAATATTTCCTTTAGGCCCCATCCCCTCCCTCGATTCGATCTCAAATCAGTTCCCAGGGGAATTACGCCCCCGCCCCCCGCCCCCGCCCCACCCCTTCATCCATGTGATCCACTGAAATCCCACTCTGCCCTTTGAACTTTGCAGTGACCTCCACTGACCCTCTAAGTCCCGCCCCTCACTGTTCATCTTAGCCCCACCCCTCCCCGATGATTCCCCAGAGGCCCCACCTCTTTCTCGGATCGAAACCCCACCCCTCAACTAACAGTTCGCTAGCCCTGCAGCTCCTCACAGTGGGCTCCCTCAAGCCCCACCCCTCGCGATGGCTGTGATCCTAGCTCCACCCGCTATTGAACAGGTTGCCTCTAAGTCCTGCCTTCTACCCTGTCAATCTACACCAGCCCCGCCCCAACAGGTAACTGAATGAAAGAGAGGGAAGCTACGCAGTGCGCTTGTGCAATGAGCGGGGGCGGGGGGGTAATCGGCGGGAAACTACCCTCAACCCTTCCACACGCGGCTCTCCCGCCCAGGGTCAAAGTGCATGCTCCGCCCTCCTGGGGGCCAGTGCGCATGCGCGACTGCTTACTGCCCGCCCTTCACACACGAATACGGACTCTGGTGAGTTGATGCGCATGAGCAACCGCGATGGAGCCATCGTTCTAGGGGCTAGTGCGCAGGCGTAACCTCACGCGGGTCGTCTTTAAACTCGAACACTCTCTGAAAGAACGTACCCTCCCCCCACATCGGGCCGAGTGCGCATGCTCCGCCGCGCGTCGACTGCCGCTCTTCCCTCTTCTGCGACTGCGCGACCGTGATTCCTCGTTCTCGTCTCACCCCACCCCCAGGCCGGGTCGTGAGGGCCGCGAGCTTCGAAAGGGCGGGAAGGGCGGTTGGAGAGGGAGGGGCGAGCGTTACTCACTCCATGGCTGCAGAAAGGAGAGGCAGCGGCGGCCTCGGCTGAAGAAAGAAGGCGGGAGCGGAGAGCGCAAGCGCGGTGAGCGCGGAGACGGGCTGGGGGGCACGGGGGTGGCGGCTACAGAGCCATGGCCGGGGCTGCGGGCGGAGGCGGCATCAGGCTAGTGTGATGAGAGATCGTGATCTGAGGACGGAGACTGAGGCGGCCCCGGGGACTGCGGGAAGATATACCGGGGGCGGCGCAGCACGGCCCGCCCGGATCCCTCCGCGCCCCGCCCCCGCGCAGCCCCAACCGGGAGGCGGGCCTGCACCCCCCCACCTCCGGCATCCCGGGATCCGGCCCTTCTCCTTCCTCTGATCTGGGGATCCAGCCCCATTTCCTCCCGACCCCGGGAGTTCCGGCCCTCCCTTCCTTCCGACTTTGGGGTCCGGGTCCCTTTCCTCCGACTCTGGGGTCCGGCCCCCTCCTCCCTGCGATTCGGGGAATTCGGCCCCTCCTCTTCCTCGAGACTCGCGTCGGTTTATTTCTCATTTCCTTGCCCCTGCTCACGAATTTCCGGCCAGCCGCGTGCTGGTCACCTCAACCCCAGCTGCCGTCCCCCAACCCTTTTCGTGGGTTCGAGGCCGGCGTGAGTCACAGACGGCGCTCCATTCAAATCAGAACCGCGAGTGTGGCCTTGGGCACGTACCTTAAGTTCTCTGGCCTCCTAGATGGGGAATTGTCTATAAAGTGAGAATAATCAGTTCTATCTGGTGGGGTTGTTTGTGAGCATCAAATAAGTGGAGACTTGTGAATCCCAGAGCCCGGCTACATGCGGGCCTGTTCAATGTACTTTATTAATAGTAATTCGGGGGCTCGGTCTAATCCCCTCCTCCCCTTCTGGCAAGAACCCCAGACTCTTGATCATCCGACACCTGCTACTAGATCATTCTTGTGTCCCCTTTACGCTTCAATTTCCGGCCATCCCCACTCTCCTTTACTCCAAATGATAGACGGTCAGCCCCCTGTCGGTGCAGGAATTCGGGTGTCATCGTCCTCGATCTTTTCTCTATCTCTTGCCCACCTCCTCTCAGCTCTTATCCTCGGCACTCCTTTTAGGACAGCTGGTTTATTCTGCCCCTGCCTCTCACCCTGACTTCCTTTCAAACGGTCCTCTGCCTCGGCTGGGCCCCACTGGATCGGTGTTCCAGCCCTGCCAAAAATAGGGAGACTTACACTTCATTTACTAAAAAGAGAGAGCTTCCTAGCCATCCCCTCTCTGTGCACTAGGTCCTCCACCAGCACAAATGGATGTGGGTCTTTCCTTTGCTGCAGAAACCCCTCCCTTTCCCACCCTGCCTTCGTCCACATTGGGACGTAGCACTTGGAGTTCAACCTTCATCGCTTTGGTGGCAGTTATGAGACTGAATCAAGATCCAGAGAAGGTGGAGGGACCCCTGATTTTGAGAGTTACCTGGGAATGAACATACGAAGTCTTCTCTTGCATGCAGAAAGTTGTTCTTGGGATCTGACCACCTTCCCTTGGAACACTTACTCTCCACTCTGCCAGTATTTGAGCTATAGAGACTACATTATATCTAGTAGTATGGAGTGGTGGTTAGGAGCGCAGAGTCTGGACCCACGTTGTTGTGTTCAAACCCTGACTGCACCCCACTTACTAGCTTACTGGCAATTTCCCTTACTTCCCTGTGCTTCAGTTTCCATTAATAATACCAGAACAAAGTGTGGAGTTTGGTTAATAAAAACATACCAATGTACATTGCCGTTAATAGCACCTACTTCTTAGTACTGTTAACAAGGATTAAATAAATTAATCCAGGTCAAGCGTTTAGACTAGTGCCTGGCACACAACAGGTGCTACATAGGGGGTGTTATTATTATTATCATTGAGGTGTATATGATTTATTTCCACTACTAAACAGTATGTGCTTTAAAAGGTCTTCCACCTTTTAAGTGAGACTTAGGGACTGACTTCATGTCTCAGTATAGATATTGAGTAACAGCAGGTGAGATTAGGGTAGGCTCTTGGACAGACTGCTGACAGTGAGGAAGTACAGTCATTCCCCAGAGTCTTGTTTTTCCTGAGGAATATTGACCCTGAGCTAACATTTGTGCCAGTCTTCCTCTATTTTGTATGTGGGACGCCGCCACAATATGGCTGAAGAGTGGTGTAGGTCTGCCCCTGGGATCCGAACCTGTGAACCTGGGCTGCCGAAGCAGAGCGTGCCGAACTTAACCGCTGTGCCGTGGGGCCAGCCCCTAGAGTATTTTTCTTTAAACTTTTAATTTTGGAATAATTTTAGATTTACAGGAAGTCACAAAGATAGTAGAGTTTCCATATACCCCTCATCCAGTTCCCCCATCGTTAACATCTTATACTTGGTACATTTGTCACTACTAAGGAACCAACATCAGTACATTTCTATTAACTAAACTCCACATTTTATTCCGATTTCACTAGTTATTCCCTAATGCTCTTTTTTATTCCAAGATCCCATCCACGATGCCATGTTACATTAGTCGTCATGTCTCCTTAGCCTCCTCTGGTCTGTGGTGAGTTCTCAGGCTTCCCTTGTCTTGTACTACCTTGACAGTTTTGAAGAGTGCTGGTTGGGTATTCTATGGAACGTCCTTCAATTTGGTTTTGTCTCATAGACTGGGATTATGGGTTTTTGAGAGGATGGCCAGGTAGGATGTTTTTTAATAACTGGAAATGAGTGTGTGATGTGTGCTGACTGCGAAGACGTTGGGGCAGGGACCGTGGTCCCCTTGTCCCAGTCCCTTGTGCCTTTTTTCTCTACAGCTGTTGGATCCCACCTAGTTCAGCCCTGGTGCCAACTGCCCCCCACAAGCAGCTTGACTCAGTCCTGCTGAGTGGGGGCCAGTTTGCACACTCAGCTCCCTAGCCCTTCCTGGCATATTCTCTTTTCTGGGCGGTGGGTCATCAGTGGCTGCCTATGGGCCCAGGTCTTGACACCCCGAGCCCTCTTCTGTGCCCACCCCTGACCCAGACCCACAGCCCCTCCAGGACTCAGATGCCTCGGCTTCCTCCAGCTTCACAAAGTCCTCCAGGGTCCAGGTGCCCCAGCCCCTTCAACTCCCGAGGTGGGGCTGCTGGGGACTCTTTTTCGGTGCGGAGGAGCCAGGCTTGGGGAGTGAGGTGGCAGTTGCAGGCAGGTTGCATCACCCTGGCTCTTGGATGGGGAGAGGGAGTGGGGGGATTCTCTGGGGGGACCCAGCGCACCTGGCAACGGTTCCTGGTTAGCAGAGCACTAGAGCCCTGGATCTGGGAGAAGTCCCAGCACAGCAAGGGAAGGGGTGGAGGAGAGGGAGGGAGAGCAGCCACCTGTGCAGGACCCTGGGAATCCTCAGATCACAGAGGTTGACCCACTTGTCTTGCAGGGGTCGAGGCTGAGACCCCAAGAGGTGAAATGCGTTGAGCACAATCACACTGCTAGTTAGAACCCAGGCCTCTGCAGTAGTGCACAGCTGCCAAGGCCCTTCAAGCCCCAGGGAGAGCCTGTCTCCTCTCAGATCCTGGGGTCCCTGACCCTGGCCCAGGGCACAGCCTGCTGGGAGGCCACCCAGCCTGGACCTTCACCTCATGTCTCCTGCTCACAGTTGCCAAATTCTATTGATTGCGACCTGCCCCTGCCCTAGAGGAGGCCCTCCTCACCTGTACTATTGCAGCAACCCGTCGCTGGTTTCCCAATCAAGGTGACAGCCTGGCATGATGGAAGAGGCACTGAGTTTGCATCAGATGGACCCAGGTTCTCATCCTGAGCCCACATCACTTAGTCCTGGCCCGGGACGCAGACAAGGTCCTTCCTCTGCCTGAGCCTCAGCTGCCTTCTTCAGAGTGGGTCAGAGTGTGGGCCCTGGAGCCAGCCTGCTGGGTTCACATCCCAACTCCACCACTTCGGTGACCCTAGGCAAGTGGCATCTTCTCTCTGTGACCCAGTTTCCGCATCCATGAAATGGGGACAAGAGGACCCACCTCATAGGGTTGTGGTGAGGATTAAATAGGCAAATGTATGTAAACTTCCTAGAATGGGGCCTGGGGTGCTGGGAGGAGTCTATGAAATGATGTAGGTCAGGCCCAACATTTACTAGGAGCTCAAGGTCTATACATGTTTGTTTTTCTTGTTTCCACCACACTTTGTTCTGCTTTCAGACAGCTGTCTGTATACGTGACTGTTTCCCGAGCACTTAGAAGGCAAGGTCGGGACCTTCCTCATTCCCAGAATCATTGCCCACAGCCCCCAGTCTTGTGCCGCTGCCATCAGTTCATTTTTAAGTGAGTTGCACATGTCCAGAGGCTGGGGCATTCAATACTGTGGTCCCTAAAGAGGCATAGGGGCAGGTGTCTGGGTCGTGTGGGCCAGGGGGACAGGGGTTGGAGGTACATGTCCTGGCAAACAAGGGCAGGAAGGCCAAGGCCAGCTCAGTTGGGGAAAGGGCAGTGCGGGGGCCAGGCACGCAGAGCACAGGTCTGCCACGTGGCCCGGTGACTCAGAGTCCTCCAGAGCCCCTTCCCTCCCCTCACTGCCGCTACTTCTCCCCTGGCAGAAGCAGCCACAGCTCTTAGAACCTGGTCAGGCTCCACACTGCTGCAGCAGCTCTGGCATCCTCGATGCTCATCTTCTGTATTCGTTTCTGAAACAAGTTGCCACTAAACTTAGCGGCTTAAAACAACACGCATTTATCCCCTTGCGGTTCTGGAGATCAGAAAGTCTGAAATGGGTCTGCAGAGCTGTGTTCCTTCTGGAGGCTGTAGGGGAGAATCCATTTCCTCACCTTTTCCAGCTTCTAGAGACTGCCTGCATTCCTTGGCTCGTGGCCCCTTCCTCACATCACTCCAGCCTCTGCTTCCATCATCACATCTCCTGTTTCCTCCTTGGATCTTCTTGCCCTCCCTCTTATAAAGGCCCTTGTGATTACATCAGGGCCCACCCAGATAATCCAGGATAAGGCCTCCATCACAAGATCCTTAGTTTAGTTACATCTGCAAAGTCCCTTTTGCCACTTGAGGTCACATATTCACAGGTTCTGGGCAGGTTCTGGGGACTGGGATGTGGACGTCTTTGGGGGGCCATTAGTCAGCCTACCACACCTCTCCTCTCGGAGCCTCAGTTTCCTCATCTGGGAGCTAAAGGCTAGGGCCAGCCCTGGATGCCCCTCCTTCACGTGCCCACTGGGACTAGCTGTAGGGAAAGGACAGGGCAAACGGAAGGTAATTGATGACAGAATGTCCTGGAGCTTGGGATGCCACTGCTTACCACTCTGTGCCCTCCAGCAAGATACCATGCCCCTTTTGCCGTGGTGGCCTCATCAGTACAGTAGGGACAATAGCAGAACCCTCCTAAGAGGGCAGTGGTGAGGACCGCAGAGGGGATATGTGAAAAGGCCTGGAACGGGCGAGTGAGCCATGCCTGCAGGCCGTCTCAGGAGGCCCACAGAGCCCCTGGGCCACCTGAAAGACAAGTGCTGCTCAGGGATGGCCCATCTGCTGGGCAGCAGTGCAGCCTGGCGATGCAGAGCTTCTAATTTTACAGGAGAAGTTGGAAAGCCAGATTTTTCTGCAAGATTCAAGTTTTACAAGATTGGCGGGTAATTCAGAGAAACCCCAACAAACCATGAATGTGGACAGGCTTAGGCTGTGTGCCCTCCCTGACCTTCCTGTTCAGTGATTTCCCCCCACCCCCAAGTCTGTAATCCTCCCTGCTGTAGCAGAGAACAAAGGAACCCGAGTGCTGCTTGTTCTAGTCCTGAGAATTCGGGCCCCACCCCTCCCCTCTGGACTGACCAAGACTGAAAAGGAGCAGGGTCTCACTCAGACTCCGCCCAATTCCACGTAAAGCCCGCAGGGCAGTGTTTGTGGGGAGCAGGGAGGGAGGTCTCTGGAGACTCGGCAGTGAGGGTTGGGTGCCTGCTGAAGGGGTGCTGGTGTCTTATTACCCCGAATGTCCCTTCTCAGCCGTCCATGCCCCCAGCCAGAGGCCACCAGCTAGGAAGGTCGCCCACCCTGGGGGCCCGAGGGGCCTCTCAGTGAAGGGGTGTTAGAGAGGACTTGTGACTTTGGGGAGGGTTCGGGGAAACGGGGCTTTTCTGTGGATGGGATGCTGGCAGGAAGCGGGGGAAAGTCCATGACTGGGTGTCTGTCTCATCCAGAGGCGGAGGAACGAGCAGAGCGGATGCGGCAGGTAAGAAGCAGCCGTCAGCTCTGAGCCAGGGCGGTGACGTTCGGTCATTTTAGTGCTTTGGACAGTGTTCGCGTTTTTGTCTGTGTTGAGACACGACTCCAGAGTGGTCCAGCACGGTCCGGGTAGCCTTGCGTGAGGTGGGCGTTCTGTGAAGTTGTGTCCAACAGGAGAGCACCAGGGCCTGGCTGGCAGGGCTGCTTTCCCTTTCTCACAGCTCATCCTACCAAGATGAGGGAGGACAGGTGGCAAGCAATGGCAGGGCCGGGTCTGGCACAGCCTCAGAGCAGCCTGTGCCTCCATCGTAGCGGGGCCACAGATGCACAGTTCCCACAGCGTCGCTTGGGCACAGAGGAAAGGAGCAGCCACGGCACCCACGGGGCTGCCAGTCATAGTGGGAGCTGAGGGGAGCAGGAGAGAGGGGTTGAAGCAGAGACAGGGAACCACAGCAGGAAAGCCTCTCGGGTCCCCGAGGCCCCCCAGGTGCCCCTCCACAGGCACGTGGGGACTGCCTCACGGAGGGCATTGAGGGTCAGCAGAGCCCGGTTAGTTCAAGAGCCCTTTGCCCTCTCCTCCTGCCCTCCTGCCCGCCCCCACTCAGAGCAGGAACAGACTCCTGAGTAGGGGACAGGAAAGAGCGGCTGACGCCCACTCTTCACTCCAGCCTGCCAGGAGGTGAGCCTGCAGCTGGGGGGAGGGGAGAGTGCTGAATTGGCTTCAAGAGTGGAATCTTAATGAGTCTGGAAGGTGATGGAGATGGCCCGGGACGTCATTAGAGAATGGAGAGAGGGGGTACTGGATGTGGCACGTGGTGATGGGGGTGAAAACATGTCACATCTCAGAGGCTCATGAGGCCCCAGCTCACCTCTGGGGCCGGGCAGCCTGGGTCAGTCCTAACTACCCGTGTGCCTTTGGGCAAGTTACTTAAGTTCTCTCAACTTCAGTTTGCTCCTCTGTAAAAGGGGAACGCTGACAGTTCCCACCTCCTGAGGTTGTGAGTCCAAGCAGGTGAGGCGCTGCGAACACGGCCGGGCACATCACAAGCGCCAGAAATGTTAGCGTGGTGACTGGTACCCAGGGACATGTAGGGGCTCCAGTTGGTTCTAATTCTCAGAATCAAAGCCACCCTGCCCCCACCTCTGGCGGCTTTCGCCGGGTCCCCAGAGAAGCCAGCTCCATGGCAACTGTCTCTGCCACAACCTAGCCTGGACCCTTGCCTCCCTCCCCGACGGACATCACTGCCTCTCCCCTGGGACGCTGGTGTTGATTACAGGAGAGAGGCTGGGGAGGGAGCTCAGGTGTGTGCGGTTCTACACACACACACACACACACACACCCCTGACACCCCTGCGGTTCTACACACACACACACACACACACACACACACACACACCCCTGACACCCCTGCGGTTCTACACACACACACACACACACACCCACCCCTGCCTTGCGCTTAGAACCTCCTGGCCCTGGTGCTTCAGCCCCTCTCCAGGGCTGGATATCTCAGTGTTGTATCCATGCCCAGCTGCATTTCCCATGAAGCCCCCTGATGGCCTCACAGCTGACTGGAGCATTTTAACTCCAGTCTCTTCCCCAGCCCATTCTCAACCAGTTTTACTTGTCCCCAGAGGAAAGCTTGATCCTGTCTTTAGAAACTACTCTGCCCAGCCCCTGCCCACCCTCTCAACCCTTTCCCAGCACCCCACGCTTGGCTGGTTTGTTTAATGGTTTTAGTGAGATACTGTAATGCACACCCATTTATTAAAGTGTACAATTCAGTGGTTTTTATTACATTCACAAGTTGTGCAGCCATCACCACAATCTAATTTTAGAACATTTTCATCACTCCAGAAAGAAATCCTGTACCCATTAGCCGTCACTCCCCATTCCCCCATCCCCCAGTTCTAGACAACCTCTAATCTGCTTTCTCTCTCTAGATTTGCCTATTCTGGACATTTCATGTAAGTGGAATCATACCTTATGTGGTCCTTTGTGTCTGGTTTCAAGGCTCATCCATTTTGTGGCATATATCAACACTTATTCCTTAGGGCTGAATAATGTTCTGTTGTACGGATCTGCTACATTTTATCCATTCATCAATTGATGGACATCTGCGATGTTTCTACTTTTTGGCTATTAGGAATATCCATGTGCAAGTTTTGTGAGGACATTTGTTTTCATTTCTCTTGGGAGACACTAGGAGTGGATTATAGGGTAACTCTGTGTTTAACTTTTTGAGGAACTGCCAAACTGTTTCCAGAGCGGCTGCACCTTTTTACATTCCCGTTAGCAATGAATGAGGGTTCCAGTTTCTCCATATCCTCGCCAACACTTGGTATTGTCCATCTTTCTTATTATTTCCATCCTAGGGGGTGTGAACTGGTATCTTGTTGTGGTTTTGATTTGCATTTCCTGATGGCTAATGGTGCCAAGCATCTTTTCCCGTGCTTGTCCACCATTTGTGTATCTTCTTTGGTATCGTGTGGGGTTTTTTTGTTGTTTGTGTGGTTTTTTTTGTTGTTTGTTTTGTGTTTTGTTTTTGTTTTTGGTGAGGAAGACCAGCCCTGAGCTAACATCTGTTGCCAACCCTCCTCTTTTTTTTTGCTGAGGAAGACTGGTCCTGGGCTAACATCCGTGCCCATCTTCCTCTACTTTATATGGGATGCCACCACAGCATGGCTGACAAGTGGTGTGACGGCCAGCGCCTGGGATCCGAACCCGCGAACCCGGGGCTGCCAAAGCGTGAACTAAACCACTGTGCCACCGGGCCGGCCCCCTGGCATCGTGTGTTTTAACACAGAGTTTAATATCGTTCCCCAAAGCAGCAGGCCCTTGCCCACCTGAGCTTTTGCCTGAAATGAAGTGTTGATCTAACCCCTTCCTACCCTGACTAACTCTTCCACATCTCTCAAAACAGGCTTCGACATCCTCTCCTCTTCTAGAAAGGTTTCCGTGACCCTCCTCTCCCACATCCCCCAGGCAAAATTAATTACCCCTTCCCCTGGGCTTCCAGTAGGTTCCTATAATTTATCTCTTTGTCTCTTACCCTCAGTAAACTCTGAATTATTTCAGGACAGGGACCTTGTCTTATTTTTCCTGACTTTGACATTGATGTTGACTTTGCGCAAGTTACTTAACTCTAAAAGGGAGATACTAATGGTACCCTCGTGGTGGGAGGGGTGAGAACTAAACAGGTTGGTTCAGGAAGCTGTTGTACAGCTCATGGAGCTGACATTCGAATGGGGAGACAGACAATAAACGTGATCCATCAGTTCAACATGTTATATTTCAGATGGTGCTAAGTCTTAAGGATAGCCAGGGAAGATCTCACTGAGCGGGTGACATTTAGCACAGACCTGCAGGAGGTAAGGGAGTGAGCCATGGGGACATCTGGGGGAGAGCCTTGCAGGGAGAGGGTACAGCAAGTGCAAAGGCCCTGAGGCAGGAGCACTTTAGGCTTTTCTGAAGAACAAGAGGAGGCCAGCAGGACTGGAGTGGAATGATGGAGGCGAAGAGTGTTTGGAGATGAGGGCGCCTTTTAGCTATTGGGAGTAATGCTGGTGTGAACATTTGTGTACAAGTTTTTGTTTGCATCCCTGTTTTCAATTCTGGTGGCTTTTCCTTTGTCACATTCAAACAACACTCTGGGTTTTTGAGATTGGCCATGCCACACTGTCTTTATTTGCCCAGCATAAGGCCTGTCCTGTCCTAAGTCTCAGTGGATGTTTGTTGACTGGGTGAATGAGGTATATTTGTGAATTACCCAACTTGTGGTGGCACATGGTAGGTGCTGAATGGTTAGGGCTTTTGTCATTATTTTTTAATAAACGCAGTGGGTACAGCAGATTGGCGGGACTTTCCTAGTCTCGGGTGCTGGCAGGTTGGAGGGCAGCGGTCATCTCAGGCACTGCCACTTAGAGGAGAAACAGGGACAGGCAGGTTGCAGGGCAACATGGTACTCCCTAGTAAAACCAAAGTGCAAGGATCCATGACCAGCAATTCTACGTCTGGGGATCTGCCCTGGAAAAATGTCTGTGTCTGTGCCCAAGAAAGCAGGACCAAGCATGCTTGTTGCAGTATTGTTTATAATAAGGAAAAATTGGAAGCATCCTAAATGTCCATCAGTAGAGTCAGGGGTCAATAAAATGTGGTATAGTCATACCATGGACTGATTGACAGGAGCTAGAAGGAATGAAAAACACATCGGGAAAAGGACAAGGTGTAGAGTGACACATACAGTGTGATAACTCTACGTAGCAGGGAAAACACAGGTATAAACACATTTCTTCTGGCTCTGAACGCACGCACAAATACATAGATAAAAGATACACTGCAGCTCTTTTTATTTATTTTTTATTTTTTTGCTGAGGAAGATTAGCCCTGAGCTAACATCTGTGCCAGTCTTCCTCTATTTTTGTACGTGGGATGCTGCCACAGCATAGCTTGATGAGTGGTGTGTAGGTCCACCCCTAGGCTCCGAACCTGCAAACCCCATGCTGCCGAAGCAGAGCACACGAACTTAACCACTACGCCACCAGGCCAGCCAGACACTGCAGCTCTTAACGGGGGTTCCCTCCCGGGGCAAGGTGGAGGACAGTGATCAAGGGAATCTTAGCTTTGTCAGTGGTGTTCAAAACTGTTTTAAAGAAAGGACTGATGTGTGAATTGTGGAGTTAAAATTTAAATGTAAAAAATGCAGTTAGGTAGAGGAAAAAAATCTTTCAATACAAGAGAAAGAAACAAAACAGTTCTTGGCTAAAAAGGGGCCAGCACCAGAGTATTCCTCAGATCTCTTCCAGTCCTATTATTTTATTTTAAGAGTGGTTATTCTAGAATCTTCCTTAACATCTACTCTTCAGGAGCTCTGCCCCTCTCTGGCTGTGTATATCAGGGTGTTTCCTGACTTCTTTTCCATGAATGTCTTACCTGATTTGTTTTCCCCATGGGGAAGATTGCTGTTTGTCCAACCACCCGAGCTCCTTCAGGGACAATTCCGGGCCTCAGGAGTGGGAAGGAAAACGTAATTGCCAATTAGCCGTGAAGTGACTTCTTAGGGCAGTGAGTGTATTTTCAAGGGAAGGAAGAAGAGAGATGGTCGAGAAGCTATGAATCCAAGAAGCATTTAGGGACCAGCTTGGGGCACCCTGAGGAGCAGCAGCCAAGGCGGGATGTGGACGCCTCCACGAGTGGGCCCCCTCTGCCGGCCTCTCCGCCGCCGCCCAGTGAGGGCAGTGAGGCTGCTGCAGATGATTCCTGAGAGAAGTGAGGGAAGACACGGTGCAGAACAGTGTGCCTGGCATGACCTCATGTGCACAACAGGGGAGAGTGCACACTGCGCCACAGATCTCGGCGAGGAGGCACGAGAAACCCAACAGCTTGTCTCCAGGGAAGAGAGCTGCTGGCTGTGGGGGCGGGGAGGACGGAGACCACAGTAGTCCCTTTTGTACCTTTTGAACGTAGAGCTGTGTGAACAACTACCTAGTCACAAAAAGAATTTAATTTTCATTTTTAACAAATACCCACCAAGGGGCCGGCCCGGTGGGTAGTGGTTAAGTTCACACGCTCCACTCCGGTGGCCCAGGGTTCGGATCCCGGGCGCGGACCTAC
This sequence comes from Tapirus indicus, assembly GCA_031878705.1. Taxonomy (NCBI): domain Eukaryota; kingdom Metazoa; phylum Chordata; class Mammalia; order Perissodactyla; family Tapiridae; genus Tapirus; species Tapirus indicus. The sequence goes on along the minus strand of CM062926.1, from coordinate 23,849,620 downwards.
ACCGCTTATCAAGCCACACTTTGGCAGCGTCCCACATACAAAATGGAGGAAGATTGGCACAGACGTTAGCTCAGGGCCAGTCTTCCTCACACACACAAAAAAATACCCACCAATATGTCATTGGGTAGGTTGAGAAATGGAACACAGGTGACAGTGCCTTCTCGGCAGTATGCAGTGACAATTAGGGACCCGTTCGTGTGACTCGGCCTGGAAGCATGACAGGCGGTGAGGCTTTCCACGGCCTCTCTCCCTGAGGAGCAGACAGGCAGGCGGGCCCCGTTCGTCTGTCTTCACACAGGCCTCTAATACTCAGTGCAAGTCGGCTATACCTGGGGGGTGAACGGCCTCGAGTGTGCTGGTCCTCAGCGGGGAGCAGGACGGAGGAAATTAGAACCAGAATCCCAGGCAGCCTAAGGAGGTGAGAGAGGGCAGTTGAAGCCAGGTGGGTGTCTATCCCGCCCTCCCTGCTGGGGACACCTGTGCTGTGGAGGAGAGATGGCCTTTAGGTGGAGGTGAGCACTGAGCTGTCCCTGCTGCTGATCTGCTTAGAAAAGCAGCTCCGCCCCTCCCCAGCTGTGTGTGCCCCTGCCCCTCTCTGAGGCTCCATTTCCTGCAACGGGGTTGGCCATGCCCACCAGGTAGGGTCGTTGCGTAAGTGCCAGACAGAGTAGCCCAGGTTACCGCCAGCTCCCGCCAGGGGACTGCAACAGTCTTGCCCCATCCCCACCCCCGGCAACCTGGGTGAGTCTTGCAAAACATAAATCAGATCCTGACGCTGGGGAGCCCTCCCGAGGCTTCATAGGGTGCTGTAGTCGGGCCACGCTGACTCCTCCCTGCCCTGGAGCCGCGGGCACACTCCTGCCTTGGCCTTTGCGCTGCTGTCTGCTCAGCCTGGCGCGTGGAGACTCTGCCTAGGCTGATGCCATTCTTGAGAGGCAGGCTCTCGGGGCTCATTTGTTCCCTGAGGGTGGGAGAGTTTTTCTTTGACCCGTAGCAGAGGGGGAACCAGTTGGAAATATTTAAGAAGCAGAGTTGGTGGACTTGGGGCGAGCAGGCGATGAGTTCTGTTTGACGTGTCGGTGAGACAGCCCTGAGGAGATGGTGGGGAGCAGGGGACAGGAGAGCGGACAGGGAGTCCCTGCACTAACACACACGGCAAAGGTGCCAGCCGGGTGTTCCAGCCTCAGCGGGGATCAGATTCCCCGGGCTGGGCTGGGCTGGTGCTGGCCAAAGGCACAGGTCCCCTCGGTCTCTGATTGTCCCTTTTTCCTCTCTTCCTCCCATCTCTGCTCGGCTCCTCTGGTCTCTCTGACCCCATGGTCGCACTTCCTCCAAGTCTTAAATAGCTAATTCTATAGGGAGAAGGGTGGTCGGGCAGAGACGCTTCCCGTCCTTCCTGGGCTCTGTCTGGGCCCGGCGTTGTCGGCAGCGCCACCAGCTGGCTGTGTGCTGAACGCCGGGAGTGTTGGTTCCAGTCACTCCCCAGAGCTTGCACTAATTAATAAGTTAACCTTTCCTGGCCCCGAGGATACACCAGGGACCGTGCGAAGCACCTGACACAGATAGACTGTTCTGTCTTCACAGAGATCATATGATTCTTGAGCCATCATCCCCTTTTTTCAGATGAGGAAACTGAGGCATGGGGGATGAACTTAGAATCTGAGATCCCAGGGCTAGGAGTGGAGGAGCGGGGACTCGGGCCTGCTCCTCGTCACTGGGCTGTGTCTTCCAGGCAGCTGACAGGAAAGGATGGGCAAAGGCCCCTGTCCTCAGAGCGAGCAGAAGTCCACAGTCTGCACTTCTAATGACAGCTTTCAGCCTGCTGCCCACAGCCCCCTCCCCTGCTCCTGGCCCGTCAGTGGACTAGACAGAATGGATTCATATGCCTGAGCCCCATCGAGGAGCCCTGGGAGAGTCCTTCAGCTGTTCTCCTTGCTGCCCAAGATGAGCAGAGTTTCTGTTTTAAAGGAAGGGTGTGGGTGTAGGGGCGGAAGCTGTCTTGGCCCCAGTGGACAAGCCGAGTTGTGGAAGGGTCACTCAAGCTTCCAAGGGGAGAGGATGAAGGGCAGTGGTGGGGTCAGGAGGGGAAACGGCATCATGACTTTGTCACCAGTGGATGGACCAGCCTGGCAGTCCGCCTCTGTGACCTGGCCCCCAGCCCCACCTCCAACAGCCTGCTGCTCCAGCCTCAACTGCAGAAGCTGGCCTGTATGTATGTCACTCCCTCAGCAGCATGTCTGCCCAGAGAACCCTACTCATCCTTTAAGACTTCATTCTGACATCCCCTCCCCTGCCCAAGGTAGAACTTCAGGACTTGGCCCCAGAAAGATCTGGATTCCCATCCTGGGACTATTGTTTGCTGCTGTGTGACCTTGGAGAGGTCACATCACCTCTCTGAGCCTGTTTCCCATCCAGAAGGAGTTTAGTGTGCTGCTACCTAGTGCTCCCGCCCCAGTACCGGTTACATAGGCGGTGCTCAGTAAATGGTAGTTATTCTTAGTTATCAGTTGGTCAGTCAGTCACGATTATTTATTGAGTGCCTGCTGCCTGCTGGCACTGCTCTAGGTGCTAGGGACACAGCAGGGGAAAAAGCAGAAATGCTGCCCTGTGGGGCTGACATCTTGACCAGCCCTCCTTGGTGCTCCCAGGCCACCTTGTCCCTCCCTCCATCATAGATGGCCTGTCGTTGCGGGGTGTCACACACACACACGCCCCTGATGAGGTCGCCCCAGCAGTGTGGGAGGTTCAGATTTTCACAGTCACAGCTCCCTGGTCTTCCCCCACCAGCTCCCCAGCGACTGCAGCCCCGCTCTCCCTGCGGCCCCAATGCACGGAGACCTCCCCTGACCCCACCGCCTCCCGCTCCAGCCCCTTTCCCACCCCAACTCCAGGGTGTGTTTCCCATCCGTTTATCTAGATTTCCTTCCATTCTGTTCTTTCTTTCTCCCCACCCCTGTGTTAGTGTCCTATTGCTGTTGTAACAAGTTATCACAAACTTAGTGGCTTAAAACTACACAAATGCATCCTTTTACAGTTCTGAAGCTCAAAAGTCTGGAATGGGTCCGCAGGGCTGCATTCCTTCTGGAGACTCTGGGGGAGAACCCATTTTTTGCCTTTTCTGTCTTCTAAAGCCCGCCTGCGTTCCTTGGCTAAACCAGTGGTGTAGCGTCTCAGAATGTTCTTCCATGGTCATGCCTCCCTCTGACTCTCCTCTTCTGCCTCCCTAGTCCACTGAAGGACCCTCGTGATGACACAGATAATCAGTCCAGGGTCCTGTCCCCATCTTGGAATCCTTCATTTAGTCACATCTGTAAAGTCCCTTCTGCCAGATGAGGCCGCATATTCACAGGCTCCAGGATTAGGGCATGGACATGTGGAGGCCATTATTCTGTCTGCCACACACAAACACCCCCGCATATCCTCCTTAATCCTTCCCTTCCTGTTGGTGGAAGGCTGAGGTCCCCCATATTCATTCCCAAATCCCCCTGCTCCAGGTAAGGAGAGGGGCTGGGATAGGGAGGGAGGGAGAGTCCAGGGCTGGTAACAGTGACACCTGCCCCTCCCCCACACTGGCACCTGCTGTTCTCCTCCCACCTCAGGGCTTTGTTCTGGCTCCTCCCTTGATCTCGAATGCTCTTCCCTCTGATAGGCCTCGGTTAATCCCCTGACCCCTGTGCCGGCGCCCCCAGGTCACCTTTCCCTGCCCCACTTTTTCTCTCTTCCAAAACACTTAGCCACGTCCAGCCGCTGTAGAATTTCTTGGTGACGACGGTTGTTGTTTTCCTGTCTGTCCCCCTGCTCTAATGTAAGCTGCGGGAGAGCAGGGCCTCCCTCCATCTCGTTCACGGCCGCATTTCCAGGGCCCTGAACGGCGCCTGTACGCAGCAGGCGCTCAGAAACACTTGTGGTATGAATGAACATTGTACTGCAAAGAATTTGTTTACTCTCTGTGACCCCTCCCTCAGGGGACAGGCCTTTTTGCCTTTCAGTGTTGTCATCACTGTACAGAGGAGGGCTGAGTAAATATTGGAGTAGATCCGTTAGATAAAGTCAGGCTGTGGAGTGGCAGAAGAGCTAAAGATGGAGGTGAGACCAGTGGACCTGAGTGAAGCTGGAGGTGACAGGAGAGAACCGTGGTCCTCAGAGCCGGGCATGGTGTGTCTGTAGGTTGGAATCCCAGGTGGGTCTCTCTGACTCCCCTGGGCTGTGAAGGTGGGCGGATGTGGTTTAAAAACAAGACGCAAATGCAGGTCAGGCAGGGAAGGGGCGAGAGGGTGGGCGGTCTGCCAGGAACTCCCTCGGTGACCTCAAGGCAGCCACTTCTCGGATTCCGCGTGGGCGGACTGCACATGGCCACAGCTATGGCCGTCCAGCCCTGAGCACCTGGCCCAAGCACGCCCTCCACTTTCTCCAGGAAAGGCACCGCTTTTGCAGTTTCTGTTCCGCCCCGCTTCCCCCCAAGCACCGTTAGCTTCTCTTTTAGGAAAGCTTGGCCGTTTGGTGAAAGTGGAAAACCCTGTGTCAGAGCTCATATTAGTGTGTGCGTGTTCGGCCGCATGTGAGAAACTCCCAGTCCTGGTTGTCAATGGCTTTGTTACCCCAGACAGACCCTGCAGAACCATCACTTCATTTCATTTTGGTACAAACTTATACATGTCCCAAATTGGGGTCTCTCTCCTCTGTCCTCTGAGTCCTGGCTCAGGCCTCTGGATCTTGGCCTGGACCGTCCCCCTAGCCCTTTCCTAGCCGCCCCACCTCCAGCCTCTACCCCTCCAGTCCATCCCCACACATACATCCGGCCACGTTAGTCTCCCCCACCCCTTAAAGTCTCTCCACAGCTCCCTGAAAATGAAGTCTGAGCCATTAGCATGTCATTTCTCTACCAGCTTCTCCCGCTGCATCACACGGCACTCTGCACACATGATGACCAGGAGACCCCATGACCACCCCTAGGTTCAGTGATTCAGCAGAAGGACTCACAGAACTCAGCAAGGCTGTTAGGCTCACGGTCACAGCGAGAGGATAGAGATTAAAATCCACAAAGGGAAAAGGTGCGCAGCGCAGAGTCCAGGGAGACCAGGCAAGAGCCTGAGTGTCTCTCCCAGCGGAATCATGCAGACGGCACTTAGTTCTCCCAGCAACAGGGCGTGACAACACACGTGGAGGATCGTCCACCAGAGCAGCTCACCTCGGCCGTGGTGTCTGGTTTTTATTGGGGGTTGGTTGCGTAGCATGGAGCATCTGTGTGACTGACCTTTATACGCAGTCTTCAGCCCCTCCAGCGGTCAAGCTGATACCGTGTGGCCCAAGGCCTCACCATAAAGACACACTTTATCAGGCAGGATACTCCAAGGTCTTGGAGGTTGTCTCGCAGGGGCCAGGCAAGGGCCAGGCCTTTCTTTGGAATGTGCAGGGTTGGACAACTCAGGTCTTAGTGTACACACACACACACACGCACACTCCCTCCCTCCCTCCCTCCAGCCAAATCACTTAGAACCCCAGAGACACACCTGCTTTTGCAGCCCCTCTGCCTTCACCCAGGCCTTTCCTCCCGCCCAGACGGCCCCTCCTCCCCGTCTCCTGGCTGACCCTGGCTGACTCCGCGTCCTGTAGTTCAGGCCTCTGCTCCCTGGAACCTGAGCCAGAGTAAGAGCCTTGTCCCTGCTCCCGTGACATGTGACCCAGCCTTGTCCCTGCCTGGAGCCCTGGTACTGAAGCTGACATTTGCCACATCCCTGGCTGCCTCAAGGTCAGGGGCCATGACTTAGGTAACCTCTCTGGGCCTCGCTCTTCTCGTTTTGTCTAATGGACCTGCTTTCAGGAGTAGGTGAGCAATAATAACACGTAAAGGGCACAGCCCAGGGCTGGATCAATACGTGTTCACCACTATTAGTAGATCCCTGGCACCTGGGGTATCGGAAACAGACGAGGCGTTTCCTGACTGGTGAACCATTAAACCAGACAGGCCCCACGGAAGATTCTTCTTGTTGTTTTTTAATAGTTACAAAGAGTTTTTTATAAATAACTTCTGGAAGAATTTAGCTGCAGCTTATTAATAGCAAAAGCTCTCTTTTGAGAGCGAGAGAGCCCTCTCTTTTGGGCTGAGGTCTTGAGAAGCAAGTCACGTAGCTGTAGCTGTTTGGATGCTTTGGGCTTCTGGAAACAGCAGACCCAGCTCAGGTGGCTCCGCAGTGAGGAGGCGTGTTCTCACACAGGAAGGGGTCTGGCGGATCATCTCCCCAGAAGCACGTGGCTGTCTGGAGGAGGAGACCGAACAAAAATAGGGGTCTGCGAGGAAGGCCGAGGGTGCAGTGGAGGTTGGGGAGGGGCAGCTACAGTAGGTTTCCTCTGACTCAAGCTAGGAGATGATTCCCTAAAGATGCTTTGAGAAATAAAACTGGGCCTGAAGAGGGATAGGGAAGAGGAAACAGGACTGGTGGATGCCTTCTCTGGGCCAGGCACTTGGCTGCTCAGTCATGACTTTGTTTATTCTTTTCAGTGGAAAGGCATTGTCCTTCTCATTACAGATGGGGAAACTGAGGCATAGAGAGGCTCAGGAGTAACTTGCCCAGGGACCCACAGCTAGTAAGTGGCGGAAGCAGAATTCAAACCCCGATCGTTTCCTTGTGTCTGGAGACCGACTTCATGCCTGAAAACAGGGAGCTGTCTTGCAGCTGAACTTTTAGTTGAAGAGAAAATAAGAACACAGCGGGGTTGGATGGAAGCTGGGGTACAGAACAGCGGCCATGTCCCAGCGGGGCTGCTGGCCCTGGGACCAGAAGGGCCCATTGGGTGAAACAGAAATAAAGGGAATTTGCAGGCCAAAAACTGGAGTTCGGGGCCTGCCGTGGGACCAGCACTGCCAAGTTGCTTCCATCTGAGCCTCTCTTCCGCCTTTTGGGGGCGGGGGGCACGCGTTGTCCTGACCTCCCTGGGAGGGCAGCCGGGAGGTTAGCCGAGGGTCTGGCTGAAGCGAGTTTGGAGCGCGGTGCTGGGCACAGAGCCGTCAGGGCGGGGTTGGCTGCGGGAAATCACCCTGCGCTCCCCGCTGGAGTCGGCTTCTCGTCATGCAGCCTCAGGACCCGCTGAGCAGTGGCAGCCAACCGTGAGTTCAGAGTAAACTTGAGGTCAGCCGCAACCCCAGGGCTTCTTCATGAGCACTTCCCCGCAGCCGGGTGTTCACAGCCCCCCCCCCCCCCCGCCCCGCTCCCTTCTCTTCTTTCCTCGCGGGCTTCCAGAGGCTCTCCCCGGAGTGAACATGCAAACAGGTGCCCGCACTGGGGGCAGTGGTGGCGAGCGCCCTGGCTGCTTCAGCACTTTGCTGAGGAGGGAACCGAGCCTCAGACAGGCGTGCTGTCCCTTGTTTGATACTAGAGCGCTAGACACTCACGGGATTACGCCTCACCTCTGCCACTTTGTACTTCCGAATGTATTCGCTTCCTGTGGCTGCTCTCACAAACTGTCACAGACTTAGTGGCTGCAGACAATTAAAATGTATTCTTACAGTTTAGGAAATCAGAAGTCTGGAGGCCGCCTGCATTCCTTGGCTCGTGGCCGCTTCCTTTGTCTCCAAGTTCAAAGTGCATCACTCCAACCTCCGCTTCTGTCGTCACGTGGCCTCCTCTTCTCTAGTCAAATCTCCCTCTGCCTCCATTTTATAAGGACACTCCTGGCGACATTTAGAGCCCGCCATTTAATCCAGGATAATCTCCCCATCTCAGCATCCTTGGTTTAATCACATCTGAAAATTCCTTTGCCACATATGGTAACATATTTCCGGGTTCCGGGGATTAGGATGTGGGCATCTTTGGTGTGGCGCCCCACACCAACTCCACTGGAAACCGTTTAGGGCTCCCATCACATGCAGGGAAAACCAGCTCTTCAGACACCACTCCAGCCCCAGCACGATGTCACTTCACATGCCGGCTCTCCCGCTGCCTTCAGCCCAGCCTGTGGTGCCCACCCTCCCAGTCACCTCTAAGGTGAAACAAGGTCTGATTGAGAACCAGCCCAGGGGAGGCTTGTTTAACTCAGTGACTCGATCTGTCCCACTTGCACTGTGGCTTTAGAACCTGGCTACAGAGGTTCACTGGTTCCTCAGATTTGGGGTCTCTTTCAAAAACCAAGCTTGTCATTACATTTCTCCATTATGCAAACAAAGTGAACATTTGGAAACTACTGCAAATTAGAAAGGAGACAGTCCCCGTGTAGTCCCACCCCCCACAGACGGCCCCTGTCCACATCCTGGTGTGTTTCCCTCCAGCTCTCCTTCAGAGTTCTGTTTCTCCACAGTGAGATCACACTGCTCTAGTCAATTTACATTCTGCTTCAGTCCCTTTCTTGTCATTTCCTGCATATCTTGTGTATTGTTAGAGGCCATATCAGTGGGCATAATGCCTATCTTTCCCTATATCTAGTACCTAGTCGACCCCCTAATTGGGTGCAGGGAAGTGCCCTGTCATCCGGTGCCCGCACTGGGCGGGGACGTTCGTGGGTCGGGCCAGTGGAAGTCGGTGAGCAGGCCCGGGGTCAGCTCCTGGCTCCACCCCTTGCTAGCTGGGTGACCGTGGGTAAGTTACTGAAGCCCTCTGAACCCCAGTTTCCTCATCTCGGACATGGGGACAGAATTCCTGCCTCCATCGGTATTGAGAGTCAGTGTCCGTGAGCAGACTGTATTTCTCCCACAGTCGATGCTCAGTGTACAACCGTTTACCTAAAAACGCTTCTATCCAGTGTGCCCTCTGACCCTTTGCTCACCAAGGAACCTCTCACTTTCCAGCTAACAGATGGCTCTGCTCAGGGCTTTTTCAGTTAGGAATTACAGAAATCCAGTCAGCTCAAACCGAACAGGGACACGCCGGCTCCTGGAGCGTCTGAAGAAGACGGGGTTGGGGCCGTGAGCATGACTGGATCCTTATGGTGGTTCCCTCCGTCTCCCTGGTGGCGGCTCGTTGTCTCCTGCTGCAGGTGGCTGAGAAGATGGGGCGGGGGTGCCGTGCACCTGCAGGTGAAGGGGACTGCCTCCTCTCCAGTGCCTGGAGGGAAGTCCCAGGGGCAGTCTCTGGTTGGCCACCTCAGGTCTCAGTGTCTCCTTGAACTAGTCACTGCGGCCAGGGGCGCAGAGCACTCTGAGCGCTTGGGTCTCGTGCCCAGCCCTGAGTTAGAAGACGGGAGGGCAGGGACAGTGGGACGCTCCAGATGCCCTCCATCCTTCTAAAGGCTGAAGGGTGTGCACGGATGGGGCCTTTGGTACCCAAGTCCCTGCCATACTGCTCAGCTTTCCGGGGCCCGTCTCTCTCTTTGAGGTCCAGGAGGGCACTCAGGACGGCACTCGGCCGATCAGCCCACCCCAGCCCCCTGCTTGTAGTCAGAGGGAGACCTGGGGAGCAGGTAGTAACGCTGTTATTCTGTGTCCTCGTCCCGCTCACCGAAAGCGCCTCGGATCTGACCTCCTCAGGGGCTGAGGTCGGTTCAGGTGCCTGCTCTTCCTTCTTCGTGGCGGCAGGGGCTCCCGCTTGTGCTCAGTGTTGCCGTGCATGTCCCAGGCACATCTAGCTGCTAGTGCCTGAACCCCCAGGCATGGGCTTTTTCTTCCAGATCCTTCTTTCCTAGTTTAGCAGGGCCTGGTGAGGTTACACAGCAGGAAGAGGAAGGGTGGCCGCATGTTAGAATTATCCAGGCCTGCCACCCTCCAAACCGTGCTCCATCATGCTACTGAGGGTGCCTTTCCAAAACTGCCATCTGATCATGTCACTTCCTCTGCTTTACAAATCTTTCCAAGGTTGCAGACGTCAACGGATTTGCTTTGGAAGCCGGAGTAGCTGCTGCCACAGAGTCTGGAGCCATGAGCGGGTTTAATTTTGGAGGCACTGGGGCCCCCACAGGCGGGTTCACATTTGGCGCTGCAAAGACAGCAACAACCACACCTGCCACCGGCTTTTCTTTCTCTACGTCTGGCACTGGCGGGTTTAATTTTGGGACTCCCTCCCAACCAGCTGTGAGTACCCCTTCTACCAGCCTGTTCTCACTCACTACCCCGGCTCCAGCCACACAGACCACAGGATTCAGTTTTGGAACCACCACTCCTGCCGCAGGAGGAACTGGATTCTCCTTAGGGATCAACACTCCGAAGCTAAACTTGAGCAACGCAGCTGCCACCCCGGCCACGGCGCACCCCAGCGGCTTTGGGCTCGGCAGCAGCACCCTGACCAACGCCATCTCGAGCACCGTCACCTCCAGCCAGGGCACGGCACCCGCTGGCTTTGTGTTCGGCTCCACCACCACCTCTGCCGCCCCGTCCACCACCCCCGGGGGGTTCTCGTTCACAGGTGGAAGCACGTCCCAGACCGGGACCTCCGGGTTTAGTATTGGCTCGATGGGGAGTTCGGCCCAGCCCACAGCACTTGCTGGGTTGCCCTTCACTCCGGCCACTCCGGCAGCCTCTGGAGCGGGGGCCACACAGCCGGCTGCTCCCGCACCCACTGCTGTCACCACCAGTGCTGGGTCCACGCTCTTTGCCTCACTGGGAACTGCTCCAACTTCGTCCACCACCACTGGACTCTCCCTTTGTGCCCCAGCAACCACAGCTGGAACTTCCGGGACTGGAACGCTGGGCTTCAGCTTAAAGGCCCCTGGGGCAGCTTCTACCACCTCCACAGCAACGTCCACCACCGCCACCACCACCACCACCACCACCAGCAGCTTTGCCTTGAATCTAAAACCACTGGCACCAACCGGGATCCCCAGCAACACGCCAGCCACCGTGACCGCTCCGCCTGGCCCCAGTGCAACTGCTGGGGTGTCCGCCAGTCCTGTGATGACCTACGCCCAGCTGGAGAGTCTGATCAACAAGTGGAGCCTAGAGCTGGAGGACCAGGAGCGGCACTTCCTGCAGCAGGCCACGCAGGTCAACGCCTGGGACCGCACGCTGATCGAGAACGGGGAGAAGATCACCACCCTCCACCGCGAGGTGGAGAAGGTGAAACTGGACCAGAAGAGGCTGGACCAAGAGCTCGACTTCATCCTGTCTCAGCAGAAGGAGCTGGAAGACCTGCTGAGCCCGCTGGAGGAGTCGGTCAAGGAGCAGAGCGGGACCGTCTACCTGCAGCACGCCGACGAGGAGCGCGAGAAAACCTACAAGCTGGCCGAGAACATCGACGCGCAGCTGAAGCGCATGGCCCAGGACCTCAAGGACATCATCGAGCACCTGAACACGTCCGGAGGCCCTGCCGACACCAGCGACCCGCTGCAGCAGATCTGCAAGATCCTCAACGCACACATGGACTCGCTGCAGTGGATCGACCAGAACTCGGCCCTGCTGCAGAGGAAGGTGGAGGAGGTGACCAAGGTGTGCGAGGGGCGGCGCAAGGAGCAGGAGCGCAGCTTCCGCATCACGTTCGACTGAGCCGGTGGCCGTGCTCCCGGCCCGCGGGCTCCGAGCGTGTTCACCGGGGGTAATGTGCGTTATCGTCTGGCTTTTTGTTGCAATGAAATGCTTGTTTGTTTCTCTCTTTCAAACAGTTGTGCTGTTGAGAGAACTGTTCTGTGGCTTGACTTTTTGTATCGGCAAATAGTGATCTAAGCGCTCTGGTCCAGGCGTGGTTTCTAAGTGTATCTTTTGTGTATGCTGGTCCCTTTTTCACCCCGTCACCACCCGCTGCTACAACCGCCCCCCTCACCCTTCTCCCTCCAGCCACGTGCTGATTCACCTGAGAAGGAACATCTGTCTCCCAGCTGGGTTTGCTAAGCGGCCACTCTGTCCAACACATAGTCATAGGTGCAGTGAGAAAAGACCGAGGTTAAAAGACTCCGTCCTCAAGGAGACCGCAGCCTGGGATGAGTATGAGACGTGTGCATGTGGAAATGAACCGCCAGTACACAGCAGTGACTTGTGAATAGAACAGATAGTGGGATGTAGAATTCCAAAGGAGGAAAGACAGGTTGGGTGAGGGACTTGAGCGAGGTGTGGGGACAAGGATCAGACTCTAGCCAGGAGGCCTTCACTTTGCCTGGCTGACACGCCTCCTCATCCCCCAGGTCTCCTTATCTTAAGCCTCACCCCTGCCGGGAAGCCCTCTCGACTGGGTCTGGGGGCCGTCCTGCGGGCCCCACGCTCCACTGAGCGCGTGCCTGCGGAAATGCTTGCCGTGCTGAGTTGTGCCAACTGTTTGCTTCTCTGCCTCACTGTTACACTGTGAGCCCCTGTGGGCAGGGACCGTTTCTCGTTTCCTTTTTGTGTCCTTAGCACAATCCCTGTCACATTTATCGTATGAATGAACAATGGAGGTGAAACTTGGCACAAGACGTTATTCCACAAAATGCCTGCTGAATTGGCCACAGGTGGCAGAAGCGGCCACAGGCTTGGTTCTGAACTTCCCAATGCCAGAGCAAAGCTAGTCAGTTACAGTGAGATCCAGTGTCCAGAAGGCAGAAGCCAACCAGTTACATCCCAAGAGTCTTTTGTATTTGTCTCTGCATTTTGCTGCACTCTCTGAAATACCTGTGATTGTATGTTGCTTTCCTAAATAAAATTTACTGCAGAACAAAAAAGCTGCTGTTAATGTGGATAACTTTGTAGGAGAAGGTTGGGTAAAAAGCAGGTTCCAGAAGACTATGTCAAGTGGGATGCCGTTTCTGGAACTCAGAAGCAAGCAGAACTAAACAATATATTGTCTAGGCACACAGACGTACATCCATCCATGAACTCAAGCCGTGGGTTCCTCTGGTGCTGATGGCAGAAGAGGAGCACATGGGGGAACCCGTTGTAGGTGATGTTCTGGGTTGCATCTTAGAATACACAGAAATGTCAAGTCACCTGTCACCATCCCTGAGGCGGAGCTCAGCGGCCTCGGTTGTCATCAGCAGCACTCCCCTCACTGCTACCAGCGCCAGAGGCTGGAGCGTTCTGGCTGTACTTCCACAGTAGGAAGCAGGGAAAGCTGGGGTGCAGATTCGTCTCAGGAGATGACGGATACGGGCCTGAAGTTCTCCCTTTGTTCCCAGCTCCTGTAGGTGCGGATGGAGCCACGCGCTTGATCTTGCTCCTTCCGGGAGGTGGGGAGTCTGCCCCTTCAGCCTCCCTCAGCCTATGTCATGCTAAGCTGGGCCCCATATTTTGGCTAACGGGGGCCCAGAGCTTGTTCCTGGAGATTTATGGTCCAGTTTTCAAAGGCTTTCCAAGGTCGTGATCATGGACCATTATTTCCTTGGACCTTCTTGGGCTTTCAGGGACAAATGTCCTGTCCAAGCAGAACTGTGGAAGACGGAGGGGACGAGCTAGAGAGGGAGACCCAGCAACCCCAGTTGCTTCTCTTTGAAAGCTTCACCCCCTAAGGCCCTTTTGTGCAATCTGTGGGCCTTTACTTCATCCATGACCCATATCTGACCCCTCCACCTGAAGGGGGGAGAGATGGGGTGGCCTCAAGTCCCCCTAGAAAGTGGGAAGTAGTTTGTATTTTACCTACATTTATCCACTCAACGTCCTTTTTGGAGCACCTGCTACGTGCCAGATCCCGATCTGGCATTGGGGTTATGAAAGTGCAGTTTCTCCACCCACAAGGAGGTCACTGGCTGGGGCCACACAATCATGATAAGAAAAATGTTTTCTGAGCACACATTTCTAATGTATGTAATATACCAATCATTTTGCATATTGAACACTAGTAAAGCTTAATTGCTTTCTTACAGCTGTATTTTTCAAAATAAAAGCAAACTGAAGTTCTAATATTTTTTCCCCACACCCAAAGGGACCTTGGGCTCTCCACTTTGAAAAACATGAGAAATTACAGTCATGTGCCGTGTAACGACATTGCGATCAATGACGGGCCACATATATGGCAGTGGTCCCATAAAATTAGCATCGCAGAGCCTAGGTGTGTGGTGGGCGATACCATCTAGGTTTGTGTAAGTACACACTATGATGCTCGCACAACAGAATCGCCCAATGACACGTTTCTCAGAATACATATCCTGGTCGCTAAGCGGTGCGTGACTATAATAAATTGGGGGGATGGCCATGCGGGAGGGATGGCTGCGGTGCTCTGGCGCTATGGGGGGAATGGCCCAAACAGACTTCCTGGGGGAGTCAGGGAGGGGTCCCCGAGATTGCACCAGGATCAGCAGCTGGGTGCCACCTGCAGGTGATGACTTCATTGTAATTACAGTTTCCCTTTCCAGGAAGAAAACAGATGCGCTTCCTTGCCAGTCCAGACACATGGCCTCCACTTAAGTTCCTCCTCATTAATAATATGAAGACAACAAATGTGGTGACTAGATTTGGGATCAGAGGCTTTTAAAGGTGAATCTCTCCTCAGTAAGCCGTTACTGCATTTCTCCTCCCTGTTCAGGGATAAGACTGGCATTTGGATTTATCGTTATGGCTTTCTTTTAATCTCAGAGAAACCCTCCAGTGACTATCTCCCTTATGACCCAGCCCCTTCCCCAGGGTGATGCCCCCACCTCAAACACCAGCTTGACGTCCAAAGAATCAGATGTTTGAAACAAATTTCCAGAGTGAGAAAGCAGGCTTGATCTATGGGAGGTTGAAACAAATGATTCCCAAGCAGTGGTGTGCTGGTAACTGTTTAAAAGACGGCTCTCCGGGGCCGGGCCGGTGGCGCAGCGGTTTAGTCCGCACTTGGCAGCCCAGGGTTCGCTGGTTCGGATCCCGGGCGCCCGCCGACGCACTGCCTGTCAGCCATGCCGTGGCGGCGTCCCATATAAAGTGGAGGAAGATGGGCACGGATGTTAGCCCAGGGCTGGTCTTCCTCACCAAAAAAAAAAAAAAAAAAAAGACGGCTCTCCAGGGTCAGGGGAAGGCCTGATTGGCAGCATACGCCCATTTCCATGGTGTGAATGCTCCCGCCATGCCCGATTTCAAGACACCAATGTGTAGTCTCAACACAGATTTGGGAAATCGACACACTATATAGATACAATTAATTCACCTCAAGAGTATATATAACAGCAAAGTGTAATCAAGTAATTAAGAAGTGATGAGTTTTGAGTATTTACTATCTTTGTTCTTAATGAAATTAATCATAAAAATTTATAATTTTTAAATAATGGCTTGCAACGCAAAACCAAAAAAGATCCTGGAAATGAAACACTGGGCTCTCGTGAACCGGTAGGAGCCAGCTCCAGCACACCACAGCTCCCAAGTTTTCAGTCAGCTTCGAAGTTGTCTGGGTGCTTTCAAAGTCTGCCCTCAGACCCTCAGGGCAGTGGCTCTCCGTGGAACTTCCCAGAAACGAAATCCCTCACTCAGAAGCCGGGTCTGCTTCTGGACACCAGCCAGTCCCCAGCCGGGCTTGACCGTCCCAAGCTGCCCCTGTGCCTGTCCCACAGCTCGCACTCACCTTAGCACTGCCCACTTCAAACACCAGTGATCCACCTGGAGACCCCCACACCCACCTCCCTTCCAGACACCATCCTGGTTCAACCACGTGACCTCCACACATTCCCCTGAGGCAGAAACCAGAGCCCGTGTGCTGCTCTGCCGGTTTCAGCCCTAGCCCAGCACCGGGGAGTCACCCCAGACCCCTGGTTCTTAGGACACAGACTCCAAATCCACTAAACCAAAGTGACACTGATTGACAGACACTCAATATCACGCAAATGCAACTTGGGCTCTTACTTGAATCTGGATTCAAACAAACCGTTAAAAAAATTTTTTGAGACAATCAGGGAAATGTGGACTTTGATTCAATGCCATTTTAAAATGTGATAATGGTATTGTAGTTTTATTTTTTTGAAAGCAAATAAGTTCATATCTTTTAGAGCAGAGGTTGGCAAACTACGGCCCCACTTCCTGTTTTTGTGAATAAAGTCTTATTGGAACACAGCCACACCCATTCATTTACATGCTTGCAGGACAGAGTTGAGGAGACGGAGACCATATGGCCCAAAAGGCCTCAATTTTTTTTTCTTAGTGGTAACGTTGATTTATAACATAAATTTCAGGTGTACATCATTATATTTTGTGACTTCTGTATAGACTGCCTTGTCTTCACCACCAAGTCTGGTTGCCATAAGCCTCAAATATTTACAGTTTGCTGACCCCTGTTTTAGAGAAACTTTCTGAAATATTTCCCTACAAAATAAGATGTCTAGGACTTGCTTTAAAATCATCCAGTGAGGGAGGGGAAAAATGTGAGTGAAACAAGATGGGCTCTGAGGCGATGGACACACTTGGGTTCCTCATCCTTGGCTCTCTGTTTGGATATGTTTGAAATGTTCCATAATAAAAACTTTTGAAAAGGGGAGGCCTGCCCTCCACAGCCTCCCAACCGCTCTGACCCCACCCCAGGACT
This sequence comes from Tapirus indicus, assembly GCA_031878705.1. NCBI lineage: Eukaryota > Metazoa > Chordata > Mammalia > Perissodactyla > Tapiridae > Tapirus > Tapirus indicus. Next base: position 23,833,310 of record CM062926.1, on the reverse strand, counting down.
CTGGCATCTCTGGTTTAACAAGGACAAAGCCATCACCGTTCACCCCGGTTCCACACACGCCCGATGATGACTTCCGTCCCGGGCTAACTGGAAAGGCCATGGGTGCTGAGAGAGCCCCCCAGAGCCAGCCATGCAGTGAGTGCCCCCCATTGGGGCCCTGGGGTTCTGGAAACTGGGGAGGGAGGGGCAGGATGCCTCTGTGGGAAGGGAACACCTGTCCAGGGTCAGGCCACAGATCTGGGGCCTCAGGTAAGTCTGTCTTTCGCTCTCTGTGCCCCTCCCCCACCCAAGTCTGGACCCTGACTTCTGCCTGGGCCCTGGGCATCCCGTGGACAGGCCCTGCCCGCTCTGAGACTCGGTGAAAGTTTTAATACAGACCACTCGGGGTCTTTGGACCAACTCGGAGAAATGAGTACATGTAAGGTGCTAGCCCTGTCCCTCACACATCTGCATGACCGCTGTCACCATTAGCTGCCCTGATGGCTCACAGAGGCCCCCAGGGGGGCTGGGGCCAGGTCTCTGGCTGCTTCCCATGTGACCTAAACCCCATTAGAACTGTCACTGTGGTTCTAGAAGCAAACCAAATAGGGTAGGGTTTTCTCCCTAAAGAAATTCTTCTCTGGAAGGATTGACATTGTTTTCTAGAAACTCCAGCATAAAACCAGACTATCCCAAAATCAACTGAAGCAAACAGATATTTGATTTGGTGGGAAGCCCCAGGCCTTCCCCCTATCTGCCCCCACCCCCGATTCCCACCTCATGTCCTGTATCTCCCACCCACCAGCTTAGGAAACCTAACAATCCAAACCCCTCTTTTTCCTGACTACTTCCATCCTAATCCATACCCTAAATTTAACCAATACTCATCTCTCTAGTATTATCAGGAATGTCTCTGGAAGGTCCAGTTATTTCTACCAAAGCAATCCCCAGATCACGCATACTCTCCTGACCCCAAAGCCTCTGCTATGTGGCCTTCCAGCATGTCTTTTCCTGCCAGCCGAGCCCAGGTCTCCATCCTGGATACATCTGGCCGCTCTTGGGGGCTCCATGAGCTGTCAGCCCCGCCCTAGCCCGGGGGTTCTCAGCCAGGGCGGTTTTCCCTCCCCTCCCCTAGGAACGGTTGGCAAGGTCTGGAGACGTTTGTGGCTGTCACGCCTTGAGGGGCGAGTGCTACTGGCGTCTAGTGGGTAGAGGCCAGTGACGCTCAGCCGTGCACAGGACAGCCCCCACCAAGACGGCCCCACGTGTCAATAATGCCAAGGCCGAGGGACCCTGCCCTGGCCCCGTCCCTAGTCAACAAGCCTGAGCTGTTGCTGGTCACAAAGTGGTTCAGAACACAGGCTGTGGGATCAAACGCAGGTTCTGCCACTGCTTAGCTAGTGACTTAGCTGGGCCTGTTTTCTCCACCGTAAAATGTCAGAGCTGTTGCCGGAGTAAGTGAAGTAGAGGCGTGCAGTATCCCGCACGTAGTACTAAATACTCCTTGTCACTCCATCAGTAGCAAGGAGACTGGTCAGGCCCTGCCCCATTAGGATCCCCACTCTCTGAGGCAGGGCCGGCTCCCATCTCCCTCTCCCTCCCCTGCCGACTCTGGGGTCTCTTGAGGGAGCCCCACACCACACTTCTCCTCCTTGGAGTCCAGGAGACCAGCGTGGGAGAGACCAGGGGGTCGACTCAGGGAGGGACCCCAGCAGGGCCCCCCAGCTGCTCTGGGGACCGGTACGCCTTGCCCAGACACCACCTGGGAGCCCCTTGGCTCTGCCGCCTGCACCCCCTTCTGCTTCCATGTTATTTCTGCTTCCTTTCTCTGGTGGGACGCTGCCCTGAGGCCAGAGAGCAGAGGGGCCTCTGGGCAGGGGACAGCGGGGGCTGGGGGATCCGGGCCAGCTGGACCCCCACCTCTGCCGTTTCCCACTGTGGGACCCGGGGCACATGCCTCCCCTCTGTGGGCCAGGTTCCCGCTCCCTCCCCAGGCCTCTGGGATCAGACAAGAAACGGAGAAATCAGGCTCCACGTGTGGCTGCTGTCCCTGCGAGTCAGGTCATAGCATGGCGGTGCTCTTATCTCCCGGGTCACCGTGGGTGAGGCAGGCAGGGTCCGCGATGGGAGGGCCTGCCCAGCTCTGAGGCCCAAGTCCCAGGTTCCTCCCCTGCCGGCCCCCTCGCCATCTCTGAGCCTCAGTTTCCTCCGCTGTCAAACGCGGTGTTGTGAGACCCAGTGAGTGCGAGGCGCTGGGCACAGTCCCTCCCGCCGCTGCTCGCGCATTCCCGCGCCCTTTGCTCTCTCTGGGCTCAGTCTCCGAGGCTCTGTCCAGCGGGCTGGGTTGGTTTCCTTCTTGGCCACCCCACCCCCCACAACCCCACATCATACGTCTTCTGACTCACTTGTGTGCCCCTTCCCTCAAACCACATCCCTCTTTGATTCACTGTCCGGATTTTCCGACTGCAGAGGCTCTGCTGCCCTCTGGCCTGCCTCCTCCCCAACCGCCTCGTGCCCTCTCACCCACCCCAAGAAAAGTCCCTGAAATTGCCTCTCCACCCCCAACCACTTCAAGGGGCCGCCATGCGTCTCCTTGGCTAAAGCCCCATAAACTGTGAGACCCCTACTGCCCTGCGTGGAGCCAGGTCACCTGTCCTCACTGCTGCCCGCCCCTCAGGAGAAAAAAAGGCAGAGAGCCAGAAGCCACTGGGGCCGCTCCTCCGAGGGGCCCCCCAAGCCCCAGCCTGAGCTGAGCACCCCAGTCGTTCTCCATCCAGGGGTCAAAAGGGCTCGGGTGAGCACACAGCCTGGGCCACTCCTTGTGCCAGGACTGGGGGGCCGCCCACTGAACCCCTCTCAGCACCCCCGCAGGGGCAGCAGCCACACTTCCTAAGGAGCAGCTTCTAGCAGTGGCCTGAGTGCTGTGCACAGGGCCTGACCTGGCTTCACGACCTGGTCCCGCCAACATCATATCGGCCCTCATTTGACAGCTGCAAACCGGAGACACGGAGAGGGGAGGGCCCTGGCCCAAAGTCCCCTGGCTGGCAGGCACCAGGCTCGGGACCCAGGCAGGCTGGCCCAGAGCCCACGCCCCGACCACTGTGATGCTGCCTGCGAGTCCCACTGCCGCGTCCATTTCACCGAGAGGGGGAGACTAAGGCTCAGAGAGGCCATGTGGGAGGACAGTGGAGCCAGTGAGGGCCCTTCAGGGCATGGGGACAGCTGACACAGAGAGAGACTCAGAGGCTGTCACAGAGAACACAGCCCCGAGACCAGAGAACCCCTCTTCCCCTGCCCCCAGAATTAAGGAGGCAGAGAGAACACAGAGACTCTGTGATGGGGGCTCGGGGCAGGACAGGGGCAGCCCCTGCCCTTAGCACAGTTACCTGAGCATTTATTTCCGGCCTCCCAACCGCCCCAGAACTATTTGGGGCAAGAGGAAGAAAGTAGACTGATTTGCTTCCTCCTGACCCCCTTCCCCACTGGCCGCCCCCTCCAGCCTCAACTAGACCCTGAGCACCTGACCCTGCAGCCCAGGAAAGCAGTTTCATTTCCCCCCCGCCTGATTTCCCAAACGGAGGGGAGGGCGGGCCTCGGCTAGTGGAAGGACAGACGGGTGGAGGGGACAGAGGAGAGACGCGGTGGTGCTGTCTGCGGAGAGCCAGGTAGAGAGGAGGCTGTGGAGAGACAGGGACCCACGGAAATACAGACGGAGATGCGGGGAGAGAGGCAGGCAAACGAGAGAAGAGGAGAGAAACAGAGACAGACAGTCAACAGGGAGAAGGTGAAAGAGGGACCAGAAGAGAAAGATACAAGGAGGCAGAGGGAACTGGATAAAGACCACGAGAGAGGAAGGGATGGGAGAGGAGGGCAGGGATGGGGAGAGGAGGGCAGAGATGGGAGGGGAGGGCAGGGATGGGAGAGGAGAGGAGAGCAGAGGAGCACAGAACAGGAGACTGCTTGAATGGATCAGGGGACACGTCCAGAGAGAGGTGGCCCTAGGGGCTGAGGAGGGAGCTGGGCAGCCCACAGAGAGTCAGGCTGGGGTGGGACCCAGGCCCCTCTCACAGCAGCCCTTGCTTCCCCTCCAACCCAGACGTCACCTCCCACCGACAGCCATGGCCCCGTTGGGTAAGTGAGCAGGGGAGTGGGCACAGGGGCAGGGAGGGCGGAACCGCTCTTCTCCCCCATACACCCACTGACCTGCCCACCGGCTGTCCACTGACCTGTCCTCCTCCTCCTCCACAGCCCGGCGCCTCCCCGTCCTGGTCCCCATCCTCCTCAGCCTGGCGGCCTCCCTCAACTGGAAGACTGCCCACAGCCAGTACCCCTTCGAGAAATGCATGCATGATCCTGACTACGAGGAGCTGCTCAAGGTGGTCACCTTGGGCCTCAATCGGACCTTGAAGCCCCAGAGGGTGATTGTGGTTGGTGCTGGCGTGGCCGGGCTGGTGGCCGCCAAGGTGCTCAGTGATGCTGGACACAAGGTGGGAAGTGCTGCTTGCAGTCTACCCTGGGTCTTTCCTGCTGCAGGCTGGGAGTCCTGGGTGCAGGGCCCCGGCCACAGCCCTGTTGGTGGGGCAGGGTGGTGGGAGGTGGGGTGAGGGAGCCATGCTTTCCCTCGTGGTCTGGGGAGTGAAGCCTGAAACCCCCTCTACCATGAACCCCAGAGGGAGCACATGTCTAGGCCTCATAGTCTGACTTTCCCTGCCACCCCCGTCTCATCCCAGAGGGAAAGCCCTCAAAACCTCCTAGGGGGAATTTGTGTTGGTGGAGATGGAAACTCCATCCAAGAGGAAGTGCCCCCTGAGGTCTAACCACTGTCCCTCTCACTAAAATCCAAGAATAAGAATGGGCAGGATACAAGAAATCTCCCCACTCCTAGCCAGGAAGTCCCTCTGCAATCTGGCCGGCAGCGTTTCTGCTGCAGTCCGGACGCTATCATATTTACATGCTGGCTATGACGTTCTGTTCTCCCACCAGCCCCTCACACCTCCCCATAAAGAAGAGGGTCCTTCTCTACTCTAGGTCTGTGCTGCTGTGGTGATGGAAGGTGGGGGGCTGGCACGGGGTGGGCATGGGGGTCAGAGAGAGCAGCTGAAGGGTCCTGCTTGCCCCGCGCCCCTATGCCTCAGGTCACCATCCTGGAGGCAGACAACAGGATTGGGGGCCGCATCTTCACCTACCGGGACCCGAATACGGGCTGGACTGGGGAGCTGGGAGCCATGCGCATGCCCAGCTCGCACAGGTGAGGCCTGACCTGGCAGCCAGCGGGGCGCCGGGGCCACCCCCAGCCCCACCTGTGTGCCCAGACTCAGCCAGATCCCCAACTCCATCCCCACCCCACGTCAGCCGAACTTCAACTATGACCCCAAACCTGGTCCCCTGTCACGTCGGGTCTAGACCCACCCTCCAGCTCCATCCTTTTCCTAATGTCCACCTCAGGATCTCCCGCTCCAGTGCCCAGCCCTGCCCAGCCCCTCCAGGCCTCCAGCGCTACCTCCCCTGACACTGCTCCCTTCCCCATCCCACCCAGACTCTGTCCCCATTCCCACGTCATCCCCAGGGAAAGCCAAGCCCCTCTCCAAAGCCCACCCTAAGCCAGCCCCGCCCTCAGCCTCCCAACCTGGCTCCCAGTCCATTCCCGGCCCCGGCACTGATGACCTCAAGTCTAGCCGCACCCCAGCCTCATGCCCACCCCGGCTGCCCTACCCGCTCCCCTGCCCAGCCCTCACCCGCCTCCCCGCTCCCTCAGGATCCTCCATGAGCTCTGCAAGAGCCTGGGCCTCAACCTGACCAAGTTCACCCAGTACGACGAGAACACGTGGACCGAGGTGAACAACGTGAAGCTGCGGAACTACGTGGTGGAGAAGATGCCGGAGAAGCTGGGCTACAAGCTGCGCCCCAAGGAGAAGGGCCGCTCGCCCGAGGAAATCTACCAGATGGCTCTCAACAAGGTAGGCGCGCCCGCGAGTGCTGCAGCCCCGTCCTCCTTCCCGCACTCGGCCGGCCCGTCCTCCACGTCCTCCACGCTGGACGTCCCCTGCCCCCTCGTCTTCTCTGGACCATGGCCCAGCCTCCTCGCCGGTCTGGCTTCCCTTCTCTCTCTTGTTCCTTCTGGTCTCCGCAGTCGCGGGCTCTTCCATCTTCAGTTTCCCCGGAAACACTGCTGAGCCCTGAAGCTCCATCAGCTCTTGGCCTCTGATCCCTTCTCACCCATACGCTGTCCTGGACAACCTCACCTTTCTCTTCCTTTGGTTTAAACCTTTGATCTGCAGGCTGCTGTCTTCCAAACCCAGCTCCCGAGTTCCAGACCTATGTGCATCTCCCCGGGCCGCTTCTCAGGAGCCTCCGGCTCCCACTGAGCTCAGCATCTTCCCCTAAACCCACTCATACTCCCGGGTTTCCCCATCTCCCAGTGGCCCCGTCACCCCCCGAGTCACAAGGCCGACCCCCGGGTGCCATCCCCGCTCCCTACCTCCCACCCCCCATCAGTCCCCAGCCACATCCTTCCTGCCCCTGCCTCTCTGTTCCAACCTCTCTGTCCCCACAGCCCTGGCCCCAACTCTTGCCCCGTCCTCTCCCCTGGGCCCTCGCCCTGCCGCTTCCCTGCTCACAGCCCCCCGTGGCTCCCCAGCACCTCAGCCTCAGGTTCAAGCCCTGAGCGGTCTGGTCTCTCCCACCCCGCTAGCCTCATCTTCTCTCCTCCAAGAAATTTTTGTTACCCCCCCAAAGCCTTCATGGTGGCCCCAAGCCCTCTGGCTCTGTACTCCTTTGTACCCACTGCTCCATCACCATCGGCACCCACACCCACACCCACACCCACGTCCTTGCCACCTGCCCTGCTTGGAAGGCCTTTTCCCTTTCCCACCCAGGGAACCCTGCTCATCCCTCAAGAACCAGCTCCAGTGTTCCCTCCTCCAGGAAGCCTTCCCTGATGCCCTCAGGGAGGAGCTGGCCTCGCCTCCCCTGGGATCTCCTAGTTGTCCATCTCCCCTCCTGGACGAGGGTGGGCCCCGAGTGCCTTGGCACGGCCCCGTTCAGGGAGGCTAGGGAAATGCGTGAACGTGAGTGGTGAGTGAGTGAGTGAAGGGGCACATCCTCCGGGAGGTCCCCGGCCACAAGGGAGAAGCCAGGTGGACAAAGAAGACGGCTGGACTGAGACAGGGCAGTGAGGCTTCCGGGAGGGATGAGACTTGAACAGAGTGGCGAAGGGTGGCCACTCGTGTGCCAGGCCAAGATGAGGTGGGGGAACCAGCACAGCGGCGTGCAGGTGGGGGAGCCATAAGGAGGTGTGTGGGCGCTGGACACTTTGCCGTAGAACCCCAGCTGCCTAAGAGATGGTGACTGAGGCCAGGGTGAGGGCTGGAACTCCGTGGCTCCGGGTGCTGGGGAGCCACCGGAGGGCTTTGGGAAGGGGGGGCACCTGTGGATAAGCCTCCTCAGCAGTCACGCCCTGTCAAGGCTGACGGGTGGCAGAAGGGACTCTTGCCTCTGTCTGTGCCCACAATGATCCAGGTGACAATTACTGAGCACCAACAGGGCACAGCACTGACTGAGACAGACAGGATCGCTGCCTGCACGGGCCAGGACAGCTGCAGGCAAAAGAACACCCAGCCGGGATGAGCGCGGGGGTGAGGGGCGTCGACGACCGGGGAAGACTTCCCAGAGAGCTAACGGCGGAGTCGCAGTGGAGGACCAGGCTGAGGGCACGGCATGGGCAGAGGCCTGGGGCCCGAACAGGAGTGGCCACTGGCCTGCCGTGGGCGGGCGCAGGAGGAGAACCCAGGTCTGGGATCCAGGCGCGGCCTCAGAGGTCCTGTCCCCGCAGCTCAGCGCCGTCTGCTTGTTCCGCCACAGGCGCTCAAAGATCTCAAGACGCTGGGCTGCAGAAAGGCCATGAAGAAGTTTGAAAGGCACACGCTCCTGGTGAGAAACAGGGCAGGGAGGGTGCCCGTGGGCTTCGGCCCGGGGGTCAGAGGGAGGACGCCGGGACCCCAGGCCTGCCCCCGCCTCCCTGCCTGACCCGGGTGGACGCGCCCCGCCTCGGGCTTCAGGTTCCCTCAACTGTCACAAGAGCGGGGAGCGGATCGTTAAGGTCCAGGGGTCGTACTAAGCTCACGGTGGTGTCACGGAACCGAGAGGCTCCCCGGGGAGGGGTCCCCACGTGACTGGGGGTGCAGCCTGCCTGAGCCCTGACCCGGGCCGCGCCTGTCCCCCAGGAATACCTCCTCGGGGAGGGGAACCTGAGCCAGCCGGCCGCGCGGCTCCTGGGAGACGCGATGTCCAAGGACGGCTTCTTCTACCTCAGCTTCGCCGAGGCCCTGCGGGCCCACAGCTGCCTCAGCGACCGGCTCCGGTGAGGGGCGCGCGGCGGCGCCGGGCCGGCGGGGCAGGCGGGAGGGCGCGGCCTGCAGAGGCGACAGCGGGGACCAGGGGGGCGGAGAGACGGGCGCTTGGGAGGAGCAGGGGAGGAAAGGGCCCCGGGGAAGGCGTGGCCCAGAGAAGAGGCGGGTTCCGGGGTCACGCAGTTTTCTGCTCCCCGGGCCTGGGGGACGTCAGGGACCGGCGAGGACGGGGTGGATGAGTGGGCGGGGCTAGCAGGGAGCGGCAGGTGCCAATCAGGGCCGGCAACGGAGTGGGCGGGGCCTGCGGGGAGGGGCGGGACTAAGGGAGGCGGGCAGGTGAAGCCAGACCAGGTAGCAGGGAGTGCACGAGGGGGAGGGTGGGGGGAGGCTGGGGAGGGTCAGGGCCCGAGAGTCCGGGTCACCTCCCGCCCCGCCCACAGGTACAGCCGCATCGTGGGCGGCTGGGACCTGCTGCCGCGCGCGCTGCTGAGCTCGCTGTCGGGGCCGGTGCTGCTGCACGCGCCCGTCGTGGGGCTGATGCAGGGGCCGCAGGAGGTGCGCGTGCACATCGCGACCTCGCGCCAGGCGCGGAGCATGAAGGCCCTGGCGGCCGACCTGGTGCTGCTGACCGTGAGCGGCCCGGCGCTGCGGCGCATCAGCTTCTCGCCGCCGCTGTCGCGCAAGCGGCAGGAGGCGCTGCGCGCGCTGCACTACGTGCCGGCCACCAAGGTGTTCCTGAGCTTCCGCCGGCCCTTCTGGAACGACGAGCACATCGAGGGCGGCCACTCCAACACCGACCGCCCGTCGCGCGTGATATTCTACCCGCCGCCGGGCGAGGGCGCGCTGCTGCTGGCCTCGTACACGTGGTCGGACGCGGCGGCGCCCTTCGCCGGCCTGAGCCTGGACGACGCGCTGCGCCTGGCGCTCGACGACGTGGCGGCGCTGCACGGGCCGATCGCCTACCGGCTCTGGGACGGCAGCGGCATGGTCAAGCGCTGGGCGGAGGACCCGCACAGCCAGGGCGGCTTCGTGGTGCAGCCGCCCACGCTCTGGCAAGCCGAAGAGGACGACGGGCCCGACTACGACTGGGCGGTCCCCTACGGCCGCATCTACTTCGCCGGCGAGCACACGGCCTACCCGCACGGCTGGGTGGAGACGGCCGTCAAGTCGGCGCTGCGGGCCGCGGTGCTGATCAACAACCGGATCAACCGCGGGGACAGGCCGGCGTACGTGGCGCCCACCCAACCCCCGTCCAAGTGCGACTTGGAAAAGGGGGAGGCCCCCCACCATCCAGACCTACGTATTTTGAATGCACCGTTCATGCCCCACAAGAAGACCCAAAATTAAAGTATTTTTGGAAAAAGCCGTGGTCCTGCCCCTCCCTGGCTCGGTCGCTTCCCCCATCTGCACGGAGCGAAGCCGTTAGCCCTCGCGGTCGAAGGGGCCGCGCCCACCCTGGAGCCCCCCCTGTCCTGCTTCTTCTCGGGCAGTGGAGCTTCGTGCGGGGAGGGCGAGGAGGGACAGGATGGACACTGCTTTGCACCGCAGGTAAACGGTAATCACGGCGGTCGGCCGCTGTCGCGACAGATGGGTCCCGATGCAAGTAATAGAAAGCCCGAGCGACAGTGGCTTAAACACGAGTTTATTTTTCTCATGTAACAAGCTGGTGGGCAGGGTCCCCAGAGTGTTCGCGCAGCTCTGCAGGTCCTTCCATCTCGGTTATGTCCGGGATGTGTCCCCGCACAGCTACTAGGTGGCGGCCACACCTCATCCTCATGCCTCCAAAAGCCCCAAACTCAGGCAGGTAAGGAAGCCCGGCCTGCACCAGCCCCCACCAGTCACCCCCAAGGAACCTCCTCTTACGTCTCATTGGCTGGGCCAGGGTCACGTGGTCAGACTTCGGCTCTGCAGAGCGACGGGGGGTGGGGGAACCACGAGCCACCACCCTCCCTCCCCATGCAGGTCCAAGCCAACGTCGCAGCCTCCTTCACCTACACGAGGCCAACTGGGCACGAGGAGTGTCAGCTTAACAAGCTAATCAGGAGGGCGCAGGAGGCACGGCGGGGAGCCCCGCCCTCTCCCCCCAGCCTGCAGGAGGGCGGGGAGGTGGGGCGGGAGCTGGATAAAGTGCTTGTGCTGGGCGGGCCGCCGCTGGCCAAGTGGGGTTAGGAGCTGGCACCTTCCTCCTCCTCCTCCTCTGGCAGGATCTCCAGGCTGCTGTCTGGCTGCGCAGCTGTGTCCGCGGGGGGCGGCGGGGCCGGTGGGGACCGGGTGGGCGACAGCGGCAGCGGGGAGACAGGGGGCGAGGGGCTTTGGGGCTCTGCGGGTGGCGCCAGGCCCAGGACCTCCTGCACGTTGTGGGGCAGCTCCTGGAAGGTTGCGGGTGGGGAGCAAAAAGTCAAAGGTTTGCGGGCTGGGGAGGCTGTTGAGAGGGGTCGGGGACTCACCGGGCAGGCGGTCAGCTGCCGGTAGAGGGCCTCGGCCCGCGTCAGCACGTCCTCCACGCTCAGCTTCATGGTCAGCTCGTTGATGTGCTGCGAGAGGGGGTGGGTCAGGCCTGCCTGCCTGCAGGCACTCAACCACCACCGCCCGAGCGCCTACTCTGGGCCTCGTGCTGGGGACACAAGGGAGGAAGACAGACCGGGCTGGCCCTCCGGGGGCTCAGGGTGGAGCCGGGAATCAGGGGAGGTCATGCTGTCTCGGGCTGCTCCACCAGGCACAGGACACAATAAAGGGGAAGGGCACGGAGCTCCACCCCCGCGTGAGTGTACTGGGGGAGGGGCAGCATGGTCCGTGAGGACGCTGGGAGTCAGGGATAAGGACGCGGGAGGAGAAAAACAGACCCTGCCGTGGGTGAGGCCACGGTGCTCACTGCTTAGCTGTTTAGAGTACTTCAACACAATCCCATTTTGAGTACCTACGACTGCAAGGTACTGTGGCACGGGGTGCAGTGCCAGCCCCTGGAGTTCACACCCAGCTGTGTCCCGTCCAGTGTCCAGTGCAGGTCGGAGGAGGTCGGGATGGGCAGGGAGAGGTGGCGATGGGAGGGAGCAGGGCCTCACCTTGAGGATCTCGTTGGAGCCAAAGCCGGAAAGCATGAGGGTGTCCCGCTCCATGTCCAGGATGGCGCAGGCCACCAGCAGGTGCAGATTGGGGCCGGGAAGCCCAGTCCACAGCACCTAGGGGTGCCGGAGGGAGGGGTCATGCCCGGCCTCTGCCTCAGGTCCCACCCAGGCCTGCCCCACCCCCTGCCCACCTCCCTCCCACCGGCAGGACAGCGGGTCAATTTCACCTCCCACAGCCGCAGGACATCCGGGAAGGGGAATTCCCTCTTGAACCAGATGAGCAGCCAGCGGAAGCAGAAGCAGAGAGAGCCGGAGTCCTGGGAGTCTGGGGGAGAGGGGGGTGGTGGTGGGGCTCAGCAGAGAGCAAGCTCAAAACCAATTCCAACCCTGTTCTAATTCACAGTGAGGCTCTAAGTCCTCCCGGCTCTGAGAACCTCCACCAGCCTAGGCAAGTAACTGCTGCCCAGCGTGGGGAGGCTTCCGCGGCGAGACAGGGATGCTCCCTGTCAACAGGAACCTTCCCCATCGCGTCTTCCAGGCTCTAGACCAGGTGGGCTGGTCCCACGTCTTCCACTCTCACATGGAAGGGGCGTGGTAAGACCAGAACACTCAAGGGAAAGATGAAACCTAGTCAATACCCGGTGCTGGTGGAGGTGTGAGGAAACGGGCACTCGTGTACACTGCCAGCGAAAAGGCAATTTGGTAGAACGTTCCGGGAAAGCAGGGATTGGGACAAACATTTCAAAAGCTGTAAAAATATGTACTGCCCCGGATGCAACTTCCCTTCTTGGAATTTAACCTAAAGAAAGTATCCAGACTATATTCATCACCATGAAAAACTGCAAACAACCTAAACGTCCAGCAGGTCAGGTTAAACCTATTCTTGTACATCCTTAACATGGACAGAACACCACGCTGTCAATAAAAGTGACAGTTTAGGAAACTCTTAATGACCCAGAGAGGCAGCTAATACCCAAGTGCCCCGGAAGTGGCACGTGCTTTCTAAGCCTCGGTTTCCTCTTCAGTGAAGTGCGACCAGTCTATCCCCCTCCCCCCAGGCGAGCCTAAACTTCAGTGAAGAAATGCCCATAAATAAGTCATCATCATCTGCATGCAAAACTATACTATCAAGAGCAACTTTGACTTTCTTCTTTATCTGAATTTCCTGCATATTTCACATTCAATAAGTAATGAAAAAAGTTTTAAGGCTGGATTGCAGCAGTCCCAGCCCCAGGAGCCCGGAGAACCAGTTTCCACTCCAGCTGAGTGGAGACGGAGGTGGCGCCTGCCCACCCGCCCGCAGAGCCACGTACCCAGGAAGTCACAGAGCGGCGGATCCAGCACCCTCAGGAGCAGCAGGAGCTGTCCCAGCTGCCGCTTCATCGTCTCCTGACTCTCCTCAAAGTTCCCGTGCTGCGGGTGGGACAGCCCGGTGAGGAGCTGCCCCGATCCTTTGAGGGGGCATCCCCTGCCCCCGCCCCAAGCCTCACCACCAGCTCCATGAAGCCACAGAAGCACCAGAAGGCATCCACCTCGTTCTGAATGACGTAGAGGATCGGGGAGAGAAGGTCACTCATGCCCTGGACGTAGCCTGGGGGGACACGGGGTCAGCGCCCAGCCCAGGCCCTCAGTGCCCCCCCCCCAGGGAAAGCCCGGCCCCCAGCCCCTCTCCGGCTGGCACCGCACCGAGGTCGAAGTGGTACATGCAGTAGGTGAGGAGGATGTCGTTCAGCAGGCCCAGCCCGGGGTTCTCGGGACCCTCGTAGAATTTGTTGGTCCTGTCAGTGCGGCTCACGTCTCTCTCTGCGGGCGCAGGCGCAAAGGTGAGAAAGGTGCGGGGGCCACCGGCACCAGCTCCCACTTCTGCCGGCAAATCCCAGGCAGGTGTGGGCTGCTCATGCTCTTGTGTGAGGTGCTGTGCTTCACGCCTGCCAGCTCACTGCGTCCTCCCAACCACCCCCGGTTACTAAACCACCCACAGATGGGGAAACTGAGGCCCAGGGCGGTAAAATCACTTGCCAAGATCTCACAGTGAGCAGAGGGCAGGTTTGAACCCGAGGCGCCTGGCCCCCTCCCCTGCGGATGACCTCGCCCCGCTCTTGGGGAGGCTCCCCCAGCCCCGGCTCCGCATCACCGCCCCGCCCACCAATGAGGCTGCGGTATCCGTGCAGCAGCGAGTTCCTCCGCTCCTGCTCGGGGCTCACGGACTTCCACTGCAGCTTCATGCGGAAATACTCATCCCTGGGTGGGGCGAGAGGCAAGACGTGAGGAGGCCCCAGCCCGGCCGCCGCCTCGTCCCAGGTCACGGCTCGGAGCCCCCCTGCCCTGGTCATTCCTGCCACGGCCCCATGCTGCCCCTTGCTGACATCTCACAACACAGAAGACCCTGCGGGCTTTTGTTGAAAGTCCGTCACCTCCACCGGCAGAGAGCGCTGGGGGCAGGGAGCAGGACACACGGCAGCGGCACAATATACACCAGGAATGAGGAAGCCCGCTGCAGCATGACCGCTGAAACAGCCTGGCCCGCCTGCCTCCGTCTCCCCTGTGGGCCAGCCGGCGCCCAGCACACGGCAGGACTGCAGCTGCCGTCTGGGGAGCAGCCCATCTGTGCACCTGTGAGGAGCTGGGTGCCAGGCTGGCCGCCGGGATACACTGTGGACCAAACCCTCCCACTGACTCGGGAGGCCAGAGGCTAGGGCCGCAACCCCTCACTCACGTTTTCTTGCGCACGTGGGCCTTGTGCTCCTCCGCCGAGCCCTCCCAGCTGAGGTACCCCAGGAGGAACTTCCAGGCCTCGCGCCTCAGGCCGGGGCTCAGACCCTGGGGGGCAGAGCGGGGCAGGCAGCTCAGAGGGGCCTCCCCCGGCTGCCCACCGGCCCCGGCCAGCCTTCCCCACCCACTCAGGGCCTCACCCCTGAGAAGATCCGGGCTTTCAGCACTGGGACCTGCTGCAGGCAGCCCTCGGGGCCCATGTGGCGGGCCCATTCCTCCTCTGTGACTGGAGGTGCCCGCTCCACGGCCGGCCGTGGCCCCAGCTCCACCTGCGGGACACAGGCAAGTAAGCCCCAGGGCTCAGCTGCCTGCTGTGCTCCTGTCTTGTGGGGGCCCCACAGCACTCCCCAGCCCCCTCCCAGGCCCCATCCAAGTCAGCTCAGAGCCCTTCTTAGCTCGACAGTTAATGCGCAGGGCGGGAAGCACCTCCTTCTCTGGGTCAGCGACAAAGTCAGCCCCAAGTCAGGAAAGCCCCCCCCAAATAATAAGCACCAGGCGCACATGCTTTAAGCACTTTCCGCAAAGTCACTCGTGCAACCTGAAAAGGGTGGTGCCATCATTAGCCCCATTTTACTGAGGAAACTGAGGCCCAGGGAAATGTCACGTGCCCAAGGTGACAGCCAGAAAATAGCGGGGTCCACCCTGATACTCACACAGGAAATGACCTCGAACCCAGGCTCAGGCTCATCATCAGGGGGCGGGGGAAGGTCGGGGGAGGCCCCTTCCAGGTGTGGCTGCAGGGCTCCCCGGAAGAAGTTGGTCACGCGGGAGAAGCCGCCAAAAGTGGTGGAGTAGGGGTCCTGGAGGAAGCGCTGGGGAAAGGGCAAGGGGTGGTCACAGCTCCGCCCCCTCCCACCTCGCCCACTGCAGCCCGCCCTCCCTGCCCACAGCCGGCCTGGCACTGGGACTCACAGACACCACGTTGGAGCTGTCCTGGTCAAAGAGCTGGAGATGGTGGAAGGAGTTGGAGAGGGCCGAGGAGTCGTGGGGGAAGACAAGGTAGAGGCGGGAGTCCTGCGGGGAGCTGGGGGAGCAGGCGGTGGGGTGACACCCAGGCAGGGCCCAGCGTCCTGTGCTGTTGGGGCCGCCCTGCCTGTGCTCCCACCCTCTTCCAGTCGCAGCGTCTCCACTGCCCTTGGGAATCCCTCATCTCGGGCCTGAGACCACAGCTGGACCCCTGGGTGGGCACATGACCCAGGGCTGGTGACGAGAGGCAGCCCTGGAATGCTGGTGAAATCTTTCTATCCATTGGGCCTGTTAAGCCAGGGCCCCCAAGAATGCTACCAACTCAGGGAAACGGAGCAGTTCTTTCTAACTTTCCTCTGACTTCGCAGTTACACGTGCCCATCGATTCCCTTTTTCTGCTTTTCAGTCTGAGCTGTGTTTCTGTCACAGCCGGGGGCCGGGCTGCAGCTGCGGAGGGACAGGCCCGGTGCTGGGAGAAGGCTCACCTGGCCAAGAGCAGGTAGCGGCTGAGAACACGGAGCAGGGCACGGGTGCCCCCGCGGTGGAAGTGCAGGGCAGGCAGGGAGCCCCCGGCCTGGGTCACCAGGACGAGGTAGGCCCAGCTGAGGCCCGGCTTGGACCGGCGGATGGACTTGAGCTCCCCGAGACTCACCGAGAAGGCCCAGGAACCCCGGGGGGAGCTGGGCTCCGCACCTAGGGGGAGGGCGCAGGGTCGGGCACAGGTAGGGGGGCCCGAGGCGGCACAGTCGTCTCCTGTGAGCCCCCCGAGAGCCAGCCCCAGGCCCCCCCTCCCCGGGAGCTCTAGGTGACCTCTCGCTGCCTTGGAAACTGAATCAAACGGGCAGGGAGCCTGGAGACACACGCCTGCTCCGGAAGCGCGCCAGCTCCCCAGGACGAAGACCGTATTCCCAGCTGGGCACCGCAGACCCCTCAGGGCCGTTCTCTGCCTGCTGCCTGGCTCCCCTCCAACCCCCGATCACTGCAGACCCCACACTCGAGCCACAACAAAAGGCCTGTTTCCGACACACACCCCACGCCCTGTGCCTCTGGCCTAGCCTGTTCTCTCGGCTGGGAGAGAAAACTCCAATGTCCCTCAGAGCCAGGCTCTGGGTCACCCTAAGGGGTTGCATGCCTCCTCTGGTGCCCCCAGCACCCAGTGTGACTCCTGGATGGCCCCAGTCACCCTGTCACCCTGCACCTGTTGCCCCCACGGTCTGGAAAACTTCAGGGGTAGGACTCATGTCGGGGGGCCTACAGCCCACCAGGCAGTCTGGCGGGACGGGCGAGGCTGCAAACCCCAGAGACCTGGCCATGCTGGTCCTGGGCCAGGGATGTCCTGCACCACATCCACTCTCCGGTGACAGGAAGGCCAGTGCCGGGCGGCCATCCTGACTGTGGGCAGCAGAGCCCGTGGAGCCACGACCACTGAGGTAGGACGTGTCTCCCTCCACCTGCCCCCCAGGGGCACCACCTCAGCCTACCTCTTGCTGGCTGCGAGTGGCGGGGCCGAGGCCTCACGGTGCTGATGACAGCCCAGTCGGGCTCATAGCCGGGGTCAAAGGTCGGTTCCTCCTCCGAGGTGCAGGAGTCAGTCCCGCTGCCATCCTTGGGGGAAGAAAGGAAAAGAGAGTGAGGGCCTGTGGACTCAGAGTTCCCAGATCTGAGCTGCCAGGTCACCCTGGAAGGCAACCCCACTGAACAGAGTGAAGCTGAGGCACCGAGAGGGCACAGCACTTGCTTCGGGTCACCCAGCACAGGATTCGAAGCCACGTCTCCTGGTGGCTCTAACCAGAGCACCTGCGTGGGACTGCAGTCGGACTGCCTGAGGCCCCAGGGCTTAAAGGAAGCAGTCGGGAATCACTAGCCCAGCTCGACTCAAAACCACAACCAGATACCACGTCACATCCCCTGGGATGGCTGGAATAAAAAGGACAGGTAATCACAGAATCCAGAACCCAGAACCTCTCACACTGCTGGAGGGAATGTAAAATGGTTCAGCCACTGTGGAAAAGTTTGGGTTTTCCTCAGAGGATTAAACGTGGAATTACCTGCCTTAAGAGTCGGCCTCATCCGTAAGGCAACATACAGATTGCTGGGCTGCACAGCAATTAAGTTCTTTCCTACCTATTAGCTTTGCTTTTCCCTATCCCAGAGAGAACAGAAATGGACTCTGATGTTACGGTAAAGAAGCAGGTATGTGCTACGAAAATAAGGCTGTCCTATCCATGTGGACCGCTGCTGGTTTTTTGGCCCAGAGCAGGGCACAGAAGGGGGACGAAGAAAGCTTTACAGTGGATCAGTGCATGGAATTGCTTCTAGGATGCTGTGCTGGACAATTGAATTATTGAAGTGAGACCATTCTTAGCGATCGAAATGATCATAGGACTTTTATTATCTGAGAGGTGGAAAAATTGTGGGCCCTCCAAGTGGTAGGGAAAGAATTGGCCCTCAAGAGTGGACCTGAAACAGCCATGCATCAAGACTCGAGCTTTTTCTAATATCTCATTTGTGTCTCATTTACTAGAATGAAAAAATATATATATGCTAGTTTTCTCATGCACTAGTATTTTACATTTTCACAGTCCGTGCCAAAACCTGCCTCAGTGCTATGCCTATTGACGTAAATTTAACTGAATTGTCATGAGTTAAACAAGTGCCTAGAAATATAGTGTATGGGTTAGGCAGAGTGATTTAGACTTGACCTTGCCAATGCTAGGCTGTCATTCCCGGTGGTGACAAGTTTCAAGTGGTCTTGACAGTATGCAGGATAAATTAAATGCAGAGAACAAGCTGGAAGAACACTGTTTAAAAGGTTTCTATGGGGCCGGCCCGGTGGCGCAGCGGTTTAGTTCGCGCTTGGCAGCCCGGGGTTCGCCGGTTTGGATCCCGGGCGCCCGCTGACGCACCACTTGTCAGCCATGCTGTGGCGGCGTCCCATATAAAGTAGAGGAAGATGGGTACGGGTGTTAGCCCAGGGCCAGTCTTCCTCAGCAAAAAGAAGAAGATTAGCAACGGATGTTAGCTCAGGGCTGGTCTTCCTCACAAAAAAATAAATAAATAAATGAATAAAAAGTTTCTATAACCATCTATGTGATAAATACTTTAAAATTAGAATCTGGAGAAATATTTGTAAATAACAGCAACATTTCATGAGGTGGAATGTAGAACGTAAAAGAAATAGAAATTGAAAGATGCCCCACAACTCTGAGCCTAAGAAATTTGGGGAAAATTTGGTTCTACTGGTAAGAGAAGAACCGATAAAAGGAGATGACGAGAAGAATATTAAGTAAAAATTCCAATTTAAAATTAAAAACATGGACTTACTACATGACCCAGCAATTCACTCCTAGGTATCTCCCCAAGAGAAATGGATACTAGTGTCCACACAAAACCACGCGTGAATGTCACAGCAGCATTAGTCATAATAGGCAAGAAGTGGAAACAACCCAACTGTCCGCCCAACTGATGAATAAACAACGTGGTCTAGCCACACAACGGAATATGATTCAGCAATAAAAAGGAATGAAGCGCTGAGAAATGCTACAACGTGGATGAACCTCGAAAGCACCCGAAGTGAAAGAAGCCGGTCACAAAGAACCACACAGCGCGGGATCCCATTTATACGAAACGTCTGGAATAGGCAGATCTATAGAGACAAAGTGGATTCGTGGTTGCGAGGAGCCAGTGGGGGGGGGGATGGGGAGCGACTGCTGACAGGTGCCGCGTTTCCTTCGGGTTGATGAAATGCTCTGGAATTTGACAGCAGTGATGGTTACAAAATCTTGTGGATACTGAAAACCAGTGAACTATTATGGGAAATTTTATATTTCACCATAAAATTGAGTTTTACGGTGAGTTCTCTCAATAAAATAAAAACAGCTGCCTCACAGGTTGTTTTGAAAACCATGGACGTGCCCAGCACGGGGCTGGCGGTGGCTGCTCTGTCCGGAGCTCAGGGGCCTGCTGGGCAGATTCAGGGGAACCGCACAGGGGACGGCTATGCCGAGGGCTGGCGCGCAGTAAAAGCCACGGGCCGTGCTGGAGGACAGGGAGGGGACGAAGCGTGTGAGGACTGTGGCGACTGTGACTCCATTCCCAGGCCAGTGTGCCCTCCTTGTGTGGCAAAGGCTAGAAAGCTAAAAACTACATTTCCCCGGCTGCCTTGCAGCTAGGGTTCCAGACACGAGACAGAATCTACCAATCAGATGCCCTCAGATCTGGAAAGCGGAAATCAGGTAAGGGCAACTTCCTGCCGCTCTGGCCGTGTCTGGCTGATGAGCAAGGAGGAGACTCATCTCTGTCTTCATCTTCTCACACACAGAGAGGCAGCTGGGGCTGTGGTGGGGCCAGCTCAGTCCGCCAGTGCCCGGTCACTAGCTTGGGGGGCCGAGTAGCAGCTTTGATGGCAGTGTTCTTGAACGCGACAGCTCCAGTGACAGTCCCATCCCCCACCGCCCTCATGTGCACAATGGTGCCAGCTCCCCTGGCGGGTCAGTTCTGGAGCGTGGGTCTTGTTTCTCCAGCCCTTGTAAAAATGCTGTAAGCCTCCAGTGCTCTGCATTGAATCCCCTACCGGTTAAAGTGACCGGACTGTTGTGTGACTCCTGCAATGAAACCCTGCAGGATTAGAGCCATGAAGCCGGAACGACCCAGACTGTGGGTCTCCCCAACAGCCATTTCTGCTGCTGCTTCCAAGCTGAGAGCCCCGCCCACAACAGAAGTGGAAATCTCCCAAAATTCGCTTTTCCAGTCTTCCCTGCAGTTCTGAGTGGCCTGAGGACCCAACTCTGGCC
Organism: Tapirus indicus; assembly: GCA_031878705.1. NCBI lineage: Eukaryota > Metazoa > Chordata > Mammalia > Perissodactyla > Tapiridae > Tapirus > Tapirus indicus. The sequence goes on along the minus strand of CM062926.1, from coordinate 23,813,387 downwards.
GGTGGGAGCTGACAGGACATCTGTGGCGCATTTGAGGAAGGGAAATTCCTGATAAAGGGCACCTACAGGAGTGAACACCCCATTCAGGCTAGCCTTTGGGTGCTGTTGAGGGAGGACATGGTTATTTGGAACTGTGGCAGCCAACTAGGGCCATGAGGGGAGGGCCAAGGAGTGGCAGGGACACCTGTCCACAAGGCTGCCAAACCAGCCCTGGCAAAGCCACCTCTGCCCTTCGTGTTTTGTGACATGAAGAATTCAATAATTTCACCGATGTTTACACAATTTAATGATAGTTAACAGTGCTGTTTATCAAATACCTGCAGCTTTCCTCTTCTCGGGCACACGGCAAGATCACAGCTCACTGAACCCTACTGGTTGGCAGAGTCGTGCAACTAGTTCTGGCCAAGGGGCTGGGATATATTTATCATTTCTGTGAGGGACTGTTTATTGTTTTAATTTTTCTTGTGTGAGGAAAACCAGCCCTGAGCTAACATCCGTTGCTAATCCTCCTCTTTTTTGCTGAGGAAGATTGGCCCTGGGCTAACATCCGTGCCCGTCTTCCTCCACTTTATATGGGAGGCCACCACAGCATGGCTGACAAGCTGTGCCTCAGTCCATGCCCGGGATCTGAACCTGCGAACCCCGGGCCGCCAAAGTGGAATGTGTTAACCACTATGCCACCAGGCCGGCCCCCACAAGGGACTGTTTGTTAGGGCAAAACCTCTAGAGCTCTCTTTTCCTCTGCCACAAGGAATGGCGACTTTTAAGATGGTAGCTGCTCTACTAGCACACTTCCTTAAATAATCGTGACGAGCAGAGCTCTTTGGCCTACCTGCAAAACACATGTAGAGTGAGCAAAAAGGGTCAAAAAGGCTGGAGCTCCAGCAGCCCTTCTGGGCCACAAGACAGCCTTAGGATGGATGCCACAAATTGAGGATGGATGCCACATGCCAGGGAAGGCAGAGCAAAGATGGAAGGAAACTGGGTTCTTGATGACACGTGAAACTGTACTGCTGACTTCCAGGAGAGAAATGAGCTTCTGTCTTGCTTAGACCACCGTTATTCCTAGTTCTCTTACGCACAGCAAATGTAACTCCTGACTGATGTAGAAGGTTTCTGGGAAATCTCTTGCTTTTCCTGATGAGAAGGACAGATGTGAACAGCACTCTGCTTATCCCCTTCTTCCTGCCTTAAAAGGCAGATACGTTGCCTGGAGATAAAGTAGTCATTTAAAGGCCACTAGGGCAGGAACAGTAGAGTCCCAGTGACCCAGGACCTGACGTCACCAACCAAGGCCCGCAGTCCCATACCTCTCGGAGTCTCGCGAGATGAGAGAAACAAACTTGTTTTCCTAACCTGTCATTGGTCTGGTTTGTGATCCTCGCGCTGAATGTATCCTGAATGCATACGTGCCCTTCTGCTGAAGCCCGTCTTAGTGGGCTTCTGTTAATCGAAAATAAGAACGCCAAGGAGAACAGCAGTATTCTCAAGAAAGGCACTCAGACTGCCTGCGACATTGGTGAGAAACACAGAATCCTGGTTGCTTCTTCCTCAGTTCCCTTGTCGCCCCCCCCAGTCATCTGAAACCCCACAGCCCCAGCTGAGGCTTCTTCTCTCTCTGGCCCATCACATCGGCCTCCTCCCTGACCTCCCAGCCTCCAATCTCCCTCCGTTCGGTCCTTTGGCCCATCTCCCACAGGGCCCCCCCGAGGGAGCACTCCACACCCCCACCCTTCTCCTCCCCTGTTCCCCAGGGCCCCCAGGACACGGGCCAAACTTCTCAGCCCAGCATTTCAGGCCCAGCCACCTTTCCAGCAACCCCCCCCCAGAGAATCCCCCTTCCCCCCGTGTCCTGCACCACACTTCTTCCTGCCACCCCTGAAACACCCTCCTGCCCCCTCCTTGTCTCTGGAGTCCCAGCCCAAATGTGTGCTCCCCCGGGAAGAAGCGCTGCTCTGGAAGCAGAGTGTCAGGGTTCACACCCAAGTTCCAACATCTAGCATTTTGATCTCCGGAAAAAGACTTTCTCTCATTGTGCTTCAGTTTCTCAGTGGGGGCGAAGGCTTAGGCAGGGTCTGGGTTGGACTCCTCTCTGGGTCCAGCACAGAAGCCTCAGGACGCCTCTGGTAACAAGAAGGGTGAAGTCCTGTACGGGGAGAGGAAGGCTGCTGGCGAAGCAGGTGAGCAACCCCCGTCAAGTCCTGTCCCCTCTCTGGATGTGATGGCAGGACTGCCCCTTCAAGTTCTTATGGGCTGACGGACTTGGAACCCGAATCCACAGGCTGAGCTGTCCTCTTGCAACCTGGCAGGGCTCACCCAGAAAGTTAAGGGGGTGAGGTGGCAGCTGTCCCTATGGCTACGAATCTCATGGTGTCTGCTTGCTGTCTACGAATGGGCATCTTCACCCCATTTCACAGAGAGGGACAAACCAACTGAGGAGCAGAAAGAACCTAAATCCCAACCAGGGTCACACACGCCTAAGGGTAGATCTGGGATTGTACCCAAGTCCTTCCAATGCTTCCACTGCCTGGACCTAGAAAAAAGCACGTGGAGGGGACGTACGGGAGAGAAGCCTACCTTCTTGGAGAAGAAGATCTGGGTGGAATCTCCTGCCTCCTCTACAGGGACCCAATGCAGGAGAACATCGTTGTCCTGAGAGGAGGAGGGACGGGTTAGAGGAGCTGCCCTCCAAACTCCTTCCCCGCCCTGGAGCCTCAGCCTTACGATACCCCGCCTCTCCCTCTAGTCCCCACCCCCAGCCCTCCTAAGGTCCCATCACTGACCGCCGGACCATACTCCTACAGAGGCCGCCTCCATCCCGCTCCGGGCCTCCCCGAGCCCTGCTCCCTCCCGGCCCACCTTCTCCACGACACGGATGACGCCGGCGATGAGCGAGTCCGGGTCCTGATGCTTCTTGGCACTGGTGTGCAGGTACACGCCTCCCTTCTCAAACACCACCTGGGGACCGGAGCCAGTGATGGGCGGGGCCCAGGCAGGGCCCCCCAAAGGGGCGGGGCCCAAGAAGGAGCCAATGGGCGGGGCCGAGGAGGAGCTATCCATCCGGGGGCGGGGCCCAGGGAACCCCGACCGAGGGGATGAGTCCGCGAGCGGTGAAGCCTCAATACCAGCCACTAAGGGGGTGGAGAGGAGGGAGGGGGAGAAGCGGGCAGTGCATCCCGAAGGGGGCAGGGCCCAGAAGAGCATCTCAGCAGCCCAGGGGGCGGGGCTAAGCGATATGGGTCTCCCTGGGGCAATGGAGGAGAGGATGACAGCGCGTTTATAAGGGAATGGTGTGTTTGCGAAGGAGCTGCCGGGCTCCCAGGGCCCCGGCACGGCCTGAGGGGGAAGCAGGCCACCGGAGGGGGGCGTTCCGCATAGACAGAAGCAAAAGGATGCGTCCTCAGTGCTTACCCTGTAACCGGCTCCCTCCATAGCCGCGGCCCAGGCCCCACTGGCCCGGCACCCTCCTTTTCCGGGTCAACGTGCGGTCACATCCGGAGAGGAGACGCCCCTCAAGCCCGGACAGTGGTAGCGCCCTTGCCTGTCCTGGAACACAGGTGGGTGTAACCATCTTTCAGAATCGGGTGGTTGAACTTGAACCACGAGGGTTTAAGTCACGTGGCTCAGACGCTAAAGGTGGAGCGAGCCAGCGAGAGTGCGCAAGCGCAGTGCTATGGCCCTCACTACGAAGTAAACAAGGGGAGTCCAAAAGCCCCACCCCCTCGCTCAAGCTGCCTTGGAAACGCCTACTCTTTCTCCATATTGTATACTGGCATCGAAGCCAAAGAGATGCCATTTTGCTCGAGGGCACGGCTGACGCCGGTCCGCTGCGGCCATGTTAATGCGGGGCAGTCCCATCTCTCTGCGGGGCGCGACGGGGTGGGGGTCCTGGAAGAGAGAACGGATAAAGGAAAAGAAGGTGAGAGGAACCGTATGTCACAAGAGGCGCTGAGGGGCTCGAGTTGACGGGATGAAGCCGTTAGTATCCCCGGGAGCGAAGCGGTCTCAGATGAATTCCTGAGTCACCCTCCCGAGACAGCGGTCTGCGCCGCCATATTAAAGCTGGGCAAACCGAAGCAAGAAAGGCTGCCATGTTGGATCTTTGCCAGCCTCTGGGCTGAAGGATAGGCTGGAGGGAGGAAGAGCCTATATACATTATGGGCAAATGATGCCAGGCTGGCTGCCGTGTCACTAACGGGTACTGCTTTCCTCCACTTCTGTGGAAAAGGTTGATTACGGGTGAGGGACGTCAGGTCGCTTGCCTTATTGTGGTCCTGAGTGTGCATGTGCGGACGGCCATATTTCTTAGGGGCAAATCGAAATGGTGTAGGCTTGTTTCCGAGCAAGCTGAAGCCTTTCTTTCAACCATCTTTCTTATGGGCACCGTGCTGTCACCACTACCCCACTGTGATTAGGTGAAGCCCCTGCGGCCGCCATCTTGGTCTCGGGCGGCCCCGATGAGGGAGGCGGAGCGTGCGGCGTGGAGGAAGGCCAATCACGCGGAAGTGACGCACGGCGCCGCCATGTCTTTTGAGGGCGGCGACGGCGCCGGGCCGGCCATGCTGGCTACGGGCACGTGAGTGGAGGCGGCGTTGTGAACCGCGGTGTGGGGAGGATTGGGCCGACAGGAGGAGAGGGGCGCTGGGGGAGCGAGTCGCTCGTGGGAGGGGTACGGACTGCGTAGATCAGAGGGCAGAGATCGCCCAGCGACCCTACGCTGAGCGCTGGAAAGGGGTCGCCCGGGGGAATCGTCATGTCTGACCCGAGGCAAAGCCTAGATGGCCTTAGGCTCCGGTCTCCGGACCCACTAGGGTCTTCACCTTGGCCGTGGAGCATGTCCGCCGGGTCGAGGGGTTGCTCGGGGGGCCTTGGGGTGCCCCTCGCCCGTCCAAAGGCGGGACTTCCGGTCCTGGTCCCCACCTGGGCGGGATTTCCTGTTTTCATCCTGGAGAAGTGGGTCCTCCCCGGACCCCCGGACGAGGGTGGAGAAGGACCCCAGTCACCCCGGCCACGGGGTGCATCGTCGAGGTCCTCCCACCCTCGAGCAGGGGGCACTTGCAGTTTGACAGGTGACTGGAGGGGGGTTCCTAGCATCCCTCACTCCTTGGGGGGCTTACCCTCTCTCCTCACCTCTTCTGAGTCACTGTCTTCATTTCACCTCCTCACCGCATCCTAATAGGCCACTCATCTCATCTCTCTCCTCTCCCACTGCGGGGACAGGTCTCACCTCCTTCTCTCCCTAATCTTCAATTCCTCCACCTCTCAGTTCCTTGGAGAATACAGGACTTCCTCCGGAAGCTGAAGGGGCGGGAGACCCCCCAGGTCTTGGCTCTCTCTGTTGGGTAACCAACTCCTCAGAGCGCCCAGGCCTTGACAGAGACGTCTGCCTGAGCCCCCTCCTCCTTTTTGCCCAGGCCTCCTCTTTGAGGTGGGGACCCTCCCCTTTGTGCCTTTCCAGCCCTGTGGCTCCTCTAAGATCAGGACAGAGAGGAGTTTAATCCCAGTGTCCCAAAGAAGTGAGAGCCCCAAGGCCTAGTTCCGCTGGGCTGTGTGACCTTGGACTTGCTTCCCTACCCTGAGCCTCAGTTTCCTCCTTTATCAGATGGGGATGACCCCAGGAATGACTGTGCGACCCCGAACACTCCCCAGTTCTGTGGGGTTTGGAGTCCAGCAGATAGCAGCTTCAGCCTCACTTCTGCCCTTTCCAGCTGTGTGCCTTCTGGCCAGTGCCTTAAGCTGTCTGGGCCCCGCTTTGCTCTTGGGGACCAGGAGATCGTAAATCTTCCCTCTAAAGTAGGCAGGACGGTGTTTGGGGTTCAGAACAGGCTCTGGCTCCTGGTTTCCATCTCCATGTCCCTGGTCAAGACACTGACTCCCCGGCCTTCAGTTTGCAGCTGTGAAGTGGGGGGGGGTCACAGCTCCTCCCTCACAGGGTTGGTGAGAGGGTGGGACGAGGATGTTGACACACTTGGGACCCTGCCTGGCTCGTGGGACACCCGGGATAAACTTGCGGGTCTGTCAGGAACGGTGCTGGTGTGCCCTTTCTGCATGTGGCTTCCAGCAAGGGCTTTGTGCCCCGTGAGCCTCGGCTGTCTCGCTTGTAACAGCCCCCACCTTAGTGGGGCAGGTAAAAGGTGAGGTGACTGGTGCAGAGTCTCTGCACGGCGTGGGTGCTCAGCACACTGGCCTCTGTGACCATGAGTCAAAGAGGGCTTGCGCGTTGAAATCAAACTATGACCCCGGGGGGCTGGATCATACCCTGCTTGGATCTCTCCAGTGATGAGGTGCCTACTACCTCCCCAAGGAGGCTCCTCAGATGCTCAGCAGCCCTGGCTCAACCACTCTGGTTGACGGGGGAAGAAAGTGAGGCACAGAGAGGGCCAGTGAGTGGTCCAAAGTCACACAGCAGGTTTGAGACAGGGCAGGAAGCCAGCCCCCTTGCCCTTTGCTGTTCTCACCTCTTAAGGAGATGCCTCCAGCATTGTCCACCTAGGGCAGACCTGTCCTGGGGACACAGATCCCTGACTTGGCTTGCTCACAGTCTGATGGAGGAGGCAGACAAGCTCAAGTGACATGAGCTGTAATGGAGGTAGCCTAGGGCATTGTGGGTCTAGGGAAGGCATCTGGCCGGTCCTGGGTGATCAGGGAAGTCGTCTGGAGAAACTGGTGGGCGAGGGTCTCATAGGAACTACCAAAGCTTCCCAGGCCGCGTTCAGACGCAGGGAGCAGCTCGCACACCATTTTCTGCTCCCGCCTGCTCTCTGAGGCCTGCCAGGTGCTGGGCAGGGGTCGTGGCCCAGAGACAGTCCACAGGCCCACTGGCGGGGGCCTTCCACACTGGCTGGGGAGATGGATGTGGGTCCATGTGCTGGAATGGGCATGGCTCAGACATTGTGGGAGCCCTGGGGGGGGGGATGGGCTGCTTCCACACTAGGGTGAGTAAAAGAGTGACAGGTAAATGGAGGACAAGTGGCCCGGGTATAAGGGACCACCTTGACCAAAGGCCTCAGGCCTCAGAAGTTGAGGAGGCTACGAGGCTGGGGTCAGACCACGCAGGCCCTTTAGTGCCAGGCTGAGGGGCTCTGACCTTGTCCTGGGGATGCCTGGGAGGGGCAGGGGCAGCTCCGGGTGTAGAAGGACCCCCGAGGGGCCGTGTGCTGGCTGGGCTGGAGGCTGGAGGCTCACGGGGTGGTCCAGGGCAGCACCATCCAACAGAAATGTCATAAAGCCGTGCATATAATCTCACATTTTCTATGAGCCATATTAAAAAGTTAAAAGAGAACAGATGAAATTTATTTCCCCATATATTTTATTAAGCCAGTATATCTCAAGTGTTACCGTTTCAACATGTAATCACCGTCAGGTTGCTAGTGAGATATTCCACATCCTTCTCTCTTGTACCAAGTCTTCAAAATCCCAAGTGGATTCACACTCCCGGCACCTCTCGACGTAGAGCCGCCACATCTCAAGTGCCCCTTAGTCACACGTGATTGGTGGCTCCGTGTGGGACAGGGCAGAGCCAAGAGGGGAGAGCGGGGCTATGGGGACAGGGCGAGGCGGGGACGGGCCCGGGGTTGAGGACTGCGCCGAGGTCTGGGTGGGAGGATTCCCGGGGACGCGCGGGGCTGGGTGGGGACGGCGCGGTGGGCCCGGCCTCAGCCCCCTGTCCTCTGCCCCCCAGGGCGCGGATGGCGTCGGGGCGCCCCGAGGAGCTGTGGGAGGCCGTGGTGGGGGCCGCCGAGCGCTTCCGGGCCCGGACGGGCACGGAGCTGGTGCTGCTCACGGCCGCGCCGCCCCCGCCGCCCCGCCCGGGCCCCTGCGCCTACGCAGCCCACGGCCGCGGGGCCCTAGCCGAGGCCGCCCGCCGCTGCCTCCACGACATCGCCTCGGCCCACAGGGCCGCCACCGCCGCCCGGCCCCCCGCGCCCCCGCCGGCACCACGGTCGCCCAGCCCCGCACGGAGCCCGCCCCGGCCGGCGCTGGCCAGGGAGGAGGACGAGGACGAGGACGAGCCGACGGAGACAGAGACCTCTGGGGAGCGGCTGGGCGTCAGTGATAACGGAGGTGAGAGGCGCCGCGCGCAGGGGCCGGCGAGGCCCACGGCTTGGCAAGTGGCCTTCATGGTGGGTCTTTCTGGAGGGGGGGACTTGCTGGTCTCTGAGCCCCGGGAGGCTGCATTCTCAAAGAGCCTGGCACCAAGCTGGCTGTGTGACCTTGAGCAAGTCACTTCCCCTCTCTGAGCCTCGGTTTCCTCACACTGTGTCCTGACGTCAGCTCTGGGCTGGGTGGTGTGGGCACAGACTCAAAGCCAGCTCAGCCCCTTTTCTGGAGGGACCCTCAGTCTGGCCAAGGAATTGGAGTCTGACATGAGGCGGTGCCCTCTGGAAGCAGTGGGGTGGGGAGGGGGCCTCTTGAGTCGGGAGCATGAGCAGAACAAGAGTTGTTTCCAAATCTGGGGTGCCTAATGCCTGTGGGAACAAAGATGAGAGTTAAAGAGGAGCCAGGGATGCAGGCAGCAGCCGAGGAAGGCGGGGAGGAAGCACTGGTGGTTTTGGGGGGAATCTTCCCCAAAGATTGGGGATGAGGTTGGATGCTTCCCAGAGACTGGACTGTAACATTCGGGCTTTGAAGAGTGAGTAGGAGTTTGCAGGGGGACTCAGTGAGTAGGAGTTACTTGCTATTGTCACTGCAATGGCTGGTTTCTTCACTGTTGCTGGAGAAAACCCGAATAGGGTTAAAGGCACAGACTCTGGAGCCCAGTGGCCTGGGTTCAAATCCTGGTGACACCACTATTACCTGTGGGACTTCAGGCAAGGGACTTGACCTCTGGGTCCACGTTTGTCAAACAGGGATCATAATTGCCTCATATTCCTCTCAGCCTCTGTTTTAAGTCAGTTCATCCCAAACAGGTCTTACAGATTCCCTGTTAACCCAGCCAGTTGCTTTCACCCGAGGGTGTAACAGACAGAACTAGATTTGATTCTGCCGATGACCAGGGGGAGGGTGTTCTAGACAGAGGGAACAATAATTCCAGAAGCCCCGAGGCTGGCAAGGGCCTGGCCAGTGCAGGGAGTGGGGAGGCGGTGGTGATGGCTGGAGCCCAGGGCCCACGGAGTGCGGTGGGGACTCGACTGGCCAGGGCCTCTGACGCCATCCACAGGGCTCTTTGTGATGGATGAGGATGCCACGCTCCAGGACCTACCCCCCTTCTGCGAGTCGGACCCTGAGAGCACAGATGGTGAGTGACCCTGGCTGTCCCCACTCCCGGGGGGCTGGGAGCAAGGCAGGGACAGAGGCTGAAGTCCACCCTCTCTCCCAGACGGCAGCCTGAGTGAGGAGACCCCCGCCGGCCCCCCAGCCTACTCAGTGCCCCCGGCCTCAGCCCTGCCCACACAGCAGTACGCCAAGTCCCTGCCCGTGTCCGTGCCCGTCTGGGCCTTCAAGGAGAAGAGGACGGAAGCGCGGTCGTCAGACGAGGAGAATGGGCCGGTGAGGGGAAATGGGAGGAGCGGGGAGGGTGGCGGGGAGGGCTCAGAGCCACCTCCTCCAGGAAGCCCTCGGGCACGATGCCACGCTTCACAGGATTAGTCCTCCCTTCCACCTCACGAGGCAGGTTCTCTGGCCAGAGCCCTGCACCTTTAACTCTTGCAGCCTTATAATGTGTCCCAGTGCCTTGTGGAGAAAGCTTCCTCGTTTCCAGAAACAGCTCCATTTACAGAATCCCTGCTCCAGGCAAGGCAGAAGTATTTTGGTTTCTTCTCCAGATGAGGAAACAGGCCCAGAGGGGTCAGAGCACCTTCTGTCCCCACCCCACACGTTCCTGGCCCCTCCTGGAGTTTGTCCCACCCCCTTGTCCTCTGTTCCTCCCACACGATCCTACATGGGGAGTCTAGGCTGGCCTGGGTGGGTCCTCGTTGCCCATCCCTGAAGCTCCCTGAAGCAGAGGGGAAACTGAGGCACAGAGAGGCCATGTAACTTCTTCGGGACCTCGGCCTGTAAGGGGCAGAACTGGGACTGGGCCCCAGCTTCCTTTCAGAGAGGAGCTGTGGATGGACTGCGGCGGAATAGGCCTCGGGTCTCCTGGTTCCCCCTCCCTGTGGCCTCAGTGGCCTCACTGACAGGCGGGCAGGTCCGGCAGCTGCTGCTGTCCTCGTTTCCCACTGGCGGGGACAGCTGATGGACGAACATGGGTGGGCTCGGGGTGCTGGCCTGCTCCAGGCTGGGCTCCCATCCAGCCTCTCTCGGTGCCTCTCCCATTCTGATGGGGGCCAGTCCCCGCTCAGGGGGATGGGGGCTATACGGAAGGTGGCACTAGGTGCTGGGACTGCAGGCAGAGTGACAGGACCCCTCCCCAGTGGAGGCCGACCCGAAGGGGGAGCCTTTGTGTACAGCACTGACCACGTGACGGGTCACCTTTTTTGAGCCATCACCATGCTGACCGTCTCAGACCCTGCAATCAGCCCGGTTTTTCGGAGGGGAGTGCTGAAGCCGAGGGAGGTGAAATCCCTGTGGGCAGCTGGTTGGTGGCAGAGGTCTGACGGGAACAGGACTGAATCCCAAACCAAATCCTTAGACACGACACCCTTTGGGTGCACACAGCCTTGGTGGTCGGCAGACAAGCAGCACTTCACTGCGTGAGAAGGAACTGGAACGGTGGGGGTCAGGCAGCTGTGCCTGCATATAGGTCCAGGCCAAGAAGGGGAGAAGGGCAGGAGGGCTTCTTGGAGGAGGTGGTGTCTGAGTCGGGGAGAAGAGCCTACACGGAGCAGGACAGGGTGAAGGGCCCTCCTGGCCGTGGGCGTCGCAGGGGCAGAAGCGCGGGGAGGGGGCAGCCGCTGACTGCGTCCCGTGCCCGCAGCCCTCCTCGCCCGACCTGGAGCGCATCGCGGCGAGCATGCGCGCGCTGGTGCTGCGGGAGGCCGAGGACACGCAGGTGTTCGGGGACCTGCCGCGGCCGCGGCTCAACACCAGCGACTTCCAGAAGCTGAAGCGGAAATACTGAGGCCCGGGAGGCAGCCGCCCGGCCCGGCGTCCGCCCCGCCCCACACTACACCCCCGCCCCGCCCCCGGGGCCCGCCAATCCGAGGCCGAGCCCCGGGCCCCGGGGCTGACCGGTCCCCGCCCGGCCCGGCCGCCCTCCGGCCCGGCCCTCCCGCGCCGAGGAGCGGGCCCGTCCGGCTTCCCGATTGGGTCTGTTCGCCGCCTTCTCTGCCTGGCGACAGATTCTTTGTGTTAAGGGGTTGGCTCGCTCCCCGGTCGGGGCAGGGCTAGTTCTAAGCCCTAAACGGGCCAACTCCGTCGTTTTCTGCCTAGCAACAAGGGCTTTGCTCGCACGGCATTGGCTCCATCCCTGAAAGAGCACAGCAAGCCCCAGGATTGGGTGGTGGCACTCCACTTCAGCCTATGAATGGGCAGCTCTTTCATTTGATTGGCTCGAGCCCAAAGGGCTTGACCAATCCCCCGAGAGTCACGGTCCGCCCTTCCTGAGTTTCATTAGCTCATTGGCTCCAGCCTCCTGAGGGCGTGGCCAAGCCCTCTTCCTGCGCCCAGGATTGCCTGTGGCCTTAAATTTACTTTCTTTACACTACAGGGGCTAGGGTCGTTTTTGCCCAAGTCCTGACAACTTGTCCCTGAGGGGGCCACCTCAGAGAGGGCCCCATCCTGTCCCCGCCTCTGACACACTCTCACTGGTTCCATCCCACAACAGCCTGCCAATCGAAGCCCGTCCTCGCATCCAGGACGGTACCAGCTCCCGCCCCTCTTCCCCACCCCTACAGGTGCCTTAAAGGGCCCTCGTCCACCCAAGGTGGGGGGCAGGGGGTCTCACTCTCCGGCCCTGGTGTGGAGGAGAGAGTGGGGGGTGGGGATCGGGAGTTGGGAGGGGCGCTCTGAGATTAAAGAGTTTTACCTCTGACAAATGAATATGAGGTGTGTTGTGGGTGTTCATTTCAAACGTTTTCTGAAACCGAGTGAGCAGCATCTCATTGATTTTCAGTGTAAAGCTGGAAGGTGGGATTATTGTCCCCATTTCACAGATAAGAAAACGGAGATTCACGGGGTGGGGGGGGAAACTCCAGTCCTGTGTGACCACGGAGCCCCAATCTTGGGGGGGGGGTTACGTGTTAGAATCGGAATGGTCTTTAAGGAATCGGTCTCCTGAGCGCACGTGGTCCCCAGCAAAACCGGGAACCTACAGCTGAAGCCGGGACTTTTCCGTCTAATATAAGAGGTTATATAAGGGCTGGAGATTAGAGAACGCGTGACCTGGTCCGAAGTTAGGGCTGGGTCAAGTAAACGGAATCCCCACTCCCATCAGACAACAGGGCAAACTACCACCCAAACGCTGTTACGAGTTATTTACATGTAATAACTCCATTAATCTTCCCCACGAAGCGGAAACAATTATCACCACTTTATGGATGAGAAAACCGCAGCACTGAGGGTGAGGAGTGCTGTCGGGGGCGGGGATTTCTTCGACAATGATCGTCAGGTGGGAAAGGACTTCCTCCCGCTGTAACTATCTCCAGCAAAGGGAATGAAAGTTAGAGTTCAACGTGGAAAGAGGAAAATCTGTGGACAGAGGACCTCCCCGCCCCCACTGGCCTGAGCCTCACACAGCAGCAAGAGAGATGAAGGTCAGAGCTGCGGAGGGACCGGAGGGGACCGTAGTCTGAGCGGGGGCGGGGCTTCGGCCGTGGGAGGGGCCAAGGCCCCGCCCCCTTCGGGAGGACGAGTCACTTCCGTCCGCCCTGGAACAGAGCGAGCGGCCGGCGGAGCTGCGGGCGGAGCGCCGCGGGCAGGCCCTCTCCGGTCGGAGCGGCGGACGTGGGTGAGCGCGGGGCCGAGGCGGGAGGTTCTCGGCCTTCGCCTTGGGAAGCGGGTCCGGGCTCCCCGAGGGCCGGAGCCGGGCGTCGTCGCCAGGGAAACGGCGCGAGTCCCGGGCCGGCGAGTGGGTGGGATTTCCGGAGCCTTCAGAAGGTGAAGGGAATTCCCGGTGGAGGGGGCGAGAGGAGGCGGGACTTCCTGCAGCCGTCGGAGGGCGACCTGCCACTCAAACCTATTTACCTACTTCCCTGCAGGCGGGCGGGCGCCCAGGATGGCCGAGGAGGACGCCCAGGGCCGCCTGTGGCTGGAGAGCCCCCCTGGCGGGGCGCCCCCCATCTTCCTTCCGTCGGACGGGCAAGCCCTGCTCCTCGGCCGGGGACCCCTGACCCAGGTTACCGACCGGAAGTGTTCCAGAAACCAAGGTGGGCGGGGCCGGGGCCTGAGCTGGAGGGGGTGTGGCCTGCTTCCGGAGCGGGAACACAGTCAATGGGAAAGATGGACAGTCAATCCCGTAGGGGACGTGCTTGGCCACCGGGCGGAATTGCGTGGTGCAGCCAGGGCTGAAGTTGGTAGAGGCCGTCTGGAGAGCACAGGCAGAGAAAGGTTATGCCTGACCTGGAACCAGCCAGACCGCTTGGGGGGGAGGGGATGGCGCCAATCCCGCGACAGTTGTCACTAGGCAGAGAGGGATGCTCACACTGCACCGTGAAAGCTTGAGTCAGGCCCCGACCTATGTCAAGGAGAGGCGAGCCTACGGAGAAAAGTGCATGTTGCTTAGGAGGCAGGGGTGGTGACGGGCCAAGCCCTTCGTCAAGGAGAAGCCAGTTCTATACAGAAAAATACCCACCCTGTCCCAGGCGAGAACCGTGTCCCAGGCAATCCTAAACCCTTCATCTGGCTACTGCATGTCAAGGAATAAGCCGGTTTTAGAAATAAACTGCTCTTCCTCCCGAACGGGTGCTTAGCCCCATCCTGTGGCCTGAAGCTGGCCGTGCTCCCCAGGGATGGGGGAAGCAATAATAAAAGGATGCAAATCCTGACTCCACCCCCCAACCCTCAGTGGAGCTGGTCGCAGACCCTGAGACCCGGACCGTGGCGGTGAAGCAGGTACCAGTTCCTCAGGAAGGCCCGGGCGTGGGATCGGGGCGGAATCGCAACCCCGCAGGGAACAGGCCCACTGGGAGAATCTGGCTGGTTGGGCGGGAAGAGGGTGTGGCCTGTTTCATTGGGGTCGACCTCCACCCCCATTTAAATTGGATAAGACTGGATGCCTGTAACCTTCCCAAAGCCCTGATTGGTGATACTCAGTGAAAAGGTGGGGCTTAAGGGTGTGATTGGCAGTTGGAGAAAGGCAAGTTCTTTCCTGGGATAGTTGATTGGAGGAGGCTACCGCTGGGGGCGGGGCCAGCCCCAGCTCCTCCCTCTTCCTCTACAGCTGGGAGTTAACCCCTCAACTGCCGGGACGCAGGTGCTGAAGCCGGGGTCCAAGGGCTCTCTGGGGGTGGGAGACACGCTGTATTTGGTCAACGGCCTCCACCCGCTGACCCTGCGCTGGGAAGAGGCCCGCACAGCAGAATCCCAGCCAGACACTCCACCTGGCACACCTCCGGTGGCCCGGGACGAGGAGAAGGATGTTGAGCAGCAGAAAAAGCGAATACGGAAGTCATCCCCCAGCTGGGAGAGCTTCGGGAAGCTGCTGGTGTTCACAGCACCTGGCGTCAGGCCCCGGGGCAAGGTGAGGGCCACCTGGGGACTCCACCCCAGGTTTGCTGTGTGTCCCTGGGCAGGTCACTCAACCTCTCTTAGCCTCCACCCACTCTTCTGAGAAATGGCCCTGATGACACATCCAGGGGTCGTTGTGAGCACTGGGGGAATTGATGTATGTCAGTGCCTGCCTGACCCACGGTGACCATCCGGTAACCATAGCAACGATGGCAAACATTTTCGCAGGAGCTGTTATGATGAATATTTCTCAGGTCCAGAGAGACTTGAGCTCAGACGCTGTTACACCGCATTCTGAGACCCACTTCTCACCAGTAAAATGATGAATCCATGAAAAGCACGTGGCACAGTCCCTGCCGGGCAGTTAGCACCCACACAAAACTCAGCTCCTGTTTTTATTTTCATGGTTATTAATCCTCTGAGGTGGGGAAGGCCAGGGGAGGAGGGAGGGTAGGATATGAGCCCCATTTCATTTTATTTATTTATTTATTTATTTTTATTGATGTCTTAATAGTTTATAACATTGTGGGGTTTTAGTTGTACATTATTTTTTGTCCATCACCATATGGATGCATCCCTTCACCCCTTGTGTCCACCTCCCACCCTCCTTCCCCCCCCCCCCCGTAACCACCAACCAGTTCTCTCTGTCCCTGTGTTAGTTTATATTCCACATATGAGTGAGATCATGCGGTGTTTGTCCTTCTCTCTCTGGCTTATTTCACTTAACATAATACCCTCCAGGTCCATCCATGTTGTTGCAAATGGGACAATTCTGTCTTTTCTTACGGCTGAGTAGTATTCCATTGTATGTATATACCACATCTTCTTTAACCAATCATCAGTCGAGGGACACTTGGGTTGCTTCCACTTCTTGGCTATAGTGAATAATGCTGCAATGAACATAGGGGTGCATAAGCCTCTTGGGATGGTGGATTTCATGTCCGTTGGGTAGATGCCCAAGAGTGGGATTGCTGGGTCATAAGGTATTTCTATTTTTAATTTTTTGAGGATTCTCCATACTGTTTTCCATAGAGGCTGCACCAGTTTGCATTCCCACCAGCAGTGAATGAGGGTCCCCATTTCTCCACAACCTCTCCAGCATTTGATTTTTTTTTTTGTCTTGGTGATTATAGCCATTCTAACAGATGTCAGGTGATGTCTTAGTGTAGCCTTGATTTGCATTTCCCTGATGATTAGTGATGTTGAACATCTTTTCATGTGTCTGTTGGCCATCTGTATATCTTCCTTGGAAAAATGTCTGTTCACATCCTCCGCCCATTTTTTGATTGGGTTGTTTGTTTTTTTTGTTGTTCAGTTGTGTGTTCTTTATATATTACAGAGATTAGTCCCTTGTCAGATATACGATTTGCGAATATTTTCTCCCAGCTGGTGGGTTGTCTATTCATTTTGATCCTGGTTTCATTTGCCTTGTAGAAGCTCTGTAGTCTGATGAAGTCCCACTTGTTTATTTTTTCTTTTGTTTCCCTTGTCCGAGTAGACATGGAATCTGAAAGGATCCCTTTATGACCAATGTCAAATAGTGTACTGCCTATATTTTCTTCCAGGATTCTTAGAGTTTCAGGTCTCACTTTCAGGTCCTTAATCCTTTTCAGCTGATTTTTTTGTATGGCGATAATTAGCCCCATTTTAAAGACTGGAATACTGAAGGCTTAGGAGGAATGGGAGACGGGACAGTGAAGACTGCAGGCTCTGCACTCGAGTGTTGGGACGCGTCCTTGCTGTGCCTTGTCCTCACATAGGACGCACAGGCTCTCTGTGACTCAGTTCCCCGCCTGTAAGGGGCGGGCGGTGATAGTCCCCGCCTCGCAGGGTTGCTGTGAACCGGCCTGTGAGCCAGGGGGTCAGAGGGGTGACGCTGCTGCTTTTCCTCTTCTCTGGTGACACCAGGTGGCCGCCTTTGACCTGGACGGGACCCTCATCACCACACGCTCGGGGAAGGTCTTTCCCACTGGCCCCAGTGACTGGAGGTGATCAGAGGCGGGAGAAGGGGGTGAGTGCGGCCCCTCCGGCCCCGGGTCACCTCGCCGCCTCCCGCCCGCCCTAGGGTCTTGTACCTGGAGATCCCGCGGAAGCTGCGGGAGCTGGATGCCGAGGGCTACAAGGTGCGCATGCGCGGTGGCCGGCCCGGGGGCTGGCTGGGGCCCTGGTGCGGACACCGGTGACCCCCTCTGCTCCCCAGCTGGTGATCTTCACCAACCAGATGGGCATCGGGCGCGGGAAGCTGCCGGCAGAGGAGTTTAAGGCCAAGGTGGAGGCTGTGGTGGAGAAGCTGGGGGTCCCCTTTCAGGTAGGGCTGCAAGGGAGGCTGAGGGTTGTGTCGGGGGACAGGGACACTGAGATGGGGGGACAGGGAGAACGGAGACCCCGGTGAGTGGGGTGGGCCCGGGTGGGGTTGCGCTGACAGAACCCATCGTGAGCGGCAGGCTCTGGGGCACTGGGCGCTCCTCGGCTCGGCGAGGGTTGGGGGGCATCCCGGGGACCCGTGTGCCCTTGAAGGACTCGGTGCCTGAGGAGGAGCCCAGGACGGTCTGGCCCCGTCCGCAGGTGCTGGTGGCCACGCACGCCGGCCTGTACCGGAAGCCGGTGATCGGCATGTGGGACCATCTGCGGGAGCAGGTGAGCGGGCCCCCGCGCCGCTCCTTCCCCGCTGCAGCCCCGGCGCCTGCCCGGCCGCCCCACGGGGCTCTGGGCCTGGGCCTCCCTCTCTCCTCCCGCTGCCCCTCATCTCCCCCCGGGCCTCGCCTTCCCCGTTTTCAGTCGGCACATCCTAGTGTGGGCACGTGAGGCCGGGGCCCTGCAACCCTGAGCACCAGAGCGGCCGAGAGAGAAGTCGCTCGCTCGTTCACTCATCCGTGTGCGCGCTTGTTGGGACGCTGCGCAGCCTCGAGCTGGAGACCCGCCGGCCGCAAGCGCACAGACTGATGGGGGCAGTAGCGCAGGCGTGAAGCAGCACGAGGCGGGGGCTGAGGAAAGCTCTCAAGCTGGGGAGCGGGCATCCAGGGACGCGCGCTCCATGGGAGTGCCGCAGGCCAGAGACCCTGAGGGAGGCCTGAGCCGCTGTGTTAGAGACAGTGAGGAGGCCGCGTGGCTGGTGGGTGAAGGGAAAGAGCGGGGTGCGAGGTCAGAGGTCGAGCAGGGGTCAGGCTGTGAGGCCTCGTGGGCCAGGACCCGGCGCCCTCTGGCGGCCGTGTGGGGAACAGACGGGGCGAGGGCGCAAGCGGGAGACCAGCCAGCAGCGACTGAAGGGTCCAGGCGGGAGGCGCAGGTGGCCGGGATCGGCCGGATCGAGGTGGTGGCAGTGAAGGGGGTGACTGCAAGGTGGGCCGACAGAATGTGCTGATGGGCCGGCTGTGGGGCGTGAAAGGCTGGAGATGAAGGCACAGACCCCACTGAGCATCCCTGCAGAACCCGCCCGTGCTCTGGGGGACAGATGAGGGAGCTGGTTCCTTACGCCTGTCGTCTGTCACCTGTCCCTCCCCAGGCCAACGAGGGTGTGCCCATCTCCATCGGGGACAGCGTCTTCGTGGGAGGTAAGGGCCCGGGGGTGGGGGTAGCATGTGGATCCTCAGGGCTAATGGGGGGGCTGGGGACCCCGGAGGGTGCTGGTGGAGACGGCTGTGCCGTGTGTTCCAGATGCAGCTGGACGCCCAGCCAACTGGGCCCCTGGGCGTAAGAAGAAAGACTTCTCTTGTGCGGACCGCCTGGTGAGGCCCCCTGCCCCCCACCCCC
The DNA here is from genome assembly GCA_031878705.1 of Tapirus indicus. Classification (NCBI taxonomy): domain Eukaryota; kingdom Metazoa; phylum Chordata; class Mammalia; order Perissodactyla; family Tapiridae; genus Tapirus; species Tapirus indicus. The sequence goes on along the minus strand of CM062926.1, from coordinate 23,795,090 downwards.
AGCCCCTTGGAGCCTGGTCCCCTCCCCATCTGACCTCTGCCCTCACCCCCAGTTTGCCCTCAACCTTGGCCTGCCCTTCGCCACGCCAGAGGAGTTCTTCCTGAAGTGGCCCGTGGCCAGCTTCGACCTCCCGGCCTTTGACCCGGTGAGGCCTCCGGGCGGGATGGGAGGGGGGCGTGTGAGGGGGACCCAGGCTACCCCAGGTCCTCACTCATCATGTCCCCCTCCCAGAGGAAGGTCTCCCCCTCCGGGCCGCTCTGCCTCCCTGAGTCCAGCTCCCTCTTGAGCTCCGACCCCGAGGTGGTCGTCGCCGTGGGATTCCCTGGGGGTGAGATGCCCTGACCCCTGACCTCCAGCAGCCCCGGCTCCCCTCCAGGTCCCCAGGCTCCCACTGATACCGCCCCCTTCACAGCTGGGAAGTCCACCTTCCTCCAGGAGCATCTCGTGTCGGCCGGATACGTCCACGTGAACAGGGTAGGACGCTGTCTGCAGCCCCTCCCTCTGTCCTCAGTCCCTGTCCCCTGGCCCCGCTTCCCTCCCCGGTCACTGCGGGTCTCCCTGCTGGACCTTCTCCTCTCTCCAGGTCTCTGCTCCTGCTCCTCTGTCCTCTCTGTCAGGGTCTCTCCCCCGCCCTGCTCCCCTGTATATCCCTGTCCCCCCTGTGGACCTGTCCCCTCTGGGTCTCCTGGCCCATCTGTGACTGTACCCCGTCCCTCAGGACACTCTGGGCTCGTGGCAGCGCTGTGTGACCATGTGTGAGACGGCGCTAAAGCAAGGGAAACGCGTCGTGATCGACAACACAAACCCAGACGCCCCGAGCCGGGCCAGGTACAGGGTCCCGCGGGCGGCCTCTGCAGGGTGAGCCTGGGACCCTTCACCAGCCGGCCCCTTCCCGGCCCCGCAGGTACATCAAGTGTGCCCGGGACGCGGGCGTCCCCTGCCGCTGCTTCCTCTTCAGCACCACCCTGGAGCAGGCGCGCCACAACAACCGGGTGAGCCGCCCGCACCCCCTTACCCGCGCCCCCCACCCCTCAACCTGGCCCGGCCGGCCTGACCTCTGCCCCCCCGCAGTTCCGGGAGATGACGGGCTCCTCTCACGTCCCCGTGACCGACGTCGTCATGTACGGCTACAGGTAGGCGGGGTCACAGCAGCACTGCCGGGCGGGCACGGGCCAGGCGGGACCCCCCTCCCTCACCCCCTCTGCCCGCAGGAAGCAGTTCGAGGCGCCGATGCTGGCCGAAGGCTTCTCGGCCGTCCTGGAGATCCCGTTCCGGCTGCGGCTGGGGCCGGGGCTCGAGCGGCTGTACCGCCAGTTCTCCGAGGGCTGACCCCTCCCCCCTCCAATAAATGCTGCTTTTCTTTAACCTTGGCCAGCATCTTGCTGGGAAGAGGGGTGTTCTGCTCAGCCAAAGGCAGGCCCGTCCGGGACGGTGGGGCGTCCTAGGCTTCTGGGACGGGCACTGTCGGGGGCTCTGTCTCGAGCTAAGCACTCGGCCCACCGCGGGGCCCGCAGCCTCCCTGCGGAGGGGACGTGGGCTTCTCAGGGCCGTGGCCGCTGGCGCTCCAGACGAGGCTGCCCCGCACAGAGCCGGCCATGAGCCTGCACGACCCCACCCAGGGCTCAGCAAGGCCAGCAGTGTGACCCGGAGCCCAGATTCTGTGAGAAGCGAGCAGCGCTGCCCACTGGCCTTGAACCCAGGGCTGAGAGCCCGGCCACGCCCGCAGCTCGAGACTCGTCCGGGTGGCAAACGCCCTCGTCCGCCTCGGCTCTGCTTCCAGCTCCGCGGGACCCGCTGAACCCAAAGGAGCAGGACAGCAGGGGCGCAGCGCCGGGAAGTGGAGCCCTGGAGCACGGCCGGCCCTTGAGGACCCCTGAACACGGGGCCACCAACCACTGCCCGCCCGGCGGGTGGGGGAGCCCCGCACCAGGTCACCAGCAGCTCCTTGTGCGCTGTTCCCTCCCAGCTCAGAAAGGGATCCCGAAGGTGGAATGCACCCCCCCCCAGCCGCGCCCGGCTGGACTCAAACTCGGGCGTGGGCCAGGCCATCAGCCTTCCGGGGACCGCCCTCCTGGAGGGGCTCCATCCCTCTCCAGCCGCGGCGTCAGGACAGTGAGCACGGTGGCCGGCGGGCTTTTAAAAGACTTTATTGGGGGAACATACAGGGGTGGGGACCGTCCCTGGAGACATCTCAGGACTCTGTCCTCCATCTCGCCGGGCAGTCGCAGTCCCCAGGGGCCCCTGCTCAGAAGCATCTGACCTGGGGGCAGGGGCTGGTGGGAGGGGCTGGTCACAGGCTCCCAGGAGCCCCGGGCCCCCCCGACCCTGAGCCTCCAGGGACGAGGGAAGAGCCCCCCTGCCCGGCCTGGAGACCCCAGCTCCCACTGCGTCCTGGGTGGGTGGGGCTGCAGTTTCCCAGGAGGCCTGGGACTGCTGGGGGCTGACGGGCCTCTCTCCTCTCTGGTCCCTCAGGGCCAGGGTCCCACTCCTTCCTCCCGAGCCCGCAGCACGTCCAAGGGTCCAGCCTGCACTCTACGCTGTTGCCACTCACCAGTCTCAGCAGGGGCCTCGTCTGTGACTCCTGGAGGGGGCCAGCCCAGGGGGGGCCACTACCCCCCCATCTGTGGGGGAGGAACCAGGGAGGAGTCAGCAGGGGCAGGCAGGGTGGAGGGAAGCCAGGCTCTGCAGGGGCCGCCCGCCTCACCCCTCACCCCTCGCTGCTGCTGCTCCTGCTCCAGGTTCCGCTGCAGGACCTGCTGTTGGTTGGCGATGACGCGCCGGATGGCGTTGACGAAGCCGCTCTGGTCGTGGGGGATGAGGCCGATGAAGATCTTCTTCTCGGACGAGTACAGGAGCATGAGCACGCGCACCTCGCACAAGGCCTTGTAGGAGAAGTGCACGCAGCCGGCCTGGCGGGCGCGGAGCATGGTGTCACCGGCCACCCTCGGCACGGACACTCCTCCCGTCGCGACGGGCCAACACAGGCCAGCGCCCCTCTGCCAGCTGGCCCTGCAGCGCAGGCCACCACCAGCCCCGTCACTGCTCCCGCTGGGGAGGAGACGGCGGCGCCACTGACGTCCCACAGCACCGGGGACGTCACCGGGCCCGCAGCAGGCAGGGTCGGCCACACCGCCCGGGAGAGACGTGCGCAGGGGCGAGTCTGGCCCAGGAGGCCGGGCACTGGGGCCCCCCCACTGCCAGTGCTGACCGCTGACCCCCCGCCCGGCCGGGCCGCACTGCCACAGCCCGGGGTGTGGCTCAGTGTCACGGGGCCGGTGGACCCAGTGCTCCCCGATCCATTTCCCGGCTCCTCATTCTCTGTGGCCCGGGCATCACCAGCCCCAGCGTCCACGTGGGCAAACCAAGGCTGAGGGCTCGAGGACCCGCAGGCCCAGCGCCAGAGGGGCTGCAGCGGCCCTGGGTCCTGAGTGCACCACCTCGGGGGACTGTGGGGACAGGCGGCCAGGAGGAAGCCCTCGGGGGGCACCCAGGACGCACCGGCCTCACCACACCTACCTGCGGCCCCGTGTGAGCCCAGGGGAGGCCCGGCCGCGGTACACGGGGCCTTCGTGGGTTTCGTTGAGGAATCTCTGTGCTTATAAAATCTTTTTTTGTGTGTGTGGGGAAGACCAGCCCTGAGCTGACATCCGTTGCCAATCCTCCTCTTTTTGCTGAGGAAGACCAGCCCTGAGCTAACATCCGTGCCCATCTTCCTCTACTTTATAAGGGACGCCGCCACGGCATGGCTGACAGGCAGTTCGTTGGCGGGCGCCCGGGATCCGAACTCGCAAACCACGGGCTGCCAAGCGCGAACTAAAGCGCTGCGCCACCGGGTGGCCCCTAAAATCTTTTTTAATACAGGAAAAATACACAGCGAGCCCTCGGATGCACAACTGCCGGGCTCTGATGCTTCAGCGGACTGAGCAAGTGAGGTGACTCGGGGACACATGCTACCCGGCTACAGCAAACATGCAGTGACAGCTCCGGAAGCCCAACGTCCAGCCCTCCCCACCTCACAGGTGGAGACACTGAGGCCCGGAGAGAGAACAGGACTGGACCAAGACTCCCAGGAGGACAGTCACCGGGCGCTCTAAGAGCTGGCGCGGAGGCAGACAGACCTCCCTGCTGCGGCAGGGCCTGCGGGAGCCTCATGTTTCCCACTAGAGAGTGGGAGTGACGCCACCACCCTGTCCCCAGGGAGGGGGCGGGGGGTTGGCACTGGGAATGGCAGCCCCTCGAGTCCCGTGCCAGAGGGTTCAAGTCCCGGCCCCGGCCCTCGCTGGCACTGCCTCTGAGCCTCACTTTCCCCACCTATAACGTGGGGTCCAGCCCGCTCTGAGCTCCAGGGGAGTCACATGGCCCGGGAGCCCTGCATGTCCAGGCCCCGGGCACACAGGCGGCGCCGGGGGTTACCCTCGCTCTCTGCCTGGCCCGCTCTGGGGAACCGTCACTGGCCGACCTCAGTGTGTGTGTGTGACTGTGAGTGAGGAAGACTGGGCCTGGGCTAACACCCGTGCCATCTTCCTCTACCTTATATGGGACGCCGCCACAGCAGGGCTTGATGAGCAGTCACAGGTCCGTGCCCGGGATCCGAACCTGTGAATCCCGGGCTGCCGCAGCGAGTGCACAAACTCAACGGCTGTGCCACTGGGCCGGCCCCTCGTTTTGGTTTTTCAACACCCGAGTGGGCCTGGCCCCGTCCGTCCCGGCCGCACCTCCCCGGCTCTGCTCCGCCCAGGCGTCAGCCTCGCCCGCGGCCCCACTCACGAAGCCGTTGTCCATGATCCGGCACAGGCTCTTCAGCGTCTCCAGGTCCTTGGTGAAGTGGAACTGCACGAGGCGGGAGTTCCGGAACAGCGGCACCAGGGTGGTCTGCGGGGACACCGAGGGCCGGCTCCATGGGACCTCAGAGCCCGCCTTGTTCCTCCCCACACGGCGGCCGCCCCCAGTCTGAGGGCCTCGCCCCAGCTCACACCCTCAGGCAGGCCCTGGGACCCTCCAAGCTGGGCCTGTGGGATCCAGCCTGCTGCCCTCGCCTGCCTCCACACACTGGGCGGGCCAGCCTCCGGCCATAGGGCCTTTGCACATGCTGTGCCTCTACCTTGAACACCCTCTTCCTCCTCCAGCTGGCAACTCAAGGCTTTCCTTAGGGAAGTGCCCTCACCACCCCCACGGCCCCCAGGTCTAGAACAGCCCTTGTCACGCCGACCTGGCGGGCCGAGTGCCCCCTCCCCACGCACCAACAGCTGCTGCGGGATGAGCTGCATGTACAGCTTCCTGGGCCACTGCTCAGTCCTCCTGCGGGGCACGAGGGGACCAGGGTCAGGAGGCGGGGTCTCCCTGAGGTGCTGCCTCTGCCCCAGCCCGACACTCACAGGATCTCCCCTTGGTTCACGTAGACGTGTGACGGCAGCCACCTCTTGGACCGACTGTTGGGGTCAGGCCTTGGCTTTTGGGGAGAGACAGGGGAGACGTCACGAGTAGGAGGCAGCTGGAGTCAGCGAGGAAGGCTGGTCCTGACCGAGGTCACCCGGGCCCCCCGGGGCTCACCTCCTGCCACTCCATGACTCCACTCCACGCCAGGAACTTGTTGTTGACGATCTGCACCGGACCTGCCACACCACCGGGTCCCACTGCCTGCGGGAAGAGGCGGGTGGGCTGCTGCCCCAGGCCCCTCCCAACCCTTCCTCCCCTGCCCCGCTGCCGCCTCCATAGCCCTAGCCTTCTTTCTGGCTTCCCGGCCCCCCGTCTGTCCACGACCCCAGAGGACGCCCCAGGGCCAGCGCCCCCCCCAGCCCGGGGTACCGAGCCCCCAGGGACTGCCTCTGAGAACCGGGCAACCACAGGACTTGTGGCGTAAACTGGGACGCTTTGGGGAGAAAGGGACACTGAATCACTAGCACGGCGTGACCCAGCACACATGGTCACCGTCCAGAGCCTCCAAGCCTCACACCAGCCCCTGTCCCCACAACAAGCCACCCGCCCGCCCACCTCCGGCTCCACAGGGGCGGCCCGTCCCTCCCGCCCAGACCCTGCCTCGGGCGGCCCCTCGCCCCTCAGCCTCACTGACACGGCCCCTGGTGGGGCCCAGGAGTCGGCCTGCGCTCGCGGGCACCTGTTTCCGGGTGGTGATGACCTGCCGGATGGCGTTGACGAAGCCGCTCTGGTCGTAGGGGATGAGGCCCATGAAGATCTTCTTCTTGGACGAGTACAGGAGCATGAGCACGCGCACCTCGCATGGGGAGATGTGCGGGAAGAGCATGCAGCCCGCCTGTGGGGGCCAGGAGGTCAGGACCCCAGGGCACTGCTGGGCAGGCCAGATGCCCCTCCAGGCTATCCCGAGACTGCCCCATCTAGGGAACGAGATCACTGCAGGACACCACAGTCCCAAGTGAGGGGCGTGTGGCCAAAACGCATCATTCCAAGAGCATGTGAACATGTGCCTGTGTCCCTGCACCCTGTCATCAAGGTCGGGGCTGGGGCCACATTTGGGGTATAAGGTTCTGGAGGGCTCTGTCTCCCTCCCATGGAGCCTGGGTGACCTGGCCTGGCAGTTAAGAGCACAGCCATGGGACCCGGCTGCCTGGGTGCAACCCAGCTCTGCTACCTCCTAGCTGTGCTACCCAAGGCAAACCACCTCAGGTTTCTGGGCCTCAGTTTCCCCATCTGTAAAATGGCATAATAGCACACACAGTAAGTGCCACATAAATGCTCATTACACGAGATGCTGGTGCCTCCTCTTGTGAGTTGTGGGAGAGCGTCAGCCTGACAGATATCCCCCTCTGGGGTGTCTGGGAAAAGGGGCCGCACTTCCGAGGACGCCTCCCGGCACAGCCTGCCCCAACGCTGCCTGACCTCTCTCCTCCCCTGGCTCAGGCCCAGGGCCCACTCCCCCAGGGAACCCGTCCCTGGCCTTCCCAGAGCTACTAGTGGGAGCAGGAGCGCCAGCAGACAGTAACAGGGCGTGTATGATGTCCGCCTTCCCTGCAGCGGGGAGCCCGGGGGCCAGGCAGAGCAGGCCCTCAGCAAACAGTGCTGAATGAAGGGGTGACTGGTCGGGCAAGAGACCCCACACCAGTCACAACCCCTGGCCCGTCCAGGCCCTGAGGGAAAAGGGACCCACCTGGACATGGGGGAGGGGGGGCGGGGGGGGCCACAGCGCACCCTGGAGGCGGCAGCTGGGAGGTGGGGGTGGGGGCCTATCCCAAAGGGGACCAGGGACTGATGGGAACCCCAGAGTCAAGTCCTCTGGGCGTCCTGGGCAGAAGACTCATGCCCGCCTGCCCCGAGCACTTGCCCCCTTCCACAACCAGACCTCTCCGGGGGGCTGCTGCTGAAGCCACGGTCCAGACTGCAGGGCTGCAGGGACCAGGCCAAAGGAGTTCCACTTCCTGACGATGCTGTGTCCGAATCCATAACTCTAAGCACCTCACCAGCTCGTGCTTACTGAGAATTTTCCACAAACCAGTCCCTCCCAGCAGCCCTCGGGAGTCAGCCCCACCAACGGCCCATCTCGGCACAGGCGAGTCCCCCCACCCCCTTGCCACCTCCATTCACCCGTTCCTGCCACGTGCTGGGTCCCAGGAGGGCCAGCCCGGGTCCCTCCATCACTCACCCCCACGGGCAGCTCTCAGCACAGCCCGCAGCTTCTACTCTCTGCTCTACTGAGAACTGAGACCCTAACTCACAGGGACCCCGACGCCGTGAAAGGGAACAACGCCCCCAGACCCCCCCAGGAAAGACCTTGCAACCCCGGTCCCCCGCCCCGCAGTGTCCCGGCAGAGCCCCCGGCCGCCCGCCGCCCCACTCACGAAGCCGTTGCCCATGATGCGGCAGAGCCCCTTAAGGGAGTCACAGTCTCTGTTGGTGAAGTGGAACTGCGCCAGCTGCGAGTTGCGGAACAGGGGGCCCAGGGTGGTCTGGGGGCAACAAGGGGACAGCGGGTCAGTGCTGGGGGTGGGGGTGCTCTGAGGAGCGGGCTGGGGGCGCTGGGGGCGGCTCTCACCAGCAGCTGCTGGGGGATTAGCTGCATGATCAGCTTCTGCGGCCACTGGTCGGTCTCCCTGCGGGGAGAGGCGGTCAGGAGAGGCCCGGCCCGCCGCCCGCCCACCTGCCCGCCCGCCCGCCCGCCGGCACTCACAGGTTCTCGCCCTGGTTCACGTAGGCCTGGCAGGGGAGGGCCCGCTTCAGCTTTGCGCTGGAGTCCGAGTAGGGTCTGCGCTTCTGTGGCGGGAGCGGGAGGCGTCACTGGACACAGCCCACGTGCCCAAGCCTGCCCCCAACCGCAGGGGCAGACGGGACCCTCGAGAGTAGCCCGCAGCCCCCACGGGGACTCACAAGAGGACCTGACCCAGCTCACCTCCTGCCACTCGAGGACGCCGCTCCAGGCCAGCAGCTTGTTGCTCAGCCGGTGCTCGCCTACAGCCAGGCCCCCGAGGGTGAGCCCAGGGGAGGAGGGCCCGATGGGACCCAGGGCCCCGAAGACCCGAGCACCTTGCTGCGGCAGAGGGGAGTGGGGAAACCGAGGCTGGGGGACCCACAGGGCAGGCTGTTCCCCACCTGCCCTAAAGAGGACATCCCAACGTTCAGACCCAAATCACCCACTCAGAACTCCCAGGGCCAAGTCCAAGCCCCTTGTCCCAGGGGTCAAGACCCCGCGTGCTGACCCCCACGTCCTTTTCCTGCCGCCACCTCAGGATCCTTCTCCTCCAGAGCTCATTTGTCACCTCAACACTGGCCCACGTATGGTCGCTGAAAGACACCAGCCCACTTCCCTGTCCAGCCTTTGCTCCAGCTGTGCTCTCTGCCGGGAACACCGTCCCCACCCTGAGGAGGTGCCACCAACTCGTCCTCCCGGCCTGATCGATTCTCGGTCCCTCTGTCGAGACCCAATTCACACGCCAGCTCTCTGGGGCTCCAGAGCCGCCTCAAAGCCCCACAGTACAAAAGCCAGCCTGGGCTGTGTGTGTGTGTGTGTCTGTCTGTCTCTCCGACACACTGGTCAGCCCCGTCCCTCCCATGCTCAAGGCCCTTCCTGGGCTCCCCACGGCCCTCTAGAGAAAGTCCAGACTCTTCCCCTCTGGCTCCTGCTGACCTTCCCAGGCAGTCCCCGACCTTCCCTCCCCACATCAGGCTGACTCCAGGGAGGCGGCGACCAGAAGCAGAACCACGCAGGGAGGCGGGGAGACACCGGGAAGAGGAAGAGTAGCTACACCTGGAGAAATCTCAAACAGCATCTTGAAAGAGTTTGCATAACACCAAGAGAAGGTTCCAGCAACAGAGCCAAGGAAAGCTACACATTCTACTCACAGGGCACTCTCTCAGCTATCGTTTTTCAAACCAAAAACATCTCAAAGCAAACAAGGGGAGGCTCCGGGAGAGCCTGGCCGCAGAAGACCCCCGGGACCCTCACTAGTAGGCGCCTCCGGACAGCAAACAGATTCTAACGCTTGTGACTTTTGATTTGATTACTAATGGGCACTTCCCAAGCTTCCTATAAAGCACACAGATGTCCCAGAACGATGACAGGCAGGACAAACTTTATTTTGGGGGGGCTTAAAAAGCAAAACAACCCAAGAAAGCATGCCCTCCACCTGGGCAGAGGATTCTGGGATTGGGGTAATTGTATGAGATCGGGCAAAAAATGAGAGAACATCTTGGTGTAAAAACGTGTTGGCGCGTGTTCACTGTTAAGAGTGTCTGAGATGGAGAACAGGCGCTGAAGCCCTGGGTGTGCAGGTTCCACCACTGGGGCGAAGAGCATCTGAGAGAACGTAGTTAAAAGCCCACAGCTGGAGAGAACTTTGGAATTCTCACGAATGCACTTAGGGACCCAGGCAGTGTGAGCCCCGGGAACACGTGTTTAAAGCTAGCTGGTCTGGGAGGTTAGGTTGACCATGGAGGACCCGAAAGATGTTTCATCCCGAGCAGAATGACCAGGGATGCTTGCCCGAAGCCCGGGTTTACCTGCAACCGCAGGATGCCCACCACAAGGCGGAAGGACCAAACGTAAGGACCAGGCTTAAGTACAACCCTGAAAGAAACCTCATATCTGGGCATGTGCAAAATGTGGCTGTGCTTCCACATGTGATTCGTTGTCTACTCCACAGGGAAACCTGGTCAGGACTCGGAAAGAGGAGGACAGCCTTAGGATGCAGGTTTAAGGACCCAGAAAGCGCTTTTGAACAACTAGATGCGAATGCAAAAGGAGGGAAAGCGATGGAGGAAAGGAGTATGTGTAAGTTTCCAAAGGCGCTCAGAGTCTGGGCATCTGTTTAAGACCCGAAGAAGCCTAAGGGTCGTGTCGAGCTGCCACAGCTCCACGCCACGCACAAGGCTGGAGCAGTGTATTTAACAAGCGAGCGTGAGCGCCAGCCTAGGGTAGAACGCACATCTGGGCAAGCGTGTGCACGGTTGGGCTGTGCGTGAAGCCTCGGGATGCGCGGTTGTACCGCTCCAAGTAAGCAAACCTTATGCAGATTTTTGCAAGGTAGGTGCATGCCTAGATTTGGGGAAGCGTGTGTAGCTTAGCAAAGCGGGATGTTTGTGTTCACGGTCTGGGCTGGTTGGAGTCGGTAAGGGCATCCCACATCTGGGCGAGCGTGCAGATCCGGGGCGCACACGCCGCGGGCGCCGTGCAGAACGCCCCCGGGTGCAACACCCGGGCGCACGGTGCCCGCCGCGCCCCCGCCCCCGTTTCCAGATCTCCTGCCCGGAGAGAGACCAACTTTCCAACCGGAAAAATCAGCGCGCACGCCGGCCCGCCCGCCCCCCACCCCGCGTTTAAATCACGCCGCGGAGTCAGCAGTAATCTGAGCCCTCCCCGCCCCCGTACCCCACCCCCGCCGCCCCGGCCCGAGCGCGTAACAAAGAGGCGAACTCGGCGCGTACCACCGGGGGCTTCCAAGGGGGACGCCGGCCCCGCGCGGGACCACCCTTGGGGCAGCCGGGAGACCCCGGAAAGGAGGGGACCGCGGACAAAGACGCCAGCCCGGGGGAGGGGCCGGGGGCGGGGCCATGGAAGGCTCTGGAAAAAGGGCGGGGGGCTCACCATGGGAGGAGCCGAGCGGGCCCTGATCCGCGGCGGCTGCGGGCCCCGGGGGCTGGCCGGCCAGGAGCGCGAGCGGGCGGCGCGCACCGTGAGGGGCCGCGGGGGGCGGCCGCGACCCCCGAGGGGGCCCCCAGCGCCGGAGCGGTGCGGGGCGCGGCGCGGACGGACCATGGCGGGCGCGGGCCGAGCGGGCGGGGGGCTGCCGCAGGCCGCACGGGGGGCTGCGGGTTCCACCGACTGAGGGGCGCGCGCGCGGCTTCGGGGGAGACGGGCTGGGCTGTACCAAGCGCGGGGGACGCGCCGCCAGAGAGGGGTCGCCGCGGCCAAACCACTGCGGCGCGCGGGGGAGTGCGGCGCGTACCAACAGCGTCCGCGAGGGGGCGTGGCCGGGGCGTACCAAAACAAGGCCGGGGGAGCCCCAGGAAGCGGAGAGGGTGTGTCCCGGGGCGGGGAGTGCGCCCAATGGAAGACGCTATAGGCCGCTCGAGCCCGGGGGGCGGAACTGAGAGGACGTGCGGGAAACAACCTCGGGGGGCGTGGCGGTGGAGACCATCCCAAAGGGGGGGATAGATGAACGTAGAGGACGATACCAAGTTGGCTCCAGGCTGGGGGTCGGGATGCCGGGAGACCACACCAAGAGACCTCAGGAAAGCGGGGAGGAAGGAATAATGGGCCTGGGGGCGACGGAAGCTACCTCGAGATTTGGGGATACGGATCGTATCACACACAAAGGAAGGCAGTGACGTGGCTAGGTGGGCAGGGACTACAACTCCCAGCGGCCCTCGCGCGACCTGGGCGGGGCCAGCGGTCTCTGGAGCGCCGCCAGTCACAGCTGCGTGCCCACTGGTCCCCCGCGCCCTGCGCCCCGCCCACGGCCCTCAGCGCCTCCTCCGACTTCTCGCCACCCGCCTCTCAGGGCCATTCATTGATGCACTCGTTCACTCAACTATTAAATGACTGCGTATCCACTTACTAGAAGTTGTGTAAGATTTCTTGCTTCAACTTCCCTGTTTCTTAGATGTGGATAATAGCCAACCCTAAAGTGGTTATGAGGATCAAATGAGTTAATAAAGTATTAGGACCAGTACTTGGCACAGTAACGACTTAAATGTTAGCTTTTCTTTTTATTTTTCAAAAATCATTATGAGTAGTGCCATTTCCAGTTCTGTGCTGGGCAATGAGTATACTTCGATGACCAAAACAGACCAGGTGCCTCACAGAGCCCAAGATCCACTGGAGAAAACAAAGAATCGCCACTTCTCAGGTATTATAAATAGTGCAAATGCACAGGGCGATGGGATGGGGACCGTAAGAAGTCAGGAAGTGACCTTTAGGCAGCCTGCAATTCCACATAGGCTGGAAGAGTGTGCTAAGATGAGGGAAGAGCAAGGGCACAAACGCTGAGAGTGGAAGGAAAACGAGGGAGGCCAGTGTGGCTGGGGGTGGGGGCGGGTGGGGGTGAGGGTGGAGGAGAGCTGTGGAAGTGGGGCGGGGCCAGGTGCCACAAGCAGGCTCCTGTAGCCCTGGGATGGAATTTGGATTTTAGTCTCATTTTGCTGGGGAACCCACCAAAGGATTTTTAGCAAGGGGGTGACATCTCATTTACCTTTTAAATCATTCATAGAACGCACGGAATCATACAGTATCTCTGTACAGAAGAAGCGGGGATCCACGGTCACCTCTGAGAAGGTGGCAGATGGAGGGGGGAAGGAGCCACAGGAGCGGAAAGGAAACTGAGTTTACTCTTTTAAATTATTTGGAATTTTTACCATATGCAAATGTTGCCTATTGAAAAATAATTTTTGAATTATTTAAATCTTTTCTTAAGGATCCTTCTGGCTGCTGTGTTGAAAATAAAATTGTAAGGGATGAGTGGAAGCAGGCGGGCAGAGAGGGGACTGGGGCAATAATCCAGGCAAGCAGCACAGGCGGAATGGATCGCAGGCAGGGGGGGCTATGGTGCAGGTGGTCATTTTCCCAATTTATTTTCAAGCTGGAGCCCAAAGGTCTTGTGCGGAGTGAGAGAGAGGGGTGAAGGATGCCGCCAAGGTTTTTGCCTGGACAGAGGTGCCATTTAGTGAAATGGAGCTGCCTGTCGGAGGAGCAGGTTGCTGGGGCGGGGGGCAGGGGGGGAATCCCTATTTCCATTTGGGATGTGTTAAGTTTGAGATGTTGACTCAGCAGTGTAGATAGGGGAGTCTGAAGATATAACTTGGGGAGTCTTCAGCATTTCAGTCAATGAGACTGAATGAGATCATGAAGAGCACATGTGGATAGAGACGGGGACACTCCATCCCTTAGAGGTCAGGGCCATGAGGGGGCAACCAGCAAAGGAGACAGAGAAGTGGCCAGTGAAATTCGAGAAGCCTGAGCCAGGTCATATTCCCGGTCCTTGCTTGTCCCCCCCACCAAGCCGCCTGCCCAAGGGCTTCCCAGGGAGCCCCAAATCTGACACCCCACCACTGGCAGCAGGAAGGAGAAAGAACCACAGGGACAGAAGCCTCCTTAATTTCCCTAAATCCCATTTCTCACCATTCTCATTGGTCCAAGCCATCATGATCTCTTGCCACCTCGTCTCTCTTATTCCACTAATCAAAACACTCCAACGGCTTCCCAAGGCCCTTAGAATTAAATACAAACTCTTCCTCTAATTCCCTGCATGGCGCAACCCTGCTGCTGTCTCCGGACCGATCCCGTCCACATCCTCCCTGCTCTCCACCCAGCTGATGCCTTCGCCTCCTTCAGATCCCATCAGGACACACGTGTGGGTAGGAATTCCCAGGATTGTATAAGCATGGAGAAATGTGTGCCAGGATACACTCCAGCGTGAGCAAAATGGAAACATGGCAGAATGTGAAATGAAAACAGACACTGACATTCTCATATTCCAGTACAGCTCTCTGAAACCATCTTGCTTACCCAGTGTACCAGTTTAAAAGCCAACGTCCATTTCATCTGTAAAACCTGCTGCCCAGGCTAGCAGGCTACTATTATGACTAAGCAATTCTGCTCCCATCTGTTAGGCTGCACACGTCCTGAACAATAGCTGTTACCAAACCTGTTTACACCGGTTGTTCTTCAGATAATAACTTAATCCTATCAAACTAATGAAATATTAATGCAAGAGAGTTGTTTGTATGCAAACCAAGTTGCCTGCACTGGAAATGAAGGTGACTTGCTGAAAAAGAATAAAATTGCTGCCAAATTAGTTGCAAAGCAACTGCAAATGATCGAATGGAAAAGCTCATAAAAACCTAGGGACCCAGCTCTCAGTTTGCTTCATAAGTGTCTTCAGGTTCTCAAGTCACTTAAAAAAAAAAAACAACTGGAAATGAAAGATGACTCGTGGTTTGTGGGTGCAGTTTATACAAGAATATAATGTCCTAAGATAACTGGGAGATCAATACTGAAAGAAAAGGTCTTGGTCCTGCCTGTTGACATGAATATCTCTTTAAATGTTCCTGGTCAAAGTAAAATGTTTAAAGTGTTTAGATGGTCATTAGTGCTATTTGCCATCTATTTCTAACTCCCCACTTGGCCAGCAATTGAAACGATTGCGTTTCCTGACCCCCTTATGGTTGAGTGGGGCCATGTGACTAAATCTGGCCAATGAGATTTGAGCAAAAATGACATACGTGAATTCAGTCTGGAGTCTTTACTCTCTCGAGACCAGAGCTCTCGATGCCTTTCCCATGCCGTTTGGCAATATTCCAGATCTATCAGCACGGGCTCAAGCTGACCATGTAGCATGAGTGAGAAAATCCACCTTTGCTATTTCAAGCCACTGCCATTTGGGGGTTGTTTGTCATTGTCGCACAACCCAGCCCATCCTGACATAGAAACGTCCTTTTCAAATAACCCCGTTTAACCAACTACTGCTTAACCACTCTTGAGTTTACTAAAAGGGTAAACGGGGGGAACGTATAGGTTGGACATGTGTGTGACATAGACAAGGACGCGAAGACAACGTGGACAAATACACACGCTTTCTACTACAAAATAGGAGGAAGGCGATCTCTGTCTTGAAGTTTCTTTGTTGGTTTGTTGTTTTTCCAATTACAAAATCTTTTTTTAAAAAGGCCTGCCTGACCCACGCTCTTCCCGCTCTACATGCCTCCTAAACTTTCTCATCATGATTGTAACTATTTGTCTCCCGCATTCTACCAGCGCTTGGTAAGGACAGGCCCACGGCGAGCTAGTTACAGAGCCCTCCAGGTCTACGTGCGCGTCCCCCAGAACCCCCTCCACGCCCCCGCAGAGGCGGCGGGATGCGCTCACCGCCCCCACCCCCCATCCCGGACGCGCCAGGAAACCACCGTCCCAGCTGCCCCGGCGGCAGGTTAGGACGACTGAGTTCTCACCGGTGGGAGCGGAGGCGTGAGCGTCATGACGTCACGAGCGTCACTTCCGGTCCCAGGCAGGTGAGCGCCAGCGTGCGCTCTCCACGCCTTTGCTCCACGGCTCCTTCCCGGGGCTGGAGCCCAGGGACCCTGAAATGGGGGCGTTGGTTGTCGGATGGGAGCAGCGGGAGTCACTGCTGGAGGAGAGCCACCAGGGGGAACAGCCTGGCCCACATCGGACTGTCATGGGGGGCGGGGAGGGAGACAATCCTTTGTTGAGCCCCTGAGATTGAGGGATTTAACATAATAGTCGGGTCTGACCACACACAGACAGGGCTCTTTGATCCTATTTGTCTACTCACCTCATGTGCCCTGTAGTCTGCAGCCCCCAGGCCTTTGCCTACACTGTCCTCTACCTGTGTGCCCTTCCCTTCAGTTGCACCTCTCAAAGGGTGACCCCTGATGGTTCAGCATCAGGTACTCTTGATGAGCAGGAACCTGTGAGTTCTCATTTACTTCTCACAGGGTCGGCCTCCGGGAGCCTCACCTCACAGACATGAGACCTGGGTCTGCAAGGTGAGCCACCTGGCCACCTCCTGCCAACACCAGGGAGGCGGGGCCCACACCCATCTTTCCCCACCACAGCCCCAACTCCTAGCAGGCATCCACTGCATATTTTTCAACAAATGAACTGCAAATTTACACCTCCAACATCAACTGTGCCCCTGCTGCTGCTTCCTGGTATTCTATAAAGTTCCTGGGTTACCTCCTAGAGACTGGTTCATCCTCAACACTAGTCAAGGTTCCCAATAACCTCGTTGATGCTCAGCCATACACAGCAGAGTGGGTCAGACTGGTCGTTAGAGCTGGTGCCAGCTTGTATCACTTAATCTAAAAAGATGTCATTCTTGTACAGGTACTATTTCTTGAACACTATGCTAGGCGCCTCCTGTCTGAACTCACTGAATCCTCACACCGGGCCATGACTGACAATCTCATTTTCCCATCTACAGATAGAGAAACCAAGGCCCAGGAGGCAGGAGCCTGAGGCCACAGCCCAAGGAGAGGCCAAGAGGGGCCGCAAGCCCAGGTTCTTGCTTAATCTCAGCAGACGTCCTTGGCCCCCCACTTGATGGAAGAAACGAGGGGCATTAGAAGTGAACGCCTCACCTTTCCCTCCCTCCTGCCCAAGGCCCACCATGGCTATTGACTCCAGGCTGGGACCCTCCCACCCTTGTCACTGCAGCGTCTCTCAACCTGCCTCTCAGCCACCACCTGCCCTCCAGCACACAGTTTCAAATGCTCCCAGACTGTAAAAACCTGGACCTCCCCTCGTCCTCAAACCCAGAGGCCTTTCTCCTTGCACTGAGATGACCATGTCCCACCTGGCCTCTCCCAATGCAGTGTGATCCACATCGGAGAATGGGTGAGAAATAAGTTGGGACAATTTTTGGTATGCCAAGATGTTCTTTGGAGGAGCAGTTTGGCAGTTCTGTCGCAATTTAAAATGGGCCCCAAAGGATCAGAAACATCCTACGTGGCCAATAATAGCAGATTGGGAAAATGATGGCATTCACACGGGGGAATACTATGCAGCCATGAAAAAGAACAGAGAGCTTATTGCCCTGGTGTAAACTAGAGGAAAAGAGTAACTTAAAGAATCAAGTAGGCTGAATAAGTTCTAAAGATGTGCTGTCCAACACAGCACCTATAGTTAGCAATAATCTAATGTGCACTTAAAAGGGTCAATCTCTTGTTAAGTGTCCTAACCACACACAAAAAACCAAAGGGACACAAGGAAACTCTAGGAGGTGACATGTCTCCTACCTTGATTGTTGTGGTGCCTCCATGGGGGTACAGATACATCCAAATGCATCAAATTGTATGTATTAAATATGTGCAGTTTTTTGCATGTCAATTAGACTGCAATAAAACTGTTTAAAAAAAACAGTAGGCCATCACTGGGTAGAGGAGCCAGAAAACGAATATATTTCTGTTTGCTTCTACCTGCTTGTACCTCTCTCTGAAAGGACACAGAAGAAATTGGTAAGTGACCTCCAGAGGGAGCCAGGAGAGATCGTGGATTGGGGTGATTTTGGAACTTCTTGAAGTGTGAACCATATGAAGGTTCTCTATATGCAAAAAATCAGTTCAATTTTTAAAAAGTCAAATAAAAATAAAATTGGCATAATCCTCAAATTTGAAATTTATCTGCTAGGACTGTACCCCAAAGGGATGCCTCCATAAGTGAGCAAAAAAATACATATATTTATGTATATGCTCATCCTCTGCAGCACTTTTGATGGTAAGGAAAACCTGCACAGCACATAGTGTGTCCACTATGTCCACAGTGTGTGACAAGCGCTGCAAAGATGGCCCCTGTGATCCCCACTTCCTGGTGTGACCTTCTTATGTTTTCCCCTCAGCTCCAGTGTGGGCTGGACCTAGTGACTTGTAATGAATAAAATATGGCAAAAGTTATGGGACATCACTTCCAGGGGTGGGTTATGAAGGCTTCAGCTTCCACCTTGGGCACCCTCTCTCACTTTGGAGAAGCCGGCGGCCACATCGTGAGCTGCCCTATGAAGAGGCCTACATGGCGAGACACTGAGGGGGACTTCCGGCCGATGGCAAGCAAGGAACTGAATCCCGCCAAGAAGCACGTGAGTGAGCCTGGAAGTGGGCCCTCCCCCAGCTGAGCCTTCAGATGAGACCACAGCCCCGGTCCACAGCTTGACTGCAACCTTGGGAGACCCTGAGCCAGAGGGACCCAGCTAAGCTGGACTCTTGACCCTGAGCAACTGTGAGACAATAATGCTCATTCTAAGCCACTGAGTGGTGGGGTTGTTACACATGGACAGACAGCTTATACAGACGGGACAGGTGGTGGAACTGGAATGTGTCCATTTAATGAACTACTGAAGGCAACCATTCGAAGACAGGACATAGAGCCACACATAATGAATGATGTGGACACATGGCCATTACTTTAGTGAAAAAACAAGCAAGATAAAGAGCACACAGAGACTGACCCCACTTATGTAAAACACTCAAGAAACTATAAATGTGCCTACAACCACAGGCATGTAAATTCAAATGCCAGACTGCTCTGCCTCTGGGAAGGAGAGTGGTTCTGCTCAGTGTGTGTCTGGGGTCGGAGAGGGGAGAGTGAGGTGTGGGAGGGCCCTTCACTTTTTATTCTACACACTTCAGTGCTCTTTCATCTTTGTGAAACTATAATAACGTGTGTAAATCAATATATTTTTAAGATTAATTTTTTAAAACCCCAAGATGGTGGGAAAATATCTATTAGTGAGTTTTGTGTACCTTAAGACACATATGCCCTTTCTAGAAGGTGCTACTTTTCTTGTAATTTTTCTTTATAGAGGTAGTAGGTGGGCATTTTCTCTCACCTAAGACAGGTTGGCAACTATCTATGTGTTTTAGCTTTTCCTTAATTTTTTTTCCAATTACGTTCTGCCACTCTTGCCAGATCTGCTCTACTGGAAGAATTCTCATGAATTTCCTGGTCTTGCTTCCAGCTCTAGATGCATGGTCCAAAAGCAAACTGGTCAAAAGTGAAATATTTCCAGTCAGTCACTCACCGATTACAACCTTCCTGGATGCTCTGGGGACCTGGACAAGCTGGCATGCATTTTTAGCAGCAGTTCTGCCTACCATGTTTTACCTTGTAAGAGTGCGTGTGGGCAAGTGATGACCACAGTGGCTAAGAGCAGCTCTCCCATGTGGAAAACTGTGCTGAGCCAGTCAAGAGCTCAATCCCATGGGAAAGTCACTCCTTGACATATGGGGAAATTGAGGCTCCAAGAGGCACAGGGACCTGCCCAAAGCCACAGAGCCAGTTGGAGTTTAAAGCCTGATGTTCTAAGATTTTCACTATTTCTTCTACAATTAGGCAGGTTTGTTTTTGTTTTTGTTTTTTACTGAGGAAGATTCACCCTGAGCTAACATTGGTTGCCAATCTTCCTCTATTTTGTATGTGAGCCACCACCACAGCATGGCCACTGACAGACGAGTGGTGTAGGTCCGTGCCCGGGAAGCAAACCCGGGCCACCAAAGGGGAGCGTGCCAAACTTAACTACCAGGCCACTGGGGCTGGCCCTTGAGTAGCTTTAATAGTTCCTTGCGCTCAGAGAAAAACTTTCCAAGAAGATTTGCTGTTGGTGTTGGCTGGTTTTAAGACACACATCAAGGGCTTACACCTACCATCTTTATGGGACTGTGAACTGTGGAGGTGAGTTCTGTGTGTCTAGATCTTTTCTCACTCTCTGGGCATTCCAATAACCGTGGGCCTTCTTCTGCCTCACCTTGTGAATATGTGCCTGTGATGAGACCACGACAGTCCCTGTGGTTCATCTAATTGGGTGCTGAGGTCAAGAGGGCCTCAGTGGCCAGAGCCGGCCAAACCAGTGACTGGAAACATTTCTTTTTGATCAATTTGTCCCGGACCCAAACTTGTGTTTCCCTGCTGGGCGATTTCCACCCCAGTGCAAACAGCACTGGCTGCTCTCTCGTCTCCGCGCCCTTTCAGCGGCTTCTGACACAGTCGATCACTCTCTCCTCAAAAACACTCAGCTTCCAGAACACACTTGCCTGGTCCTCCTGTCTTCTGGCTCCCTGCCCAACCCTTACACGTGGGTCTTTCTCAGGGCTCTGTCCTTGTCCTCGAGTCTTCTCCTTCTTCCAGAGGTCACAAAATGGCGGCCCGGCAGCCTCATTAGACCCACAAGCGGATTTTGTTTGGTCCTCACAGTATTTTTGGTTTTTAATTTGAATGCCATTAGGCGGGGCAAGCACTCTCCAAGTTCGCCACAGTCCCCATCATTCCCTATTGTCTTACACCCGTCCGCTTCACACATTTCCATCACCTGCCTGGTCCCTGAAGCCATCTGAGTTTTCAAAAAGCCCGGCTACACACACTGCCTGGGTAACCTCACACACGTTCCCTTCTTCAACCACCACCAGTGTCTCCTACTCCATCTTTCATTTGCACGAGAATCACCTACACAGCTCGCTCAAAATGCTGATTCCCAGCCTCCCTCCTTCCCCCAGATTTGACTCAACAGTTCCAGGATGGGGATCGGAAACTCAAATGCCTACAGGAGCCAGGCGGGCCACATAAATGAGTGAACTAGCCAGGTATAAGAAAAGTCGACGGCCAGAGATATAATCAAATTGTATCTTTACTGAACTATGGTGAATGCATGGAACAGAATACAAACATGTATGATACTGGAGTTTATATTTCAAATTCAAAATTGAAAAAATACAAATTGAAAAAATAGAAATATTTAGTTATTAAATTTTTCTTTCATAATTCTTCTGCTCCTTTGATTTGAAGTTGGAAGGTGGACATCCCTTCCGCCCCGAGATGTCAATGTCCGGCCCCAGGTGTCACGGTGGGATGGGCAGTTAAGAAGTCAACTTGGAAGTCTTAAACCAGGAACAGTATGGAATTGGATTCAGCTTTGTAACGGAAAACAGCTGTTCACAGCGCAGGTACTTCCAAACGTGGAGATTCAGGACAACTACTGGAGAGAGCTGTAGGGTTGGGATCGCCCAACAGAATCACATTTAGGAACCAGCACCCTATCGCACTGCAGTTCAGTAACTACTCTTTGTGGTCTGCATTCACCCCACCAACGTTAACTAACAAAGGGAGACTGGACAGTGTTAGTTCATTTTCACAAAGTCTGGATGCAGACAGCCTTTGGGGGCATTTGGTCTTCAACTCCACAACTTGGGTTAATATGGTCCGGGCCATCTCGTCCGTTTCGGGAAACCAATGGCAGCAAAGGGAGTCGGATTATTTCTCGCCAACCGCTTCCCCATTTTTGCCAGGACTGGGCAAATACGATCATACATTCAAGTAGGTGTTTGTGAACGTCCTTGTGGAGAAATAGTGTGGTAAGAAGGGTCGTAACCTTGACCAAAACTCTGACTGACCTTCTCAGAGAACCAAGGTGTGGCTTTTGCCTCATTTGAAATGAACCAGATAGACTGATTTCAGATTTCTTTCACACCATTGTGTGATGACCAGGTCACAGAACTTCTGTAAATTGCATCGGGTCAAATTCACCAACTCGCCTGTGGTTGAAGTACAGTGTCGCGGACGTCCGTAGTGTGCTCCACTTAATTTCTTAGCACAAGTCTTGGTTTTTGATGCAATGACCTAACTTGTGTCCTTGCCAAATGTTGCCACCTTGGATCGAAGTGTCCTGATCAGTTCCCATGTGACAGATCATTAGATTACCACAACTGTCTGTGGCTATGCTTAGGAATTCTGACCAGTCTACATGAAACTTTTCATTTCTCTTAATACACACAAAATAAGTCATTTCCCAGTGTTGGGCCTGCCTTGGCACCATGTCACAGACTTCTTCGGTCACATCCAAATTCTCAACACCACAAATAAATAAAGCTAACTGGGTGGTAATAGTCCATGAGCAGCAATAGAAAAGGCCACAGTTGATTTGATTCTTTCAAGCAACTGGACTTGCAAATCTTCTGATTTATCTTCAACTCACTGTGCAATGCAAATGCCTGTTAGACTGAAATAATGGTCTAAACAGACGTGTGTTTCTGTGCAGGACATGTCATTCTGTTCCTTTCTAAACTCGCCATCTGTAGAAGGATTTCACACCCGGGCAGTTCTTTTCACGTTATTCTGGAACTGTGTATCGCAGCTGCGCCATTTCTGTTATTTGCTTGTCAAAGCAAACCCTACTGACATTTGAGGCCCTTTTTCAGTTCGTTGAGTATTGCCTCTCGCGTCTGCTCTGTATACTGGTCGAAGCTCTTACTATGCTTTGATTCATAATGACGTCTCAGGTTGTATTCTTTCAACACAGACACGATTTTTTTGCATATTAAACACGTTGGCATGCTCTTCACCTCCACAAAGAAATACGCTCGCTCCCATTTTTCTCGAAACACGTGGCCCTCTCGTTCTCTCTTGCGTTTTGCCGCTTTTGATAGAGACATGGGTACAAGAAAGATTTCACTTGCCTCTGAATACTACCATAGACAGGAACAAGCACAGGGCAAGCCCGGTGACAAAGGCAATGACCCTCTGCCTCATGGTGGGGGAGCCAAGAGGGAGTGGTGGGGACTGTGGCGAACCAGAGAGCACACGCCCCATGGAAAGGGGCAGCTCCAGCCTGTTGTGGCTAGGCAGAAGGGCGGGCCCAGGGGTGCCAGATCTTCTGACTTGTCAAGAGAAGCCAAGAGTGCAGATTTTGTGTGCATGTGCGAGTGTGTGTGTGTGTGTGAATTATCCTGATTTTTACAACTAACTTGTTAGAAAAAAATGCCACGTATGCTAACACAGGGAAGGCCAAACAAAACTCATCTGTAGAGTGGCCCACGGGCCACCAGATTGCAACCTCTCTCCTGGGAAAGGGCCCAGGAATCTAATGTTAACCAGCGTCCCAAACAACGTAGATGCTGGTGGTCCAGGCATGGACCACACTCTGAGCAACACTGGTCTAGAGTCTGACAACAGACAACTCACTCTGCCTCCTGACCGGACCGCCCCTGTGCTCAGACCCACGTATGTATCCAGCTGCCCCCTGGACGTCTCTCTGAGGACATCCTTCAGTCTTTTGCCTCGCCACATCCCAAACCTGGATCTTCATCTCAGGGACAGCCTCCCTGTCTACCCTGTCCAAAGCCCCAGAAGGTCAGTCTCTGACTGGG
Source organism: Tapirus indicus (assembly GCA_031878705.1). NCBI lineage: Eukaryota > Metazoa > Chordata > Mammalia > Perissodactyla > Tapiridae > Tapirus > Tapirus indicus. The sequence goes on along the minus strand of CM062926.1, from coordinate 23,771,981 downwards.
ATCCGGGGCCTGTCTTCTCTCCATGAGATCTCATCCTCTCCTGTGGCTTCAGCTGCCAAACCTATGCTGTCCCCTAAGGACACGTCCTGAGCTCCCCAAATGGCATCTGTCACGTGGACATCCCTTCGATCATTAACACTCACTACTGGTTCCTTCTCCCAGTTCCCTACCTCAAAGAGGCCCCCATCATCTACCAGCACCCAGGCCAGGTCCTGGGGACAGACCTCAGACCCACCCCTACACCCCTAATTCCTCCATGTGGCACACTAGTCCCCAGCCTCACCCCTCCTGGCCCCCGACTCTGCCCTGGCACCAACTCTGGCCTCTCCTCTCCCCATGCCCATCGCCCCAGCCTCCTCCCTGCCTTTCTGGCCTCCTGTCTTGCTCCCCTGCACACCATAGCCCAGAGGGGTCTTTCTGACACCCAGCAGACCGAGACCTACGCCCTGCTCTTCTGTGCCCCCAAGACAAACCTGGAGCTGCTCAGTTTGGAACCTGAGCCCTGTCCTGACCTGGCACTTGCCCACCTCTGTAGTCCCTCCCTCCCTCACGCTCACGCTCCAGAAGCATCGATGGACTTGCTCCTCTAGACACCCCAAGCTTTCTCCTGCCTTTGAGGAATCGTTTCCATTGTCTCCACAACCTAGACTGCCCTTTGCCTCCTGCCTTCCCGGCCTCACTGGCTCCTGCTTCTCGTCCAAGGCTCTGCTAGCCCAGCTGGTACAGAGGCCTCTTCCAGGCCTGTGTGGTACCATCTCTACCTCCAGGAGAGCACCTGGTCCCAAGAGCTCTGCCTGCCTGCCTGCCTCCACGTCTGCCCCCAGGCCAGGCTGCACCAGACTGCCAGACCCGAGGCCCCGGTGTCACCAGTCCGGGCCTCAGGGATGTCTGCTGAAGCAAGAACAAGGACAGACCCGTCTCCCCGCCTTGGTTTTCTCCTGCCCAGTCCTGGGGGACGTCAGTGACGGGAGCCGGGGCATGTGTTAAAAGGAACTTTATTGGGTGTCGGGGGTTCAGATGAGGTCCATGAGGATGTCGTCCTCCATGACGCTGGGCTGCAGGCCCGGCTGGGGGACCGGGCCCCGGGGACCCCCGCTCAGCAGCATCTGACCTGGGGGGCAGTGGGGAAGGGACTGCATCTCCCAGTAGTCCCTGGGGCCCTGGGGGGCCCTGGGCCTGCTTCCTCCCTCCTCCTCTGGGAGCCCAAGGCCCTGAGTTGTCCAGGAAGCCTTGGGGGGACCCAACAAAGGCGCCTTCTGACCCCTTCCGGCGATAAATGTGCAGTTTCCCATGAGCCTTTGGGAGCCCATTCCCCCAAAAACCTCTCTGGCTCTAAGACTATGTTTCCCAGAAACCCCAAAAAGATGTAGGAGGGGAACCACGGGGAGAGCTCTCGCCCCCCAGGTCCTTGGTCCCCTGGGCTGTATGTGCCCAGGAGCCCCCAGAGTCCCCAAGAACCATCGGGAAACCCGCTATTTTTGAATCCTAGAACTTCACCTCCCAGGAGCCCTTGGTCTTGGGGCTCCAGTCCAGGGGCTGCTGGGACACGCAGTCCAGACCGCTGACCTCCCCCAGGCCCCCTTACCTGGCAGTGGGGCCCGTGGGGGAAGCTGTGCAGGCCAGGACTGGGCGGGCGGCGGGTGCAGGAGGGGGGGCCCCAGCTGGGGCTGCCCCAGGCCCTGGTGTGGTGGGGGCAGCAGTGCCGGGGCCCCTGGTGGTTGGAGGTGGTGGAGGGAGGCCTGGGGTGGGGGCACCCCGGTCTGGGGCTGGGGGAACAAAGGAAGCAGCTCAGAGGCCCCCAGAAGAGAGCCCCCACCCCGCCCTGAAGCCTGTGGCACAAAAGCTGCTCAGAGAATGTCTCATCCAGTGGCCCGGGAGGGTCTTTCTTCAAAGGAATCTTAGCAGAAGCCATGTAGCCCTCAGAGAGGAGCCGTGGGCCTGGAGCCCTTGGCGAGTCTCTATTCACGTCCCCTGATCGAGCCAACCTCCCTCCCCCAGGACGAAATGGCAGGACTGCCCAGCTCCCTCCCCGACGTCTCACCGGCGGTGGGTTGAGGAGGAGGCTCCGCAGTTGGGGGTTGGCCCCAGGGTTCTGGGGCCGCAGGATGGGTCCAGGAGGGGGCGGGCCGGGGGCCGCTCCAGGAGGGCCTTGGGGGGCACCTGGGGGGGCCTGGGCAGCACCTTGGGGCTGGGGCTGCCCGGTGGCCGCAGAGGCCCCCACGGTGCCCTGAGGCGGGGGCTGTGGCGGGCGGAGCTGGAGCTGGTGGGAGAGACGGGGGTGAGGGAGAGGATCCCTCGGCCTCCATGGCCAGGTCAGAAGGATGGTGTCCTCTGGGGCCTTCCCCGCCCTGGCCTTGACCCCGCTGGCCCTGAACTCACCAGATTCTGCGAGGGCCTCGCCTGGTCCTCCAGAATGGGGCCCAGGCCGGGGGGTGCCTGCTGGGCCCCCATCTGCATGGGGAGAAAGGGAGCAGGTCAGTGACTGGAGGGCAGTCCCCACGTTGGGGAGGATCTGAGCCCTGAAGGGGAACCTGTAAGGAGCTGGAAATGTTTTCTCTCTCTCTTTTTTTTTTTTTTGTGAGGAAGACCAGCCCTGAGCTAACATCTGTTGCCAATCCTCCTCTTTTTGCTGAGGAAGACTGGCCCTGGGCTAACATCCGTGCCATCTTCCTCTGCTTTATATGGGACGCCGCCACAGCATGGCTGACAAGCAGTGCGTTAGTGGGCGCCCGGGATCTGAACCCGTGGACCCTGGGCTGCCAAAGCACGAACTAAACTGCTGCGCCACCGGGCTGACCCTGGAAACGTTTTCTCTGGGAGGTGGAGAGTCTGGGGAGTAAACCTGACATTCCCAGGTCCCCAAGAGGGACTGTGTCTTGGACATTCAACAAGGATACTGAAAAGGGAGAGAAAGGTTGCAAGGAAATATGGGGACGGGACTGAACTTGGGTGGCCACATCTCGGGAGAGGACTAAGCACCAGGCACTGGAGCCCCATGAGGGCCCCTGGGGGGTTTGGCTGTGAGCTCTGGGGCCCAGGTGGGCAGGGCAGTTGGTCCTGGGGGGGGGGCTGCGTCACTCACCCCACGCTGCTGCTCCAGCTTCTGCTGCTGGACTTGCTTGTGGTTGGTGATGACCTGTCGGATGCCGTTGACGAAGCCGCTCTGGTCGTAGGGGATGAGGCCCATGAAGATCTTCTTCTTGGACGAGTACAGGAGCATGAGCACGCGCACCTCGCAGGGGGCCGTGTGGGGGAAGTGCACGCAGCCCGCCTGGTGGGGAGAGAATAAGAACCAGTCATATCCTGGAGGAGGAGGCAGCCCACTCCTTCTGGTTCTGGAAGGTTCTAGAAGCCCTAGAAGCAAGGGGTGGCAAGGTTTCTGCTATAAAACATTGAGAAGACTAGAAGTTTGCTTGAGACTGCTCCAGAGACAAAAACTGAGGGGTTCAGAAGAAAGCTGGGTGCTCAAGGACAGGGCGAGGCCCGGACTCTCGCTGACTGCTGGGAGGGAGTGGAGAGGACAGGCCCCAGAGGGCTGGATCCCAGCTCTGCAACCTTGACCTACCACCCCTGCCTCGTGGGGCTGACCTCCTCAAAGAGCCCCTGGGAGGGCTCGTGGCTGAGAGGGAGGGGCGTCCCTCCAGAGCTGGCACCGGAAGAGCACATCAATGGTGGTGGGTGGTGGATACCACGACTGACCCAAGGCATCCAAGAGATCCTGAGGGGGTGGCCACACCCGTCTCGGCCTCAGCTATCTGCCAGCGTGAACTGCAGGTTAACAGTGCCCACATTGCAAAGTTGCCGGGACTATGGGATGCACTGACCCCATCAGATGCCCTGCCCGCACAGGCAGTTTCCAGGAAGCGTTAGCGAACATGAACCGGCGCCATAATACATGGGGCATTCAGAACAGGGGCTCGTGAGGGAGGAGGGGCTGGCAAGGTTAAGGTCCTGCCTGTGGGACCTTAGCTAAGTGAGGTGACTTCTCTGAGCCTTGGTTTCTCTTCCGAGGCAGATCCTGCTGGCTGTCACCCCAGTATCCTTCTCCCCTGTGTGGAGATCCCCATTCTGTTGGGGGAAGCAACATGTCCAGGCCCCAGTGCACTCGTGGGCGCCTGTTCCACTGCGGCCTCCCATGGAACTAGGAGTGGCCCAGTGGCCCGGGTCTGGCCCAGGAGATGAAGGAAAAGCCTGCCTGGGGGTGTGGGAAAGTGTGGGCTTTCCTAAAGAAAGGGAAATACAGGGCTGGCGCCACGCCTCCTCCTTGCTTCCTGATCAAGTCATGCAAGATTCCTCGAGCTTCGAGAGCCGTCTTGTGACCGGGAGACAGAAGCCAAGAGAAGCACAGAGATCCTGGCCCTGACGTCACGGGGCTTCAGAACCAACACCAATAGCCACCCCCCTCTGGATGTCCTGTTAAGTGTCAAAAATAAATGCCTGCTTACACAATGCTTGGTTTCGGGGCATCTGTCTCAGAACCCAGCTGCTATGACATGAGGAAGCGCAAGCCCGACAGGGAGGCCGCGTGTCGGTGGCCAGGCCCAGCTGAGCCTCCAGCTGGCGGCCAGCACCACAGAAGGGGGCCACCCGGAATCTCCAGCCCAGTCCAGCTTTCAGAGGACCACGGTCTCAGCCACTATCTGATGACAACCCCAAGAGAGATCTGTTCCCATTCAGAGAGGCCCCCCTCACTGTTATGAGTTGAATTGTGTCCTCCAAAAAGACATGTTGAAGTTCCAACCCCTGGCACCTGCGAATGTGACCTTATTCGGAAAAAGGGACTTTGCAGATGTAACAAGTTAAGATGAGGTCATTAGAGTGGCCCTCATCCAAATGACTGTGTCCTTGTAAGAGGACAGACACACAGACAGCGGGGAGAATGCCACACGAAGACACGAGACGTAGAGGGAGGACAGCCACGTGAAGATGGAGGCAGAGATTGGAGGGCTTTTTGGTTTTTGCTGAGGAAGATTCGCCCTGAGCTAATGTCCGTGCCAGTCTTCCTCTACTTTGTATGTGGGTCGCCACCACAGCATGGCTGATGAGTGTAGGTCTGCGCCCAGAATCGAAACCCACCAACCCGGGCCGCTAAAGTGGAGCACGCCAGCTCAACCACTAGGCCGTAGGGCTGACCCCCAGAGATTGGAGTTTTGCTGTCTAGAGCCAACAACGCTGGGGGCTACCAGCTGTGAGAAGCAACAAAGGGTCTTCCCCTAGAGTCTCCAGACAGGGCAGGCCCTGCCGACACCCTGATTCTGCTGTTAGTTTCCACAACTGTGAGAGAATAAGCTTGTTGTTCTCAGGCTCAGGACACCAATACACCCAGTAAACCCCTGTGGGAGCGAACAGCTTCCTCCTGACTGCTCCTGTCACACTCTGTCGTATTTTCAACACATTTTTAGCTCAAAGCCCACCCAACCATCACGAACGGCTCCCTCCGGCCCAAGAGGACAGAGGCGTCAGCACCCCGGGGTCCCACCCAGCCCAGGACTCACGAAGCCGTTGCCCATGATGCGATAGAGGCCTTTGAGGGACTCCAGGTCCTTGTTGGTGAAATGGAACTGGACCATCCTTGAGTTCCGGAACAAAGGGCCCAGGGTGGTCTGGGGGAGACACAGAAGTCGGCCAGCGTGTCGAGGAGGGAAGTGAGGAGGGGAGAACGGAGGCGGGAGGGGGCAGGGAAGGGATGAGGGAAGAGAGAACGGGCAAGTTGACTGGCGGAGTTAGCGGTCCTCCCGCCTGCCACTCACCAGCAGCTGCTGGGGGATGAGCTGCATGATCAGCTTCTGGGGCCACTGCTCTGTCTTCCTGGGGGCGATGCCAAGAGAGGTGTCAGGAGGATGCATGCCCCAGCCCGCCCTGCCCCCCGACAGTCACCTACAGGTTCTCGCCCTGATTCACGTAGACCTGGCAGGGCAGGGACCGTGTCAGCTTGGTGTTGGCGTCCACGGAGGCGGGCTTGGGCTTCTGAGGGGGAAAGGAGGGCGTGTCACAGTGAGAAGGGCCCGAGCCTCAGTCCCTCCTGCCCTGCCGTGGGAGCCCCAAAGCTCAGGACTATCCTCAGTTTAAGTCCCACGAGCCCTGGGCCCCTCCTCCAGACTATCAATCCTGCAATCTTCTAGGCTTCCAATTCCACAAATGTTGGGGCTCCTTCTCTTGCCCCCAAATCCCACAACCCTCTGTTCCCTAGATACCACAATCCCCTGGGCCCATTTTACCCAGAATCCAAGGCTTCTCTCGGTTTTTCACCTGCAACACAATTCTTACTACCTCCCCAGTCCTGAACCACAAATCCCATGCTTCCTTGGGACTATCGTCAGGACCACAAGTCCCATGAGCCCACGGGGGCCCTAGTCTAGCCCTGTGCCCCGCCAGACCCGGCCCTATGAGATCCCCGTATCCAGTGGCTCCTCAAGCCTACTCACCTCCTGCCACTCGAGGACCCCGCTCCAGGCCAGGAGTTTGTTGGAGACTGACTGCTGCCCCCCAAGGGCTGGGGGGCCTAGCTGGGCCGGGGAAGGGCCACTCACCCCACCTGGGGCCACCGTGCCTGCCTGCCAGAGGGGAGGAAGGAGGACAATGGACCAGGGTCAGACCATTTCCTAGGAGGGGCCGTCCTGAGAGAGGGATAGACCAGCAAGGGGGGACGAAGGTCCCTTCCTCTGCACATCCTCCGAACACCACTGAGCTGTCCCCAGGACCACAGACACTCCAACCCTGTAGGATTCGAGGACCCTCAAGCCCCATGATGGCCTGGACTCCCAGGATCCCTCAGGCTCCTCAGTCTTCACCCACCCAAACCTACAAGCCCTGTGATTCCATCCCCAGACCCACTCGTCTATAGCACAAGCTCGTGAGCCCCGGAGGGCTCAGAACCACCAGACCTGTGCGCCCTGGGCCCTTAAGAAGGCCAATTGCTCATCCAGCCCCGGGCAGCCTGGAGGAGGGAGCGGGGAGGCAGGGAGGAAGGTGTGCAGACCCCTACCATGGATGGTGCCCCAGGCTGTGCAGGGGGGGCCAGGCCCGGGCCAGGGGCCACCGTGGAGACCAGGCTGGGCTGAGAAGCAGGGGGCGGCTTGGGGGCACCAGGGGGCCCTGGGGGCAGCGGGGGAGCTGGGGTCTGGTTGAAGGGGGGACCCACTCCTGGAGCAGCTTGCTGGAGAGGGTTGATTGGCGAGACTGTGGGAAAGAGAAAAGGAAAAGGTGGGAAACGGTGCGTGGACAGAGGCCTGGCTAGCCCCCACCCACCCTGCATCCTTGGCCCAGGACTCACAGCGTGGGCCTAGCCCAGCCTTCTGGTTCTTGGCAGCCTCCACCGCATTCTGGGCGGCCACTTGAGCTGCGCTCAGGTTCCCAGGGACCTGGGGATAGAGCGGAGGGACTGGCGAGGACCATACCCCCCAGTCCTGGTGTCCCACAGGGCCACACCGCCCATGCCTCCACCAGGCACAGCCACTCCAGCTCCAATCAAGGAAGCTTTTGACTCCCATCACCCCACAGAGACGTGATTCCCCAGGCCCAAGAGTCCTACCCCCACAATGTCCCAAAGAAGACTCCAATCACCCCACAAGCCCCAACTTCCAACTAGGCCTCTCCCAAGGGACCAGGGCTCCCCCAAGGCTCCAGGAGTGTGTCCCCTTCCCGGTGACGCCCATACCTGGTACTGCTGGGGGACAGGCGGCAGAGGCTGCTGGGGGGCTGCTGACAGCGTGGCGCCCGAGGGTGCAGCTGGAGGCAGGGGGACGGGCTGCTTTGCCTGGAGGGGGCCTGGGGCCGAGCCACCCCCAACTGAGAGCCGAGGATGGACGGCCGAGCCCCGTGAGAAGGGGTTTGATGGGAAAAGAGGGGAGGGGAAGGAAAGTCAAGTCAGCGGGAGCCGGGAGGATGCCTCCCGCCGCCCCCCAGTACCTGGGCCTCACCTGGCAGCACAAGCCCCCGCACCAGCACCATGTGCCGTGGGTCCTGGCTCACATCTGTTGGCGGCTGCAGTGGCTCCAGCATGGCAGGGGGAGCCGCCTTTTCGAACAAGAGCCGCAGAGCAGGCAGCTTCCGGGGAGACACGATGGAGAAGTGGATCCCTTGCTGCAGGAGAGAGGATGAGCAGTCAGGACAAGGCTGCAGGGACCGGCCCCAGACTACCACACCTGCTGGGTGGCTGGACGGCCCAGGCCCTAAAACCAAATTCCCATCAGGCTGTGGGACAGGGAACCACAGGACCTGTATTGGCGGCCCCGCGGGATTCTGGGTTAGAGCTCCTCCAACAGGAGTAAGCAGAGCTGCCCAAGGAGCCGGTGCCCATTCTGTGACCCAGGAGCCCTCCTCCCTCAGACCAGGAGCCCTCACCTCCCCGATCTTCTGCACGAGACTCTCCGTCGTGTACCCAGAGTACGTGGTGCTCTCAACCGCAGGCAGCAGGTATGGGGGCGAGTTACAGATAAGCAGGCAGACGCGGTGGGTCTGGCCACTGCCAGGGACAAGGACAGACGTGGAGCAGACAGCCCCGGGGGCCTGAGAGGGGACTGAGACCCCCACCAGCAGAGGCACGAGGACCCCGCCCCACAGGAAGTCAAGAGGAACGCCCCGTGTCACAGCTGAGAACAGAGGCTCAGAGAGGCTCCTGACTCGCTCTAAGTCACCCAGCAGGCAGGAGGCAGACCCAGGGCTGGCTCCCCCTCCCGATGACGACACTGAGACCGGGCACTGGCCAGGGGACACCTCCCAGCCCACCCGGCTCCCAGGGCAAGGCGGGGGCAGAGCGACGCCCAGGGACCCGCACGCGGCGCACTCACATCTGCTCACGCATCTTCTTGAAGTCGTCGAACAGCTGCAGGGCCGTGCTCAGACCTTCTGCAATGAGGCTGCAGCTCTCTCCGCCCCCGCCCATGAACCTGCGGGGGCCGGCGGTCAGCCCCCGGGCTGCCACCTCCCAGCCCCCAGGACACAGCGCAAGAGCCTACACCTGCGCCCTCCCTCCCCACACTGGACTGTGCACCTTGGGACAACAGGGACACTGTTGAGTTCCCCCACTCTGTTCCCAGTGCTGGCAGAGTGCCAGGCCCCGAGAACGAGGACAGGGGACATTTATCTCCTGCGAGCGAGTCCCTCTGGCAAGAGGCCCCGTGAGAGGGCGGAACAGAGAAAGGGCCCAGGACACCACGCCCGGATCCCGTGCTGGGTCCCACTCCCTGTGCACACCCCCTCTCTGGGCCTTCTGCTCCATCTTTCAAGCCAGCCCTGGCCTCAGCCCACCTTACCAGCCTGGCACGGAGGCCTCTTCTGTCCCCCCACAATGTTATAGGTTGCATTGTGTCCCCTCAAAAAGATATGTTGACCTTCTAACCCCCAGTACTTCCGAATGCAACCTTATGTGGAAACAGGGTCTTACAGAAGTAATCAGGCTGGATGAGGTCACGGGGTGGGGGTGGGGGGGGCTAATCCAATATGACCAGCGTCCTTACAAAAAGGGAGAATTGGGACACTGTGACAGACACGCTCAGAAGAAGACACATGGAGATTAGGGTGACACTGCCACAAGCAAGGAATGTCTGGGGCAGCTGGAAGCTGGACAAGGCAGGGAGGATCCCCCTACCGGTTCCAGAGGGAGCAGGGCCCTGCCCACGCCTTGATCTCGGGCTCTCGGAGCCAGAACTGTGAGACGCTGAATTGCTCTTGTGCTGAGCCAACCTAGTTTCCAATACTTTGTTATGGGCCGACCCAGAAAACTAACGCACACACAGACTCGGGTTTCTCCTCCGCCTGATCTACAGGTGGGTCCCCAGCGTCCGTCCCTCGCGGCGTGGGGAAGCCCTCTGCTGGACTACAGCTGCTGCTTCTTCAGGTCACGTGGTTGTGAGGCCGACCCTTTGCCCCAGGGGACTTTGCGCAGACTGGGCCCCGCCACCCTGCACTGTGGCCCCCGTGTCCCCGTCTGCACCATCTCCCCCCACAAGGCAGGGATGGGGTCTGAGTCCTGTCTTGCCCCCAGCCTTGCCCCCACAGTCTAGCATGAGGGAGGCTTTGGGAAATGCGTTAAATAAACAAATGGCTTCAAGTCCATCAAGGCCAGAATAAAGCCAAGCCCTCCATGCCCTAGGCCCTGCCCACCTTCCCGTTCCATCCCTCTCTGGGTACCAAGTCCTCTGGAACCTCTCACATGTCCCTGCTCTCCGTGATCTGCCAAACGTCCAGGCCTGCGCCTGTGCCATACGCCCCACGACCACACATGCCCTTCTTCCCGCCCCGGGGGGAAATCCTGCCTATCTATCCTGACACCCTCCTCTGGGAAGCCTTCCCCACCTGCCACCTGATTTTAGGCCCCACCCTCGATCAGATACTGTGACCGTGGAGTGGAATTTCCCTCCACAGCTCACGTTCCCCCTCAGGGCCGGTGCAGCCCTCAGTGAGGGAGACCAAGTGGTGTGAGCCATCTCTAGGATGTGCCCGATGACACACAGGGTCTTGGGAAACACCTGCTGAATAAGTGAGTGGACCGTAGCCAGGCCGAGAGCCCCGAAGCTTGAGCCCTCCACTCGCTCCCCGAGCTCTTTCCGGTTGCAGGCTTCTGCCCCTCTGCCTGTGCCCACTGACCCCTCCTTTCCCCTCTCAGGGCACTCAGCCCGCACCGCTGCTTCTTACCCACTCCCCAGCTCGCCTCCCCCTCACCATCAAGACTCTGTTTTGCACAGGAATTTTAACGCCACAGAGCTGGGGCAGACCCTGCTGAATGAACCAACCCTGGATCCCTCCTACTGCCAGCTGCCTGTTCTGGAAGAAATCAAACCACTATCTTCACGGCTGGGGCTCAGGGGACAGGGCTGAGGGTTCGGGGAGAGATAGGGAGCAAGTGCTTCATGCATACAGGGTCTCCTTTTAGGGTGATGGGAATGTTCTGGAACTAGACAGAAGTGATAGTTGCACACAGCGTGAATATACTAAATGCCGCTGAATTGTTCGATTTAAAATGATTACTTTTGGGGCCGCCCGGTGGCGCAGCGGTTTAGTTCGCGCTTGGCAGCCCGGGGTTTCGCGAGTTCGGATCCCGGGCGCCCACCGACGCACTGCTTGTCAGCCATGCCGTGGCGGCGTCCCATATAAAAAGTGGAGGAAGATGGGCACGGATGTTAGCCCAGGGCCAGTCTTCCTCAGCAAAAAGGGGAGGATTGGCAACAGATGTTAGCTCAGGGCCGGTCTTCCCCCACAAAAATAAATAAATAAATAAATAAATAAATAAATAAATAAAAATAAAATGATTACTTTTGTTATGTGAATTTCACCTCAATTTTTAAAAAGCTATTTAGGAGGAAAAGTGATCGACTGACCACTTCGAGATCTTAAACATTGTTTTTTTCTTATTCAATGTTGAGCATAAGACATCTGTTATGAGCTCAGAGACAGAGAACAAATATTTTGTCCAAGAAATGAGAAAAACTTGAAAATGGGGGGCAGAAAAAAAATATGGCCAGCTGCAAAACATGTTGTGAATGTCATAAAGTTTATGATAAAACTTAATTCTAAACAAACCCCTCAATGTTGTAAATATACAGTAAAATACAAATGAAATGGAAGGACCCTGGGGGATCTGGGTGGGCTCCGACTTTTACCTCGTCCTCGGCCTCTCATTCTCCCATTGGTTCAGCCCATGTCACAGCCTCATCTTCACCACCCACTTTCACAAGCTAATCGCTCCCTGGAGGCCCCGGTCAAAATCAATGACCGTGAGCGGCAGCCAGCCCTGACCGAGGGCTCTGAATGCCAGCTCCCCGCACAGCCCGTCACCCTCCACCAGTATCAAGAGGGCTGAGACCTTGTCTGTCTCCTGTCCCTTGGCTCCTCAGTGCCTTAGGACAGTTTGCTCTACAAATATTTGTTGAATGAATCAATGAACAAAGGAACAAATGAATGAATCAACAAGCGGACTGTCACATGCCATAGGGAAGACACTCGGGGCTATTTTCCTTCTATCCCTATTCTTTCTGATTCTAGGTCACTAGCTGCAAGAGAGGGAGCAAAAAAACCGCCTTTCGTGTAAGAAAAGAAATGTAACCTCAGAAATGAATCTTCCCAAACCAAAGATGTTTCAAACGGCACACTGCGTGCTTTGTTCCCCAAGTTAGGACATTCTGGGAAGAGAGATGATTTCTCCAAGTGTGAACAAAACTTGCTGACTGTAATCTGTTACAGGCCCGCCAAGAATGTCACAGAAACTGAATTGAGATGGTTACAAGGACCTGATAAAACAATGACTGTGAACATTAAATAATGGCTTAAAATGTTTACCATCTGATGCGGAGGATTCTGATGCACACAGCAGACAAAGCTTTTTCATCTGGTTAAAGGCACAATGTACTCTAGGTTGACTAAGCAGAAGGGGTGGAAACGTCAGAGAAGTATTCAGAAAGCATTTCCCTCTTATCTTCCTAGCGACCTTGGAAGTTTTAAATAAGGGGATCTGACTGCCATTTGTGACACCCAGTCACCCACCAGAGGTCTGGTTTCTTGGTGATTATCTTCCCCACAGCTTTCACTGGTTCACTGACTCAGCCACGGTCTCCTGAGGCTTCTTGGGTGCCAGGCCCCAGCTGGAAGCAAATGGCAAGACAAACACGCAGGGTCCCGGACAGTCACAGTCCAGAGGTGTGGGGCCATGGCAGGGGAACACCTGAAAGCTACTGGGTACTTGCTAGAATCAGGGAATGGACATTTAAGTTGGGCCTTGAAGCTTATATAGGAGTTTACCAGGGAGAATCAGGGTATGAAGTGCATTCTGAGCATTCATTCATTTACCCACTTGTTCAACAAAGTTTTCCTTAGGCTTCCTTTATGCCAGGCCTGGTGCTGGGTGCTAGGGACTTGACAGATGTCAGACTTGGACTCGGGCATCAAGGAGCCCCCACTTAACATCATTTAAGTCTTATCACAATCTATCCCAGTGGTTCTCAACTGGGGTGGATTTTGCCCCCCAGGATACATGTGACAATGTCTACAGACATTTTTGTTTGTCACACCTTGGAACGGAAGTGGCTACTGGCAGCTGGTGGGTAGAGGCCAACATCCTACAACGCACAGGACAGTCCCCACAACAATTATTATTATTTGGCCCAAAGTGTCAACAATGCTGAGGCTGAAAAACCCTGCTCCATCCTAACTACAATTGTAATGACCACAAGAGAACACTTAAGTGTCAACTTTCCACATGAAATAATAGCATACACTTAGGTAGCACTTAATACCTGCCAGGCACCGTTTTAAATTGTCAACAACTCATTTAATTCCCAAAGGACCCCTAGGGAGTCATGGTAGCCAGGCCCCCAATGACCCCCCTCCTGGTACTCACACCCACTCAAACACTGAGCAGGACTGACCTGTGTCCTACACAGAATGTGGCAGAAGCAATGGTGTGTGACTTCCAAGACTGGATCACAACAAGCCTTGTGGCTTCCTCTTTGCACTTTCTGTGGAATTATTCAGTCTGAGGAAAGCCAGCTGCCATGTTGGGAGGACGCTCAAGCAGCCCCACACAGAGACCTTGTGGCTAACAGCCAGCAAGGAATTGAGGCCCCCAGCCAACAGCCATAGCGTGAGCCACCTTGGAAACGGACCCTCCAGTCTCATTCAAACGTGTGAGCAACTGCAGCCCCGGCTCATCGTGACTGGAACCACACGAGGGACCCTGAGCCAAAACCACCCAGCTAAGCCATTCCTAAATTCCTTACTTCCAGAAACTGCATGCGGTAATACGTGTTTGTTGTTTTCAGCCGGTAAGTTTTGGGGTAACCTATTACGCAACAGTGTCTGAGTCAGACAATAAATAACTAACACAAGTACTATGACCACCCCCCGCTTAGAGATAAGTCCTATTAGACAGAAGAGGCAGGGCCTCCTGGGTCTGGGAGTTCTGTCCTGGTCTAGCTGTGGTTTGGTCCCAGGCTGTCTGCACCTGCACGAACCTGCAGTGTGAACCATCAAAACTGGATCCAAAGCACAGAGGGATCTGTGTCAGCCTAGCCCCCTCCCCCCTGCCCTCAGGCTTCAACGTGCCCATCAGAAAAAGGAGGACTGGAGCAGAGATGTGCAACAGCAGACAGAAAGGGGAGAAGCACACATGCAGAGCGAGATGGGTGCCCAGGCTCAACAGGCCTCCTTGACTGGGAAGTTTTTTCTACTTTCGAATCTGATGGCAAAATCGCTGAGCACACAGAACCCACCAGAGAAGTGACTAATGGACAAAAACACCACTCCCTCAGGCCTTTCGGGCAGCCCATGTGAGGGAATGGTTCCTGCAGCGCCAACCCAAGCCACCATCCGTTCTCGGTCCCTCAAGGGTCCCCAACCCGCCCCAAGAACGGGAAAAAGCTCACTTAATGCCATCGAGCCAGGTGACAAACTCATAGGCGCTGCTGGTGGGAGCGTGACACTGTACGTAGGACTCGGGAGCGCAGTCCACCGTGTTGAACACCACGAGGCTGTACTGGGTCCCCCCATACTGGGAGGAGAGGACAGAAGAACTTTGCATCGGGACCCCAGCTCCCTTTTCCCTCAGAGGAGGAGTCGGGGGCCCCCAGCCCCTCCTCCCCCGGACCCGGGAGTCCGTCCCCCCGGCCCCTCCTCCCCCGGACCCGGGAGTCCGTCCCCCCGGGCCCTCCTCCCCCGGACCCGGGAGTCCCACGACTCACGTCTCCCCCGAAGTCCGTCTCGGCAGGAGGCCCACCATTAAAATACCTGTGGGGGTCGGAAGTGAAAGGCCGGGGTCAGGCCAGGGGCTGCGGGAGACTCAAGTCGGAGGGCGGGGTTGGAGTCGCGGAAACCGCACTCACTCGATGGCCGGGAGCAGGTAGTGCTTGCGGAGCCCCTCGAAGTAGGGCCCCAGGTTGGCCGTGCCCTCGATCACAAACACCACGTCGGCCACTAGGCCCCCGGCGCGGGCCGGGCCCTCCGAGCCGGGGACCATTCCCCGCGCCGCCGCCGCCACGGCCGCCACAGCCACCGCGGGAGGAGCGGAAGTGCGCCTGCGCTGCGCGCGCACCCGCGCCGCACGGCTCCGCCTCGCCGCCGGCGCGCCTGCGGCCATGTTTGTGCGGGGTCCCCGGACGGGCGGTTCTATCTCCATCCTCGCCCGGGCCTACCGCGTGCGAGACTCAGAAAAGCCATAGCGAACCCCTTCGGGGGCCTGATGCGGAAGATCGACTTATTGGCACGACTGTCCAGAGCGAAATATACCGAAGGCGGCACAGTCAGCCGCCATCTTTGAGCGGGGCGCCTGTCGCGACTCTGGACTCAAAGAGAGGAGCAGGAGGGTTGGTTGCTATGCAACGCGAACGCTGCCCTTGTTTTCCAACAGAGAGATTAGGTTTCCACTTAAGTTCCTTCTGGCGCTGGGGCGGATGGGGGAGGGTCGTGTGACGGGTCCAATCACATCGTCCGAAACGGGGTTTCCAGGCAACGCTTTAAGGTTGCCCTCAACTCCGAAGGGAGTGCAGCTGTTTTTCCCCCGAAAAGAAGCCGAAATCCAGCCCAAGTGGACGTTGCTAGGCAACACCTGATAGTTGTTTTCTGGGAGAGAGGCCCGAAACTGGCCTAGAACATAAATACATTCCAGGTGGATTAAAAACATACATGCAACAAATGAAACTGCTACCGCGCTGCGGATCCAGGTTGCTCATGTCGGGTTGTAAAAGAATTTACAGAACAGCAAGGACGGGTACAAAGAGTAAGAAGTTTGTTAGAAAGACATGCTCTGTAGACAGAGCGGGCACACTCCAAGGGAGGAGCTGCACTGAGCGATTTTGCCATTACATCTTTCATAAGCTTGCTTTTGGGTAGGGGGTCTTCTCCTGCTTCTCAGTGCCCTCACTGCTAGATTTTTTAGATGTTTCTCGGAAATGTCAAGCTGCCTCGTTTGTGGTATATGTGTTAACTTCTTATTCTCACACCTAAGTGGAGTCCATCCTGTAGAGGCAGGGCCTGGGGCTTATCAGGCTGTACATCAAGACAGTGAGAGACAGTGGGTCTGGAAACTTGTGGTTACCTGAGCTATAATGGCTTAAACTATAACGCAGCCTAAAATTTCCATAAGCGTGTTAGGTTAACTATGTCTCAGCAATGTCCTAGCCACGTTTCCCTCCAGCACGACCCTCCTCTTCCCTCACAGTGCCAGATCCCTATGCTAACCTGCCTGTCCCAACACCATAAAAGTATCCGAAGGAATAAAGAAACACATTGTATAATCCCGAAGACTGGAAAAAGAGTTTTCATTACGGCAAAGCCAGAAAACGTAAGATATTGATCAGTTTGTCCGCAAAAGACTCCATAAACCAAGTTGAAAAAAATACCATAAACTGGGAAAGTCATTGTAACGTACGTGTGGACAGAAATGTACTACACAAATACATCTTACTAATCAATGAAAACTTAAGAAAATAGAAATACTTTATTTTTTTTAATGGGCAGGAATCTAAGCAAGCTTTTCCCATACCCATACTAAATAAAAATGGCAAATAAATACCTGAAAACTGCTCATCTTCACCAATTAAAAAGTGCTGACAGAGAGGCCGGCCCAGTGGCACAGCAGCTTAGTTTGCGCTCAGTTTGCACTTGGCAGCGCAGGGTTCGCGGGTTTGGATCTCGGGCACCTGCAGACGCACTGCTTGTCAGCCATGCGGTGGCGGCGTCCCATATAAAGTAGAGGAAGATGGGCACGGAGGTTAGCCCAGGGCCAGTCTTCCTCAGCAAAAAGAGGAGGATTAGCAACAGATGTTAGCTCAGGGCTGGTCTTCCTCACACACACACACAAAAAGTGCTAACAGAAAGTCCAATGATATAGTATTTTACCTTTGTCATGTTAATTAATATTGGAAAGAGTAACGTCCAGAAGGATGGGAGGGTTCAGGAGAATGAGCAAGTTCGGAGTAGTCTAGTGGGGGCGGAAATCAGGACGCTTGCTCCAGTGCAGTTTGGCAATATATTTCAAGGTGAAAGGGTGCATTCTCTTTGCACAGAGCAGTATTACCATGTTATCACATTTACCTCATTCATCCCTTTTTTCTTTTATTTTCTTTGCTGGAAGCAAAGCAAATCCCCAACATCATATCATTTTACCTCTACATGCTTGACAGGCATCTCTAAAAGGTGTGGCCCTTTCCTTACATAACCACTATACCGTTAGCACCCCTAACAAAATTATTTCTTAGTATCATCTAACGCTAAATCCACAATCAAATTTCCCCAATTCTCTCAAAATGTCTTTTTACTATTGCTTCATTTGCATCAGGATCCAAACAAAGACCAAACACACGTTTAGACATGATCTCTCTTAAATTTCTTGTAATCTAAAGCAGCTCCCTCCTTTTTATACCAGTGTAATGAAATTTTTAATAAAATTATAAGGAAGATAAAAGTAAATTGGAGATAGAAAAAATGATCAACAGGTAAGAAGATTAAAATGGTACCTAAGATTAAGATCTGCCCTATTAACTACAAGGAAACTTTTCCTTTTTTTTTTGGCTGAGGAAAACTCACCGTGAGCTAACGTCTGTTGCCAATCTTCCTTTTTTTTTCTTTTTGTGAGGAAGACCAGGCCTGAGCTAACATCCCTACCCATCTTCCTCTACTTTATATGGGATGCCACCACAGCATGGCTGACAAGCAGTGCGTCAGCGGGCACCCAGGATCCAAACCCACGAACCCCGGGCTGCCAAAGCATGAACTAAACTGCTGCGCCACCGGGCCAGCACCCTTCCTCTTTTTTTGTATGTGATCCACCACATAGCATGGCCACTGACAGACGAGTGGTGTAGGTCTGCGCCCAGGAACTGAACGGGAACTGAACCTGGGCCACTGAATTGGAACACGCTGGACTTAACCACTAGGCCACTGGGACTGGCCTGCAAACTTTTCTTTAGATGAGCTGAATGTACCATTGGTTGTATTAACTGATTTTTAACCATTTCCATTAATGTATTACAAAGGGTAAAACAGGGGCCGCCCGGAGGCGCAGCGGTTTAGTTCGCGCTTGGCAGCCCGGGGTTCGCGAGTTCGGATCCCGGGCGCCCGCCGACGAACTGCCTGTCAGCCACGCCGTGGCCGCGTCCCATATAAAGTGGAGGAAGATGGGCACGGATGTTAGCCCAGGGCCAGTCTTCCTCAGCAAAAAAAGGGGAGGATTGGCAATGGATGTTAGCTCAGGGCTGGTCTTCCCCACAAAAAAAAAAAAAAAAAAAAAAAAAGGTAAAACAATTGAATATTTTAGCATGGACTTCAGCTTCTGGCATAATGATGGATTAGATGTTATAACACTGTTTTTGTGACATTGGTGGCTTCATAAAAGGTAGGAACAGTTTTCAAGACTCTCCCTCCGCCAGAAAAGACAGAGAACCAGAAATTAACAAAAAGAGGGGGTTGGAGTAGAACTGCCCTCAGAGGAATGGGCTGCATTGGCATTACCCAGAGCCTGAAAGCAGCTGTGAATTTGAAAACTGAGTCCGGTTCTCCAGCTAAGCAAGGACCTTCCGGGGCAGCTGAAGTAGTCCCAGGTTGGGAACACTCCTGGCTACCTGCAGAAGTAGAAGTAAATCCTCCTGGACTCAGATGAATGTCAAGTAATGAGTCCACAGTCAAAGATCCCCAGCACGGAGGCCAGGACTGTGAGTCCACAGAAACAACAGTTAACAGCTGTAGACCCCCACCCCCGGACTCCATAATGTGCAAAATGGTGGGAGAAATAGAGGACATTATCTAAGTTATCTCATGTTGTGTAACAAATTCCCCAAAACTCAGTGGCTTAAAGCAACAGTGTTAATTCACAGTTTCTGTAGATGGGAAATCCAGGCATGACATAGCTGGGTCCTGTTCTTCAGAGTCTCTCACAGGCTGTAATCAGTGTCAGCCGGGGCTGAAATCATCTCAAGGCACAACTAGAGAAGGATCTGCTTCCACGCTCACTCTTGGCATTGTTAGCGGGATTCGGTTCTTCCCAGGCTGTTGGCCAGAGGCTGCTGTCAGTTCCATGACCTCTCGTTTGGGAGGTCACAACGTGGCATGAGTTGCACCAGAGCAAGCAAGAGAGAGAATATAAGCAAGATGGAAGTCACAGTCTTTGTAACCTAATCTCAGAAGGGACATCCCATCACTTTCGCTGAATTCCATTGTTAAAGGTAAGTCACGGGTCCCGTGCACACACAAGAGGAAAGGTAGAGAATACTAGGAGCTGGAGATCATTGGGAGTCATTTTAGAAGCAGCCTACCAGACACAATCACAAAGATCCTCCAGCATCAAAAAGTGTGGAGGAGGCTGGCCTGGTGGTGTAGTGGTTAAGTTCGTCTGCTCTGCTTTGGCAGCCCAGGGTTCGTGGGTTCAGATCCCAGGCATGGGCCTACACATGGCTCATCAAGCCATGCTGTGGCAGTGTCCCATGTACAAAATAGAGGAAGATTGGCACAAATGTTAGCTCAGGGACAATCTTCCTCAAGCAAAAAAAAAAAAAAATGGAGAAAGAATAGGTGGATTTGGGAGGAAAAACAATGCAGTTTATATAATTGTTGGAAAGAACACTCAATTGGTAATTTAAACAGAAGATTAAGCCAGCTGAAGAGAGAATTAGTGAAGTGGAAGATAAATAAGAAATGACCCAGAATATAATATTAGGAAATGAAAAATATTTTTAAACTTTGAAAAGGGATATGGGGGCTAGAAGGAGAAGGTCTAACATTGTCCTAATTAGAATACCAAAAGGAAAAGGAGAATGGAGGAGAGGCAATATTTTAAGAGCTTATGGCTCTATATTTTCTGGAAATGATAAAAAAAAATAATGAATCCTTGGATCCTGGAAGCACAAAGTATAAAATCACAATAAAAAAAGAATTTCTCAGGGGCCAGACCTGTGGCTTAGTGATTAAGTTCAGCACACTGCTTCAGCCACTTGGGTTTGGTGCCCAGGTGTGGACCTACACCACTTGTCAGTGGCCATGCAGTGGTGGTGACCCACATACAGAATAGAGGAAGATGAGCACAGATGTTAGCTCAGGGCAACTCTTCCTCAGCCAAAAAAAAAAAAAAAAAAAAAAAGAATTGCTCACATTGACTCATCATGATGACAGAGAAGATTAAAAAAGTACCCAGAGGGAAAAACAGGTCTCCACTAAGAAATCATATGTAGAATGACAGCCAACTTCTTAACAGCAAAAGTGGAAACTAGAAGATGCTCGAATGTGTTGAGTTTTGAGAAAAATTAACTATCACACCAGAATTGTATGATAAGGTGGGGGAAAGACATTCCAGGTACTAAAAACAGAATTTAACTCCAAGAGACTTTCTAAAGGATGATGACATTGTGATATAATGAGAAATATATATTTGGTCTTTGTCCCGGTTCCTGGCACAGAGTTCCTAAAACCCCTGTAATTTTCTGAATGATAAGGGTGGTAGGAACATCTTCTATAATATTTGGTCTCAGTCTCTGGTTGGTTCCTGACACAAGAGCTTTTAAGACTCTTGGAATTTCTGGAGTGAAAGGAGTGTCTTTTCCTGTGCTGATGAAATGACTGGTGGCTGGGGGCCCCTAGCTGGCTTCAGGATGGGGGCTGGTCGCCAGAAAGACCAAGGCAGGATTAGAGGGTTAGAACTTTCAGCCCCACTCCCTGACCTCTGGGGAGGAGAACGGGGCTTGGGATTGAATTAATCACCAATGGCCAATGATTTACTCAATCAAGACTACTTAATGAAATCTGCATAAAACCCCTAAAAGACATGGGTTCAGAGGGCCTCTGAGTTGGTGCTGGGAGGGGAGCACATCCCAAACTCCACTGGGACAGAAGCTTCTGCAGTCAGGACCCTTCCAGACCTCCCCCTAGGTACCTTTTTATCTGGCTGTCCATTTTTATCTTTATAATATCTTTTATAATAAACCAGGAATAGTAAGGAGAGTGTTCCCTGGCTTCTGTGAGCCGTTAATAGCAAATCATCAAACCTGCAGAGGAGGGGCATAGGAACCTCCAATTTGTAGCCTACTCAGACAGAAGTGTGGGTAACCTGGGGACCCACTACTTGTGATTGGTGTCTGAAGTGGGGACAGTCTTGTGAGACTGAGCCCATAACCCGTGTCTCCTGCACGAACTTCAGGTGGTTAGTGTCAGAAATGAATTGACTTGTAAGACACCCAGTTGACATCCACAGAGAACTGGAGAATTGCTTGGTGTGGAAAACCCACACATTTGGTGTCAGAAGTGTTGTGAGTAGAGAAACAGTTTTCCAGTAGGACGTTCGTACTTTGGGAAGCAGGAAAATTAAAAAATTATGCTGGAAGGATGGTCTGATATGCAAGAAGGAAGAGGGAGGGCAAAATGAGTCATGAATACTTATGTAATTACAAATAAATATTGCCTGCAAAAAATAAGAACAATATTCAATGAGGGCATAAAGAAAGTCAGAACTAAAATGGTGACAACACTAGTTGGTTAGGCTGGAGGGAATTTAATAAAGTTAAACTGTTATATGCTCTTTGTATTATTTAAGAGAGGGTTTAAGATCTTGTTTAACTTTTGGTAATTAAATGTGTCTGGTAAAATTTCAAGGATAACCAATAAAAATAAAAGAGAATTAGCATATGAATTTGAAACCAGAAGAGAGAAAAAAATGGCTTGAGGAAATAAAAAATAATCAATCCAAAACAAGATAAGAAAGGAGGAAAAAAAACATTAAAAAAGCAGGACAACAAGAATATAAAAATAAGGTGGGAGAAATAAATTGAAATATATCAATAGTCATGATAAATATAAATGGACTAAAGAAAAAATTCATAGAGCTACAGGGAGAAATTGATATTTTACTTCACTTGTTATTTTATGCATCTGTTTATTCCTCCAGAAGTTTGATGTAATTTAACCTGCAGGGTAAACATCTTAATATTTCTTATCAGCTTTAGAAATCAAATCCAGAATGCAGGCAAAACATGTTTTAAAAGAAACATGTCTTTTAAAATTACTATACATTTTGTAAATATGTTTAGATGAATAAAGGCAACTACCCAACAAAGAGAAAAGATCTAGCTGATTAAATTGATAACTCAGTGAAGATTTACTTTATCACTTAAACACAGAGAGGAAAGAACCTAATGTATGTCGAGAAAGGATTGGCTAAACCGATTTTGTTATATCCATAATATAGATTATAAAAAGACATTTAAAAAAAACGAAGTGTATTTATACGAGCTGATGAGAAAAAGAAAGTTTGAAAACAACATTAGCATAGAGATCATATTTGTGACGTGTGAACACTGTGTTAAACTGGAAACTTATTTTAGGGAAAGGATTTGGGGAGGACTATTTTCATATTTTGCATGACGCACTGTCATGTATAAATTCATTACAAAAATAATGTTATTGTTATGATTCTGCAAAATAAAGGATTTCACCTTTTTCTAATAACAACCATCTTATTGGGTGGTTACTAGACAACGCTCGCCGGACCAAACCATCGCTGAAGGTGAGGGGGAGACGGTGTTTGTCTCGATTTCGTTCTAAGGAAGGGTGCTCGGCCATCTTTGAGCGGGGCACGAGTGTTTACATTCTTGGACTGGAGATTAGACCGAATGGCGGTTGCTAGGCAACGCCTGGGTACTGTCGCCATCTTTGAGTGGGGCGTAGTGTTTACCACTATAAAAGGGAAAGCTAGAGCGAGGAGGTTGCTAGGCAACGCCTGGGTGCCGTCGCCATCTTTGAGTGGGGCACAGCTGTTTATCAATTTAGAATGTAAAACATCCCGGCCTTCGTGATGGTCGCTAGGCAACGCCTTGGCGCGGTCACTACCTTCAAGCCGGGCTCTTCATTCTCTTCGTTAAACAAACGGAATCAAACCACTCCAGGGAGAGACTACCAACCTTTGCAAGTACAACTGGTCGCCATCTTTGTTAGGGGCATTGTGACTTCCGGCTGGGGCGGAAGAGAGCCTAACAGAGTGGGGGGCGGTGCTGGATGGAGGGTGGGGTTGAGTTGGCTGAAGAAGGCGGGAATCTAGTCCTCTTCCAATCAGCTCCCCATCTCGCCCTCTGGCGGCTTCCGACCGCAGCCCAACTTAGTGTGACAACGGGCACGCTCCCAGGCGGCCACTGACCGTGCCCACGAGGAGACCGGGGAGGGTTCCAAATGGAGGAGGAGGGGACAGAGGGCACCGTACATCTGCTGTGCCTTGCGGCCTCCAGCGGGGTCCCCCTGTTCTGCAGAAGCAGCCGCGGCGGCGCCCCCGCCCGCCAGCAGGTGGGGCCCTGGACGCCGGGATCTCCGGAATAGAAGGGGGTTAGGCGCTTGGACTCCGGGTCTTCAAGGGACTATGGGCTGGGGAAGTTTCAGAGTTGAGTTTAGAGGGGCGAGGGTGCAATGGACCAATAATCCGGGCTCCCAGAAGAGGAGGGGCCAGGGGATCTAGAAGGAGGAGGGGGCCAGAGGCCTGGACACTCGAGTCCCAAGAAGGAGGGGATTGGGGGCTCCTGTCTAATGTCCCCAACCTTTCCCCAGCTCCCGTTCTCTGTCATCGGCTCCCTCAATGGAGTCCACATGTTTGGGCAGAATCTCGATGTGCAGCTGAGCTCTGCGAGGACGGAGGACACAACTGTGGTGTGGAAAAGCTTTCATGACAGGTCTCCAAGTGGTAGCTTGGGGCAGGGACAGGGCCCGGGTGATAGCCCTTGTTGAAGATGACCCCAAGGCCTTCCAGCTCTCCAAGGCCAGCTGTTTCCTTGGCTGTGGGATCTCTGAGAAGCCAGTTACCCTCTGTGATTCCCACGTTTCTCTGTATGAGAAGCAGGTTGTGCTGGGGGAGGATGTGGCATTGCCCTGTTTCCTTGGCCTGAACTCATTCTTCCTTCTCATTTTCCTTTCCCACAGCATCACTCTCATTGTTCTGTCATCTGAGGAGGGCACCTCGGAGCTGAGACTGGAGAGACTACTTCAGATGGTGTTTGGGGCCATGGTGAGACTCCCCAGCCCTCCTTCCCAAACCCAGGAATCTGAGCTCTCAGCATCCTCCTCCCTTAGACCCAGGAGCCAGGCCCCCAGCCCCTCCTCCAAAACCCAGGCATCCTGGCCCTCAGTCCCTCCTCCCTCACACTTAGGAGTCCAGATCCCCAGCCTCCTCCTCCCTCAGTCTGAGTCCCAGCCCCTCCTCTCTTAGAACCAGTTGTCCAGGGCCCCTCACTCTCATATATGGTTCTTCTAGGTTCTTCTTGTGGGACTTGAAGAACTGACCAATATCCGCAACGTAGAGAGACTGAAGAAGGAATTGAGGGTGAGGCTGCAGGACATGAAGATGGGAAGTTAGGATACCGGGTCAGTAATACTTGGGAACTGCAGTTCCCAGCAGCCCCTGGGGCAGCCAGACTTCATGGGTTCTTGGGGGAAGCTTTGTTGTCTGACCCTGGAGCCAGGCCCAGCAGGGCCAGTTTTCTGAGGGGGCAGCAGTAGATCTGGGGCCAACCTGGGTCCTAGGCTCCCCTCTTCTCCTTCTGCTAGGCCACTTACCGCCTCATCGACAGCTTCCTGGGGGACTCAGAGCTCATCGGGGACCTGACCCAGTGTGTGGACTGCGTAGTTCCTCCAGAGGGGTCTCTCCTGCAGGTATTGGGAATGGCTTGGAAACTCCTAAACCTGTCCCCGCAGTCCTTATCCTCCTACTCCTGGACCATTACTTCAACCTCTTCCTCTCCTCTTGGCTTCCATCCGACCCCCACTTGGCCCCAGAAGGATCCTTCTACAATTAGAGCTGACCCTGCCCCTCCACTGGTCACCGGCTTTCCATGGCTCCCATCACCCCCCCAGACAAGGTCCCAGCCCCTCAGCCTGGTGTTTGAGGACCTGTGGAATCTGACGCCCACCAGCCTGCTCATTGTAACCTCTGCTAACTCCACAATCCACTTTCCCCCAGATGCTTCATGGGTCCCAGAAATCCCAACAACTTCCCAGCTTCCCTGCCTTGGCACATGCTGTTCCTTTTGCCTGGTGAATCTTTGTCTACCCTTCCTTAAATACTGCTCTTGTTGATTCACCTGGCATGACCGCCTCCCAGCTGTGTGACTCTCAGCAGGTGACTTGATCTCTCTGAGCTTCATTAGGTTGTTGATTGTACCTACGTGGCACATAGTAGGACTCAGTAAACCGTAGCTGCTGCTGGTATAATTATGGGCTTCAGTAGCATGTGTCAGGCTAGGTGGCAGGCACCTTAACTGTTTGACTTCACAGTGTGACCTGGGACTGTACCTGCACGTGAAGGTGAAGGAGCTCAGGCCCAGGGAGGGTGAGATACCAGAGCACGGCCACTAGGCAGTGAATTGTATGCCGGTGTCTTCCCATCCCTCACCCACCTGCGGAGTCATTGCCGCCCCTGCGCACGTCTCCTGACTCGCAGTCGGCCTGCCTCCCTTACCCAGGAAGCCCTCTCTGGGTTCGCCGAGGCCGCGGGCACGGCCTTCGTCAGCCTGGTCGTGTCGGGCCGGGTGGTGGCAGCAACAGAGAGCTGGTGGCGGCTGGGGACGCCGGAGGCCGTGCTGCTCCCCTGGCTGGTGGGGTCCCTGCCGCCGCAGGCCGCTCGCGACTACCCGGTGTACCTGCCGCACGGGAGTCCCACGGTGAGTGGGCGGGGCCGGCAGGGGACGGTGAGGCCCGGGACCAGTGCGCAAGAAGGGGTGTGGCCTGGAGGCGGGGCTTGCGACGGGAAGGGGCGGAGCTCCGGCCAGCCCACCCTGCGCCCGGCTTCAGGTCCCGCACCGGCTTCTGACGCTGACGCTGCTTCCCGGCTTGGAGCTGTGTCTGCTCTGCGGGCCGCGCCCTCCCCTCAGCCAGCTGGATCCACAGGTGAATCCGGGCCATGTCCCGCTTTTCCCCTATTACACCCCCTACCCGCGCGCCCGGCCCTTCTCTCACCACCCTGCCCTGCAAGGGCGGTCTACTCTGGACCCGCCTTTGGTCAGCCCCGCCCCTCCAGTGGGCCCCGCCCCTTCCAGTGGGCCCCGCCCCTTTGGACTGCTCTCCAGTCACCTTCACCCCAGCCCGGCCCCTCTTTCGCTCTTACCCCATCCTTCCAGGCCTCGTCCTCCCACGGTCCCCTCTGCGTCCGCCTTGTGAGCCCCGCCCCTCCGCCCTGGCCACGCCTCCTTCCCTTGGTACCTCCCTGACCGGCCCCGCCCCCCTCTCCGACCACGCCCCCTGCAGCTTCTGGAGCGCTGGTGGCTGCCGCTGCTGGACCTGCTGCGGGCCTGCCTGCCGCTGGGACCCCGAGCGCTGCCCGCTGGCTTCCCCCTGCACACGGACATCCTCGGGTAGGCCTCGGACAGGGCAGTGGTTTGGGGGTCCTCATCCCCTCTTCCCTGGCCATGACACCCCCTTTCCCACAGGCTGCTGCTCCTCCACCTGGAACTGAAACGTTGCCTCTTCACCGTGGAGCCCTCGGGAGATCAAGGTGACTGAGGAGGGCGGCGCCGGGAGGGGCGTGGGTCGGGGAGGGGCTTTCCCTCACTCTGTCTCTCTTCCTCCTCCAGAGCCTTCCCCTGAGCAGCGCCGGTGCCTCCTCCGCTCCTTCTACACCCTGGTCACCGCCACGCACTTCCCGCCAGGTCAGCGGCGGGCACAGTGCCCCACTGCACAGGATGGGATACTGAGTCCCAAGTCACATATAGTGGGAGTAAGGGGTGGGGCTGAGGAAAGTGGTAGGAGAAACCCGCATGCACTGGGCATGGCTCTCCTTGAGGACCCAGCACCGGCACTGAAGGAAGGGAACAGCAGGGAGGTCCCAGCCTGGAAGTTCCAGAACCTCCTGGGTAACCCTAATAGTTAACAGGAGATCTCAGCTCTTGCCAAGTGCTTTTATATATGATGACTAGCTTCATCCTCACAGGGAGGATCATCTCCTGTTATATCATCGTTCCAACATGACAGGTGAGGGAACTGAGGCTCTAGGAAGCAGCAGAGCCACGGTTCAAACACAGGTGGCCTGGCTCCCACATGCACACACACTGCTCTACTGCTCAAAGCCTTGCCCATAGTCTCTGTGAGTTCCGCAGAGCCGAGGTTAGGAGGGAGAAGTTGTCATAGAACCCCCGAGGCCCAGAGAGACAGAGGAAGGGACCTAGGGGGACACTACAACCCCAGTGAAGACCCTGAGGAACGTAGCACAGTGAAGAGATCCACGTGGGAGGGGCGGACGCCTGTCCTTTCCTAGCTGTGCGACTCCACCTCCCCCGCCTGCTTCCCCCATGGAAGTGGGGCCCGTTCCTGGCGAGGGTTTCAGGAGCTTGGGCCTGGAGCCCAGTGCCTGGCACCTGGGAAGCATCACCTGCGTGTTTGTGGTCTGTACTGCTAATCGGATTACCTAGGCTGCACACAGTATCCCCAGGAAAGCACGGGACAGGGGACTGAGGCCGGGTGGGAAGAGGGGGAGAATGTCCGTGGCCTTTTTCAGGTCACTGACAGCTGGCTGGAGCAGGGAGGCCTCGCCTGTCAGGAGTCAGAAACTTAAGCCCAGGATGGGGTGTGGCTTCCGCAGGTTGGCATTCTGGTTGTCCAGACCCCTCTGATCACCTCGGCTCTTCCTGTCCTTCCTCCAGAGCTGGGGCAGCCAGAGGAGAAGGCAGAGGACACAGCCCACCGGGCCCACATGCCGCGGGCCTGCTACCTGGTGTCGGGGCCCGAGGAGCCGGGCACGGGATGGCGGCTGGTGGCCCTGCAGTTGGGGCCCCGGCGGCTACTGCTGCTGCTGTCTGCTCAGAGTCCCACCCATGGGCTGCGGGGCCTGGCCACCCGCACCCTGCATGCCCTCACCCCGCTCCTCTGACCACTGGGTGAGAGCCATGGACACAGACACCGAGCTATTAGCGTCTCTCTTGTTTATTCGCTCACAATAATACACAGCCCCTGGACGGGGAGGGGGAGGAGGGGCTACGACGGGGTGGGGGGAGGGGAGGAGGCACCCGCTTCCCTGGCCCCTCTCCCCTCTGTGCTTGGGGGGGGAAGGGAGAGAGGGAGCTCCCCCTTACCCCCCAGAATGTAAACAGCAGCAGATGAACAAAAAAATAAAAATACAAAAGGCCGGAGGAAGGTCCTAGGCATCTCCCCACCCCCGAGTCTTCCCTGTCACCAGTGGACGTCCCCCTCGCTGCCCCATCCACCAAAGCTGCCTCAGTCCTAGGGGCTGCCCAGCACCGGCCACATCCCCTGGGGCAGAGTCCAGGGCTCAGAACTGTTGGGCCAGCAGCTCACACAGGTGACGGGAGACGGGCTCCTTGCTGGTTCGCAGGGTCAGCCGGTACATCTGGGGGGGCGGCATGGGGGGTGCTCAGAGAGGAGGCAGAGGGGATGGAGAGACGGGGGGGGGGGGGGATAAAAGATGAGAGAGGAGGAAAAGGATAAAGGGATCAGAAAGGTGATTAAAGGGACAGGAAGTAAAGGATGAGAGAGAGACCAAAGGTGGAAAGGATCGGGAGAGACGAACATCAGAGGAAAGGGGAGAGGGAAACCAGAAGACGCACAGACAGGGACGCGGAGCAGAGGGACGTGATCGCAAGAACAGAGCGGGGCAGGAGGGGCGCGCGCAGGGAGCGCACCAGGGCAGGGACCTGCACTCACCTGAGCCTGGGCGTTGGGCTCCAGTCGGAGCAGACAGCCCACCTGCAGGGCTTTAGTCTGGATGATTCCAGCCCCCACGAAGTTCTCAGGGTTGGGGTCCACGTTGTCCAGGAGAGCAGAGCCAAACCCCAAGAGCTGGGGAGGAAGGGGTAGGTCGTCGGAGGGTGCCAGATCGCTGGCAGCTCCCACAGCGGCCACCCAGTTCCCCGAAACCCTTGGGAGTGGGAATTGACCCCACTTTGCAGATGGGAGAGAAGTTAAGCGGCCGCGGCTCCCCAGATCCCAGTTAGGTAGAGGCAGGGCGCGGATGTCAGCCCCGGGGCGCCTCCTCGGTCTCGCCCGTCTCTCACCTTGGCCTTCGTAACTTCCGCGTCCATGGGGTGGTTGGCTTTGAAGATTTTCTGCGCCTCCTGTTGGGGGCTGGGGGCGGGGAAAGGTTCGGGTCAGGGACTGGAAGCCCCGCCCCCAAGGGAGGCTGCGGCCCCGCCCCCCGCGGCTCACAGGCTCAGCTGCTTCCAGCGCTGGAAGAAGTCCTGGGCCGCCATCTCCGTGGGCTGGAAGAACTTGTTGATGGTCACCGGCAGCTTCAGGGTGAGGGACTGGGGGGCGCCCCCGTACCTGCGGGGGAGGAGCGAGGGCTCCGTCAGCCCCGCCCTCGCCTGGAGGCCCCGCCCACCCAGCGACGCCCCCGCAGACTCACCGGAAGCGCACGGACAGGAGCGGGGGCGTCAGGAAGTCCCGCAGACACTCGATGTTGAGCACCTGCTGCACCTGCGCCCCGCCGTCCACCTGCGCGGCCACGCGCTTGGTCTGCACGGCCAGCTGTGCCCGCGCGGGGTCAAGGAAGCCAAAAACAGGAGGCGGCCCCCAGGGGGCTCTGGCCATGAACCCCTGATGGTTCCGAACTTCCCGGACCGCCCCAGGCTGCAGGCCTCCGAGGGGCCCGGCCCTGCCATCCCAGGCTCATCCTGCAGGCCCCCTCCGAAGTCCTCCCTATGCGGAACCCCTGAGCCGCCCTCTAGGTGCATACCCCACCTGCAACATGGACATGGTGTCCTCAGCAGTCAATGAAATGACCCACTACAAGTACCTGCCGGTGTGTTCAACACACGGTAAGGGCACAAAACTGGTGGCAGTCAGTGTTGTCACCATCTACCTTCACGTCAACAACCCATGGCCAAGGACGAGGTCTTATGTATCTCCCCCCGCCCCATGCCAAGCACAGAGCTGAGCCTCCTGGAAGCCTCTGGAAGTGTTGATGATGAATGAAGCAAAGAACTGAAAAGGTCCTCCACGTTTTGGGGTCTAACCCCTGTAATTTCACGGTGTGGAAATGGAGGTCCAGAGACAGGGCAGAGGAGCCTGACACCCTTCCAGGGTTTTCTAATCGTGCTGATTTTCAAAACAACCCTATGAGAAGGAAGAAGAGGGTCTGCACTTCAGAGAGAGGATAGGAAGGCTCAAAGAGGCAAAGTCACTGGCTCAGGTCACACAGAAGGCCCTGGTCAGCATCAAGACCCCCAGGCCCGGCTCTCACATGCAGGAGGCACTGGAATGAACCTTGCGTGTGGAGCCCGACGGGGGACGAGGTCAGGACACAGAAGGGGCCTGACAGGGACAAACTGAGGCCTGGAGCAGGCGGGGTTCCAGAAATAGTCTCCTGCACACCTATCATGTCACTTCACGTGGTCTCCTATCCTGGGGGAAAGAGGCCCAGCCCCATCTTACAGATGACACTCAATCTCAGAGAAGTGACCAGGTGCTTGGGCTCTCCAGAGGGCCGGACAGGGGTCTGGACCTGGGTCCATCTGCCTCCTGGCCAGGGGGGCGGGGCTGGAGCCGGGCGCGAGGCCAGGCCGAGAGGATATGAGTCTGGAGGTCTCCGGGGTGGACGACGGTGGGCGAGAAGTTCTGGAACTGCACGGAGGTCTTGTTGCCGTAGAAGAGATACATGCGGCCTGCCGTGGGGGAGGCAGGGCTCCATCCAGGTTCCTTCCACTCCCTCCCCAGCCGCCACCCAAGCCAAGGTCTCCCTGAAGCCCATCCGCACCGCCCACCCGGACGCACCCAGGTTCTGCCGGAACTCCGACTTGACTCCAATCTGCAGCAGCTGGTTCTCAAACAGGACCCCGTTGTTCTTGCACACGAACCTGGGCGGGGCGGCGGGGCTCAGCATGACGGGGGGCGGGGGGGTCTGTCGGGGCCCTGCTCCGTGCTCCCCACCCGTCCCCATTCCCCGCCCTGATCTCCCCCAGGACTCACTTATTCAGCAGTTCATCGGCTTCCGGGATGGGCGGGCCGATGTCCTCAGGACCTGGGCTGCAGGCGGGAAAGGAGTGAGATGGGAGGGGGCTTGGGGGGCTAGAGGTAAAGGCCCAGAGCTAACAGGTGGGAGATAGCAAGACCTGAAAGGACAGAACCCCAGAATCCACAGACCCAGCTTCCCCAGAGAGCCTCAGCGAACCCCAGAATCAGACTGGCAGTTGCCTCTAACGGGAAGAGGGCCTGGATGTGCTGTCACCCCCCGCCCCTCCATCAGAGGACCCTGACTTTCACTCCCCTCCAAGTCCTTGCCTCTGCGGCTCATCAGGACCCTCCCTGAGGACACGAGAGTCTGCCCCCCAACCCCCTGAGACCACCCCTTACTCAGCAGCTGGCGCTGGGTCGGCCAGCAAAGCCATGGGGCTCTCGGGGGCGGGCGGCTCCAGCTCGCTGGGCCATCCAATCCCAGAGCAGACAAGAGAAGACAGGCGTGGCAGGCAGCCAATCCCAGAGAGGCAGCAAGAGGGCCGGAGAGAGAGAAAGAGGGAGAGGAGGAGAGAAGGGAGAGCAGGCTGAGACACCGTGACGGGAGAGCACGACAAAAGGGGGGCCAGAGTGGCCGGGCGGAGGGAGAGGTGGCAGCCAGGACGGACAGAGCACAGGGACAGGGACAGGGAGGGAGCAGCGAGTTGGGAGGGGGCAGACGGAAACGGGCGCGGGCGGGCGGTACCTGAGGAAGGCCTCCTCGGCCGTGGGCCCCAGGCTGGGCTGGGCGGCCGGGCCGTCGGAGAAGACGTCCACCAGGAGGTTGCCTGCACCCGAGGGGGCCTGGGGGGCCGCTGGGGGAGGGGCTGCCCGCAGCCCCAGGAGGTCGGCGGAGGGTGAGGGCGTCGACTGCGGGAGGGCAGGTGACGGTGAGAGAGGTGGCCCCCGGCCGGCCCGGCCCTGGGGGCCCCGCCCCGTGGGACTCACCACGGTGCTGGGGGTGGGCTCCACGCCCCCATTGATGTCGTTGCTGCTGGGGTCCCTCCGGCCGTCATCCAGGGCGCTGCCGGCCCCCGGCCCCTTCTTGCGTTTCAGCTTGGCCAGGATGGACGACTCGCGCTCGGGGAAGGGCGGCATCTCCTCCAGCACGGTGGCCTGCGGGGTCGGGGGGCGGCAGAGGGTCAGGGACAGGCGTGGGCTGCGGAGAGCGAGCTGAAGGGCGCAGGCGGGCCGCGCGGGGCCGGGGCTCTGACCAGGACGTCCGTGCTGGCCACGGAGCTGAGGGTGAGGTACTCGACGGCGCGCTGCTGCAGCTCCACGTCCGCATTGCGCAGCTGGGAGCCGGCCCGCAGCACGCCCTGGATGGTGGCCTTGGTCTCGGGGAAGAGGTTGATGAACTTGATGTAGGTGGACAGCAGCAGGGCCCGCGTGGCCACGCTGCACAGGTGGAACTTGGAGTGCAGCAGGGAGAACTGCACCGGGGGGCTGCGGGGCGCAGGCGTCACCGGGCGGCCGGCTCCACCGGCCCTCTCCCAGAGCCGCCCCAGGAGGTCCCGCCTCCCCGGGACCCCAGGCCTGCTCCAGGTGGCCCCAGAGCAGCGGCCACTGTAATGCTCTGCCCAGAGGGTCCTGAGAGTTGGGTTGTCCCTTGACCCACCGGGCGGTTGGTGCGAGGGGTGAGCGGACTCCCATCCTCACTGGCCTGGAGGCTCCCGGGGTCCCACGCCCCAACCCTTCAGAAGTGCGCATGTTCACCCTCTCACCTGGAGCGGGGGTCCCCAGCAATCAGGTTCCCAAACTCCCCCAGGATATAGCCGCCGACCTTCACCATGTTCTCGTGACAGGCGGGGGCCTGGAGCGCCTGGAGGCAGGGACAGGACGGGGCGGGGACAACAGTGAGCAGCGCAGCTGGCTCAGGTGCGCCAGGCACGGTGCTAAGCCCTTGACTTGTATTAACTTGTGGAGCCTGCACAACTCGATGACACGGTGGGATTATAGACGGGGAAATAGGCAGAGAGCAGTTAAGTGACCGGCCCATGCCCACACTGGTAGTAAAGTGGGGTGGCACTGGGCCCCCTTTTCTGGGCAGAGGGAGTGGGAAATTGCTGAGACCAGGGGATCAGCAACTCCGCACGGGGCACCCCACGCCCTGCTGACCCTCCCTTGGGTGGCCCAGGCGCCGCTCTGAGGAGGAGGAAACGGGATGGTGGCCTCACAGCCCAGCTGTCGCTGCTCTGCCCGATGCCCGTCATGGCGGTGGGGGGGGGTGCGGACCTCAAAGACAGTCTTGGCGGCGTAGCCCTGGACGTCGTCGCGGTTGGTGACGATCTGCAGCACGCGGTACCACACCTCCTCGCTCACGTAGTCGCCCGCGATGCGGATGAGGTTGAGGATGGTGTCCACGTACCAGCTGTAGTCCACGGCGTACTTCTCGGCCAGGATGGCCACCTTCAGGACCTGCCAGCCACGGGGGAGGACACGCATGCGTGTGTACACGTGAGTGTGCCCACAGGGAGACTCGGGGGGCAGGGGCACCCGGATCCGGGCTCGCCACTGTCCCCATCTGCAGACCCAGGAGCCCAGGCCTCCAGTCCCTCCTCCCTCAGACCCAGGACTCACGATCTCTTCTCGGATGGCGTAGTCGGCCGTCTCCAGGTACCGCAGCATCTCTGACACGATCTGCTTGGCGTTGCTCCGGTCGCACATGGCGTAGAGGAGGTCAGCCGCACGCTGCCGCACGCTGACGTCCCGCTCCGTCTGAGGGAGGAGAGCAGGTGGGGTGTGCTCTAGGCTTCATTCTGGCATAGGGCTGGCCACCCAAGGGCCTCTCGGAGGGGGCGAGGAGACGCAGGCTGGGTGGGTGTGGAGGCCCGGCCTGGGCAGGCTCCAAGAGGGCCCACCTTGAGGGCATTGATGACAGTGTCGATGTGGGTCTTCACCGCCTCGTGGGAGAACTCGGAGCTGGCCAGCGTGCACATGCTCTCCAGGGCCAGGTAGCGCAGGTTGGTCTCTCGGTGCTGCAGGAACTGGCCCAGCTGGTTGCAGGCCCGCACCAGGAGGTTGGGCTCACTGCCAGCGAGAGAGAAGCAGAGACGGGGGACATGAGGTGGTGGAGAACGCGGGCCCAGCTGATCCATCTCACATCCCCTGGGGACCCAGGTCTCTGCCTAAGTCATGCCCACTCCTGGTGACCCAGACATCTGGGCCCTGGAAACCCAAATAAAGGGCCAGGACTCCTGCCCTCCAGAAGGGCCCAGCACCAACCTGGCAGGGTAACATTTCACACCTTCATCGCCCTCCTACCTAGAAGTCAGGATTCCCAGACCCACTCCCCCAGGACCCAGGAGTCCGGACCCCCAGCACCCCGTTTCCCAGCCCCAGGCCGCTGGCGGGGGCACCTGTCGTAGTGGATGATGAGACTGATGGTCTCAAAGAGGATGGCGTTCTTGGCGTTGGAGTGCTGGACCTTCTTGGATTTGGGCGGCTCCTGGGCCTTGTTGAGCACGGTCTCCAGACACTCCACCAGCCGCCCCTTCACAGCCGCATCCTCTGGAGAAATGGTGGGCGTGCCCCAGGCTGAGCTCTCTCCCTGCCTGTCCCACCTGCCAGGGGCAGGGGCCACGCCACAGCTCCCATCTCTACGGGAAGGGCGTGGGCCCCGCAGCTGTGGGCCCTGGTGTCTGCTCCCTCAAGCCCGTTCTGGGTCCCCAGGTGACCAGGGGAGGTGAGAACACTGACAGAGGACATGTCTCCAGCCCTGGGCTCTTGTCCTGCTCTGCTCTGACCCTTCCGGGCAAGAAGCACTCCCCACCGTGAGCCTCAGTTTCCCCTTCTGCAGCACTAATGCTCTTGAGGTTTCTTTCAGAGCAAAGAAAACTCCAGGAAACTTCCCCAGAGACGCCCTCCAACCCAGGCCTTCCCAAGGAGTAGTCTGAGTGCCGAGCACCCCGACCAGAATGCATTTGCCATCAGTCACCACTCAGCAAAAGACCCCTGTGTGCACACACGGGGCCAGGCTCCATGCCTGGGGTCAGGAATTCACCAGTCACAAAGCTCGAGCATCACACGACAGATGTCAACTGGAAGCTCCCACAAACCCCGTAACTGCCATTCCCTTGAATGTGAGGCAACACCAAGTGCACAGAACAGCTGTTGAATGTTCTAGCAAAAACTGTTGCATCCAGATCTATCAGGCAATTCACGGGACAGAGGACGGAGCAAAAGGACACAGGCAGCCACCAGCCAAACCCAGGAGGTGGACACCCTGCACCGCCAGACTCTCCTGGTTTCTTCAAAAACAGGCAGTGGAGTAGGGGCACTACTCCAGACTCAAAAAGACAATGACAGGGGCCGGCCCCGTGGCCTAGCGGTTAAGTTTGGCGTGCTCCGCTTTGGCAGCCTGGGTTCAGTTCCCAGGTGCAAACCTACACCATTTGTCAGCGCCCATGTTGTGGCGGCGACCCACATACAAAGTAGAGGAAGGCTGGCACAGATTTTAGGGCGAATCTTCCTCAGCAAAAAAAAAAAAAAGGGAAAAGGAAATGACAAAGACATAATCAAATTTAATTTGTGGTCCTAGATTGTCCTGTATTTTCTTTTAAGCCATAAAAATAATGCTGTGGACAATTAGGGCAGTTTGGTGTCCAGAGAGCTGATGATACTGTGGGGTGATTCTGAATCTTCTGGGTGGCATGAGGGCGCTGTGGTTTTGTACAGGGTCCTTGGTCTCGGGAGACCTGTGTGGAAGTATTTCAGCGGGGCCGGGGGCAGGGGGGCGGGGCGGGTAATATGATGTCTGCAACTTATTTTCAAGTAATTCAGCAACTGTGTGTCCCTGCGAGCCAGCACGAGAATGCAGACACAGCAAAGTGTTAACATCCGTGGCTGAGTCCGGGGAGGGGGCGTCTGGGTGTTTGTCACACTGTTCTCACAGTTATCTTCATGTTTGAAACTTTTCATAATAAAAGGCTGGGGTGAAAGCCAAAGTCATGGAAGAAAGGGGGTAATTCTTCCAGATGAAAAGAGACTTGTAAGAAATAGTCATCAAATTCGATACTTGTATCTTGATTAGATCCTAGTTTGAACCAACTGTGAAAGACACTTTGGGGTAAATTAGGAAAATCTGCAGCGGCATCAGAGACCATTAGACAATCGCTGTTAGTTTTAAGTGTGACTGCAGAACTGCTGCTGTGAATGAAAATGCCCATAGTTTTTACAAATGTGTAACAATGTATTTAAAGGTAAAACATCATAATGTCTGTAATTGACTTTTAAATATTTCAGGAAAAAAAATAACAAAATAAGAGCATGCATACATAGCAAAATGTGAAGTCTCGGTGACAGGTACTCTCCACTTGTCTGTGTGTTGGAAAATTTTTCATAATAGCAGTGTAAAAAATCACACGGAAATAAACAAGCTAGCGTCTCCTGCCCTGCACGGCGAGGAGCCAGGCCGGCCTTCCTGCAAGGCAGAGGGTCAGAGTAGGCGAGGTGCCCGCCCCGAGCACACCCCAAAATTATAAGGGGGGCTTCTGAGATGGAGGTGGGCTTAGACCTCTACCTAAGCCCTTTCTTTCAGGATGAGAAAGGCCCAGAGAGGGCGAGAGGCCTCCCCAAGGCCACACGATGAAATTCATCCCCGGCTTTCACCGGCCGCGAGGGGCCTTTGGTGTCGCCTACATCATAGACTCAATTAAAGCGTATGCACATGCACGCACACACAGACACGCACACACAGACATGCATAAACACGGACATGCATGCACAGACATGCATAACCACGGACACACACACAGATACCCTGACACGCTCGCACACAGCTGGCTGTGCAGATTCAGGGCCGCACATCAGCCCCGGGCTGAATCAAAGGGAACTGGTTTATGAAGCAGCTACTATGTGCTGAGCATCTCAGCACGGGGTCCCTCAAAGCTGCCCTGCAAGGTCAGAGAGCCGAGGAGATGGGAGCTCAGAGGGAGCCCCGGCCCACGTGGTGGAGGTTGAGAACAGATTCCGGAGTCGGGCGCTGCCTGGGAAGGCGATGTCGCATCTCCAAGCTTTAGTTTCCTAGTCTGCATGTTGCAGGGACGGCTCCTCCTCACCAGCTCTGCTGGGAGGGTGTAGACACCCCGGGGCAGTACCCGGCTCACCTCAGGTGCTTCATCCACGCCCGTGGTCGTGCCCGTGAGCAAAGAGGACGTGAAAACCCCTAACACAGCTATGCTAAGTCAAATAGCACGGCCTGCGATCGCGCCCGGCCTGCGGGGTGACCTTGGGCGAGGAGCGCCCCCTCCCCAGGCCTCGGTTTCCTCATCTGTAAGACAGGCGTGACAACGGCCCCCATGTGACCGGCTGGAGCATGCATGCAGCTTTGCAGGGACCCTGGCCCACAGCAGGGACCGACAGACACCAGCGATCTGTCCGATTCCTTGTGCTACGAGGGCAGGCCCCCGCTCCACGCTGCTCCCCGCCTCATATAACAAACTCATCCTGGAGCCTTCCGGGCGGATCTGGGCTCGGGGCTGCCCCCAGCTGCAGACCGGCCCCAGCCCCGCCTCAGAGAAATCCCAACACAGACCCCCGGGCCCGCCTGCCCCACCGCCGGGTCGGGTCGGAGGCCTCAGATGCCAGCACGGGGGACTCAGCGGTACCTGGCGGGGGGTAGCACTGGAGCAGCCGCAGGAGCTTCACCGAGAGCCAGGGCGCGGGGACAAAGTAGTAAGTGTAGTCCTGGAGGTCGGTGGAGGCCGAGGAGACGATCTGGGGGCGGGAGAAGGTGTGAGGCACGGGCGGGGGCTGGACAGAACAAACGCTGCCTCCCCAGGGGGTGCGGAACCCGGGGCTCAGGGAGGGGAGGGAGGAAGCCTCGGGCACGCAGCCTCGAGTGACCAGGTGGATCGGGGCCAAGCCGGGGCTGGGTGATTTTTCCAAGTAATGCTGGTGTCGGGTGGGCTGGGAGCCTCTACCCGCCCGATGCCCTTCCGTGAGCTCCTGACTCCAACTACGAGCCTCACCCTTTCCTGGGTCCCCCGGGCCTAATACAAAGTCAGACGCCACAAAGGCTTGGGGAACAGGTGGAGAATTAGTGAAAGAGCCTGTAACTTTTTTCCTCATGGCAAACTCCTACTCAGCCCTGAAAACCCTTTCTCCAAGAAGCATTCCCACCATGCTCTGTGCTACCTCCAGTACAGTATGTGCCCTGCCCCCACTGTCACTGTCTGTGTCTCCCCCACCAGCCTGGCACACAGGAGTATTTGGATGTGTGGTGAGGGATGAAAAAAATGACTCAGTGAATGAGCTGGGTTGTTGTTCTCTCTGCTCAGGAATCCAGGCTTCTTCTTACCTGCCCAGGAAACATTTATATTTACTGTAAGATTCAACTCAGCGATCACCTCCCCCAGGAAGCCTTCCTGGATTTCCAGGCTGGGTTAAGTGCCCCCTCTGGGGGCCTACCATGCCCTGTGCTACCTCCACAACAGCACAACCCACCCTGTTTATGATCATCTGTGACTGAGTCTGCCTGCCCGGCCGCACGCCCCTCCCCCAACAGGACAGGGAGCTCCTTGAGGGCCTGGGCACACCAGGCCCGCTCTAACACTTTATACAGACTGAGTCACAGCAGAGCGATGCTATGAGGTGGACACTGGTATCATCCCCATTGAACAGATGGGGCAAATGAGGCCCAGACAGGTGAAGCCGCTTGTCCAGGGCCACACAGCCAGGAAGTGGCTGAGCTGGGATGAACCCAGCTCAGAGCCTGTTCATACCCCTGGGCTGGGCTGCCTCTCAGGGACAGTGAGGGAGACCAGAGAGGTGCCCCAGGGGACAGAGACGCCAGGGCCACTTCTGGCAGCCAGCGCCGAGACCACACCCACCCGGCTCAGGCGAGACACGGCCAGGGAGATGCACGTCTTGAAGTCATCTGGGTTCTTCTTGCAGAGACAAGTGATGAGGCTGACAGCGGCCGTGACCACACCCTGCAGGGGCAGAGGAGCGGCAGGTCAGGGCCCTGGGGGAGGGGCAGACTGGGGACAAGTGTCCGGGCTGCGGATCTGAGAGCAGAGACCCAGGAGCACGTGGGGGTGGGGCTGGGGGAGGGGTGCGCGAGGGTGTGTACAGGTGCCACAGTGGGTGCTTTGGGGCTCAAGGACCATGGCCGGCACTGACTTGGGTGTCTGCAGTGCCCCCGAGAGGGCCCAGGTTCCGGGTCAGAGCAGAGGGTGGGCAGGACCACAGAGGGACTGGGTGTACTGGGGGTGGGGACAGAGGTCAGCGTCTCTGGCTGGGCAGGTGAGGGGCCTTGGGGGAAACTCTGGGTGTCAGGAACAGAGGCTGGGATTTCTGCAGGACTGGGTGGGTGATGGGTGTTGGGGACACTGGACAGGATCCCTGGGCAGCCGGTGGGTGTCGGGAGGGGGTTTGTGGACACTCCGGTGGGTAACCAGTACTGGACACACTGGCCCAGGGTCTCTAGGTGCCTGGGTGAAGGCGGGGATGGAGGTGGGGGGCTCCAGGCGTGCAGGCGGGGTCAGGGCAGAAGTGGGGTTCCCTGAGCATCCAGGTGGGCATCGAGCAAGGGGGATGTCTCTGGGCAGCCGGGCGGGGGTGGGTCTTGGGGACAGCGGTCTAGAGTCTCTGGGGCGGGGCCTCACCATGTGCTGGTCGTTGAGCAGGTGCACCACGCGGGCCGTCCACTCGCCCATGGGCACCAGGTCGGGCGAGGCCTTGTAGAGCCGTAGCAGGCACAGGGCCGCACTCTGCTTCACGCTGTCCATGCTGTCCCTGCGGGGACACGGTGTGGGGAGGGGTGGGAGGTCAGCGCGGCCCCAGCCCCACACACCTCCCCTCCTCTCTCCCTCCTCCTGGGAAGGGTGGTCAGCGAGAGGCAGGCAGAGCCAGGCGGACCCAGATTTGGGGTGCATCTCAGTAGCCTCGTGGGGTCAGTGGCAGAGCAAAGCAAGATGCCCAGCCTGGCTCCGCGCCTTCATTCATTTACCAAGCATTTATTGAGCGCCTACTGGGCCCCAGGCACTGCTGAAGGCGCTGTGGATGGAGTGGCGGACAGACTGATCCAAACGTCTGTCCCCACAGAGCTTATGTTCCGGCCGGGCAGTCAGCGTCCCAGCTCACACACCGGATTCTGTCAGAGTCAGTGCACAAACCAGGGCAGGAAGCAGCACGGAGGGCCAGGGACACTATTTTGGAGGGAGGCCTCTCTGATAAGATGCCAGGGAAACAGAAATCTGAGTTAACTTCATGAGAAAAGACTGGAAATCTCTGCACGGAAGGTTCTGGGCAGAGGGAACCGCCTGTGCGGAGGCCCCGAGGCAGGTGTGGGCCCATGTGTGGGAGGAGCAGCACGGAGGCCAGTGGGGCGGGGGGAGAGGGCTGGAGACAGGACGGAGAGGGACAAAGGGCCACCCTGCAGGGCCTGCGGGCCACGGTGAGGATTCCGCTTTCATCCAGTGGGAGACGGAGCCGCTACGGGTGACAAGCGGGGCAGCAACGACCCTGCGCGACAGCAGTAGAGCTACCACCCGGGCCCTTCCCTCCTGCCCGGCGCCGTCGCGGGCGCTCTGCGAGGACTCACGCATTATTTCGTCCTCACAACGAACTGAGGATATAGGTACTGCTGTCCTGACTTATGTTTTTAAAGGGCCCCTCTGCTGCCGTGTGGAGAGACTAGGGGGTCGAGCACAGGTGCAGGGAGGCGAAGAGGAGGTGACGGCCATAGTCCAAGGAAGGAGACGACGGGGCCTCAGACCGGGCTGCTGGCCGTGTGCATGAGAAGTGGTTCTATTCCAGAGACATCTTTTAGGTCAAAGCAACAAGACCCGCTATGAGCTGGATGAACAGGGGAGGGAAGAGGGGAAAAGGTGACCCTCGAGGTTCTGACCCGAGGGACCTGGTGAGTGCTGACACCATTTGCTGCGTGGGGGCCTGGGGCAAGAAGAGGGGGCGCTGAGTGGGAACCCAAGTCCGAGACTGGACACAGACGGAGTTGACAGGCTCATGAGACACCCAGGGAAGATGCTGAGTGGGGCCTGGAGAGGTGGCCAGGGCTGGAGCCCAAGGCTGTGTGGCCTCTGGCAAGTCCCTTTCCCTCTCTGAGCCTCCACACTGTCCTCTGTAAAATGGGAACCCCACTTCCCTCCTCAGAGGACAGGAAGCCTGTGGTAAGCTGAATAAAGGCCATTAGATGTCCACATCCTAATGCCCAGAACCTGTGAATACGTTCCCTTGTGTTCAAAAGGGACTTTGCAGATGGGATTCAAGATCTTGAGATGATCCTGGATTATCCAGATGGGCCCTAACTGTAATCACAAGAGTCCTTAGAAGAGGGAAGGAGGAGGACCAGAGTCAGAGACAGACGTAAGGATGGACGCAGAGGCCAGAGAGGACAGCAGATGCTATGCTCTCAGCCCTGGAGCTAGAGGAAGGGGCCCTGAGCCGAGGGATGCAGGCAGCTCTAGAAGCTGGAAGAGGCGAGGAAGCAGATTCTCCCCGGGAGCCTCCAGAAGGAACCAGGCCCGCTGACACCTTGATTTCAGCCCAGTGGGACCGACCTTGGACTGTAAGAGCTGTAAGAGAATCGGCATGTGTTTTAAGCAGCTGAGTGTGTGGTCACTGGTCACAGCAGCCACAGGAGACGGACCCAGACGCCTGTCAGGGCGGTCCCAGCTCAGAGGGCTGACTCGTGACTGATGAGTACCCAGTTCCCAGCCTAACGAAGAGCATGGAGCGTGATGGTGTCCCAGAAATGCGCCCCGGGCTCCAGGGTCAGATACGCCTGCTTCAAGCCCGGACTTGTGGGTGCGGTAAGCCACCAACCCTCTCTGATGAGCATTTTCCTCCTCGGGAAATGAGGACTCTGGTAGGATGTGGGGGATGAGGAAACGAGATTGTCTATCAGAAGCTGCCACGGCCCCAAGCACAGAGCGGGTGCCGGGATTTGTCGCAACCACCCAGGCTGTGGCCTCACGGCTTCATTTCCCAGAAGGGACCCAACAGAAGTCCGGGCAAAGGGCACAGGGGGACGTCCCGGGAGGGGTGACCCGCACAAGTCAAAGGCCAGGGGAAAGATGTTTCACTGGATGTGCAGGAGAAACTCGAATCAGAGCAACAGAGCGGCTGTTTCCTCCATCAGCCAGGCAGGTAACGCGTGTCAGCGGGGAGCCCGCGTGTGGACACGGGGACAGGCCCTCCGAAGAGAAGCTGGGCCACCTCTGCTCAGGGAGCCGCTGTCAGTGACGTGGACCAAGACCAGCAACTCTGCTCCTGGGTCACCCTGGGGAACAGTGACAGCACAGAAGTTCTCTCCCCGACTGTCATCAGATTAAAACTAGAAACCAGCGGGAGGTCTGTCCACAACGGTGCTCGATTATGGCGGTCTTGTCGCCCTCGTCCTCACAGCTCGCAGCTCACGAGCCCCTTCTCGGGGCCACGCTGTTTTAGTGCTTCCACTATTAAGTGGTTTAATTCTCACCACAGCCCTCTGAGGAGTGGATTCTATTCTCGTCTCCGGTTACAGGTACAGAAACAGCCACTCAA
The DNA here is from genome assembly GCA_031878705.1 of Tapirus indicus. Lineage (NCBI taxonomy): Eukaryota > Metazoa > Chordata > Mammalia > Perissodactyla > Tapiridae > Tapirus > Tapirus indicus. The sequence goes on along the minus strand of CM062926.1, from coordinate 23,729,588 downwards.
ACAGCAAATGAAGGCGTAAGAGCTATTTATCAACGTGGTTAAGTTAAAGAGACTGGGATCCTATGCAGGCAAAGTTTAAAGCTACATAACGTAAGGGTGTGTGCCAGGGCATACGAGGACAGAGCGTACACGGGAATAATAAGCCCCGAATGCAGGGCACCAGGGACAGAGGAGGGAGGATGCAGGGACACGGAGAGGGGTCTCAACTGTAACTTTTCTTTTCTTAAGAAAACACGTGACACCTTGTGACACAGCAATTCCACACCCAGGCATCTGCCCAGAAGAACTGAAACCTCACAGAAATGTATTTGTATGTCGTTCATAACAGTCAAAAGGTGGAACCCTTTTGATGAATGGATAAGTACAATGTGGTCCATCCGTACAATGGAATATTATGCAGCCATAAAAAGGAAGGAAGCACTGACACATGCTACAACATGGGTGAATCTCAAAACCATTATGCTGGGTGAAAAAAAGCCAGACACAACAGGCCACATATGACGCGATTCCATTTATCGGAAATGTCCAGAATAGGCAGATCCACAGAGACAGGAAGCAGATTAGCGGTTGCCGGGGGCTGGGGGAGGGGGAGTGGGGAGTGACTGCTAATGGGTATGGGGGTCTTTTTGGGGTGATGGAAATGTTCTGGAATTACATAGTGGTGGTGGTTGCACAACATTGTGAATATACTAAAGACTACTGAACTGCATGCTTTGAAATGGTTAAAACGATGAGCTTTATGTTATATGAATTTTATCTCAATTAAAAAAAAAAATCTACCTAAGAAAAAGGTTCCTCCACGCCCCAGTCAATGTCAAGGCCAAGTTCCCAGTGTCAAGAACACAGCCTGCACTCAGACGACCCCAGCCTGGCCCGTGACTGAGGGGCATGGCCCCTCAGCGTCCACTCCCTGCTGTGAAACTGGGACATCAACTATGCTCATGTGTGTCTGTCACACTGGCCTCCTTCTCGGCCCTCGGAGGTGCCAAGCTCTCCCGACTCAGGGGTGTCGCCCAAGCCAATGGTGGCTGCCAGTCCTCGTCTTAAAGAAACAGTCAGCAGCATTCGCCACGACTGACCACTCCCTCCTCTGTGAAAGTTTCTTCCCCGAGCTCCGAGCCACGGCCCATGCTGCGTTTTCCTCCCACCTCCCCTGCCAGACCTCGACACGCCGGGCCACCCCGGGGCTCAGCCTTCGGTCGCTTCTCTTCCCTGCTCACATCCTCCCTGAGGGACCTCATCCGGCCGTGGCTTCAATGACCATCCCTCCTGCGCTGTCCAATAAATACAGCGGCCCCCAGCGACAAGTGGCTCCTGAGCACTTGAACTGGGGCGAGTCCAAACTGAGAGGCCATGTGTGTGTAAATTACATGCCAGTTTCAAAGACTTAGCACAAAAAATATTGTAAAATAGCGCATGGGTAATTTTTACGTTGCTCCAATGTTAAAATGAAAATAGTTTGGATGGATCAGGTTAAATTAGAACATTAAAGTTAGTTTCACCTGTTTTTACTCTGTCTAATGCAGTGACAGAAAAAGTAAAAGTATGACTGTGGCTTGTGTTACACTTTTAGTGCACAGTGAAGATCTCGCTCAGCCTGGTCTCTGGCCCTGACTCCCCGCCATCCGACACCTACGGACGTCTCTACTTAGATGTCTAACGGGCATCTCAAAGTCAACACAGCCACCCAACTCTGGACCCTCCCCTCCTCACCTGGCTCGCCCCCAGCCTTCATTGTTCACCCACCTGTTCAACTTCCTCCTCTCTCTCTTTCACACCACGTGTAATCTGTCCTGTCGGCTTGACTTCCAAAACATACCCCTCACCCCCACCCCGTAGCCGCCTTCACCGTGACAATCCAGGTCCCAGCCACTGTCAGCTCTGACCTGGACGGCAGCAGATGTCCCAATGGTCGCCCAGCTGCCACCCTTGCCCCCGACGGCCTATATTTCTGCCTGTGATTTCTTGGGCTACTTGAATCTGAGGATCAGCCTCTATCATTGGTTCTGGAATATTCTCAGCTGTTATCTGTTCAAACAGTGCCTCTGTTTAGCGCTCTAAATAGCATTATGTTAGCCTTTCTAAATTTTCCCTCTTTCTTTCTCTGGGCTGCATTCTGATTAATTTCTTCCATTCTCCTTTCTGTTTACTAATTCTCCTTAGGCTGGGTCTACTCTGCTGCTAAACCAGACCACTTAATATTTTTTGTAATTTAGTGATATTTTCATTTCTTTTTTAAATCAGCTTGTGCTTTGCTCTGATGTTTAAATCATTCTCATATTTCTTGGCACATATTAAACATACTTAGTTTACATTCGGTGTGAAAATTCCAATTCAACTGTTATTTTCAGCTTTCTTTCTGCTGCTTCTCTCTCTCGTGGTGTCTTGCATCCCATGTTTAGTGATTTTTGACTGTGAGCTGCTCATGTAACCTGGAGCTTCATCTGCGGAAATCTTTGAGGCCTGGGGTGAAGGTGGATTTCTCTAGAAAAGGCTCACTTGCTTCTTCTGTCCGGCACCAGGTTACAACCAGTTTGCATCACTTTAAACTGAAGCTTGGCTTAAGGATCTGACGACCCCAGCAGGGGAAAATCCGGCTGAAAAGCAGTGTGCGGGCTAATCCGGACAAAGGTTCAAAACAGGTCATCTTGCTTATAGTCCCCAATGGGGTTTATTTCTAGGTCACCCACACTTTGAAGTGTGGCCTCTGGAGCCTCTCCTTGGACAGGCTTTGTCTTCTGTTCCCAGAGGCTGTGAGGCCCCAAAACCAACTGGCTTCACCCAGTTCAGCAAACACCCTCGAAGCAAAGTCTGGTTTCGGCACTCTGCTCATCTCCCCGGGTGCCAGGCTCCTCTTAGCTGTGGCCTGTGTTCCTGATTTTCTTACTCGCTCACAAATACACTGAAGAATATTTCCTTTCCTCCTTTATCTAGCATTGATAGTTGGGTTTCAGTGAGAACATCAGTCAGGAATCTAGTCCACATGTTGCCAGAAACACAAGTCCTACCTTCTCCCACATTAGGCTGAGGGATCTTTTCAAAATACAAAGCTGATCGTGTCATGTCATCCACCTGCTAAAACACACCAACTGACTCCCATTTCAATTAGAATAAAATCCAAACTCCTCTTACGCTCTGTCTCTCTCTTGTTCATCATACTCAAGCCATAGACACTCTCTTGGTTCCGTGAATGTAAAAGTTCATGCCCACCCCAGGGCCTTTGCACTTGCTGCTGCTTTTGCTTGGGACCCTCTTTCTCCAACATTTTTGAATGACTATCTTCTCCTTATCATTCCAGTCACAGAATATATACCACCTCCTTGCAGAGACCCTCCCTGATGAGCCTAAGCAGCCCCCCCCCACCACTTGGGTCCCCATTGCCTCACCCAGCCACCAGGATGCGAGGGATGTCAGCGGCGAAGGCCTCGCCCATCTCGCGGCTGCCCACGTTGGCGATGCAGTGCAGGGCCAGGCACATGAAGGTGGGGTTGCGGCTGGCCAGGTCGTTCTTGATGGCATTGTTGATGAGCCGGATCAGCTCGGAGTTCGAGTTCACCAGCACCGAGATGAACAAGTAACCCTGGGTGGAGGGAAGGTGGGGGGCTGGCAGCCTTGTGGCTAACTGGCTCTAGACTCCAACCCTCAGACCCTGGGGTCTGCACTTCCAGCCCCTCCTCCCTCAGACCCAGAGTCCAGCCCCCAGCCCCTCCTCCCCAGACTCACTATCTGTTTCTCCGTGTACTTGTTGGAGCTAAGCAGGTTCACAGCCTCCATGTGCCCAAAGTCAATGTCGTGGCCAAGCAGGAAGATGAAGAGCAGTTTACACACGTATTTTTTCTTACTGTAGCCGTCCAAGGCTTTGTCCCCTGGGGCCAGAGGAAGGAGGAAAGGGGAGGCAAAAATGAGGATCACACCTACAAGTCTCAGGAATCCTGGCCCCCAGCCCCTCCTCCCCCAGACCCAGGATTCCATCCCCCGGCCCCTCCTCCCTCAGACCAGGGGGTCCAGGCCCCCAGTCCCTCCTCCCTCAGACCCAGGAGTCCATCCCCCAGCCCCTCCTCCCTCAGACCAGGGGGTCCAGGCCCCCAGCCTACCTTTGAACTTGGAGCGGATGTTGGCTAGTTCCTTGTTGATTCTCTTAATCTCCGCCTCCTTGCTCTTACCTGGGAGGAGAAGGCAGGGCGGGAGGTGAGGGTCCCAGAGGGTTGAGCTCCCTGCCCTCACTTTCCCTGGAAAGGCCCTCCCAGCTGAAGGGCAGATTCTCTCTACCCGGGGGCCCCGGGCCCTGCAGCCGAGGCCTCCTGGCTGCTCTCTAGCTGGAGCTTCAGGGAGGTGGGAACCCCAGCTCACTGGTCTCTACAGCCCAGAGGAGAAGCCGGGCACACACTCTGGGGCAAACCCTGACTCCCTCCCTCCTTCCTCCTCTCGATGCAGCCCCTGAACTGTCCTCTCCCTGGGAGCTCCTGTCCCCACCCACAGCTCTGGTTACCCCTGTACCAGCCTGGCAAGAAGTATGTGATGAATGAATGAAGGAACGGATGGAGAGGTCAGCTGCCTTCTCGCTCTCCCCCAGGACCCTCACCCCTACCACATCCCCGCGAACCTCAGAGTCTCCTGAACTCTGCTCCCCTCCCAGGTTGCCAATTCCACGAAGGTCCCACTGTCCACCCAGTCACCAGGCCAGACCCGTGGGCGGTGAGTTCCCCCTCCCCTCCTGTCCCTCCCCACAACCTGTTGGTCCTCTCCATCCCCACGGCCCTGGCCTCATCTTCTCCCACCTGGCCCACGGACCCACCTCCTCCTCTCTTGGCCACCAACCTCTCCCCATCTTGTGTGTCTGCGACAGCCTACACTTCTGACAACATCCACTTAGGGGATGACTCTAAAGAGCCTTTCCTGACCCCACAGTCTGGTCCCGTCTTCTTCTGGGCTCCTTGCTGCCCAGGCATCCCCATCGAAGCATGACCTGACTGGACGGTGACTGGGTCCCGGCCGTCCTCACTGCGTGCTGTGTCCCTTCTCACGTCCCCAGTCCCACTCGAGCCAGACTTCACCGCCTCGCCCCTGACAGGCTCCACTGTTCACTCGGCTCCTCCCAACAGAAACCCGGGCATCCTCACCCCTCGCTCATGCCACCACCATGTCCTCTTGGCTCGACCTTCAGAACGTGTCCCCGGACACCTCCACTGCGACCACCTCGTCCAGATCCCATCCTCGCTCAACAGATCATTGCCTCCCACGGGGCAGACTCCACCCCCTGGCTATGGAGCCCTCTGACCATGCCCCGGCCACACTGCCAATGTCACCCCTCAGCACCTTGCTGTGTGTCCCAGCCCCACCGGCCTCTGCCAGTCCCGGGGACACCTCACACCCCTCCTACCTCAAGGGCCTGTGCGCATGCTCACCCTCTGCCTGGGCCCGTCTCTCCGGTTATCTTCCTGTCATTTGGGTCTCAGCTCTTGTCACCTCCTCTGAGAACCTTTCCTGACCAGTTCTTTAAAGCCAGTGCCTCATTCTTCTGTTTCCATCATTAAAAATAAAAGTCCTTCCTAGCACGTTTCACACCATGTAACTATTTTATCTACCGTTCCTGTCTAACCTCGGCTCCCACTCCAGACTATGAGCATCAAGAGGGTGCTTCAAGAACAATGCCCAGCATACAGAAGGTGCTTAATAAATGTCTGGTCACCTGAAGGGTGGTGACCTGCTCCAGCCATGGCTGTGTCATCCGAATCCCTCAGCACGTGGCCAGGCACCTGAGGGCTCAAGTGTGCATGGAATGAATGAATGAATGAATGAATGAACAGGCAAGCGAGGGTATGTGCTCTCCTTCTCCTCAGAAAACCTGCCTCACTTCCTACTCCCAAATTCCTTCTCTGGAAGGCTCCCACAGACCTCACTTCAGTGATCACCGCCTCCAGGAAGCCCCCTGTAATGAGCACCCCCTCATCGGTGCCAAGCAGACACTACAGCTGCACTGTCCAGTATGGCAGCCACCAGCCAGGCGGCTCCTGAGCACCTGAAACATGACTGTTCCGAACTGAGATGGGCTATGAGTGGCAAAGACACTGGATTTACAAGACTCAGTGTGGAAAAAAAAATAGAATGTAAAACATCTCATTAAAATTTTGAAAGGATCGAGGACGTGTTGAAACGATAACATTTTGGGTGTGCTAGGTTGCATAAATATATTATTCAAATTAATTTTGCCCGCTCCTACTTTTTAAAAAATGTGGCCACTGGAGAAGTTAAAACCACATGTGTGGCTCGCACTATACGTCTACTGGACAGCACTGTCCTAGGGCCTCCTCTGGGCTCCCATGCTGCCTGGGTCACCACTGTCAGAGCACTGTCATGGTTGTCTAGGTCTGCCTCTGTCCCCCAGACACCAGGAGCCCCTTGAGGGCAGGGCCAGTGTCTGCCACTTTCCTGGGTGGCAACTTCACGTTCCAAAGGCTTACTGAGGGCCTGAGCTCAGTAAAGGCAGGAAGATGTGAATAAGGACCTTAAAAGTGCAGAGTAGGGCAGCCCAGTGGCCTAGCGGTAAGTTCGGCGTGCTCTGCTTTGGCGGCCTGGGTTCACAGGCTCGGATCCCGGGCGCGGACCTATACCACTCATCAGCCATGCTGTGGCAGCAACCCACATACATAAAATAGAGGAAGATGGGCACAGACATTAGCTCAGGGCGAATCTTCCTCAGCAAGAAAAAAGGAGTCAGCCTGGTGGCGTAGCGGTTAAGTTTGCACATTCCGCTTCAGCGGCCCGGGCTCACCGGTTTGGATCCTGGACGCAGACCTACTCACTGCTCATCAAGCCATGCTGAGGTGGTGTCCCACAAAGAAGAACTAGAAGGATGTACAACTATGACATACAACTCTGTACTGGGGCTTTGGGGAGAAAAAGAAAAAAAAAAAAAGGAAGATTGGCAACAGAGGTTAGCTCAGGGCCAATCTTCCTCCAAAAAAAAGACCCACTCCCTGTCCTTCGAAAGGGGTGGAGGGCCTGGGGACAAGGGTGGGAGGTCTCTGGGACCCAAGCGATGAAGAGCCAGTACTTCAGTGATAAGTTTGTATTGGCCTGAGTGGCCCCACAGGCCATGCGAGCCTTCATTTATTAATTACGTTTCCTGAGGCCCTGTGGGCCAGGCCTGAGTGGGGTGACGCTGGGCACCCAGCACCAAGGCAGACCCAGCACTTGTTTTTTTTTTGTGAGGAAGACCAGCCCTGAGCTGACATCCGTTGCCAATCCTCCTCTTTCTGCTGAGGAATGCTGGCCCTGGGCTAACATCCGTGCCATCTTCCTCTACTTTATATGGGACGCCGCCACGGCACGGCTGACAAGCGGTGAGCTGGTCCGCGCCTGGGATCCGAACCTGGGAACCCCGGGCCGCTGAAGTGGAGCGCGCAAACTTAAATGCTATGCCACCAGGCCCGTCCCCTGACCTGGCACTTTTGATCCGCCCCCAGGGACTCCCGGCCTGGGGGGCACAGGCAGGGGGCCCCTCCCCACACCTGAGCGAATGTGCAGGGATGGAGTTTGCCCAGGCACCGCCTGTGGCCTGGGTGGTGGCTGCCAGGAGGAGGGGACATTTGAGGAGGGCCCTGCAAGATGAGGAGAGATCAGAAGCAGTTCACCAGCGAGGGCAGCCAGGACTGAGCCACCCTGCCAAGGGGTGCCCGTGTGCGGGTGGCCCAAGGGGTTAGGACAGGGCATCCCTGTGGGGGCAGCGACCAGTGAGGGCGCAAAGCGGCCCCTCGCAACTGGTGCGCGTGCTCTGTTCCATTCCTCACCCGAGGATCACCACACAATTGCTCCAATCGCTTCCCTTAAAACTATTCTGTAGGGACCAGAAAAAAACCCAGCAGCTTTTCTAAATGGACTGTATACACACAGTAGCTGCCTAAACTTTACCACAGATAGATGGATATCTGAATGGCAAGTAAATTTCCAAGGCTGTAGCCCTGTCTGGCCTTTGTTTCAACCTCTATCAAAAGCTTCGAGAAGCAGGCAAAACTAGCCTATGGTGTTGGATGACTGAGCAGTGATTAGCCTTGGGGAGGGGTGAGGGCTGGGAGGGCGCATACGGGGGGTACCGGGGAGCCAGGGATGTTGTTTCTGCATCTGGGGGCCGGGTACGCAGCTGTGTTCAGTTGGGGAAAATTCATCAAGCTGAACGCTTATGACCTGTTGGCTTTTTTATGGGTATGCTATTTCCATTTATGTATATACAAATTAATATATTTGTACATAAATATACATTAATATATTTTTATAGAGAAGTATATCAATTACATAGAAGACAGTATCAAACAGATATGGACAATTTAAAGAATATATGTATGTGTGTGTGTATTTTTTCTTTAACAATCTTTACATTGTCCCTGTCTATTTGATACTATTTTCTGCATAACAAATATACTTTGCTATAAAAAAGGAACTCACAGAGGGAACAAAGCATCAAGTGTCCAAAGGAGAAGGGGCTGCAGCCCCAGAGGGAGGGCACCCAGCAGAGTGCACGGCCTCTGCAAAGATCAAGAGGCAAGTCACAGCCCAGGTGCCCAGAGACAGCGCATGGGCGCTGCTGAGGGTAACACAGGGGAAAAAGAGGCTGAAGGAGCTGTGACAGAACTGGGCTAATGGAAGGAATGACTTTCCAGCACTCAAGGCCAGCCAGCGACAAGAGATGAGCTCCCCGTCACAAGAGGCATGCAAGCATGTCAAGGCGATTTAAAGGGATTCCCTTATCTTCAAACATTCCCTGGGTGAGACTCAGGGATGAGTCACACCTGCCCTGCCTTTGGAGCACTCGTGGATCGGAGGGGGAGGCCGACAGGGACAGGAGTGAGAATTTTGACAAGAGGTAAACACAATGGTGGCTGGGAGGCTGGAATCAGACGCGGGGAGGAAGCCTTCCTGGTCCACAGCTCCTGGGACTTGAGGATCAAAAGATGAGGCTGAAATGGACCAGGGAGAAATAAGGAGAAGTGTGCCCTGGGCAGGACCAGCACGTGCAAAGGCCTGGAGGCCGGGAGAGCAGGTGGGGCCAGGCCATGCAGCCTCACCCGGGCTTTCTGAGGGTGCTGGGGAGCCTGGGAGGGCGTGGGTCCCTCTTCTGCCTGTAGCTGTTGCTGTGAGGGGCAGCCAGGTGGAAAAGAGGCCGCCTCCCTTGCCAGAGGCCAGAGCAGAGGCTGCTGCCTGCGGCGAGCATCGGCCCTACACTGGGGCTTCTGGTCAGGGCAGGTAAAGCCTTCCCTAAGCATTCAGACCTCGGCATCAGAGCGGGTCTGTCACTGCCACCAAAGGCATCCTAAGAAACCCCGACTCTACGTGGGCATTGTCACGGGTAACTCATCGTGACATGGGCACCTAACTGCGAGACCCTTCCCGACCTTCCAGGCAAGAGCTATTTACAACGCAAGGAAACAATGTTCCTGTCTACCGGGCGTGCTGGGATGTGCCTCCCACACAAGTCCTAACAGCCCTGAGTCCTTACAGAGGGTTCTGGAAGAGGATGCTTGTTGACTCTGGACCATTATAAAGTCCAGAACATGTTGGCCTGAGCTTCCAATACAGGAGCCACTGGCCACGTGTGGTCACTGGCCACTTGAAATACGGCTGGTGCTACTGAGGGACTGAATTCCTCATTTTATTTCATTTGAATAAATTTAAAATTAAAAACCGATCTTCCATTCGGTTCCTGGAAAAGTATGTTTGGAACAACTTGGGTACTTCGTGAATCCACTTTTTCAACCATTAAGTTTTAGGAACTCTTAATGCAGGGCAAGTATTTCTGATGAAAAGGCAGCCTCTGAATTGACAAAGAAATGTAAAGTCTCAATCGGTTTTAAAATATTGATTACACATTTGGGACATACTGGGGTAAATAAAACAGAACATGTGAAAATGAATTTCACTGGTTTGTTTTACTCTTTTAATGTGGCTACTGGAAAATTTAAACTTATACACAGATGTGGCTCACGTTACAGTGCTCGGTTACAAGGGGCTGTGTTATCAACTCATCACCTTCCCCGAGAGAGAAAATATTCTCCTTGAACCAAGCCACACCCTGTCGTTCTCCTGCAAAGACCCTCCCTGAGCTGCAGCCGAACATGAACATATTACGGGTGCGCGTGTGAACCTCTGGCTCAGAAAGCCAGCTCGCCAAGGGTGGGTATGTGTGGCTGCTTCATTCCCAGTGGCATCCCCAGGTCCAGCGCAGTCCTGCACAGCGGAGGTGCTGAATGCCACTGCGGACCGAGGGCACGAGACGACAGGCAGGTAGAAGGCGGCAGCCTGGATCTGTCTGTCACCAGGGGGGGTCCCCAATGGTACACTCATGTTGGAGAACCACCTGCATAGGACTCATTCTTTCTGCTCTCTCCACAGCGGCCAGAGGGATCCTGTGAAGACCTGAGTCAAATCCTGTCCCTTCTCTGCTCCAAATCCCTCCATGGCTCCCATCTGGCTCAGAGTAGAAGCAAAGCCCTCAAGGTGGCCCTCCAGGCCCTGCGTGATCCATCAGTTCCCTCTCTGAGGGCAACTCCCACCCTCTCCCCAAACGCACCAGCAGCTGTCTCCCCTCCTCCTCCTCCTCCTCCTCCTCGAATTCCTCCTACACTTCAAGCACAGTCCTGCCTCAGGGCCTTTGCACAGGCTGTTCCTGCTGCCAAGAATGTCCTCCTCCAGATTTATGCAGGCCTAACCAAATTCCATTCTTTGCTCCAAAGTCACATTTTCAGTGAGACTCTCTGACCAGCCTATATGAGAGCACTGTCCCTAATCCTGTCCCCACACCCCTGCCCTGCTTTATCTCCTCCCAACACCCACTGCCACCTGTCTGAGCATCTGAATACTATATATTTACTGTGGATTGGCCCGTCTCCCCCTAGAACGTGAGCACCGTAGTGGGGGGACTTTTGTTTACTGTTGCAGCGCCCTCACCTAGAACAGTGTCTGGCACTCAATCAGTGCTCAGTCAAGATTGGTTCATTCACTCATTCATTCATTCAACTGGCAAACATCTCCTAAGGACTCCAGTGGCCAGGTCCTGCAGTGGGGAGAACTGGGGACCCAGGAAGAATCAGACCAGGCCTGCACTCCAGGGGCTGGGGGAGATGTCACAAACGGAATGAGTCACAATTTGGACCGGGCTGTGCCCCAGTGGAGGAGCTCAGGGCACTGTGGGCCCCCAGTACCCTCCTTCACGTCCACTCACTCACCAACTCTCCTAAGGCCGGCGGGGAGCTGGGCCTAGAGCAGGGGCAGCCCCAGCCCTGCCCTACGCAGCTCCCAGCAGATAAGTGGCTGGGAGGCCACTTCCCCTCAGGACAGGACCAGACCACGCCCTCAGGCTGGGCCCTGCCTCCACCCCCTTATCTTCAGAATTCGCCCTTCCTTGCCCTCCTCAGAGCCTGCCTTTCACCTCCTTCTAGATTCTTCCCCTTGAACTCCACTCCTCCCTGTGGATCCTCCAGCAGGATGGCTCCACACTCCTCCCCTTTCTCCCCCTGCTCATCTCTGAGCACTGCTTCCACCATACCCCTCATCCCTTCCTTCCCCTCACTCCTGCCTGAAACCCTTTCCTGGGCTCTCAGGCCAAACACGAACCTGGCCTCTGCCCACCTCCCCAGCATCAGAGGCCTTAGCTCAGAGTCTCGATTGGGCCTCAGGACCTTTGCACTTGCTGTCCCTCTGCCTTCACAGCTCTTCTCCACCTCCCTTGGCCTGGCTAACTCCCCCACACTGTCTGAGCACCGCAACCAGACAGAGCCCTCATCCTCTCAACATTGTGGCCCTCTCCCTCACTGAATCTAGAACACCTACAATTTTTTTCCACTTCCAAAAAGAACCTGAGATACAACTCACATACCATAAAGTTCACCATTTTAAAGTGTGCAACTCAGTGGTGTTTAAATATATCCGCGATGTTGTGCAACCATCACCACTAATTCCAGAACAGTTTCATCACCCCAAAAAGAAACTGTACTCATTAGCAGTCACTCTGCATTCCTCCTTCCACTAGCCCTAGGCGACCACTAATCCACTTTCGGTCTCTACGGATTTGCCTCTTCTGGACATTTCATATGAATGGAATCCTACAATATGTGGCCTTTCGTGTCTGGCTTCTTTCACTCAGAACGATCTTTTCAAGTTTGATCTGTGTTACAGCGTCGATCAGTACTTTATTCTTTTTAATGGCTGAATAGTATTCCACGGTGAGGGTGTCCACATTTTGTTCATCCATTCAGCCACTGGTGGACATCTGGCTTGTCTGCGTCCACTTTTTGGCTGTCATGAGTAACACGGTTCTGAACATCTGTGTACAAGCGTTTGTGAGAAGGACAGAAGCAATTTTTATGCTGTACCTGTCTCCCTCACGGGGGCACAGACAAGTCTGCCCTATTTATTACTGTGTCCCCAGCACCCACGATAAGGCTTGAAACGTACCAGCCACTCAACACATACTCGATGGACGAGAGGAATCCCGATTCTCCAGCCTCAGTTCATTTGGTTAAATGACCTCCAGTGTCCCCACGTCAGAGTCTCCCCCGTCCTCTGGCTTCCCTCTGGGGTCCTCCAGCCACACTGACCTGTTGTGCTCTCTTTCCTCCCCACCCCCATCATCCGATCCCTTTGCAAATCCTTCAGAATTGATCCCAAACCCCACCACAGCTCACCACTCCCCTCTCACCCCAGTCAAGCCGACACCAGCTCTGACCTGGACGCCTGCTCCTACCTCTCATGTCTGTTCTCTTCACAGCAGCCAGAGGAATTATTTTAAAACATCAATCAGCTCACGTCCCTCCCGCGCTCAAAAGCTTCCGGCTGCTCTCGTTTCACTCAAAGACCAAATGCTTCCCGTGGCCCACAAAGCCCTGTCCCCTCCCTGCCCTCATCGCCCACCCTCTCCCCCTACCTCCCTCGGCTCCAGCCATGTGGCCCTCTTGCTCTTATGTGAACACACACCCAGCATGCTGCAACCTCAGGACCTTTGAACACACCGTTCTCCTGCCTGGACCCCCTTTCCTCCCAAATCTGCAGGGCTCGCTCCCACACTTCACTCAAAGTCACTCCTTGGTTTGGCCTTCACTGAGCGCCCTCTCAGTCCTGGTCCCTCTCCTCTGCTTTCCTTCCTTGTTTTTCTTCACAGCACCAGTCATTGTCTGACATTGTATCATTTATTATCTACATTGTGTCATTTATTGCCTCTATTTCTAGCTCCCTCATGCAAGGGCATGATTTCTTGTCCACTGTTGTAGCCCCAGTCCCTGGAATAGTGTCTGGCACCCTGTGGTGATCACAACGTTTTTTTGAATGAATGAACCTTCAGAGGCCAGACGCTGTTATCAGTGGAGTCTGCAGACCAGAAAACGGAGCCTCAGAGAGGTTAAGTGACTTGCCAAGGGTCACATCCCTAGTGGATATCAGAGGCAACAGACGCGTACTCCTAACAGCCGGCCCCTACCGAACCCACAGCCCCTCGGAGCTCCACCGATTTTCATAACAACCATAACATCTCTCCTCCACCTGAACGCAAGAGTTTCCACCTCTCCTCTTCCCGGAGCACCTACGACGTGCTAGATCCTTCCATACCTACTAAATTCTAAAATAATCATTGAGCACCTCACAGAGGTGCTCCTCACATCCAGTCGAATAACATGAACCAGAGCCAAGTCTAGCGCCTGGAACAAGCGCCAGGCCTAGCTCACATCCATTATCACAACAACCTCGTCAGGAAGGTGCGATCGGCAGTCCCTCCTGACGGGGGAGGAAACCAAGAGGTGAAGCCCTCATTCAAGGTCACGTGGCTAGGCAGTGACAGTGCTCCAACTCAAACCCGGGTCTGACTGACCCCAAAGCCGGTGCGGATATGGCCTGTGAAGTTCTTGGCAGCTTCAAACACCAACACCCGCTCCCGGGAGTTGGGAGCTGACTTGGCGCCAGGCCTCCCATCGTCACAACCATCCTTCCTGCTGGTGATCACTGTCCCCACATTGCTGGGGACAGATAGGAGAGGGCTCCAGATTCAGGACTGTCCTGCTCCCTGACCGACCCCTGACCTTTCTCTGGGACCAGGCTTCCCCCACCCCCCGGCTTTCCAGATCCCTTCCCCACAAATTCCTAAGGCCCCCGGCCCCTTCTTTGAGCTCTGGGCTCTCCCCCTTCTGGCACATCCCTCAAGCCCCCACTTTATAATGTCCCCTCCTTTCCAGGTCCCCAGCTGTCTCGGGTTCTCCCAAGACTCTCCACCTGCAAGGCCTCCCTTCTGTGCTCCTTGAGACCCTCTTTTCCCCTCAGTAAGCTCCCTAGCACCCTCTCCACTGCCCTCCATGTCTCCTAAGCAATCCTCCACGCTGGAGCCCCTCTATTCCTCACCACGGTCCCGCTACGGTCCCCCACCTTCCCATATCTCCGCCAGAAACCCCTGGGACTTTCTATCACTCCCAGGCCCTCTCTATGCACTAGACAGTGACCTATCTAGCCCCTTCCCCTCTATGACACCCCCTCACCCAGACCCTCAAGCCCGGCTCCATTAGTCCTCCGGGTCCCTTCTGGCCTCCTCCCACTCTATCGCTCCACAGGGTACCCCCCACCCAGGTATCTCCTTCCCTTTCTAGCCACATCAGGGATGCCTCTAACCCCATCGTTCAGACGACCCCCCAGCCTTTCTATCATTCCCAGGGGACACCTCTTCGCCCCCATCCCCGGGCCCTTACTAGCCTCCTCTCCTTTAAGACCCCCCCGGACGCCTCCAGGCACTCCGTGTCGTCACCCCCAGAGGCACTGTGACACCCTAAGCCCCTTCAGTCCCCCCACCCGAAGTTCCCCCCGCGGCCTCTCTATCCGCTCCCTCTATGACCGCCACGGCCTTCTCTCCCCCGGGCCCTTCTGTACCCCCCGAACCCCTCAATTCCGCGCGCCCCCCTCCAGCGTCCCCCGGCCGCGCTCTCACAGTTCCGGATGTCGGAGATGAACACCGCGAGCCCCCGCATCCCATCGCCCTTGGACACGGCCGGCATGATGGCGGTGGTGTCGGCTCCAGGCCTGGCCGGGCAGGGCACAGCGCAGCGGGGGCTGGCAGGCGGAGACCGGGAGGAAAGGACCCCAGGCAGCGCCGAGGAGCCGAGCCGGCCGCAGGGGGAGGGCGGGCTGGCAGGCGGGCGGGCGGGCAGGCCGCGGCTCCGCCCCCGGCCCCTCCCCTCCCTCCGCCGTCCTGAGATCTCAGCGTCTATTGGCTCGGAATACTGCCGCTCAGACCCTGCTCACCCCAGCTCCCTCTCTCATTGGCCGTTGGACAAAGGCACGCCGCTACGATTGGTCCAGCGCCCCGCTATTTCCGTTCGGGAGGGGGAAGGGGGCGTTGCCCGAGAGAAAGGCGGAGTTCTGTTACGTGCTGTGGGACTGCCCCCTCCGGCGCGGCCGAGTCGGATGCTGATTGGATCCGGCTGCTCTCCTGGAAGGGAGGGATTGACGTGAAGGAAGGCGGAGGAGCGGGCTTGAGGAGGCGGGACTTGCGTTTACGGGGACCAATGGGCGTGTAGATCGCCCCCGCAGGCGTCGCGGATTCGCCCGGCCTGTCCTACTCCCGCCCTCAATTGGGCGGTTGTGGGGGCGGGAGGAGGGCGCTGATCGCTAGAGAAGGAAAGAGAAGGGAGGTTGTCCCTCAGCTGGGCTGGGATAGGTGGAACGACGCCTGCAATTCCCTGCTGCAGAAAAGGGGTTGGGAGGGGCGAGAGAACATGAGGTATTGACTGCGCCAGCGTCTCTCTGTTCCCCTTTCTCCCAGCTCTCCTCCACCCCCGACTCCTTAAAACTTCTTCCAGGAAGACTTCCTTTCCCCCTCCTCCTCCCTTGTCTAGCGGCCAAGACATCAAGACCTAAGTTGTCAGGAGACCAAGAATCCCAGAGCGGAGGAAACAGTGATTCAAGTCTAGTCCCATTAAGCAGAGGATAAAACTGAGGTTCAGAGAGGCCGAGTGACTTGCCCAAGGTCACACAGCTCGGAAGTGGCAGAGCCGTAATTTAAACTATATTTTGGCCTTTAACCACTTTTCAATATACAGTGCCTTTTTCTTTTTTTTCTTTTTTTTTTTTTTTGCAACCATAACGCCATTATACAGATATCAAATCTAAATTGTGAGTCCCTCCTCCACCAGACTTGGAGCTCCCTCTCAGCGAGAATGGGACCTGATACTGAAGATGCCGGTTAAAAGGAAGGAATAGGTGAATCCGTTTTGTTTGGCCACCCACCTAAAGACCCTCTTTGCAAAGCTGGCTGGCTTTTGGGAAAGCAAAGCCTCCGCAAAACAACGTCCGGGGCTATTGAGAAATTTGGGGCAAAGGGAACTGGAAGAGTCCATTTCTGTCCGCTCCAGGAACTAAACCCCACCCACCCTTTTCTAATCTCAGAAGCCTAGTATTTTTGGAATGAGCCTTGGGGGAGCGTCCTGGATCCTGGGAACGTCCACTCTGAATCCTAGGGGGATGGGGATGAGGGCGAGAAGAGCCCGCCTTCTAGGTTCAATGGATCCGTCCGTTTGCGTTTTCAGTAATGGGGTTTGGGAAAGTCCATTCTGGATTCTAGGAGGACAGACATCGCTCAACTGTTTTAGTGACCAGGAGAGTCCATTCCTAATATGGGTTGGGGGGTGCTGTCTGCCCCTGAAGAACATAGAACAGCCCAATTAAAAACAACAACAAGAAAAATTATTAGGACTGGAGGTTGGGAAAAGTCGTTTTTGTGGAAGAGACATTAAGCGTTCCAAGGACTGGAGGAGTCCATTCATGACAAGGGAGGAATCACTTTCTCCCTGAGGATAACGCCGTTAAAATATGTATATTCGTAGTGGGGTTGCAACTAGTCCACTTTTTGAGGGAGGTGAAGAGAGACATCCAGAGTCCCAGGGACAGGCGAAGTCCGTGTCTAAGGAAGGGGGAAAGCCACCCTCTTCCGCGCCTCAACTCTCCACCTCTCTCCCACCCACCACCTTTAACCTTTCGCCCAGAGCCCACTTGGGTCCAGGTGGAGTCACCTCTGGGTTTTTGTTGTGGGGAGAAGGATGTCCTGATTCTAGATCCTGTCATGGGCGGGTGGGGCAACTCAGTCCTCTCCCAACCCCGTGTAGAGCCCATGAACTGGCCGAAACTTCATATTTAAGACTGGACCCGTAGCAAAGGCACTGTGAGGTGTAATGAGGAGTCAGGCAAGGCCGACTTAACCTTCTGGAAAGCCTGAGACTGTGTGATCCTGCGTGGGGGCGGATGTGGCGTCCCCCACAGGAGCTCGTGGGCTGACCCCTGTTGAATTAGAGCAGCGCCTGCCAATAGAAATACAGTGGGAGCCACATTTATAATTTTCCACTTACTCCAGCTACGTTAAAAAGAAAAAGTAAAATTAATTTTAATAATATATTTTATCTGATCCAATATACCCAAATATTATCATTTCAACGTATTTGACATTATTTTCCTAAGTCTTTGAAATCTGGCATTTTATACTTATAGCACATCTCAGTTGAGACTCCCGTTGCAAGCACTCACTACCCATAGGCCATCGATAGTGGCTGTGATATTGGACAGCATAGAATTACAAGACCGGATTTGAACAAGAACATTCTGGAACCCAGGGGCTGACCCACTGCTAAGTTATGACCAGGCCATGAACGAGTCCACATTTGGGGGTATAAATGAAGTTTGGGCAAATCTTTTTCGGTTTTAAGATGGAGCATTAATAGGGAACCCCAGAAGCCCATGGAGGAATTCATGGGTTGAAGCACCAATAGCTTCTAAGACTTTGACCTGAGCAAATCAACTCTTGGTTTTTCTCCAGAAAAACTAGACTCATCTCCAGTCTTCCCATTTTGGCTAATGGGCCCTCCATCAATCACCCAGGCAATCTTGCCAGACCCCTCCCTGTCCCTTACCCCAAACCAGCACTGGAACACATCCTGAAGCAGGTCCCCTCCCTCTGCCACTGCCTCACCCATGCAGGTCACCACCATCTCTTGCCTGGAACCTTGCAGCGAAGTGATATCCCTTGCCCCTCTCCCTGCTTCCATCCTGGCCCCCACAGTCCATTCTCCACTCGCACTTAAGGAGCTTTTTGCAACATCCATCAGCTATGTCCTTCCCCAGCTAAAACGCTCCAGCTACACTGTCCTCCTCTTGGCCACTCAGACCCTGCAGACTCATTCCTGCCTCCTGCCCGCCCCAGCTTTCCCCATGGCTGGCTCCCCCTCATCCCTCAGGTCTCAGTATAATGTCCCCTCTTTGGAAAGAACTTCTGGATTTACGGATTTCAAGTAACCTCTCCCTGTCATACTCGAACACGTCATCCAGTATTTGTTAAAATGTGTTACAGAAATTTTCAAATATTCTCTAAGACGGAAGGGTGTAATGCACCCCCATAGACCCAGCTCCAAGTTTCAACTTAGGACCTTTACCGTTTCACCTGTAACCTCCTCCACTTCACTCCGCCACCC
The DNA here is from genome assembly GCA_031878705.1 of Tapirus indicus. Classification (NCBI taxonomy): domain Eukaryota; kingdom Metazoa; phylum Chordata; class Mammalia; order Perissodactyla; family Tapiridae; genus Tapirus; species Tapirus indicus. The sequence goes on along the minus strand of CM062926.1, from coordinate 23,711,106 downwards.
CCACTGGATAATTTTAAAGCAAGCCCCCCTCATCATACCATTTCTTCCCCATCACCTAGTTTCTTCCCCAACATTTTACTATGAAAATTTCTAAATATTCAGAAAGTCAAAACGTCTGTCCAGTGAACACCCATATACCCCCTCACATCAGTCCTCCCGTTAATATGTCACTTCACTTGCTTTATGGAATGTTTGTCCCTCCAGCCTTCCCTCCCTCCATCCATCAATATGCCTTGTGTTTTTGATGCATTCAGAGTAAGTGGCAGACGGCATTTTTCACAGTAGCCAAGATATGGAAAGAACCTAAATGCCCATCAATGGGTGAATGGATGAAAAAGTGTGGGACATATAAGCAGTGGAATATTATTCAGCCATGAGAAAGGAGGCTATCCTCCCATTTGTGACATGGAGGGACATTGAGCACATTTATGTTAAGTGAGATACATCAGACAGAGGAAGACAAGTACTGTATGATCTCACTTATACACAGAATCTAATAAAAATGGAATTTTTAATTTATTTTATTTTTATTTATTTATTTTATTTTATTTTTGTGTGTGTGTGAGGAAGACCAGCCCTGAGCTAACATCCGTTGTCAATCCTCCTCTTTTTTGCTGAGGAAGACTGGCCCTGGGCTAACATCCATGCCCATCTTCCTCTCAAGCAGTGCGTCAGCAGGCTCCCGGGATCTGAACCCATGAATCCTGGGCTGCCAAAGTGTGAACTAAACCGCTGCACCACTGGGCCAGCCCCCCAAACTGGAATTTTTTAAGTGTTGGTTATGTTGGCAAACACAAACACAAGTTCGTTTATGCCCTGCACAGGAGGGCCAATAACTGGAATGCCAGGCTTGTGGCAAGGAAAGAGGTTTATTATCGAAAGGCAGCCAGACAAGGAGATGGGAGTTAAAACTCAGGTCCAACTCCTTGAAGGGAAAAAGGCAGGGGTTTTTATGTGCAGTTTTAGGTAGGGGAGGGAGGGCATGTGGCCTTGCTGGTTAGTGTCTTCCCACCAGCCTGCACTTGGCCTTGAAGACTGAATTTCTTTTCCCTTGACTGGACTTTTCTGGTTAGTTTTCCTCTTCAGCCTGTGTTTGGCCTTATGAGGCTGAATCTTGACGTCTGGACCTTGACTTCTTAGGAAAGACAGCTCACCCATATACTAAGGAGGGACAGAAAGACCTGGTAAGTTTTGAACAACAGTTGATTATGCTGAGTTTGCACAGCTGCAGTCAGCAAAACTTATCTCCAAGTTTTTTTTTTCTTCTTTTAGCCCAGGGAAGATTTTTTAACTCCTTTGTTCTCGGTTTCAGTTATCAGGGGATGGGGGATGGGGTGATAAGATTGATGCTGCTTAAGGGTACAGACGTGTAACAGGTGGTGAATAAACCATAGAGATTTAATGCACAGTGTAATGAATGAAGATAACCATATTGTACTACAATTATGTGATGTGATAAATATCGCTACAATGGCAATCATCTTACAATATATAAATGGATCAAAGTAACACGTGGCATGCCTTAAATTTACATAATGTTATATGTCAAATTTATTCAATTTAAAAAATCAAAACCAAAAAAACAAAGTCAGTGGCCGACATCAGTACACTTCATCTGTGTTGTGGGTTGAATTGGGTCCCTCAAAGGATGTTCCAGTCCTCACCCCCAATACCTGTGAATCTGACCTTATTTGGAATTAGGATCCGTGCAGATGATCAAGTTAAGATGAGATCATTTGGGAGTGGGCCCTAATCAAATATGACCGGGGTCTTTACAAGGGGGAAATTTGGACACAGAGATAGACACGTCCGGAGAGAAGATAATGTGAAGACAGGGAGAAGATGGCCGTCTACAAGCCAAGGAATGCTTATGGATGCGAGAAGCCGCGAGAGAAGCCTGGAACAGATTCTGCCTCCCAGCCTCAGAAGGAAGCAACCCTGCTGACACCTTGATTTTGCATCTCTGGCCTCCAGAACTGTGCAACAGTAAATGTCTGTGGTTGAAGCCACCAAGTCTGTGGTCCTTTGTTACCGCAGCCCCAAGACACTAACACAAGCCCAAATACTTCAATATATACATCAGTAACTCTACTTCAAGCTTTGTTTAGATTCTTCCTCTTCCTCTTCCTCTTCTTCCTCTTCCTCTTCTCCTTCTCCTTCTCCTCCTTCTCCTCCTTCTCCTCCTCCTCCTCCTTCTCCTTCTCCTCCTCCTCCTCCTTCTCCTTCTCCTTCTCCTTCTCCTCCTTCTCCTTCTTCTCCTCCTCCTCCTTCTCCTTCTCCTTCTTCTCCTTCTCCTCCTTCTCCTCCTTCTCCTTCTCCTCCTTCTCCTTCTCCTTCTCCTCCTTCTCCTTCTCCTTCTCCTCCTTCTCCTTCTCCTCTTCCTCCTCCTCCTCCTCCTTCTTCTTCTTCTTTCTTCTTCTTCTAAAATTGGCCCTGAGCTAACATCTGTTGCCAATCTTCCTCTTTTTGTTTGAGGAAAATCGTCCCTGAGCTAACATCTGTGTCAATCTTCCTCTACTTTGTATGTGGGACGCTGCCACAGCATGGCTTGATGAGCAGTGTGGAGGTCCGCACCCAGGATCCAAACCTGTGAACCCCGGGCCACTGAAGCAGAGCACATGAACTTAACTGCTACACCACTGGGCTGGCCTCTAGATTCTTTTTAACAGGCAAAATTCACACACAATGAAAGGCTCAACTCCCAGGTACACAAATCGATGAGCGTTGACAAATGCATGTACCACCATCACCCAGTTCTGATTCCCTTTATATCACTGACTGATATCTGGTATTTTTCATTTGTTTCTCTCTATTGCCTGCTCCCCCAAGCCCCCCATAGAATGTAAATCGTCCAGGGCTGGGACTCAATCTTCATTCATCACCATCCCCCAGATCCTGGAAAAGTGACAAATCCAGGGTATCACATGAAGAATCAAATGTGAATGTTGAGGGCCGGTGACCCCACAGTTGGTCTCAGGGAGAGGGAAGTTTGACCTCTCCCAAGGACCAGTGGGCCCATCCATGGTAAGTTCTGGACTAGGATGAGTCCATTGTGGTTCTGAAGGGGGGACTTATCGGGGTAGAACTAGAATCTTGGACAAGAGGAGTCCACTGAGACCCTCTGGGGGAACATGCTAACCCAGCACCTCTCCCTGCCTGTGCCCCCCCCACCACGATGGGGCCCAGTGGTTGGGTCCTTTATGAGGCAGGCTTGTGGGGACAGGAACTTTGAGGGTCAGTGGTCAGAGTAGGTGGAGAGTCTCAGAGGAAGGAGCCCCTGGGAGCAGGGCCCCCGCATGCCATGGCGAGCGTGGTGGTAAAGACCATCTGGCAGTCCAAAGAGATCCATGAGGCCGGGGACCCCCCCGCGGGGGTCGAGGGCCACTCCCAGCTGGTCCCTGAGGCTCCCGGGGGAGGGACCAGCCCAGCCAAGGGGATCTCGAAGAAAAAGAAGGCCGTGTCGTTCCACGGGTGGGTTTGTCACACCCTCTCGGGGACGGTCCTAGAGCCCAGCACTGCCTCCGACAGAGAAGGAGTCCTACCGTGGGTGCTGGAGGAAGGGGAGGGGGAGGAGAGGAGGGACAGGTGAGAGGGCAAGGTGGAAGAGAAATAAAGAGTGTGGGAGGTAGAGAGGAAGAAGGTAGTGGAGCTGGAGAAAGGGAGGAAAAATTCAGTGGGGAAGGAAAAAGTCAGGAGAAGGCAGGGGAATGGAGGAGGAAGAAGAAAGTAGGCAACAGAGTGAAGAAGGAGGAAGAAAGTAGGCAGCGAGGATGGAGGAGGAAGACAGTGGGCAGCGGGGATGGAGGAGGAAGACAGTGGGCAGCGGGGATGGAGGAGGAAGACAGTGGGCAGCGGGGATGGAGGAGGAAGACAGGGGGCAGCGGGGATGGAGGAGGAAGACGGGGGGCAGCGGGGATGGAGGAGGAAGACAGTGGGCAGCGGGGATGGAGGAGGAAGACGGGGGGCAGCGGGGATGGAGGAGGAAGAAAGGGGGCAGCGGGGATGGAGGAGGAAGAAAGGGGGCAGCGGGGATGGAGGAGGAAGACAGTGGGCAGCGGGGATGGAGGAGGAAGACAGGGGGCAGCGGGGATGGAGGAGGAAGAAAGGGGGCAGCGGGGATGGAGGAGGAAGACAGTGGGCAGCGGGGATGGAGTCTAGAGAGAGTAAGGCTATGGAGATAGGGAGGCAGGTGGGGCCGTCCCCCAGTGGGGCTGCATCTTGACCCTCCTGCCTGTTTCTCCTCCCCAGGGTGGAGCCTCGGATGTCCCATGAGCCAATGCACTGGTGCCTGAACCTCAAAAGGTCATCGGCCTGCACCAATGTGTCACTGCTCAACCTGGCCGCCATGGAGCCTGCCGACTCCTCGGGGACAGACTCAACCACGGAGGACAGCAGCCTGCTGGCCCTGCCTGTGCCCCCTGCCTCCCCCACCCCAACCTGGGCTCCAGATGACCCAGACATCACAGAAATACTGGTGAGGGGCCCCTGGCTAGGGAAGACAAGGGTCCTCACCCTGGTGGCAGGCAAATACTGAGGATGGGGAGTAGTCGTCTTGATTTGGAAGAAGGTTCTAGTCACCCTTCGAGGCCCAGAAGAGCAACCACCCATGAATCTGTTCCATCCTGGGTAAATGATGCCTGCTGCCTGGGAGTTGGTCTTTAGCTCATTCAGTCACTTCCAAATGTCCTGGGTGAGGCTGGGATCACAGAGAGGAGTCAGGCCAGGTCCCTGCCCTGGAGAAACTCCCAGTCTGGTGGGGGCGACAGACACAGACTGGAGCGATAAATTCCATAATGGAGGTAACACTGGGGAGCTCAGAAAAGGGCCCCTCACATCAGGCTAGGGGTGTCAGGGAAAGCTTCCTGGAGGGCAGTGTTGAAACTGGGCTTTGACGGATGAGTAGGAGTTCTCTGAGGGGAATCACCTAAGAATCTGGGGCAAAACTGGGAGGTGTTCCAGGAGCTTCAGTTTTCCTGTCTGTAAAATGGAAATGCATGTGTTTGTGCTTTCAACAAATGTTTCTTAAATGCCTACGATGGGCCAGGCACTGGTCTAGGAGCAGGAAATATAGCAGGACCCAAGAGAGAGTTCTGGATATAACTGTACCAACTTCATGAAGTTGTCATGACAATGACGTGCAGTTCATTCACGTAACATGCTTAGCACAGTCGCCAGCTGTGAGCACAGAACAAGTGTTGGTTGTCATTGCTGTCACTGTTATTTATTCCCATTTCACAGATGAGATATTGAGCCCCAAAAGGTTAATAGCATAACCCAACATCATGCCACTTGTAAGTAGTGGAGCCAGGCTTAGGAGTCGGGGTTGGGGGCACCCTGCATTGATGAGGGCAGTAGAGGTTACTGTGGGAGCCCTGAAGAGGAAGGCCATGGCTAGCTGGGCCAAGAAAGCTTTCCAGAAAAGGCAACACACAAGCTGGATCTTGAAGATAAGAAAAGCATTCTCCAGGCAGAAGACAGGGAAGGGTGTTCCAGCTAGTTGGAACAGCATGTGCAAAAGGCCAGGGGTTGAAAAGAGCCCGGAGAAGGGGTGTAACTGCTGGTAGGTTCCAGTGGCTGGAGTGTGGTGTGTGAGAGAGATGAGGCTGGGGGGGAGGGTGGGTAGAGGCCACAGATGCTGAGAAGTGTAGGCGTTCTCCTAAGGGCAATGGGGAGCCACTGAGGGTTCATGGGCGGGGAAGAGGAGCAGCGTGAGGGTCTTGGCTCCATTCCCATTTACTGAGCCGCTACTCTGTGCCAGGCTCTGTGCCGCATCCCTGTGGTGGAGATCTTGTTTTCCTCTCTTAGAAGTTCTGTGGGGGAAAAGGAATAATTACCAGTTTAGAGATGAAAACAAAAATAACTGAGCTATAGAGAGGTGGAGTGACCTCTGCAAGGTCGGAGAGCTTGTAAGAAGCAGGGCCAGGATTAGAAGCCTGGTGGGTGTGATGCTAAAGCGAAAGTCCTTTCTTTCCCTGGAAGACTCCTCTGAGGCTGGGTGGGAGACATCTGGAGGGGAGAGACTGGAGACAGGGAGGCCAGAGAGGAGGCTGGGTGAGGGTCCAGGGTAACAGGACCAGACGGAGAGAAGGGAACAGGGCAGAGAGCCCCAGTGGGATGGGGGCCCGGGAGACATCTCCCCCCGCAGCAGAACAGTTTTCTCCCCCTCGCTGTGAGCATCGCTCAGGCAGCACATACAGAGGTCTGCTCCCACCAGAGCTGTTTCTGAGTCACGTCCCCCAGCGGATTGTGATGCCTGGGAAAGAGCCCTGGGCATCTGGGATCAAGGCCTGATGCAGCCATGAGCTTGCTGTGGAGCAGCGGGGAGCAGTGGCCTCTGCAGGGCTTCAGGTTCCTTCTCCGAGAAACGGAAAAAGTAATGACAGCTCACACCTCGGGGTGTGTGTAGGTGGAGAGAGAAGGTGAACAGCAAGAGCACATACCAGCACTCAGCAGCTGAGCTACATCAGGGGAGAATGCTGGAGACGGGCAGAGAGGAGGGACTGGAAACCCAGAAAGAGAGGGGAACAGAGACCCAGAGAGAGGGGGACAGGGTCCCAGAGAGAGGGGGACAGAGATCCAGAGAGAGGGGGACAGAGACCCAGAGAGAGGGGGACAGAGACCCAGAGAGAGGGGGACAGAGACCCAGAGAGAGGGGGACAGAGACCCAGAGAGAGGGGGACAGAGACCCTGAGGGAGGGGGACAGAGATCCAGAGAGAGGGGGACAGGGGCCCAGAGAGAGGGGGACAGAGATCCAGAGAGAGGGGGACAGAGACCCAGAGAGAGGGGGACAGAGATCCAGAGAGAGGGGGACAGAGATCCAGAGAGAGGGGGACAGGGGCCCAGAGAGAGGGGGACAGAGATCCAGAGAGAGGGGGACAGAGACCCAGAGAGAGGGGAACAGAGATCCAGAGAGAGGGGGACAGAGACCCAGAGAGAGGGGGACAGAGACCCAGAGAGAGGGGGACAGAGACCCTGAGAGAGGGGGACAGAGATCCAGAGAGAGGGGGACAGGGGCCCAGAGAGAGGGGGACAGAGATCCAGAGAGAGGGGGACAGAGACCCAGAGAGAGGGGACAGGGGCCCAGAGAGAGGGGGACAGAGACCCTGAGAGAGGGGAACAGAGATCCAGAGAGAGGGGGACAGAGACCCAGAGAGAGGGGGACAGAGACCCAGAGAGAGGGGGACAGAGACCCTGAGAGAGGGGGACAGAGATCCAGAGAGAGGGGGACAGGGGCCCAGAGAGAGGGGGACAGAGATCCAGAGAGAGGGGAACAGAGACCCAGAGAGAGGGGGACAGAGACCCTGAGAGAGGGGGACAGGGACCCAGAGAGGAAAGGGGCAGACGCCAGAGAGAGAGGAAGGACAGAGAGTAGAGAGGGAGGGAGGAGAGCCAGGGACGATGGAGACCCTAGTTCAGAGAGTGACACATCCCAGCTTGGATGGAGAGAGCGGGAGAATGGTGAAGCAGACAGCTTTGACTCCTGTCTTAAGCTATGACATCTTTATGAGGCCAAAGGATGCAAATGGGGAGATGGTACTGCCTTTTGGGGAAGGTCAGTAAATCAACACAAAGATGGACAGGACAGGTCTTCTGACCTGTTTGCCACATGTCCTGCTGTCTTCAGATTTCCCTGAGGCTGCGGTGAGGTCTTGGTGCTAAGCCCTTTCCTGAGAGATCCTGTCCTGTTGTCATTACTTTTAACGATGCTGACACTAACCACTGTGCTTGACTTATTGATCATATCATCTTGTTGACCCTTCCTCACTGCCATCTGAGCAAGGTATCATCATTCCCATTTTATGAGAAAGGAAACTGAGGCAGGCTTGGAACGGGGAATTGGATTGCCCAGTTGCACGGCATGTGGGTGGTGGAGGAGGGGTTTGTCCCCAAGTCTCTGGCCCCCCCCCCATCATCATGCCATTCACTTTTCAGCCAAGGATGACAGGCTCTGCCTGCACCATTCCCCAGATTTGCTCTCAGTGAAGCTAAATCTCACCTCCAGCAACCCCAGATGCCCTTTCTCTTTTTCAAAGAAATATTGACCAAGGGCCTTCCTGGGCCAGCCCATCTTTCTGCCAACAGCAGTCCTATGAAGGTAGCTGTTAGTCCCATATCCATTTTACATGTAGGAAAACAGAGGCACCGAGAGCTGAAGTCCCCTCCCTGAGGTCATACAGCAAGTAAGTGAGAGAATTAAGTTGACCCCAGGACCTGCTTTCCTCATTTCCTAGAACAGCCACCTACAGGAAACTCAAGACCTTCTGGGTCTTCAGTTTCAAAATATCACTTTGTGTTTCGGTTAGCTATTGCTGTGAAACAAATTATCCCCAAACTTAAAACAACAAACCTGGGGTGGCTTAGCTGAGTGGTTCTGGCTTAGGGTCTCTCACGGGGTTGTGGTCAAGATTTTGGCAGGGGCTGCAGTCATCTGAAGGCTTGACTGGGGCTGGAGGTTGGACTTCCAAGATGGCGCATTCACATGGCTCTTGGCTGGAGGCCTCAGTTCCTCACCACGTTGTCCTCTCCATAAATGACTGCTTATGACATGGCAGCTGTCATTCCTCAGAGCAAGAGAGAGCAAGCAGGAAGCCACAGTTCCTTGCATGAACTAGTCTCTTAAGTCACACACCACTACCTCTGCCTTATTCTATTTTACTGGGTATGAGTCACTAAGTCCAGCCCATACTCAAGTGACAGGAATAAGACTCCACATTTTTGAGGAGCATCAAAGAATTTATGGACATATTTTAAACCACCATAGTTTTGTGGAGTTTTGTTTTTTGTTTTGTTTTGTTTTGTTTTTTTTTGTAGATGCCTTTCCTCAGGATGAGGAAGTTCCCTTCTATTTCTAGTTTGTTGAGTGTTTTTATCATGAAAAGGTGTTGGATTTTGTCAAATGCTTTTTCTCTATCGACATGATCGTGCATTTTTTCCCTTTATTCTATTAATATGGCATGTTATATTGATTAATTTTCATGTGTTGAACCAACCTTGCATTCCTGGGATAAATTCTACTTGGTTATGGTGTATAACCTTTGTATATGCTGCTGAATTTGGTTTTCCAGTATTTTGTTGAGGAGTTTTTGGCTGTTAGAAGGGATATTGGTCTGTAGTTTTATTTTCTTTAGTTTTAGTATCAGGATAACACTGGCTTCATAGAATAAGTTAGGAACTGTTTCCTCTTCCTCTATTTTTTTGGAAGAGTTTGAGATGGATTGGCAGCAATTCTTTTTTTAATGATTGGTAGAATTCACCAGTGAAGCCATCTGGTTCTGGGCTTTTCTTTGTTTGAAGTTTTTTGATTACTAACTCAATCTCTTTACTCATCATGGGTCTATTCAGATGTCCTAGTTCTTTTTGAGCCAGTTTTGGTAGTTTCCATTTTTCAAGGAATTTTTCCATTTCATCTACTGTCAACTTAAAAAGTAAATTTGCCTGTTATTTTATCTCAAAATGAGTTTATTCAGGAATAGCCAAAAGAATTGCAATTCAGGATTGCATGCTATGGCAAACCATAGGCAAATCCAGAAAAGAAAGGAGGGGAGCTGCCTTTATAGAGAAAGAGGAGTAGGGAGGGGCTGTTCTAAACAAAGTACATTGGGGGATAGTACCAGTTCAGGGAGGCAATGGCTTCTCATTGGCTGAACTGTGGCATTTCTCATTGGCTGGGATGTTGCTGGGTGGGGAGAGAAATCTTCCTTCAGTAGTGAAATAGTTTTACTTCCTGTACAAGATGCAAGTGTCTGTCTCTTCCTGTTTGGTGTAATTGACAATGTGTGATGGAGGTGAGAGCTCCCCCTACAGGCCTTCCCCACTCCAATTTAGTTAAGGTTTCTTTTATTAATTTCCACACTAGGTTATCAAATTTGATGGCATACAATTGTTCATAGCATTCCCTTATAATCCTTTTTCTTTCCACAAGATAGGTAATAGTGTCCCCCTCTTTCCTTCCTGATTTTAGTAATTTGAGTCTTCTTTTTTTGTGGTCAGTCTAAAGATTTATCAATTTTATTGATCTTTCAAAAAACCAACTTCTGGTTTTGTTGATTTTATCATTTTTTTCTATTCTCTATTTCACTTTTTTCCACTCTAATCTTTATATTTCCTTCCTCCTGCCCGCCCTGGGTTTAGTTTGCTCTTCTTTTTCTAGTTTCTTAAGGTGGAAGGTTCGGTTATTGACTTTGAGTTTTTCTTCTCTTCTGACGTAGGTGTTTGCAGCTCTAAATTTCCCTCAAAACATTGCTTTTGCTGCATCCCATAAGTTTTGGTATGTTGTGTTTTCATTTTCCTTCATCCCAAAGTATTTTATAATTTCTCTTGTGATTTCTTCTTCTACCCATTGGTTGTTTATCAGTGTATTGTTTAATTTCCATACATTTGTGATCTTCCCAAATTTCTTTCTGCTATTGATGGCTAATTTCATTCTGCTGAGGTATCAAGGCCAGGAAACATACTTTGTATGATCTCAATCCTTTTAAATTTATAGAGACTCATTTTGTGACTTAATATGTGGTCCATCCTGGACGATATGGAGCATATTTCATGTGCACTTGAGAAGAATGTGTATTCTGTTGTTGGGTGGAGTGTCCTATAGATGTTTGTTAGGTCTGGTTGGTTTATAGTGTCATTCAAGTCTTCAATGTCCTTTCTGATCTTGTCTCTAGTTATTCTACTCATTATTGAAAGCCAGGTGTTGAAGCATCCAGTGATTACTCTTGAATTGTCGATTTCTCCCTTTAATTATGTCGGTTTTTGCTTCATGTGTTTTGAAGCCCTGTTAGGTGCATGTATATTTATTATCATTATATCTTCTCAATGACTTGACTCTTACACTTTTTGCCAGTTTTTTCATCGTTTTTAGGGAGGGGTGGAATTCCGGGGTTCCTGACTCCACCATTTTGTTGATGTCACCTCAATACAGTATTTCTTATCACACTTGTCCTCCAGAGCAATCATGCAAGAAAGGTGATGTTGTCCCCACCTTACAACAGAGGAAACTTGTTCTCTTTCCTCTTTGTGTATTAGTTCAGCAATGGAAAGAAACCAAAACAACTGGTTTAAGCAGGGTAGTTTACTTCTCACATAAAAGTCTCAACAAGTAGAACAGGTCTGCTCTTCAAATGCAGCAAGTTGCAGGCTCCTGTGTTCTGGTAGCTCAGCTATTAAGTCACAAGTTTGTCTGATGTAACAAAAAGACACAAAAGAGCATAGCATAAACAAGATGGAAAACGTTCTCCCTCACACGTAAAAGTTTTCATAAGTGGTTGGAGTTGAGTATGGTGGCTCCACAGTGTTGAGGATTCGGGCTTCTTCTATCTTGTGTCCTCCATCTCGCGGTCCAAGATGGCTGCTCCGGCTTTAGCCATCAGTTCTGCATTCCAGCCAGCAGAGAGAGGGGGAAGTTCTCCCTCCTTTCCTTTATTAAAGGCATGACTTGGAAATTGCCTACGTTATTTCCACTCACATTCCATTGGCCAGAACCTAGTCACATGGCCACACCTACCTGCAAGGGAGCCTGGGAAATGTAGTCTTTCCCAGTCACGTGCCAGGCTAACTCTTCTACAAATGTAGAAGAGCAGAGAGTGGATCCCGCCACATGCATTCCTCTTGAGCCACAGTTTGTTTGGCAGGAGTCACAAAGCATTTTATGGTGATATAAAGTAGCGATGATCAGAGGCCACACAGCATCATGGTTTAAAAGGCTCTGAGGATAAATTCTGACGAGGCCATCCCCTGTGCTGTGTACCTGGGAGTACAAGGGACATCCCTTCTCTGAGCCTTCTTTGCTTCACTTGCAAAATGGGCCAAATAACCTCAAGAGGAGTGGTTTTGAGGAAAAAAAGGGAAAATGTGTGTAACAGCTTGTGCTGATGCCTAGTGAGTGCTTACATATGGAAAGTGAGTTATCTTTAGAATTCCCCAGTGCCTGGGAAGAAAGACAGGCATTTTTATCTCAGTGTTTGGTTGAGACCATCTTTCTTCCCCCACATGTCTGAACGCCCCCTCCCACCAACTCCCTCCCAGATCCTACTTATTTTTCTTCCCATTCACCAAGCAAAAAGTGAGTCCACTCCCTGGTTTTATGGAGCAGGAATACCAAGAATCAGAGAGGTGCAGCCCTGGCCCAAAGGCACACAGCCATTCCAGGGCAGAATCAAGGTGGAAACCCAGCCTCTACCCACTTCTAGACTTTTTCCTGGGCTGGGGTTTGCTCCCACACACCCACTGACCCACTTGTGTCCCATTCTTCCCCAGAGTGGGGTCAACAGTGGATTAGTCCGTGCCAAAGACTCCATCACCAGCTTGAAGGAAAAGACCACCAGGGTTAACCAGCACGTGCAGACGCTGCAGGTGTGAGAAACCCCCTCCAACACCTCCTCTTTCTCCAGGGCTGTGTTCCCCTCTTAGAATCTTCCTCCAACTCAATGCACCCATAGCCCAGTTGGGGAGGTTGAGGCTCAGAAGGGAAAGGGACCTTCCCAGTCCCAGCCTCTCCTCCCCACGGGGTGTCCCCTTGTGGCCTCAGCTAACCCCTTCTTTCTTCCGTGCTCAGAGTGAGTGTTCTGTGCTGAGTGAGAATCTAGAGAGAAGGCGGCAAGAGGCGGAAGAACTGGAAGGGTACTGTAGTCAACTCAAGGTGGGCCGCCAGGGGGCAGGAGTGGGGTGGGGAGAAGGGAGTGGCAGTAGGAAGAGGGTGGGAGGAAGTGGGAGGAACCGAGTGGTGGACCTGAAAGAGGTGGGAGGAAGTAGAAGAGTAGCACCGGAGAGCTCTGAGGAAGCCATCCCTTTAGCCAAGAGAACGAGGCTGGTAAGGGGCAGACCCATAGCAGAAGGCAGATATTGGGAAAGAAGGGGGTGTGTCTTGTGCGCGGGGTTGGAGCCTATATGGAAAGAGAGAGGGTAAGGGTCAGGGGGCGGAACTGGAATGGGAAGGCAGGGCCCCCGCCCTGGTGTCCTGACCCAGGAGAACTGCCGGAAGGTAACCCGGTCGGTGGAAGATGCTGAAATAAAAACCAGCGTCCTGAAGCAGAACTCTGCGCTGCTGGAGGTAAGGGGAGTGGGGGGGGGGGGACCCTGGATTTGGGGAGGAGAACCAGATGCACTTGAATCAGATCTACCCATCTGAAGGTAGACTTCAGGAGGGACTTCCCGCCCTGCCACCGCCACCACCACACTGCCCGTTGTGTTCACACTCATACTTCTCTGTGCACAGTCACATTCAGGTCCCAGAGAGAGGGATTCGCGTCAGACTTCAAGTGGGAATGCCCGTCCTGCCCACATGCCCACTCATTTCCCGACAAAATGCTGGAAAACCTTCAGTTGTTCTTCCTCAAAAGGAGGGACTGGAATTTGACACCTTGGAGGATTGGAGTGGGGGTGGAGGGTTAGATGGAGACACAGAGGCAGGCATTCCAGACTAAAGTGAGCTGGACTCCGGCTAAGCTTCAGATGAGACATCCTTCCCTAATGACAGCAAGCGGGAGTCCATTTAGACTTCAAGGAGGACTTCCTAATATCCCCACATCCATTTACTTTCCAATCTCGAGGATTCATTAGGTGGATTTGGGGGCGGAGGTGGTCGTGGGAGGCAAGAGCCTGCACGCCGTAACCCTTGCCCTCCTTCCGCGCCCAGGAGAAGCTGCGCTACCTCCAGCATCAGCTGCAGGATGAGACGCCGCGGAGGCAAGAGGCCGAGCTGCAGGAGCTGGAGCAGAAGCTGGACGCCGGCCTCTCCCGGCACGGCCTGGGCCCCGCCGCCCAGCCCCCGGGCTGCTCAGGCCCTCCAGGGAGCCCCAAAGAACCCCCGCGGCCGCGCGGCCTGGCCCCAGGTGGCTGGGGGACGGGGCCCCGGGCAGGGGAGAGCCCCATCGTGAGCGAGCAGGAGCTGCAGAAGGTCTCAGCCGGCCTGGAGGAGCTGAGGTGAGTGGGATCCGGGGGTGGAGCCTCGAAGATCTTAGGGGACCGGGCCTAGGGGGTGGAGCCTCGAGGAGCCCAGGAGAGCGAGTTCTAGGGCAGGTGACCTGGAAGGGTAGGACTTCAAAGATCTGAATTTTGAGTATAGGGCTGGTGGGAGGGGGGTCCGCATCTGGTGAAACAGAGGTGGGCGGGTTTGGGGAGGGGGCAGGTCCTTGGAGGGTCCAAGTTCAGGGGGACAGGGTAGGAGTGAGCCAGGCCTTGAAGAAGCAGTGTCTGGAGGGGCTGATGTGGGGCTGGGGGGCAGGACGAGGGAAGGACCGGGATACCTGATAAGAGGGTAGAGGCCGGGTTCTGGAGGATTGGGAGGATTCCAAGAAATGGATAAGAGAGAATCTAGGGACTGGGGGAAGGGGGGGCGGACCCATGGGCGCGGTCTTGGCGGCAGGGCCGACGAGGGCGTGTCCAAACCCAGCCCTGACTGTTCCCGACCTCGGCCCCTCCAGGAGGGAGGTGTCCTCGCTGACCGCCCGGTGGCATCAGGAGGAGGGGGCGGTGCAGGAGGCCCTGCGGCTGCTCGGGGGCCTGGGCGGCAGGCTCGACAGCTTCCTGGGCCAGTGGGAGCGGGCGCAGCGCGAGCAGGCGCAGACTGCGCGGGGCCTGCAGGAGCTGCGGGGCCGCACGGACGAGCTGTGCACCATGTAAGGGCCAAGGCGAGCGCGCGGCGTGGGGGTGGGGGGCGGGCCCTTGAGGGAAAGGGGTGGGCCAATCAGCTGGGGCCGACACCGTATACTGACAGGAGGAAGCTCCAATCAGAGAGTAGGGAGGGGCGTGCCATTCCTAATAAGGACTGAGGGGCGGAGCCAATTAGAGAAGAGATTTGTTCCGTACCTTAAAAGGACAAAGGGAGGAGCCAAGTAGGAACAAGGATAGCCAATAAGAAAACAGGGAGGGGCAGTCCAGACCGTCAAACACAAAAGGAGGGGCCAATCAGAGCGGAGAGGGGCGAGGCAGGGCGGTACTGCAGACTAGATAGAGACCAAAGTGCTGGGCTGATAATGGGTGAAGCCTTGTGAAGATTCTACTGTTGGAGAGGCGACCTCCCAGCACTGGTTACTTTCACGCCTCAGGGTGGAGCGGTCAGCAGTGTCTGTGGCTTCGCTGAGGAGCGAACTGGAGGGGCTGGGCCCAGTGAAACCGATTCTGGAGGAGCTGGGACGGCAATTTCAGAGCTCTCGAAGAGGGTCTGACCTCTCTATGAACCTGGATCGGGCCCCCCAAGGCTCCTGTGCCCGCTGTGCCAGGTAAGGGGACGGGGCCCTGCTCCAGGTGCATTCTGGATCACGCTGACGACAGAACATTGAAGGAGGTGGGGCGTTGATGAGAGTGGGGTGGAGGTTCATTGTGGGAGACAGGGCATCCTGATGCGTGGTAGGACCGGCCAGTACTGCTACACTGGGGGAACCACGTTTCTTCCCTCCCCACAAGGTGAAGTCAGTGTCTTGTGGAACGCAAGAAAGACCTAATACATTTCGAGCATCCTGGATTTCCAGTGCATTGTGGGAAGGTTGGGATGTGGTCCTCGGTGGGAGGCAGTGTTTCTCAGTGCATTGTGGGGAAGATGAGGCCTTGGTGTTTTGGAGAGCCAAGAGATACCATGTTTGGTCCATATTAGGAAGGGGGGGACTTCCAATATAATTTGGGGTTAGGTTTAACTAGTGCATTGTGGGAAATGTGAGTTTTTGATGAACTGAGGGCTGTCTGTGCCCTTTGGGAGTGGGAATCCCCAGGCACTGTGGGAATTCCCCACGCTGTGGAAACCAAAGGATACCCGATGGCGCTGTAGGTTGGCCCCAGTGCATGGTGGGAAGGTTGCATGGGTGCATAATGGAAACGGGACCTGGGTGGAGGCTGGGTGGGTGGGCGTGGGGCATCTGGGAATGGAGTTGGTCCTAGGCATCTTTCACCTGGTAACTCCCCTCCTCCAGCCAGGGGCAGCAGTTGTCCACAGAGTCCTTGCAGCAGCTGCTGGAACGTGCGCTGACCCCGCTAGTGGACGAGGTGAAGCAAAGGGGCCTGGCTCCCGCCTGCCCCAGCTGCCAGAGGCTACACAAGAAGATTCTGGTACCAGGGACCATAGGCCACCATGCTCCACTTTTCTGTCAGGGCCAGGGGAGGGGAGCCCCGGGCACAAGGTTACTGGGAAGGGCTGAGCTGTGGGCAGCACATGTTGGGGGATCACTTGGCTCTGGCGCATTGAGGTGGGGGGAGGGGCGAGCAGTTTGGTCATTAGCAAGTCATAGGTCAATCATTATGGAACGTTGGGTGACGGACTTGGGCCCAAAGCATGATGGGACATTGGACCTGATGCATCGTGGGACACAGGAGACAGACACCAGTCTACAGCTTCATGGAATATATGCCTGATTTTCTATAGACCTTAAGAGAGGCAAGGCATTATATGGGGTCACTGAGGTCAGACAGGGGACCCAGCGAATATAGGTCAGAGTAAGCTAATGCATTATGGGAAGTGGAACCACAGCTCTTCATGGGGCATTGCACCACAGACCCAAGCCCAACACCTAATGGAACTTGAGGCCTATGTACATTCTGAAGCATAGAGATCTAATGTGTGATGGGATATTGGCCTGAGGTAAGATGGGATATAAGCTGTAGGGGGTGAGACAGACAAGTGAGGCAGTATGGGGCATGGATGTGGCAGAGCTACAAGACTAATACATGATAGCACATGGGGCCTGGTGCCTTGTGGGACATAGGGAGCCAGAGCACTATTATTGTGACAGAGATGCTGGCTAGTAGATAAGAAGTTGTGGGGGGGGGTCTTGTGAATTATGGGATGTAGAAGGTCAGTGCATGATGGGATGCTGGAGCCCAGACACGCATCACATGCATGATGGTTCATGGGCATTAGAGGACAATACGATAGATGCTGATTTAGTGCTTGCTGGGACGGAGAAGGCCAGTGCATTAGGGGACAGATGATGGGACAGACACAGGTTGAGCGCACAATGGAATTTGGAAGGCCAGTGCACTGTGGGATGCTGGGGCCAGTCTCGGGCTCGAGCCATGGTGGGATATCCTGGGGGAGGAACGCGGGCGCCATGGGACCCTGCCCCTTGCCCTCCGCGATCCAGCTCCCCCTCCGCCCCCAGCCCAGTCCGGCAAGCCCAGGCGCGCCTACACTCCTCTCCCCAGGAGCTGGAGCGCCAGGCCTTGGCCAAACACGTCAGGGCAGAGGCCCTGAGCTCCACCCTTCGGCTGGCCCAAGACGAAGCCTTGCGGGCCAAGAACTTGTTGCTGACGGACAAGATGAAGCCGGAGTGAGGAAGGAGGCTGAGGGCATGGGAGGAGGGTGAGGTCTTGGGGAAAGGGCCTGAGTCACCCCATCGTTCCACTCCAGACCCATGGCATCTGGCGCCACCAGCACCAACTCCCCACTGTCTGTCATTACAGGGAGAAGGGGGCCGCTCTGGACTATCTGCACTTGAAGATGTGCTCCCTCCACGATCAACTCAGCAACCTGCCACTTGAGGGTTCCACAGGGACAATGGGGGGAGGAAGTGGTGGGGGAACCCCCCCAAAACATGGGGGCCCAGCCCCTGAACAATAAATGGCCCCTCATGCTGGCATGAATTCTGTCTCCTTTTTGGCACCAAATGAGGGCTAGTAAATTGCACCCACCCCATGCAGCAGCCTCTGTGTTCCCTCTGACTCCGTCCTGAGCCAACAGGGTGTCATGGTTTCCAGAGAGGTGCTGATGATGGCCAAGTTCTTTGAAAAGGAGGTACGGGGTAGGAATAAGGTTCTGTGGTACAGTTTGGGCCTGTCGAGCCAACATTTTTTAGGATGATTTTTTTACTAGGTACTTGCCTATTGCTGTGTAAAAAAATTACTGCCCCCAAACTTAGCTGCCTAAAACAATAAACCTATATTATCTCAGTTTCTGAGGGCCAGGGATCTGGGAGTGGCTTAGCTGGCTGGTTCTGGCTCAGGGTCCTCTTGAAGTTGCAGTCAGGACATCAGCTGGGGCTGCAGTCATCTGAAGGCTTGACTGGGGCAGGAAGTTGCAGTTGCAAGATGGCGCACCCACATGGCTTTTGGCTGGAGGCCTCAGTTTCTCATGACAGCTGACTTCCCCCAGAGCAAGCAGTCTGAGAAAGAACAAACAGAAAGCTGCGCTGCACTGCCCTCAATGACCTGCTCACAAGTCTCTGAAGTTGCAAGCTGTCATTTTCCCTCTTTCTGTTCATTAGAATTGAGTCACTAAGTCCAGATCATACTCAAGGAGTGTGTCAAAGAATTTGCAGATGTATTTGGAAGAGAATGTCAGTTTGTGGACATATTTTAAACCACAACAGTAATGCTCTTTTTAAACTTTTAACTGAAGAATAATATAAACAGAAAAGTTCACAGATTAAAAGTGTACAGCTCAGTGGATTATCAGGAAATGGACATATTCAGGTAACCACCCCCAAGATTTAGAAACTGCACCTTACTAGCATCCCCTGAATCCCCTCTTGTGCCCCCTCCCAGTCACTTCCCTTTCCTTCTATCCCAAAGGTAACCCCTATTCTTGTAACACCATTGCAATAAGGTAAGAAGAAAGAGTAGATGGATGAAGGAGGAAGGAGGAAGAAAAGTATCATTATTCCCAGATAGCATAATTATGCATATATAGAATCATAGAGAATCCAAGAGAATCTATCAAGTATTAAAAATCAGTGAGTTTAGCGAAGAAGCTGAATAAAAGGTGAATGTCAAAAAAATCAATTTATTTCTATATGCCAGTGATAAAAAGTTAGAAAATGAAAAAAATTTAAAGGTACTATTTCTAAGTAGCGTAAAACTAAAAAAATTCTAGGAATCTAATGAAAGATATGTCATGCTCTCCTCGGAAAACTCAAAAACATCATTGACAGGAGTTAAAGACCTCAATAAATGAGTTATACCATGTTCCTGGTTTATAAGATATTATTATAAAGACGTTGCTTCTCCCCGGTTGACTTATAGGTTCAAAGCTAGCAGATGTGAGATTTATTGATGTGACTTCATTGATACCCACAGGCGATGGGAACTGGGGGGTCTAAAATCCCTCAGGATGAATAATCATTCTCGTCTTACAGAGTGCTGTGGACTGTGTCTGTGCTCCCTGCCCCCATTCGTATGTTGAAGCCTTAATCCCAAATGTGATGATATTTGGAGATGGGGCCATTGGGAGCTAATTAGGTTTAGATGAGGTCATGAGGGTGGGTCCCCCATGACGGGATTAGTGCCTTTTTAGGAAAAGACACAATCTATCAATCAATCTCTCTCTTTTCCCACCACATGAGGATACAGCAAGAAGGCAGGGTCTCATCAAACACTAATGAGCCAGCACTTTGGTCTTGGACTTCCCAGCCTCCAGTGTGTGAGAAATAAATGTGTGCCATAAACCACTTAGTCGAAGCTATTGTGTTATAGGAGTCCCAACTGACTAAGACACAGAGGAAGGAATAGGTCCAGAGAGGATAAGTTTTTTACATAAGGATACATAGTTAATGAGTGAAAGAACCAGTATTGCAACATATTGCTCTACCCTCAAGCCCCTTTCACTTTCCTCCTAGAGACCAATGTATTCACGGCATAACTGTATTCAGTTTTCCACCTGCAAAGAGATCATCGGCTCATTAAAGCTCAGGCAGGTGAATGACCTGATCCCAGAATCCCAACTTCGGGATCTGTGTCCCAAGGCTGCTCTTGGCACCGAGAACAACGGTCTCAATCAAGACCCAACAGAAAAATAGCGACTAGTGTAAACATTTGAAATAGAATTTGACGTAGGGGATTGGTTGCACAGGTGATGGGAGACCTGAGGGGCCAAAAGAGGATGGCGAGGGAACTCAGAGATGAACACCAGCAGGAAGCAAACAGGAAGGAGCGAACCTTCTGCTTCTTCCAGGTTTCTACAGTCTCTTTGGTGCCCCCTATTGGCAGAGTCTAGCACAGCCGGTTGGCAAAGCCAAAGTGTGGTTTGCAGAGTCCTGGTGCCAGACTCACAAAGCCCAGTATTTAGGGGAGCAGATTTGAAGCCAAGAGATAATAGCTTAACAGTTGGCACACACAGCAATAGTACATGACAGGGACCAGTGACTACTGTAATCCAATTCCGCACCCCTAAGTCCCACATATATGGTTTGTTTCCAATTATTTTGTCGAGGTGATATTGGTTTATAATATTACGTAATTTCAGGTGTACATTATTATGTATCAGTTTCTGTATAGACTGCATCGCGCTCATCACCAATAGTCTGATTTTCATCCATCACCATACGTATGTGCCCCTTTACCCCTTTCGCCCCCCGCCACCCCTTCCCCTCTGGTAACCACTAATGTGTTCTCTTATCCGTGTGTTTGTTTATCTTCCACATATCAGTGAAATCATATGGGGTTTGTCTTTCTCTGTCTGGCTTCTTTTGCTTAACATAATACCCTCAAGGTCCATCCATGTTGTTGCAAATGGAATGATTTTGTCTTTTTTATAGCTGCATAGTATTCCATTGTATATATATACACATCTTCTTTATCCAATCATCAGTCAATGGACACTTGGGTTGCTATTCTGAATAATGCTGCAATGAACATTGCAGGTGTGTGAACAGGGGTGTGTAAATCTCTTTGAATTGTTGATTTCATGTTCTTTGGATAAATACCCAGTGGTGGGATATAAATACCCAGTGGCATAGCTGGATTGTACAGTATTTCTATTTTTAATTTTTTGAGAAATCTCCATACTGTTTTCCATAGTGGCTGCACCAGTTTGCATTCCCATTAGCAGTGTATGAGGATTCCCTTTTCTCCACATCCTCTCCAACATTTATTATTGTCTTGGTAATTATAGCCATTCTGACAGGTGTAAGGTGATCTCTCACTGTAGTTTTGATTTGCATTTCCCTGATGATTAGTGATATTGAACATCTTTTCATGTGCCTGTTGGTCATCTGTATATCTTCTTTGGAAAAATGTCTGTTCATGTCCTCTGCCCATTTTTTGGTTGGGTTGTTTGTTTTTGTTGTTGAGTTTTTCCCCATTGAGTTTGATATTAGCTGTGGGTTTGTCATATATGGCCTTTATTATGTTGAGGTATTTTCCTTCTATACCCATTTTATTGAGAATTTTTATCATATATGGATGTTGGATCTTGTCAAATGCTTTCTCTGCATCATTGAGATAATCGTATGATTTTTATTCTTCATTTTGTTAATGTGGCGTATCACGTTGATTGATTTGCGGATGTTGAACCATCCCTGTGTCCCCGGTATAAATCCCACTTGATCATGCTGTATGATCTTTTTGATGTATTGCTGTATTCGGTTTGCCAATATTTTGTTGAGGATTTTTGCGTCTATGTTCATCAGCGATATTGGCCTGTAGTTTTCCTTCTTTGTATTGTCCTTGTCTGGCTTTGGTATCAGGGTGATGTTGGCCTCGTAGAATGAGTTAGGAAGCATTCCGTCTTCTTCAATTTTTTGGAATAGTTTGAGAAGGATAGCTGCTAAATCTTCTTTGAATGTTTGGTAGAATTCTCCAGAGAAGCCATCTGGTCCTGGACTTTCATTTTTTGGGAGGTTTTTGATGACAGTTTCAATCTCCTTACTTGTGCTTGGTCTATTCAGATTCTCTATTTCTTCTTGACCAAATATATGTTCTAAGGAGTACTTAAATGCAGGAAAGACTATTTTCCTGGATAGCTAGTCTGAATGTTGTGCAGATATTAATTCTATCCAAATTACATCATGGTTTTAATGCAAATTCAATCAAAACTCCAATGAGTTTATTTTTTAAAGGATTTGATCCAATTATTCTAAAGGTCTTCTGAAGAAGTAAATATGGATGAGAGAAGCAAAGATTTTTTTTCTATAGATGAGTAATAAGATGGGTCTAAAGCCAATATATTAAAAGATAAGGTAACACTAATGAGTGTGATCCTTAAAGAAGATTAGAAAGATGATCAACATTAAAGCTTTATGTATAATAATATTTGACAAATATCTTATCATAAAGCAATGAAGAATAGTGAAATTATTCAAAATATTATTTTGGGGTTTGAAAGTATTTTTCTTCCCCTAATATCAAATATATGTTGTTTTTCCACACCAACTAATTCTCTCATTCTCTACCACCAACTAGGTGTCCAACAATTCAATTCAGTTTTGACACTAACTGTCCAGAGTCAGCCCAGACTCCACAAGTTAAAGGCTCAGTTCCACAAGACTGCCCCCCACTTCAGATGGGGTGCCCAGGCTACCCACATTTCCACCCAGCCAACTAGAAATTTGGGAGTTCCCATGACCCCTGTCTCTCAGGTCCAGTCATTTGCTAGAACAACTCACAAAACTCAGGAAAGCACTTTAGTTACTATTATTGGTTTATTATGATGGATACAACTCAGGAACAGCCAACTGGAAGAGATGCACAGGGCAAGGTACGAGGGAGGAGATGGGGAGCTTTCCTACCCCCTCTGGGCACGCCACCATCCCAGCACCTCCATGTGGTCACCAATTCAGAAGCTCTCTGAATCTTGTTGTTTAGGGATTTTTATGGAGGTTCCGTGACACGGGCAGGACTGATTAAATCAGTGGCTGCTAGTGATTGGAGTCTATCTCCAGCCCCTCTCTCGTCCCCAGATGTCAGGAGGTGGGGCTGGAAGTAGCAACATTCTGATCACAGCTTGTTCTTTCTGAGACCAGCCCCCCCCTTCAAGCTACCCAGAAGCCTTCAGCCAAGAGCCATCCCATTAGTATGCTCAAGACACTTCTGTCACTCAGGAGAATCCAAGCAATCTCCTTTCTGTAGGAATTCTTAGGAGCTTTGTGCCAAAGAAGGGAATCAGAATATGCTGTCCCAAAATATACCATTTTGGCATAAGGATCATTTTGAGCTGGAGGCAAATGAGAATCAACAGATGCAGAAAGAAGCCTTCTTGGATCTTCTCTTATCTGACTAAAAGCAGACATTTCTGAGAAATGAGGACTTCCATAAATCCCCTCCCAGGGGAGTTTTATGGCCATGAAGAAGATGGAAAGTTGGCACCAAGATAGTCTGCAAAAAACCTCTCTAAAATGACCCTTATCTTCCATTAGTTTCTTCCATATATTTCCTAGTCACTTTCCCACAGCTTACCACCCCTAGCCTAAAACTCTTTTTCTTTTATCATGTCACTTCCCCACAGTTTATTCTTTGTTAAAAAGGTATATAACTCTCAGGCTTATCCACTTCTTTGGATGTTCACTTTTCCCTGAAAGCCTCCATATACATACCTAAAAATAAACCTTTTCTCCTGCCTTTCTTTTATCAGTTTAATTTGCAGGGCCCCAGCCACTGAACATAAGAGGGTAGAGGAAAAAATGTTTTTTCCCTTCTCCTATACCAGGAGCTAAGGGCCAAGACTAAATATTTTTTACTATACCACAGGGTTATTGGTTGAAATATATAAAATTTAAATCGTCTTCTCATATATTACTCTAAAATAAATTCCAAATAAGTTTTAGGAAAAATAGAAGGAAATTGAAAAGAACTGTATTGGAGTAGGCACATTTAGGGTAGATCTGTGAAATTCATCAACCTCCTCCCTTGAAAAGTGTTACTCTCCACTGTGAATTGAATCGTGTCCCCCCAAAAAGATGTGTTAAAGTCCTAAGTCCTGGCACCTCAGAATGTGACCTTATTTGGAGGAAGAGTCTTTACAGAGGTGATCAAGTTAAAATGAGGTCATTAGGGTGAGCCCTAATCCAATGACCAGTGTCCTTGTAATAAAAGGGGAAATTTGGACCCAGACTCACAAGGAGAATGCCACGTGAAGATGAAGGCAGAGATTGGGGTGATGCTTCTACACAACAAGGGATGCCAAAGATTGCCAGCACCACCAGCAGCTGGGGGAGAGGCCTGGAACAGATTCTCCCTCACAGCCTCAGAAGGAGCCAACCCTCACGACACTTTGATCTCGGACTTCTAGCCTCCAGAGCTGTGAGACAATCAATGTCTGTTTAAACCACCCAATCCGAGGTACTTTGTAACAAAAGCCCCCGGAAATGAATATTCTCCTCCACTTCCGGGAGTAAGCCCTTGTGGCAATGTTTACATAGTAGTCAAAATTCAGCTGAAGGTAACGGAAGCCACTCTTGTTATTTGAAGCAGAAAGGATTTAATAAACACTGAAAATGTCAGGAAGGGTTGGAGAAGTGGACCCTGGGCTACAGCCCCCAGGAAAAACTCTCAGAACACTGTGAATCACCCTCCAGGGCACCTGTTACCTCCCATGATCATCTAGGTGGGAACTGGGGCGCTCCCCCTGGAGCAGGCGGCAGCAGGAACATACAAACTCAGGGGCTGTTGGGGTAGTCTGTCTCATTAGGGGCCCAATGAGCCGAAAATCCCAATGTTCACACTCACTGTAGGTCCCTCCCCTTCAATCTGGCCTCGTGACTTGCTTTAACCAATAGGATGTGGCGGAGGTGAAGCATGCCTGTTCCAGGTCTAAGCTTAAGAGGGTCTGGCAGCTCCATTTTTGTACCTTTGGGAGCCTTGGGCTGACACAGAACGAGTCAGGCTGCCCTGTTGCGGAGACTTCTGGAAAAGACCCCATGGAGAGGGAGAGTCCTGGCCAATCCACTTCCCGGCTGGCCCTCCAGCTCCACGCAGCCACGCCAGGGACCACTGCAGGATCCGGGAGCCCAGCCCAACCCAGGTTGTGGGATCGGAGCAAATGGAATGATTGGTTGGCTCTTAAAATTGTGGTAAAATATACATAACGTAAAATTTACCATTTTAACCATTTTTAAGTGTCCAGTTCAGCGACATTAATTACACTCACAATGTTGTGTAACCATCACCACTATCTATTTTTAGAACTTTCTATCATCCCAAACAGAAACTCTGTAACCATTCAACAAAACCTCCTCATTTCCCATTCCTCCCTCCTCCCAGCTCTTGACAACCACCAGGAACATCTTTTCATGTGCTTATTGGCCATTTGGGTCTCTTCTCTGGAGAAATGTCTATCAGGTCCTTGGCCCATTTTTGAATTGCATTGTTTCTTCATTGTTGAGTTATGAGTTCTGGATATTAACTCCTTATCAGATATATGACCTGCAAATATATTTTCCCGTTATGTGGATTGTCTTTTCACTCTGTTGACCGTGTCCTTTGATCCAGGAAGTTTTTAATTTTGATGTAGTCCAGTCCATCTATTTTTTCTTTTGTTGCCTGTGCTTTTGCTGTCATAGCAAAGAAATCATTTCCAAATCCAATGTCATGAAGCTTTTCCCCTATGTTTTAAGAGTTTTATAGTATTAGCTCTTACATTTAGGTCTTTGATCCATTCTGAGTTAATTTTTGTAGAGGGAATGGGGTAACGTAGGGGTCCGATTTTGTTCTTTTGCATGTGGATATCCAGTTTTCCCAACACCATTTGTCGAAAACACTGTCCTCTCCCCCATTGAATGGTCTTGGCACCCTTGTCAAAGATCACTTGACCCCATATGCAAGGGTTTATTTCTGGGCTTTCCATCCTATTCCATTGGACCATATGTCTGTTTTTATGCCAGTACCACACATTTTGATTACTGTAGCTTTATAATAAGTTTTGAAATCAGGAAGTATGAGGTCTCCAACTTTATTCTTCTTTTTCAGGATTGTTTTGGCTCTTCAAAATAGAGTGGATTTTTCTATTTCAGCAAAAAAACGCCATTGGGATTTTGATAGAGATTGCATTGAATCTGTAGGACGCTTTGGGAAGTGTTGACATCTTAACAATATTGTCTCCCAATCCAGGTATGCAGGATGTTAACTTTTAATATGCTAACTTTTAATGTATTAATAATTTAGTAAGTGGCTCATAGCACTGGCTTAAATATTCCTCAAAAGATCACATTAACTCAGTCTATAAAGCATATCACATTAATCAGACTGGATGAGCAAGAAGCAGCAAGTGCACTGGAGGCATTAATAAGACACGTGCCCTCCAGAGGGTGGGAAATAAACTCGACGACATTTCAGCGACCCGCCACATCAGTGAAGGTTTTAGAAGCCCAGCAGGCTCTGAGGCATGGGATTAACTACAAGTAAAGGACAAAAGATTGCATCTCACCGCTGAGAAAGAAGCACGTGATCTTCATGCTACTGGCTTAGGCGTCTCCATGCTCTGGAGGAAGCGTGATCTACACCTGGAAATACTACACCGACCCGTTTTCTGGGTCACGTGGAAGAGTCCCAGCTTTGAGTGTCTCCCGGGTCAGGAAAGGCCCTGCGCCAGGTTTCAGTTATAATGCAAACAACTCTGCTGATTGGGTCAGGGGACCCAGCAGAACCCATGGTACTAGAAATATCGATGGATTGGCAAAGATTGGCAGAGTTTATGCCAAGGATTCTCTCAAGAGAGGAATCACGGTGTGGACCACAGAGTTCCGAAGCAAGGCCATGCACCATTCAAAAAGAATTCCTGGCATGTCACCGAGCCCTGATAGAGATGGAGCATCAGAACACAGGACCTCACGTGACGTGCAGCAAGCATGGCCCATTGTGAGTTCATTCTGTTGGACCCCCCCCGAAGTATTTTAGGTTGCATAGATCAGAAGATGGATCTGAGATCAGGCATAAGTAGGGCCAGAGGATACAAAGAAGCTGCATAAACAGGTGGGCTGGACCCCTGGGACGTTCACCAGCACTCGTCCCTTAGCTGACTCTTGTGACTACGTTGGGAGGGGCTGGAGCAAGAAGGAGTTCCTTATAATCAACTGACAGAGGAAGAAAAAAAGGGTGATCACTATTTTTACTCATTTAACTCTTTGTTCCAGAATTTTGAAGCATACACAAAAGTAGAATAATGTAACGAACCCCCCCACCCCCGTGACCTTTCCCCTGGTGTCACTAATTACCAACTCTTCACCATCTTGTTTCATTTCTGCCCCTGTGGTAGGCAGAACAATGGTTCCCCCGATGATGCCCCTGGAACCTGTGAATGTGTTGTGTTCCCTGGCAAAGGGAATTAGGTTGCACATGGAATTCTAATCAGCTGGTTTTAGGATAGGGAGCTAGTTCTGGGTTATCCAGGTGGGCCCAGGATAATCACAAGGGTCCTCGTAAGTGAAAGATGGTGGCAGGCATCAGTCACAGGAGGGTGTGACTAGAGACGAAATGCACATAGGGATGCAATGATGCTGGCTGTAAAGATGGAAGAGGGAGTCGTGAACCTAGGAATGTGTGCAGACTCTAGAAGCTTTCCAGAAAAGGGCAATGAAATGGATTCTCCCCTAGAACCTCCGGAAGGGAATGCAGCCCTGCCCACATCTTCATTTCAGCCCAGTGAAACCCGCGATGGGCTTCTGACCTCCTAAACTATAAGATAACAAATGTGTGTATTTAAGGTTCTAAATTTGTAGCATGGGGCCAGCTGGGTGGCATAGTGGTTAAGTTCCTGCTCCACTTCTGGCAGCCCAGGGTTCGCAGGTTCAGATCCCGGGCGTGGACCAATGCACCGCTCGTCAGCCATGCCGTGGCGGCGTCCCATATAAAGTAGAGGAAGATGGGCACGGATGCTAGCCCAGGGCCAGTCTTCCTCAGCAAAAAGAGGAGGATTGGCAATGGATGTTAGCTCAGGGCTGGTCTTCCTCACACACACACACAAATAATAATAAATAAATAAATTTGTAACAACTTGTTACAGCCACAATAGGCAACTAATATAAGCCCTCTCCACTGAATCACTTGAAAATTTGTCCACATCATATCACTTTAGCCCAAAATACTTTAGTGTGCTTTTTTTTTTTTTTTTGGTGAGGAAGATTCACCCTGAGCTAACATCTGTGCCAATCTTCCTCTATTTTGTACGTGGGTCACCACCACAGCATGACTGCCAACGAGTGGTGTAGGTCTGTGCCTGGAAACTGAACCCAGGCCACAAAAGTGGAGCGTGCTGAACTTAACCACTAGGCCCCAGGGCTGGCCCCTAGTGTGCATTTCTTAAAGATAAGGATTCTTTTCAACATGACCACCATGCCATTATCATGCATAAAGAATTAACATAATTCCTTCGTAGCAAATACCCAGTCAGGTCAGAACTTTTGAAAAAAAATGTATTTTTTGACATTTAATAAATGTTTATTGAATGAATATGTGAACAAACAGGCTTTTAAAATATGTGTGCTAACCTTGTGGTTCTCTGATCTAGACTTGTCCATTCTTGCTAGCTTTGGCATGAGAAGCCATTAGCACAAATTTAAAATAACTTTAAAAAATAGTCATCTTATTTAGAAAGAATTTTAGACTTACAGAAAGTTGCAAAAGTCCCTGAATGAGAATGAGGTGTCAGTGTAGGTTCATGGATTATAATGAATGTCCCACTTTGATGGGGGACGTTGATAATGGTGGAAATTGTGGACACCACGTGTGTGTGGGGTCAGAGGGTACATGGGAAATATTTGTGCCTTTGCTCAGTTTTGCTGTTCCTGTATACCCTTTACCCAGCTTCTAATGTCAACATCTTGCTTAACTGTAGTAGGATTATCAAAACTCAGTGCGGCAGGCTGGATAATGACTCTTGTATTAGTTTCCTTGGGCTGCCATAACAAAGTAACCACAAAGTATCAGATGGCTTAAACAACAGAATTTTATTCTCTCACAGAAAGGGGGTATGGTTTGGTGGGAGACAAAGTGGGGGATTGTGTTCGTTTTCTATTGCTGCACGACAAATTGCCCCAAACTTAGAGGCTTAAAACACACATTGATTATCTCACAATTCCCAAAGGTCAGAGTCTGGGTGGACTTGAGTTGGATTCTCCATTTCGGGGTCTCCCCAGGCTGCAATCCACGTGTTGTCCAGGGCTGTGGTCTCATCAGAGGCTTGACTGGGGAAAGAGCCACTTCAAGCTCTTTCAGGTTGTTGGTGGAATTCATTTCCTCTTGGCTGTATGACAGATGGCCCCAGGGCTTTCCTGTCTGTTGGGTGGAGGTGGCCCTCTGGTGCTAGAGGCCACCCATAGTTCCCTGCTATGGAAGCTTTTTCAACATGGCTGCAAGCCAGCAAGGAGGATCTCTCACCCCAATCTGCTAAACTGGAGTCTATTTAAGGGAGTGACAAGCCATTACCTCTGTCATATTCTGTTGGTTGGAAGCAAGCCACATGTCCCTCCCACCCACACTCAAGGGAATCACACAAAGGTGTGGACAGCAAGTGGTGGGAGATCACTGGGGGTCACCTCAGGCTCTGTCAGTCACAGGGATGAATTTGGCAATGAGATTTGGAATGGGGATGAGGTTAGGGGTATGGGATTGAGGCTAAGGTGTTTGGAGTTTGTATTAGTTTTCTATTGTTGTGTAAAAAGAAAAACACCCCCAGAACATAGCAACTAAAAATTACAAATATTTATTATCTCACAGTTTCTGAAAGTTAAGAAGTCTGAGAGTTAGGGGTCTGGCTCAAGTCTCTCATGAAGTTATAGTCCAGATGTCAGCCCCGTGGCGTAGCAGTTAAGTTCGGCGTGCTCCACTTTGGCAGCCCGGGTTCATGGGTTCGGATCCCTGGCATGGACCGACACCACTTGTCAGCCATGCTGAGGCGGCGACCCACATACGAAATAGAGGAAGACTGGCAAGGATGTTAGCTCAGGGAGAATCTTCCTCACCATAAAAAAACAAAAAAAAAAATGTTAGCTAGGCTGCAGTCTTCTGAAGGCCTGGCTGGGGCCAGAGACTCCGCTTTCAAGATCACTTCCTCACCAGATGTTGGCAGGAGGCCACGGTTCTTCACCACGTGGGCCTCTCCATAGGCTGCTCAAGTGTTGCCATGACATGGCGGCTGTCTCCCCCCAGAGCAAGTGATTCAGAGAGAGAGCAAGAAGGAAGCCGGAATGTCTTTTGTGTCCTAGTCACTTCTACCATCTTCTTTTAGTTAGAAAAAGAGTCACTAAGTCCAGGCCACACTCAAGAGGAGGGGAATTAAGCTCTCCCTTTTGAAGGGAGGAGTGTCAAAGTACTTGTGGACATTTTTTGAAACCACTAGAGTTGGTGGGTTGGGTGTGGGGGTTGGGCTGGTGGAAGTTGAGGTGTTCAGCATTTAAATTTTGTCGTTGAGCTGGTGTTATATGCTTGACCTCGTGGAAGCAATGAGGCTTGGAGTCGTGGAGTATTGGAATCATGGCAGTGGGGGGTTGGAGGATTGGGATTTGGTGCGGTCAGATGGGGTTGGCGTGACTGCAGTTGAACTGGTGGGGGTTGTAGTGGTCGTGGGGGTAGAGAGGGGGTATGGTCGAGGAGTGTGGTGTTTAAAATAATAACTATGGGTCAAGTTTAAGTTTGGGTTATGGTGGAGATTGGATGGGAGTTTTGGCGTTTGGGGTTGGATATGTTTTGTTGGTTGTATGGTTTGAATTGTGGTTGAGTTGTTGGGCGTAATGGGATGTGGTGTCATGGAGTCGTTGGTTGTTGGAATCATGGCAGTGGTAAGGACAGTGAACACTAGGTAGTGCATTTCCTAGTCATGGGAGCTGAGGCCATCATTGAGGTGGAGATTGAAATGGCTGGGGTCGAGGCTGGGTAATAAGAATCTTGGGGGATGCATTTGGGAGGTGTCAACTGGGATGACTGGATTGGTGTCGATCTTTAAGTTTGGTGTGAGCAGTTGGTGTTGGGGCAGCTGGAACTGGGTTAATGAGGGCTTGTGGGGCTGTTTGACTGGGATTGGCCTTGCGTGGTTGGGTCTGGTGTGACTGGAGCTGGGGGTGCGGTAAACTGGGCAGGTTTGGGGGGTTGGAGCTGAAGTTGTGATTGTAACTGGGAATTCACAGAGCTGGGGGATGGATGGGAACTTTTCTCCTCCTCCACCCTGACCCTCACCTCTCCCACCCCTGCCCACCCCAAGAGCACAGCGGACACCACACACCCAGCTCACACATCTTTATTGGACCAGGTGTGGGATTTCCAAACCCAAACAGGCTGCCTCTGTCCTACACCAGCCCAGCCGTAGAGACCTTCCCCTTAGTTCCTGGGGAGACCAGCTCCCCGCTGGAAGGGGTCAAAAGTTGGCAGATGTCATGGGTGCCCTCGAGCCCCTAGTGTGGCAGGGGAGAGAGCCACACCTGTGTCCCGAGTCCTCCTCCCCTAACCCTCTGCACCCACGCTTAAGACGCTGTCCCTCCTGAAACAGGGAGGCCACATCCAACAGGGCATCTTCGATGTGCTGCCCCAGCCGGTGGGAGTCCTGGAAGGAGAAACGTGTCACGTCCAAAAGCTGGGAGAGGGGCTCCTGGGGGCTGAGAAACCAGAGGGCTGGCGTCCCTGACTCCTGGGTCTGAGGGAGGAGGGGGCGGGCGGGTGGTGTTCAAGTTTGTCTCACCGTTTTTGTGCTTGATTTTTTGCTGGAGATGTGGAAGGTGATCGTGTCATCCCCCATGAAGATGTAAGAAACACCGTAACCATGGTCATCGGCCTGGAGAGGGACAGAGTAAGGGGAACAAACTAGCCCCCGGTCCCCTCCTCCCCCACCACGCAGCAGTGCAGACCCCCAGCCCCCTCCTTCCCCAGGGCCCAGGGTCCAGGGAGCTGGGGTTGGGCCCAGTTCCACTCACAGGCCCGAATCCACCACCAGAGGAAACATAGTCGGGGTAATTGTGCACGTCAAACAGGTGGATTTGCTGAACGGGGATCTGGCTGGCGGCCAGCTGCCACTGCTCCGAGTGAACCTGAGGGACAGGAGATGGTCACGTGTGCAATAAAGATAAACAGACCGGCAGGTCAACGCCCCCTTGGCTCAACTCCACTCCACGCAGCCCTGGCCCTTTCTGACCTCTCTGACTGCCTATGTCCCCTAAATCTGGCCCCTGTCTGCTGCTCTGCCCTTCTGCTCCCTGACCCTACCCCTCTGCTCTGCTCCTTTTTGACCACACCCCTCTCTCCTCCCTGAACACGCCCTTCTCTCCTTGTATCCCTGACCCCGCCCCTCTCCCTTTCTCCCCCTCCGCCCTTCTCTCTCTTCTCCTAGACCACATTCTTCCCCCCTGACCACGCCCACCTCCCAGGTCTCCCTTGACCCCGCCCCTTTCCTCTGACCACACCCTTCCAGGTTCTCCCTGACCACGCCCCTCTCACCTCCTCTACCCCGCCCTTCCCCCACCGACCACACCCCGTTTCCCCATGACCACGCCCCTCTTCTCTTTAACCACGCCCCTCCCGTTTCTTTCCATGACCACGCCCCTCTCCTCTTCTCTCTGCCCCTTTTTCCTCTCTGCCTTCTTCTTTTCTCTCATGCTCCCTTCTCCCTCACTCTCTCTTCTGGTGCCCCGAAGTGCCTCCCTTCTCCCGTGGCTCCCCACTTCCCTCTCTAACCCTTTCCCTGCACCCCAACCTGGTCCAGGAAGGGCGACTGCAGGTGGAGGAAGTGGGACACGATGTAGAGCGCGAAGAGATGGCGGTCCACCCCCTGTCCACTCATCGCTGCCTTCAGCAGAGCCTGGTGCTTGTCCACCGCCACGCGGAACAAGGCGAGGCACTGTGGGTCCTGGGGTCCCCAGGGAGGTCAGAGGTCATGGAAAGACAGGAAGTGGGCTTACTGCTGGGGCCTATCACACCCCTGGCCTCCACCCAGCTTGCAACATCCCTGCAAGGCAGAGATATCAACTCTATTTTACAGAGGGGAAACAGGCTCAGAGAGGGGAAGTCACTTGCCCAGGGTCACACAGCAAGGCAGAATCAGGTGGGTTCCCAGGTCTGCTTGACTCTAGGGCCCAAACTCCTTCCACTGACCCACAATACCTCATAGTTAGTGGGGAGAGGGAACAGAGGTACCTGGGGGATCCTGGGAAGAAAGGTTATATAGGGAACATGAAGAATGGTGCAAGTGGAAGTCACAAGGTCACATAGAGGTTAAATAATCAAAGAGAACTACATGGTGGAATCAGGGCTCCTTCTTGGGTACTCCCCCAGTGCCCTGTGCGACCCCCATTAAAGCATGTATCACACTATGCTGAACTATCTCTGCCTCTCCCATCAGTGAGCTCCTTGAAGTCAGAGACCAGGCCTGGTTCCTCCTCTGTCCCCAGTGCCCACCATGGGGCCTGGCCCTCAGAAGGTGCCCTGTCATGTTCACAAGTGTATGAGTGAGAATGTGGAAACGATTGAAGCCTCAAAGGAGGCCCACACCCACTGTCTTCTCTTTGTCCTCCATGGCTCTCACAAAGTTGCAGGCCTCCCTCGTGCAAGATCGCACCGTCTCCGTCCGGCCTTCCAGGAACAAGCGAGTCATGGTCGACTCATAAGTCAGGCAGAATTGACCCCTGTCCTGGGGGACGAGGAGGAGAGAAGCCTGTCAGCTGGGCACAGGAAGTCTTCATAGACTTGACCAGCCTGTCTGGACCTCCAGCCTCCTCCCACCCAGGAATGTGTGGTTGGGAGAGAGAAATCAAGATGGCGGACCCACAATGGCAATGGCCAAGAAGAGTCATTAAAGGGACTGATGAGGCAGGTCTTGGGGGCCCAGGGGAACTGAGGTCCTGAGAGGGGGCTGGGGTCAGGGAACCTAACTGACCCGGAAGTGGGCCAGCTGCAAGGCCATCTGGATGAAGCTGTCTGAGGAGAGGTGGCAGCGTTTGATGAAGCTCTTGCCAAAGTGGGAGAAGGGGAAGACGTGGCAGTCAATATTTCCAGACAAGGTCTTGGCTCCCCTCAGGGCTAGAGAGATGGACAGATGGATCTGCCAGAGAAGGAGGGAGGGAGGAATGGCTGGGGTTACAGATGAGGGTAGGGTTAGAGTTGGGAATGGGTCTGGAAGTGGAGAGGGGAATGGAGTTAGGGTTGGGGTCAAATATGGAAAGGGGGACAAAGAAGAGAACAGAGCTGAAGGGCTAGGTTAAAGATGGAGATCAGCATGGCAGTGAAGGTTGGAATGGAATCGGGGCTGGGGATTGGGATGGGACAGGGAATGGGGTTGGGTATGAGGACTGAATTGGAGTCAAGATGGGGTTGGGGTTGGGATGGGGTCTGGGTTGGGGTTCAGATGGGGTTAAGGGTGGAGATGGGACTGAATTTAGGTATGGCGATGGTGTTGGGGATGAAGAAGAGTTTGGGGTGAGGATGGAGTTGGGGTTTGAGTTGGGGTAGGGCTGGATTGAGGTTGGGGATGGAGATGGGGTTGAGCTGAGGATGGGATTGGTGGTGGGAATACAGTTAGAGCTGGGGTTGGGGATGGGGTTGATTTTGAGGTTGAGATTGGGGGCGGGGATGAATTTAGAGTCAAAGTCAGGAATTTGGGGGCTTGGAGGAGAGGCCCAGAAACCTGGCCTCACCTTGTCTGGAAGGTCCCAGTGCAGCCGCTGGGGCTGGGGCAGCGAGGGGTCAGGGTGCCCCTTGCAGTGGCCGTCTGCCGAGTAGCCCAGATGAAAGCATTCCGTGGCCAGAGTGAACTGCGCACAAATACAGGCTGTCAGAGTCCCTCCCTCCCTCTGGACCGAGGGCCATCTAACCAGGGACCTCTTTTCTTAAGTCTCTTCTGGGAGTGGGGGCAGTCCTTGAGAAACAGAAACCTCCGATGTTCACAGGTGGGTTCTGGGGTTCAAGTTCATCGAAAGCAGGACTGATACTAACACTCAGTTGGTGCTTGGTGGCCCTGGACTTCTGACTGGTAGATGAAGAGCCACCAACAGCTGCCCAGCCCTCCCAAGGATCCCCCCCATCCTTCGCCACAATCCTGGGACAGGAGAGATAAAGCTGAGCGTACATGAGCCTCCAGGGGTCGGCATCCATTCTGATCAAGTGGTGCCCACGCCCTGCTGGTTGTTAAATATTTTAAATCTGCCCTAATCAAGCACCTACCACATGCCAGCCTTCCACTTAACTCTCACAACGACCTAGGAAGAGGGGATGAATGTCCCCATTTGACATTAGAAATATATCAAGAAAAGAACATGTCACTATGCCTTAGAGTTTGCATTTCTTTTTATCTTGCTCTACGTGACATCCCTTCGTTCAAAGTTGACGTGCAGAGATATGTTGACATGAAGGGTCTGTGGTTAAACTGAACTGGAAGTTTCACTTACTCCCAATATATAATCAAAGGGGTAAAATTCCCATTTTACAGACGAGCAACAGGCACAGAAGAGTCAGTGCTTACGTGGGGCTGCTCCCAAGATCGGCAAGGGGCCTCCCTTCCCCTCATGCGTGCCCGATCGCCACCCCGGCCCCATCCAACCCCTCGTGCGGCACCACGGAAGAGTGGGAAACCAAGGTGGGGCAGGCGCCACCCCTTATGATTTAGGGGCTAAATAAAATAGAGAAAGTAGAGATGCTAAGCTTCTCAGGACTGGACAGGAGCTTAAAGGTAAAAGAAAATCCAACCCTTTCTCCTGATGAAGCAGAATCTGAAGCTCAGAGGAAGGGAGTAACTTATCCAAAGTCACACAGCAAACCAGAGCTGGAAGATCATGCTGGTTCAGTGTGATGTGGTTGGAAGGCCTCACGCTCTGGTCTCAGAGCATTCTGGAATCACATTCTCACTCTGCAACTTCTGGCTCTGTGACTCTGGGCAAATCACTTCACTTCTCTGAGCCCCAAATGACCACTCGTCAAAGGAAGGTCATAATTCCCGGCCTCCTTATTTGCTGGGTGACGCAGTCCAGTCTCTGCCTCTCTCTGAGCCTCCATTTTCCCCCTGACTCCAAGGCCTTGGAGAGGAAGGTCTTTGGAAATGGGGGTGGCGGTCCCCAGGACGGGGGGCGGCCGGCTGCCCTACCTCCCACATGTGTCCTGAGATGGGGCAGTCCGCCCACGAGTGCTCCACGCTGAGGCCCAGCTTCCCATTGGAGAAGACGATCAGCGTGAAGGATTTGTCAAACCAGCTGCGGGGGCAGAGTTCAGAGTGGTCACCAAAGAGCGGGGCAAGGAGGGAGCTCGGGGCACTCTCTGTGGGACCTGTGGGGGTTCCGGGGTGGTGAGATTTTTCTGAGAATCAGGGCTGGTGTGAAGATCTCTAAGAAGGTGGGGGCTCCAGCTTATGGTTCTGGATGGTCTCTGAGTGTGTCTAGGGTTTGGAGAGTTTGGGGAGTTTGAGAGCATGTGCTGAGAAAGGTTCAGGCCTTCCAGGGCACTGAGAGGTTAGGGGGTCTCTCCCAGGAGCCTTGGAAATCAGAGTAATGCCTGGTGGGCATCAAGAAGGTCGTCTGAGGGTGGGAATGCAAACTGGTGCACCTCTATGGAAAACAGTATGGAGAGTCCTCAAAAAATTTAAAATAGAAATACCTTATGACCCAGCAATCCCACTCTTGGGCATCTACCCTCGACTGATGACTGGATAAAGGAGATGTGGTATATACATACAATGGAATACTACTCAGCCATAAGAAAAGACACAATTGTCCCATTTGCAACAACATGGATGAACCTGGAGGGTATTATGTTAAGTGAAATAAGCCAGAGAGAGAAGGACAAACACCGCATGATCTCACTCATATGGAAGATAAACGAACACACGGACAGAGAGAACTGGTTGGTGGTTACCAGGGGCAAGGGGGGTGGGGGTGGGCACAAGGGGTGAAGGGATGCATCCATATGGTGACAAATAATAACGTACAACTAAAACCCCACAATGTTATAAACTATTAAGACATCAATAAAAATGAAAAAAAAAAAAAAAAGCAAAAAACAGAAGGTTGTCTGAGGATCTCTAGGTATAGGGGTCCCAGGTCTGGAGTCCTGGGTTTGGGGTGCCTGCGTTAAGGTCTGAGGATTCCGTGGTCGGCAGTTCTGAGTCTGAGGTCCCCCGGCTTGGGGTTCTGGCTGGGGGGCTCTCTGGGTCAGGGGTTCCCAGGTCGGGGCGGGGTCCACGCCCTGGGCTGACTCACCGGTCATGGCCCCTGCCGGCCAGCAGGGCGTGGGCGTAAGCATCCAACGAGGCTGCGGGGTCCTCCCTGGTGAGCCCCGCCGGCTCCGAGTCCAGTGACACAAAGAAAGCGGCCCCTTCGACAGCCTCCAGGGCGTCTTCCGCCCGGGTCTTCAGGGACCTCCGCACCTGGGCCCACATGTCCCTGTCGGGGGACGTGCCTGAGCCCAGGCTGGCCCTCCACCCCGCCCAGCCTCCCCGGGGCCCCAGCCTTCCCTTCTGCAACCTCGGGATGCTGGCCTGGCCTCTGGGCCCCCTGACCTCCGACCCTCACCTGGGAGCGGCCGTCAGGGCCGCCAGATGCTCCTCGTGGGGGCAGGCGGGCGAGGGGTCGTCCAGGATTCGCTGGAACTGCTGCTCCAGGGCCCGCGGGGAAAGCAGGCCGCTTGGGGAGTGGGTGCCCACGCGGAAGAATCGGCCCCGGTGGAAGACGGCCACGTGTCGGCTGTCACGGAGGTGGCGGATGTGGTCTAGGGGTGGGTGGGCAGAAGCGTGGAGGGCAGGAATGTCGGATACATTATAATAAGAATAACGACCATTTATTAGCCCTTTTATGTGGCTTGCACTATTCTAAGCACTCAATCCTCACCACCCTATGTCCCCTTATTCCATTTTAGAGATGAAGAAACTGAGGCTCAGAGAGGGTAATAACTTGCCCAAGGTCACACAGCTAGCCAGCAATGGAGCTGGGACTTGAACTCAGGCACGCTGGCTCCAGACGCGCTGTTCATCACTTACACTGTTCGGCTTCTGTCCGTGAGGAGGGGAGAGAGGTCTCACCTTTCTGGATCCCGGGAATGCGCGTGGTGTTGAATATCTTCTCATACTGGGCAGAGCATAAGGGCCGCATTCCCATCAGCAAAGTCTGCAGGAGACCACGGGCTCGTGAACTGCCTCCCAGGCCCCACGTAGCCCCATGGCCACAGGACCACGGCCTCCATCCCAGCCCACAGCGGGCCTCTCACCGGCGGGATCTCCTGGCGGTTCAGGCGGTGGCGGTACAGGAGGAGCGCATGGACGGCGTTCCCGGCGCGAGCGGCCTGCACCGGCGTGGGCGTGACATACAGGAAGTCCTGGGGCCAGCCGAGGGGACAGCGAAACACCTGGGGTCAGATTTGCCCCTGATGGGGGCACCGACCCCAAACAGGTCCTGACCCCAACAGAGGGCGGGGATGGTGAATTCCAGACTGTGATTCGGGTCACTGACCCTAAACCCCACATTCTACCCAGACACGCTGGCCCTAGCCCTGGGGAGCTATGAGCCCTACCCCCTCCCCATCTCCTAGCCCCCTTCTCACCATCATATAATAGTTGCTATTCACCATCAAGGAGTTCCGGGAGCGCAGGTACACAAATTCTTCCCACCAGTCACTCACCTGCGAGTGGGAAAGATAGACAGCTGGGGTGGCTGGGGCCAAGGTGGGGGGGGGGGGGCAGTGGGAGGGGAAAGCACCCCAAGACTTTGCTGTGTCAAACAGGGAAGGTGGAGCTCAATGAAGGGGGCCATCATGATCAGTAACTAGCAATAACCTAGAAGTCCATCAATGGAGGATCAGTTAAGTAAACCATGCAATACTCATGGTATGGAATACTATGCAGCTGTTAAAAAGAACAAGGTCCATTTATATGACTGACACAGAATGAGCACCAAGACATGCTGCCCAGTGAGAAAGGCTGGCACACAACAAGATGTATGAAACAATCCCATCTGGGATTTAAAAAAAATACTACTACGACCCAAGCATCCATCAACAGATGAATGGACAACCAAAATGTGGTCCAGCCATTCAATGGAATGTTACTACAAAAAGGAATGAAGTTCTGATACAGCCTACAACATGGATGGACCCTGAAAACATGCTAAGTGAAATGAGTCAGACACAAAAGGACAAATAGCGTATGATCCCACTTACATGAAAAATCTAGACTAGGCAAATTCATAGAGACAGAAAGTAGAACAGAGGTTACTAGGGACTTGGGGGAAGTGAGAATGGGGATGTTTTGCCTAATGGGTACAGAGTTTCTGTTTGGGATGATGAAAAGGTTCTGGAAATAGATAGTAGTGATGGTTACGCAACATTGTGAAAGTACTTAATGCCACTGACTTGTACATAAAAAATGGTTAAAATGGTAAATTTTGTTATGTATATTTCATCACAATACAAAATTATATTATGTGATATATGTGTATGTATGTGTGTAGATATATATATATATAATATACATAATATATATACATATATATCTCCCTGGGTACAAATATATGTATATAAACACTCAGAAAAGACTCTGACCAAAGTGTTTCTCACAGGTGATGGTGGGAAGGACAAGAATTAAAGGGAGGTGGTCAGAGGGGACTTGAATATTTCCTAGATGTCATAGAATCTCATAGACTCTATGAAGACATATACATGTTTGCTTGCATCTTAAAGTCAACAGCATCTTACACTTCCTTACAATGCAGTTGTCATTTCCTGGGAATGTGCAACATCTTCTGGAAAAATCCAGAAAGTTCCAGCAAATGCTGGAAAAGTTCTATACCTTGATCCAGGCAGCGGTTATATGGTTATACACATACATAAAACTTCATCAAGCTGCACACTCAAGATTTGTGCATTTTACTATATGTATAACATTGTAACATTATATGTATAACATATACCATTTTCTAAAAAGAACAAAAAATGCACAAGCATCAAAGCTTGCTGAATGATGTCTATGGCTCAGAAGAAAATCCTGGAGATAATTGTGGAGTGGGATGTTAACTTTCAGGAACCAAATGGCTGGGGCAGGGTGGAGGTGGAGATGAATCAGACTTGGTTAGAAAATTTCTAAAGCAAAGTCTAAATTAGGCCAGTTTTACTAAAAGCTGCTTTAGTGCCTTGTACGAGTGGCTTTAATTATATTATAGGATCTTTCAGGAAATGCTACATTGCAAGGTTCTTGACAACACAGAGGATGAAGCTGTGTGGAAAGTAGAAGATACGGACAAGTCTGAATCAAAATGCAATCGAGAATTGGATTCTGAATGCAAAAGTCTTGGGGATGCCCTGGCCAATTTATTATGTTTACAGTTTCCTTTTTGAAGTTTGCTCAGGAGTGATCTTTGATACAAATCTATGTCTAAATAAGTCTAAATGAGCTCTTTCCGTATACAGTTGATTCTCATTTCTTGTGGTAGTTATGTTCTATAAAGTTGCCACAAACACTGAATTAGCGAATACTGAAACACGGATCCTCGGGAAATACAGGGTTAGCTTCCTGCGAGCCTCTGGTCACGACATTTTCATCAACCAATCAATACATAAACTGGTCTTGTATGTGTTTCTCTTTAAAGACACCTTATTTAATATATATCGTTGATTCATTCACACTGAAGTCACTGCCGACAACTCGTGCCTGAACGAAGATCATCTAACACACGTGTTTTCTCCGCAAGGCACATCACAGCCTTCCTGCGCTTAGGAACGCCACTTCAGTGCGGCGCTGGGGGGCATTTTAAACAGCAAAATCACCAACAAAAAACATAAAAATGCAAACAATGTGAAACTAAATAGATCACAAAAAGGACACTTGTTTACAGTGGGAGGGCTGAAACAAGAAGGCAGAGTGTTGCCTGGCAACGTGCGGAGCGTCGGGCAAAGCAAAATTTTCTCCGCTCTGCGCATGTCCAGGAACGACCACGAACGCGCCGTGAGAACTGATTTGGGGGTCACAAATAAATCTGAGCAACTAGGAGAATTTGCAAATATGAAATCCATGAATAATGTGGCTCAACCTATATAATAAGAAAGCACTGTGTTTAGTTGGTCTTGTTTTTTTTCTTTGCTGTACATAGGATAATGGAGTATGTTATAATTGGCAGCGCCTTTGAGATACAATGAAATAGATCAATGAAATATACACATATTGTGTGGGTGTGTATTTTTCTTTTTTTAAAGAGCAGAATCTGGTCCAAGGTCACGAAAGAAAAAATATAAAAACTAAGTCCTCGCTTCCGTGCTACCTCTCCAGACATGACTTCCCTTCCCACTCTATATTCTCTCCTCACATAGTCTCATCCAAGTCCAATGTTTCAATTCCTTCTACAGATGAGCCCTCGTTTGCTGTCACTGCCCAGGCCTCTGTCCTGAGCTCTCCCCCAGGTCTCCGGCTGCCCCAGGGCGTCTCCCCTGGACCCCCAGGCCGGTCACATCTGCTTCCACGGAGCTCAACGTCTTCACCCCAAAGCTGCTCCCCTTCCCCCGCAATCACCAGGTGAGACCCAAGGCTGCCATCCTCACCATCTCCCTCCCCCTGCCCTCACAGCCGGGCAGTTCCCAACCTGCTTTCCTGCCCCCTGACTCTGTCTGCCTTGTCCCTTCCTCTCCGTCCCACAGCCCCCTCTCAGGCCTCATCCTTTCCTCCTGGACCCCTACTCCAGCCTCCCCTCCAGCCTCCCAGCCTCCAGTGTCTCCTCCAGTCTTTCCCACACCAGAGCTAACCCTGCCCCTCCCCTGCTCAGAATCCTCCCATGGCTCCCCAGCACTCGCAAGAAAAAATCCAGGGTCCTCAGCGGGAGTCCAGGCCTCTCCCCGCTTCTCCACCCTCATCTCTCACAACCACCAGCCTTCAATCCGTTTGCTGCAGCCAGAGTAAAGCCCTCCTCGCTCCCAGCCCAGGCCCCACGACTTTCCTACTTCCCCACCTTTGCTGAGGCTGTTCCCCCCACCAGCCTGACAGGTTCAAATTCTCTCCAACCTTTAAGGCTCAGCCCTAATATCTTCTCCTCCTGGAACCCCGATCCTCTCACCCAGCTGCAGCCTCCTCTGACCACCCCCCAGACACCCACACTACCCCATCTCTGTCCTTATTGCTATCTCCCTTCATCACAGGCCGCCCGGTGGCTATTTATGGCTTCCTGCAGAATGGGAGACCTGTAAGCCCCGATTTGGGCGAATCGCTGACTCGCTCTGTGCCTCAGTTTCCCGAGGAGCTCAAGTCAGAATGCAATCAAGAGCCTAGCTCCTGAACTCAGAATGGAAGCCCATTTGGGGAGGGTGTCCTCGCACAGGGAGAGGCGGGAAACAGGAAGTATTCTGGGGGCAGGGCTTAGAGTTAGCCGGGCAGGGGAGGGGCTGAGATGTCGGGATTGTGGTTCAAATACCGGAGGGTTGGGGGCGGAGCTCTGGATGTGGGCGGGCCCTAGAGGCGGAGCTTAGATTATTGTAGGCGAGTCGGGCTCAGAATGTTGGAGCCTGCGGGACGGGTCTCAGAATGTTGGAACGTGGTCACAGGGTTCAGTATATTCGAGCATCTGGGGCGGAGTTTAAATTAATATTGGAACGTGGGAGCCGAGCTCACCTTATTGGAGCGCGGGGGCGGGGCCCAGAATATTGAGTGCGGGGGTGGGGCTCAGTTTATTGGCGTTTGGGGGCGGGGCTCTGAATAAAGAGCACGGGACGGGGCTGGAATATTGAACGCGGGGGCGAGGCTCAGTTTATTGGAGCTTGGGGGCGGAGCCCGGAATACTGAGCGCGGGGGCGGGGCGGGGAATATTGAGCGCGGGGGCGGGGCTGGAATACTGAACGCGGGGGCGGGGCTGGAATATTGAGCGCAGGGGGCGGGGCTGGAATATTGAGCGCGGGGGCGGGGCCGGGAATATTGGGCGCGGGGGCGGGGCTGGAATACTGAACGCGGGGGCGGGGCTGGAATTTTGAGCTAGGGGCGGGGCGAGGAATATTGAGCGCGGGGGCGGGGCTGGAATATTGAGCGCGGGGGCGGGGCTCGGAGTGGTCCACGTCTGGGGCGAGGCTCCAATCCTCGCAGGGCCTGGGGGCTGTGGGCGTGTCCTGGGGGCGGGGCGTAGAGCTCGCAGGGTGAGAAGCGCGGGCTCAGAACCTTTGCGTTCCGGGTGGGGGACTCACGTAGTTGGACGCCCACCAGGACTTGAGCCGCAGGTACCACTGCAGCAGCGACGCCTGCAGCTTCAGGAATTCGTGCGCTAGGCCCGCCGTCCAGTCGAAGTCCTCGTCGGAGAGGACGGGCCGGACAGACTCCAGGTACTGAGGGGCAAGGCGGAAAAGAGGGTGGGTCACGCCCGGCGCCCGCCCCGGGCCGCCTCCCCCCCATCCCGGGGTACCAGGCCCACCTTGCGCACAGTGTCCTGCACGGAGGGCACCGGCTGGCGCGGCAGGGAGCGCTGGTAACTGAAGAGCATCGGGTGGCGGCCGGAGAAGATGCGGACCAGGGCCTGGAGGGAAGCGGGAATTAGTGGGTCATCAAACCCCTCACAGGGGCCGGGGACCAGGGTGGGGTGGGGGGTGTAGCGACCCACAGAGAGAATGGGACAGAGACCCAGAGAGAGGGGGACAAAGAAGTACGTCCCCGGAGGACTTGAGCAGGGCTCTGCCCTCACATACCAGCCAGGTCTTGGTGGGTGAGGACATGGCTCCGGGGGGTTCGAGGAGCCAGCCGTGGTAGGACAGAAGCAGCCTCAAGGCAATGTGAAGTGTGAAGATGAGGGCTCCCCAGAGACACGAAGCAAATAGTGCCGCTGCCAGGACCCCCCGGAGCCTGTGGTGCTGTCCACCCCTGGGGGAGAGAAAGCATGGGCCTGGGTCTCCTGGCATCAGAACGCCCCTCCCCTCCAGCCCACCCAGCTCCGCCCTTCCTAATATTCTCTGACCCTCGTGTTTTGGCTGTTGAAGCATATCTTGTAGAATTAGAGTCAGTCAAGAGAAATCCACTTTCCTCCTTTGTAAAGTAGGCCTCTCTTGTGGTCCTCTCAGCACCCTCCTCCCCACAGGATTGTGGGGACACCAAGCTTCTAAAACCACTTCCCCTGGAAACTGATTAGGTGCTTAATAAGTGGGAGCTGGTATTTCTATTGAAGGGACACTTTTCCCTCGCAGATATCAAATTATAATCTAAGGCAATGGTTCTCAAAGTGTGGCCCTTGGACCAGCAGCATCAGCACCACCTGGGAGCTTGTTGGAATTACTGACTCCCGGGCCCCGCCCAGACCTACTAAGATGGAATCTCTTGGGGTGCAGCCCAGCAGTCAGTGTTTTAACAAGCCTTCCAGGTGATTCCAATACAAACTCAAGTCTAGGAAACGCTGGCCTAAAGCCACAGTAAATCAACATGTTTGCAAAGTTGCAATCAGACAGACAGGTGGGGAGATCCCACCCAGCGGACTTGGGGTGAGTTACGTCCCCTCTGTAGACTGACTAAATCTGACCTCCTGGAAATTTCTACCTCTGATCCTGGATCTGCTCTTTGGAGCTGTCTGCACAAAATCTGAACCTTCTTCCTCAGGAGGACTAATGCAAGAGTTAGAACCTGCCACTTCACTTGCATCTGGTTCCAAACCTTTCCCAAAGATGACAGCAACAACTATAATAATTCAACCACTCCCATTTAATAACCTCCTGGCACTGGACTGAATATTCCACAGGCATGATTTTGTCTAAATCTTCCAAACACTCTAAGAAGCAATTATTATCCCCATTTTACAGATGAAGACTCTGACACTGAGAATGGTGAAATCTCTTACCTGAGACTACACAACTGGAGACTAGCTGAGCTCACACTTTTGTTAGTATATATAACCCCATCTGGACATTTTCTAGTTTGTCACCAGCCCTCTTAGCAAGAAGCAGCCAGGATGGAAAATGTGCAGAGAGAAGAGAGGAAATCACCTCCTTTTTATTGATGTAGTACCTTTATTAATCTGTCCCAAAGTAAGTCTCAGAGGTTACTTTTCTTTGGTAGGCACAGCACCCTGATAGAGAAACTTATTGGGTGCAGGGAAGGGGATTAGGGAGGTTGTTGGGCTAAAATGGGGGGCCTCACCAGTCTGGCAGCAACTCTTTGATCTTCTCCATCAGTCCTAGGGAAGGATCCAGCTGGAGGAACCAGGCGAGCTGGATTGCACTGAAGAGGAAGAGCCAGCTGAGGGGGCTGGCGGGGAACACACCAGTGAGAAAGTCGTTCTGCAGGGAGGAAAGGGCATCCATTCAGTTATCCTGTCCTCTAAGCAACGTTTGTAGATATTCATTGGGCACCCAGCGTGTGCTGGGCCCTGAGCTGGGTGCTCAAGACCCAGAGGGGAACAGACAGATCGAGGTCCCACCCTCAGGGAGGTCAGTCCAGAATGAAGCAAGTGCTAATGACAA
This sequence comes from Tapirus indicus, assembly GCA_031878705.1. Taxonomy (NCBI): domain Eukaryota; kingdom Metazoa; phylum Chordata; class Mammalia; order Perissodactyla; family Tapiridae; genus Tapirus; species Tapirus indicus. The sequence continues at coordinate 23,666,114 of CM062926.1, read as the reverse complement.
TAGGACAGGGCACAGGAGCCCTGTGGTGGCAGGTTGCTCAGCCCGAGGAAGTCAGAGAGGGCTCCCTGGAGGAGGTTATTCTCAGGCAGGACCCTGAAGGGGAGACTGTCAAAAAGGCAAAATGATCCCCCATATACAGAAGGGTCTGGAGCACAGTAAGCCTTCTAAAATTACCTGGCCGTGCTGTAATTGTCAAGACAAAAAAATAACAGATGTTGGAGAGGATGTGGAGAAAAGAGAACCCTCATGCACTGCTGGTGGGAATGCAAACTGGTGCAGCCACTATGGAAAATAGTATGGAGGTTTCTCAAAAAGTTAAAAATAGAAATACCAAATGATCCAGCTATCCCACCACTGGGTATTTATCCAAAGAACATGAAATCAACAATCCAAAGAGATCTATGCGCCCCTGTCTTCATTGCAGCCTTATTCACAATAGCCAAGACATGGAAGCAACCCAAGTGCCCATCAACAGATGAATGGATAAGGAGATGTGGTACACATACACGATAGAATACTACTCAGCCATAAAAAAGACAAAATTGTCCCATTTGCAACAACATGGATGGACCTTAAGGGTATGATGTTTAGCGAAATAAGCCAGAGAGAGAAAGACAAACACCGGATGATTTCACTCATATGTGGAAGATAAACAAACACACGGACAGAGAGAACAGATTAGTGGTTACCAGAGGGGAAGGGGGTTGGGAGGGAGGCCAAAGGGGTAAAGGGGGGCATGTGTATGGTGATGGATAAAAATTAGACTACTGTTGGTGAGCACGAGGCAGTCTGTACAGAAACTGATAAATAATAATGTACGCCTGAAATTATGCAATGTTATAAACCATTATGACCTCAATAAAATAATTGGGGGGGAAAAAAAGAGAATTATCTGGCCATGGAATGAATGGAAGTTTCCAGACTCCCAGGGAAGTGCCAGCAGTAACTAACACGTAATGAACGCTACTACATGCCAGGCGTCCTCCACAAGGATTCTCCTGTAAATCCTCCCAACAACCCTGTGTAATGGACACTAAGATGACCTCATTTTACCAAAGGAAACATTCAGGTTTGAGGAGGCACAGAGAGCATGGTTAAGACAGCGTGAGAGCTGCTCGTGGTTGGGTATCCCCGTCGGGGCTCAGGAAACCACTTTCTCTCTTCTTCCCACATTTAGAGAACAGGGAGGCCGCAGAGATCCCAGTTCAGAACTCGGGCCCTGGGGGCCCAGCCTCTGGGCTCACATCTCTGGTCTTCACTAATTAGCTGAGTGACCGCAAGTGGCTTCCCCTCTGAGTCTCAACGTCCTCATCTGTAGAATGGGAACCATCCCAGTACTTGGCTCTTAGGGCTTCCACGAGGGCTGGATGAGACAGTGTCACCGCACAAATGCTGATGGCAGTCCTACGGCAGTGACGAGACGGCAAGACTCCTGCTCTCACGGGGGGTAAAGCCTTCAGTGTCGTGGGCCAGGTGGCAGTAGGTGCCATGGAGAAAAATAATCAGGGAAGAGGGCTGGGGAGGGGGGTGGATACCGTAGCTCAGAGCCAGCACACAGTAGGCGCTCAATGCGTGTTATTACAATGATTCTTTCTATTGCTACCCCACTTCTCGTTGGGGATTTATTTACTTGACAATCTTCCTTCGGCTCAGCAGGAAAAGGTTACTGGCCAAGGTGGTTATTTTTGTTGTTTAATTTTTCTTTTCTTTTTTTTTTTTTTTGATGAGGAAGATTTGGCCCTGAGCTAACATCTGTGCCCGTCTTCCTCTGTTTTGTATGTGGGACGTGGCCACAGCATGGCTGATGAGTGGTGTAGGTCCACACCCGGGATCCGAACCCACGTACCTTGGGCCACCAAAGTGGAGCACGCAAACTTAACCACTGTGCCACCGGGCCAGCCCGTGATTTTTCTTTTTAAAAGAAGTTGTCAGTTCTTATATCTGATGCCCTGGACTGCGATAGAACAGGGGCTTCATAATTACAGGAAATGTCTCCATAGCACTTCCCAAGTCCTGGTGCATCATTAATTATTTCACTCCCCTGTAACTCGGGAAACAGTCATTATTATTATCTCCATCCTGGGTGAGGAAACTGAGGAGATGAGAAGTTCAAAGAACTCGTCCAAGGCCACACAGCAGGGAGGTGGTGGAGCCGGGATTTGAACCCGGGTTCCCAGGCTCCAGGGTCCACTGTCCACCGCTCAAACTGTCCAGATGCCTTGTGACTCTAACAGGACACACTGCAAGGTCCCCTACTCTGGGGTCCGCTGTGTCTCAGAATTCCATGTTCATTTGGAAACCATTGCAGGAAACACTCTGACCACCTGCTGATGAGCCAGCCACTAAGTGCTGGATGCTGTGCCACGCACTTGGCCCAAGTGACCCGCTGCACGTTCACAACTGCCCTGTGGCATAGGTATAGGGACCACATTCTAGAAAAGCAGCCCGGGATAGTGGGCATCGGCATGGGCTCCAGAGCCAGACCGCTAATTATAGCTCTGCCTCTAGTTCTGTATCTTAGCAGCTGTGTGACCTTGGGAAACTGAAAGCACCTCTCTGGGCCTGTGTTTCTTCATCTGTAAAATAGGATTAACGATAGGTCTACCTTAGAAGGCCCTGATGAGGACCAGATGAACAATAAATTTAAAGGGCTTGGTTAGGATAGAGCCTGGGACACACTACTACCTCATGTGATTTTAGAAATGAGGAAGCAGAAGCTCAGAGAAGTTACTACCATGCCAGAGGTCACACAGCACCTAAGTGGCACCTAAGATAAGAATGGCGATCCTGGAGTAGTCACTTCTGTGAGCCAGGCCTTCTGCTAAGACAACTAATGCTTACACCAACCCCTTCAGGTAGGGCCATCAAGCTTCCCATTTTATAAATGAGGAAGCTGAGGCTTGGCAACGAGCCTATGGAATTGCCGCCCTGGCAGTGCCGAGGGCTATGGCTTCGGGGGGCTCCTGGGGTCCCAGAGTGGAAGAGGAAGGACGTGAGTGCTCCAAGAGACCCTCAGAGAGAGAGGCGGCTACGTGATGGAAAGGAAAACGTGACCATTATTACAGTTATCAATTAACACTAATGTGAGGGTCTGTTGCGGGCCCCATGGGGGACATTTGACTCTGAAAAATGATTTAGGTCTTGACTTGAACACAGGGGTGACAGTCAAAATATTCGACAATGCAACACGGGTCAAAATCCACTTGTAGGCATACAAATCAGAACAGTGGTCGCCTTGAGTGGGGGGTGCTGCCTGGCAAGGGTCTCGAAGGAACATTCTAGAACGGTGGCAATGCTGTCTTGATGGGGAGTTGGTTACACAGGTATTGTCAAAATTCAAGGACTGTACACTTAAAAAATCTGTGCATTTTTCTGTATGTAATTCTATCTTAAATCTACACACTTATGCATATGTATATATGTGTTTATGTATTTAACCACAGGTTAATGGCCACATGTTAACGCCTTAGTTGATGGATTAGGCTGAGGCCTGGGGGGTCCCAGGGTCAGGGCTGAAGGAGGCTCTTTGGGAGTTTGGGGTAGTGGCTATTTACCCACCGGAACAGATACATCTGTCTTTTTTGTGTGTGTGAGGAAGATTGGCCCTGAGCTAACATCTGTGCCCATTTTCCTCTATTTTGTATGTGGGACACGGCTACAGCATGGCTTGATGAGTGGTGTGTAGGTCCGCTCCCAGGATCCGAACCAGGAACCCCGGGCCACTGAAGTGGAGTGTACAAACTTAACCACTATACCCTGGGGCCGGCCCTGATACGTTTCTATTTTAGCAACCAGTGTGGCTGTAGAAGTGACAGCCAGCCTCCCCAAATGTCTCAGCTTCAGGAAATCCTTCTGGGCTGCCCCCTTATTTAATTACAACATCCCCACGCTCCCTCTTCCCGGCCTGCTTTACTGGTCTCCATAGTATATGTCACGCACCATCTAGCATACTCTACATTTTGCTCATTTATCTTTAGTGCCGTCTCCTCTGACTAGATCAAGAGCTCCTTGAGGACAGGATTCTGTCTGGCTGGCTCCCTGCTGAGTCCCCAGTGCCCTAAACAGTGAGGCCTGAGGCCTAACTAACAAATGCTCCATAGATATTTGGTGAATGAGTGAAGAACGATATTATCAAAAGCGAACACTTACTCAGCAGTTGCCACCGGCCAGGCACTTCGCTCAGTGCTTACAGGTAAGAATTCATTTAATCCTCGAGGCTGTCCTGTGAGGGAGGGGCTGTCCTCACCCCTGTGTTACATGTGGGGAAACTGAGGCTCAGAGAGGAGCCCTCGCCCAAGGCCACACAGCCTGTAAGTGGCAGAGCTAGGATGGAATTCGGGCCTGGCCGACCCCACAGACAGAGGACGTGACCAGCAGGGAGGGTCTGTATGTTCACAGTGCCCGAGTTCTAGAAGCGGGGACCCTGGAGCAGACATGAGTTCTGGGTAGATGTCAGGTGTGGGCTTGCAGAGCAAGGGCAAGGGGCAGGAGTTTGGCCCTTCCAGAGCTGGGGCAGAAGCAGTGATGGAGAAGTGGAGGATACAGCCATATGCAGCCTCACATCTCCGAACGTAGGGAGGGCGCACTGCGTCCTGGGGAGGGGGACTGGGGGTGCAGGAGCAGGGCGGTCCCAGATCCAGTGGGCAAGGGCTAGGGGAAAGGAGGGGCCTTCAGGATCCGGGTGTGGGCTGCCCAAGATCTTGATCAGGTCATGGGGCTTGTTCTGGAATGGGGAGCACCTAGTTTAGAGCCTGGAGATGAAAGGGAAAGATGAGTGGGGAAAGGGGGGTGTCCAGGAAGTGGGTGCAAGAGGTGAATAGGGATTCCCAGAAGTGAGCCACAGAGAACCCAGAAATGGCTTTCAGGGGTCCTGGAAGTGGGCGTCAAAATTCCCAGAAGGGGGTGACAGCATCCCAGAAGTGGGACCACCGAGAGGCCGGAAGTGGGCTTCCGGCATCCCGGAAGCAGGTAACTGGATTCCCGGAAGGAAACCCGGCCGCAGCCCTCCTCACCCAGAACCGGGAGAGATGCCTTCTCCAGGAGCGCAGTCCGGAGAGGTAGATCTCCTGCAACACCGGGGCGCTGAGCGCCGCGTCCCCCGCGTCCGAGGTCAGCGAGGGTCGGAAGCCCACGGCCTGGTGCGCTTCAGCCATGTCACGCCAGGGCCCTGGGCGGAGGACAGGGGGTCATTCTCCGAGTCCCCAGCCCCTTCCTCCCGCAGACCCGGGAATACAGGGCGCCCGCTCATCCTAACCCTGGGGGGTTGTGAGGTCCTGGCCGGAGACTCGGCTGCTCGGGGGACGTCAGTGGGGACCTCTGTGAGCGCATAGAGAGGCGGGAGGGATAACTCGCGTTAACCCTTTGGCGGCTCTGCTGAGAACGTGGTGCGGGGGCAGTGCACCCCCCAATATAGGACCTTCAAGATTCGGGGGTGGGGGCAGGAAGCCGGTCCAGGGTGCGTTGCGAGGTCTCGAGAAAAACAGCCCCAGACCCATTTGAAGCGAACACCTGCCGGACGTTGGCACTGTCCACCCCATTTCCGCTTCCCATTCTAAGGCAGGGGGCGGGGGGGGTGTCTATAAATTCATCCGCTCTGGGGTGGCCCAGCGTCCCCTCCCCCTGCCGGGGCTGGAGGGGACTCGGGGGGAGCACCCTACTGCGCATGCCTCGTAGCCAGGGATGCTGAGGCTGTGAGCCGAGGCGAGCGAGAGCAAGTGAGGGAGAAGCCCGCACGCCCGACTCAACACGGGCCTCCCCCGCGGGAGCGCTGCAGTCCGGTACTCACCTCGCCGAGTCTGGGGTCCGCCGATCGGATCCTGGGGACCAAGCCCGAGTACACCCCCCCACCCCCGATTTAGAGCGCCGGACCCGCGTCTCCCACTTGCATGTGTCCAGTCCCGGGGCGACGCGTCCGCGACCTGGCGGACGGGCCTCCGGAGCGCCTGCCCGCCCCCGATTATCCGACATCCAGGAACCCCGATTTCGGTCTCGCCGTGCCTGGCCGGGTATTCAATCCCCGGCTTTGTCCCCGCCCCCTTCCAATCTCGGCCTCCTGTCCCCGCCCCCTCGGCTCCCAGCGTCCAATCCCCTTCCTCCGCTCGATGCTCATCCTCCCTCTCCTTCCTCCCGGCCCGATTCTCCACCGTTCGGCCTCCCCGGGTTTGCGCAGCATCTCTGGATACCAGGTTCTTTGTCTCCCCGGTCCGCTCTGTCTCTGTGACTCCCCGTTCTCCTCCGGGAACGAGGCTCGGCTTGGAACTCACGGCCCACCTCTGAGTGCGCAAGTCGCGCGCGTGAGGTCTCGAGCCAGAGCGAATGTCAGCCCTACCGCTCCGGGGAGGGAGGACGGCGGCTTTGGGGTCAGGTCGGCCCATCAAAACCACCCACGGAAGGTGCAGCTGCAGGAGTTGAGTTGGCCCGAAAGAGGCGCTACAGCGGACTGGATTCAAGTTAGACAGTCAGAGGGACTTCCATGAGCGAAAAGGTGCATGGATAGAGGGGAAGAATATATTAAGGACCGGGCTCAGATTGGGAGGCCGGAAGGGGCACAGACAAGCAGAGACTGAAGCATGGAACTCTCGTTTTATTTGGCTCTGGACGTTAATATTCTTTGTCCATGCTGGGTGCGTGTGCCGCTGGGTCCCGCCCAGTCACAGTCCGGGGGCAGGGGGAAGAGACGGTCTCTGAGCCCAGGAGGTAGAGTTACGGGAAAAGAAACTTGAGGTCGTGGCCCCGCTATACAGATGGGTAAACTGAGGCCAGGAGAGGAGCAGAGATGTGCCCACCATCACCCAGCGAGCTGGGCACTGCGTGGGCTTTGTTGCCGAAGGCTGGGGTCCTGGAGACGCCCCGGGACTGTGGCCCTGCGCCGCCGGCGGCGCCCGTAGCTGCGAGGGTCCTGGGGCTCGCGGCCGGCCTTCGCCGAGTGCTCCTTGGTGGAGGCAGAGCGGAGCCAGTATATGATCTCCGGCAGGCGGTGGGCCTGGCACGTGCCCAGCGAGCAGAGGCGCCCGCGGTGCTGGGGGACCTGGTGCCCCGGCCGCCTGGGGGAGGGGGCGTGGGAGAAGAGCGGGTTCAAACCATCCGCTGGAGAAACCGGGCTCGCGGGGGGCAGGGCGCGCTCGCACCTTCCCATCCGCGGAAGAGGGCGCGCGCCCCTCGCCGTCTCCCTCCCGCCCTGTCCCCGCTGCCACCGGCCTTTCTCACCTGCCCACGGAGTCTGGGTCCCCCAGGACGGGGGCGGCGAGGAGCAACAGCAGGAGGACGTGGGCGGTCATCGTGGGGAGGGCGGGGGTCGGGGGGGCCGGTGGGGGAAGCAGCCCTCCGGTGTGCGGCCCTGCCCCCCTCCCGCTCTGAGAGCCCGCTTTAGCGCGAGGGCTCAGGGCCAGCCCCCACTTCCCAGGCGGGCTAAACTGAGGCCGACAGCCTACGAGGCCACACCACGCCAGAGGGCAGGGTTAGAACCCGCGCCCACGGAGCCCTCATGGGTGTGCCGTCCCGCCGCGGTGCTGTTTATGCCCCTGGGAGGCCTTGGGAGCCTGGACCCTTTAAGGCGAAGAGAGGGGCGGGGCAGCTGCCACCTGCAAGTGGTAACAGCAGCGCTTCCAGGAAGGCGGTGGGGGCGGGGAGGCGCCGGGCTCTAGTGCAGACGCGACCTCACCCTCACCCCTGACCCGGAATCTCAGGGGCCAGGCCACTTCCAGAGAGGGCACTGGGCAATGTGGGACATGAGCAGAGCCACCTGGGGACGGTGACAAAGGGAGTCTGGCCCTAGCAGAACTGGCGTGGATACCACCCCAGGGGAAGAGGAAAAGGTGTAGTCAGGCGTGGAGCCAGCTGTCCTGGAGCAGGTGAAGCCAGGGCCATGGAAGGAAGACATGGATGTTGATCCAGGTCGTGTGGACAGCGTCCCGGGGCCCAGGGGCCCCTGTGGATGGGGCCACGGGCAGCCCCTGGGGAGCCGTGGAGGTGAGCAGGTCCTCAGTGTCCACCTCCGCCAAGTGGGAAGGCCCCGCTGCCCTAAGGTGGGACTTCCCCATTGACCCCCAAGTTCCAAGCCACCCCACCCCTCGAGGGATTCTTCCCCTGCAACACACACATCCCACGACTCAGTTTCCCCAGCTGCAGAGGGCAGGGCAGCAGTCACTGCCAGTCAGCCCGGGCCTGGCCTTGGAGGGTCCCGGACAGGAAAAAACAGCCCGAGAGAGGAACAATGTGTGTGCTGGGGGGGAGGCGGCCTTCTGGGAAACTTAAGGGCCCAGCTGTGCTGGGAACCCACACCCCAACCCTCCCCCAGCCCAGCAGGGCAGCCGGGAATAGGAGCCCTGCCCAGAGGGGACAAGAGGGAACAGGGCCTCAGGGGGCATGAGGGGGGAAGGGGACACAGACCCCGAGAGAGGGACAGAGGGAAAAGACCCTGGGAGAGAGCTAAGGGGCAAGCTGGGCAGGACCCTCAGAGAGAGGGCTGTAGAGATCCCCAGAGCCGGGGAAGGGAGCAGGACCCAGAGACACGAGTGGGGACAAAGATCAGCAGCCACCAGCAGCTCAAGCTGCCATCCCAACACCCACGGACGGAACCCCAACCCCGCTCTGCCCCCAGGAAGCCGAGCCGTCCCAGCTGAGGATTTATTGGCGTAAATGCAACCATATAAAAACATAAGTTATGAAAAACACAGTCACGATGTGCCCCAACCCCGGCCCAGGCCCCTAAAACCCCCTTCTGCGGGAGGGAGGGAGAGAAAGGGGGCGCCCCGAAACCATCTAAGAAGGCCACAGCCCCTGGGCCCGTGCAGGGCTGGCCCAGCCGGGGCGGGAGAAGCTGGCGCCACTCAGCGCATCCGGTAGTCGGTGGAGCAGGACAGCTCGCACAGCTGGCCCTTGAAGTCCAGGTCGATGGTAAAGTCCAGGTCGCGCTGTGGGGAGAGGGCAGACGTGAGGGGGACCGTGCGGGGCGGGCAGAGACGCAGATGTGTCAGGAGGCCAAGCACGCCTGAGGAGACGCATGCCCCCCCAGCGGTCCCCACACCCTCCCCAGGACCGGGCAGGGTCCTGCTTTGAGCTCATGTGCAGGCTGGAGAACCGACACTGCCGGTCCCACCCAGCATCTGCCCTCAACTCTGACTCCAAGTGACAGCTCCACGTGACATCCTCAAACTGTCCCTCGGGGGCAAAGCTCAGCTGGTCTGTCTCTTGCATTATGAGATCTTCCCCATCAAGACCATTCGCATCAGCAAAACAGTTATTTCTTCTTCTTTTATAAGAAAATCCCTTTCAAGGACACTTCCTCCTTCTGAAAAACTTAACGGCAAAACTCGATGGCCCCACTCCACTGTCGCCACTCCCTCACCTCCCAAGCCGCCTGGGAGCCAGTCCTCCTCTGTGCCCCCAGGCCCCCGCACTCTGGAAAGGCTGGGGCACAGTCACCAACCACCTCCATGACGGCTGCCCTCAGTCTGCACTGCACTCAGGCCCCCGGCTCCTCCCTCTCTGGGTGTCTCTCGCTCATTAGTCTGCGGTTTCCAACCTCTGCACTACTGACGCTGGGGGCTGGACCACTCTTAGTGGAGGGGACTCCTCGTTGCTCTGTGCACTTTAGGATGCTCGGCAGCACCCCCGGCCTCTACCCACTAGAAGCCAGTAGTACCCCGACTTCAGTAGGGACACCCCCAAAATGTCTCCAGTGACAAATTTCCCCTGATTGAGCACTGCTGCTTAAACCGGCTCTGATCTTCCTGACTTAGAAAGTGGGCATGACCCTGGGGCATCCCCTGCCCCCAGCCACCTCCTGGAGGGAGGAGCACCTCCAGCCTGGGGGGGAGGGAGGTGGGGGGGGGAGGCATGGGGGGGTGGGGCCCCAGTCACCATATCCAGTCCAGACCACTCCCCTGACTCCGGGCCCCAGACCCACTCTGGCCGCTGGAGCTCCTGACTGTGCCCCGACCTGCTGCCCCCATGGCTGATGGCAGCTCCGGCCTGCCAGGGGCTCAGGAGGAAGACACAGCGCTCTTCCCTGGCCCCCGCTCCCCACACCTGGGCCGAGGGAAACCCTATCAGCCGGCCTCTGGCTATTCTCACCCGCCCCGCAAGTCCTCTCCGGCCAGCCTGACCGTGTCCCTGTCTCCCGTGTCCACAGCGTGTCTAGAGCGGGAGCGTCGGGAGGGCGGAGGCCCCAGAACAGGCAGAGGTGCCCCCCCCGCCCCCCAGAACCTCACGTTGTTCTTGGCGTTGGGCCGCATGCCGATGGTGCCGAAGATTTCCTCGCCCGTCTTCACCGTCAGGTAGTCCTCCATGTAGAAGACCGTCTGCTTCCAGTGCGTGTACGGGGACTCGGGGCCTGGGGACGGGGCGGGTCAGCCCACTGGCCTCCTGCCCTGTCCCCAAGGCCTGGACCTCGGCCTCCCTTCTGCCTGGCACGCCCCCCGACGACCGTTTACTCAACACTGACTGTGGCCAACAGTCTCCGAATCCCTTCACCCTCACCAAGCCTTGGAGAGGGGAAACTGAGGCACAGCACGCTCGGGTGAGCTGGCAGAGCCGGCGTGGGAACACGGGTTCTCAGTGTCCCCGTGGCTTCCTCTGGCCGTTCTGTCACACGCCCCACGGTCCCTGAACCCCGCCCGGCCCACGGCCCCCGCCTCACTGGTGGAGAAGCCGGTCCTCTTGTGGCAGCGGGTGAACTCGATGTTGAAGTAGGCCACCAGGGCGTGCACGTAGTCGTTGCGCTTCACTTGCAGGCAGAAGGGGGAGGTGAAGGTCAGGTCTTCCACCTTGACGGTGTAGATGTCCACCTCCTGCGGGACAGGCTCGTGAGCCCCACTCCCCGACACGCAGCTCGGCGTTCAACCAGAACATCTGGGGGGGCCCTGCTGGCTTCCCTGTTCCCCTCTCCCCCACATCCAAACCCCACGGCGGACAGTTCTACTTCCCGGAACTACTGCTTCTACTCAGAGAATCGCCCGTGTCCCCTCTCCACTGCCTACACCCTGCCCCAGCCCCCATCACCTCCCCACTGCGGCAGCCTCTTCACAGGGCTCCCTGCCCCCCACACGCCTCACTTGACATAACAGCCAACATGACAATTGTAAAACACCATCCATGCGTCAACGCCCTGCCTAGAACGCTGTGACAGCTCCCAAACACGCTCACGACAAAACCGGGGGCTCTGACCCGGCATGTGGGGGCAGCCCCGTCGGGACCACAAACCTCCCTCCTCCACCCGCTCTGCCCACCTCCCACGTCCCACCCAATTCTGGAATTCACCCCTTTAGTTCACGACGTGGTCCCAGCACAGCCCGTGCCGGACACGGGGGCTCAAAAATGACCACGGTCACGGTGTCTTTATCAGTGACCCATGCGTGTCTACACTCGCCCGCGGCCTGGGATCTCAGCCACCTGCCTCAGAGGAGCCTTTGAGAATGTGCCCCTGGGCAGGCCAGCCAGTCTGGCCAGCATCCTGGGACCCAGTGGCCTGCCTGGCTCACAAAGCTTTTTAATAAATGAAGTGGCTTCTCCAGGCCTCTAGCGCCACCTCTGGCTGACAGCCCAGGCTCCCAGGACGTCAGGCGAATGCTCTGGGCCCTGATCTCTTGCACGCCGGCCAGCCGCTGGCCCTTCTTTGGTTCCAGCCCTGGGGACACCTGGCTGCACCCACCGCCCCCACCTTTATGAGGCAGGCGTTGGTCACCAGCTGCTTGGGGTCCACCACGTCCACCAGGGGCTCCTTGATGGCCACGTCTTTGATGCATGACATGTCAAAGCCGTACACGTTCTCCCACCCTGGGGAGGCAGGCAGGGGTGGGGTGAGCCCACGGAGGGCACCCAGACCGATCCCGCCCCCCACGGAGATCCTCGGGGCCCGAGCTCACAGTGGATCTTGTAGTCTTTGTACTGCCGGTCCTCGATGGCCGTCACGTACAGCGTGGCTCGGTCTGGGAAGATAAGGCCGTCGGGCGCCTGCAGAGGGGCAGGGCGAGAGAGTCAAGTGGCGGCCTTGGCAATGCTGTCCCCACCCCTCGCTGGTGTGGTCTCTTTATCCGCCCCCTCCGCCCCCGCCCCGGAGTGAGCCACCGATATCTCCCACCCGGATTCCTGCAGCGGCCTCTACCCTCGTCTATTCCCATATGGTTGTCCGACGGCGCCCAGGAGCCCCTAAGTCAGACCGTCTCCTTCAGAGGTTCTAAGGGATCCTCAGAACCCTCCCTGGCTCCTCTGAGAGGTAAAGCAAAGTCTCACGCGTCCACAAGGCCCCACGAGATCTGCAGGGGCCCCTCAACCCCTCACCTCCTAGGGCTCTTCCAGACCCTCAGTCCACTCCAGCTTCCCTGCTGCTCTCACACACAGCACACGCACTCCTGCCCCATGACCTTTGCACTGGCTGAAATCCTCTGCCCAACAGGCTTTTCCTCTCAGATCCCATGTGCCTACTTCCCACCCTTCATTCAGGTCTGTCACCTCCGCTGGGAGGCCTGCTCTGATCTGAGCACTGGGACCACGGCCCCCCTGGCCCTCCCTATCCCTCCGCCCTGCTATGGCTTTCTTCCCAGCACCACCTCCTTGTGGCCGTCTAGCTTCCGGTGCCCGTCACACGCTGTGCTGGCAGCCGGCCTTCCAACGTGTGTGCGGTCAGTTCCCTGTATTAAGTCCCCTGTGTGGGAAACACCTAGTCTGGCTTTTGTTTTCCGCCTGCACCGAGTGATACGCGCTCAACAAACGGCCGGAGAACCCAGGCCTGCGCGAGCCGCTCCCGTCCCGCCGGGGCCTCACCAGCCACTTGTCTCGGGCGTAGAGCACGGTGTTGAGCATCGACTCGTAGAAGAGACAGTAGCCCATCCACTCGCTGATGATAATGTCCACCTTCTCCACCGGAAGCTCCACCTCCTCCACCTTCCCCTTGATGATGGTCACCACTGTGGGGGCAGACGGGGCCACATGCCACCAGTCCGAGGAGACCCATCTGCTTGCCTCCCCGGGGGGCCCTTGTCTTCTCAAGGAAGGGCTGGGGGCCGCGTTTGGGCACCTTCAAAGAACTCAGTGAGCTGAGGCCACACCCTGTCAACTCAGTTCTAAAACTCTGGATGTTTTTGAGGCAGAGGCAGAAATTTTACGTGAACTAGGTATTAGATGATGTTAAGATTTTGTCGCTAATTGGGTTCCATGTAGTAAGCAACAACACGGTCATATCTTTTAACTGGCCTTACCTACTAGACACACACAAGCAGGATTTACAGGGAAAATGATACCACGGTTGGAATTTGCTTTAAATGGAGACATTTAAAGCTGAGTGATGGGTACTTGGTGGTTCATGATAGTAGCCTTTAAAAAAAAAAAAATCATTTCAGTTTCTAGAATGCTAGGAGCCCTCACCTCTGGAAAACCCACTGTCTTCCCACATTCCCTGCCCCTCGGCCTTGCTGGTGGGAACTCAAAGGCAGTTTGGCAACATCTACCCAACGTACGTTTTCAACCCCAGCAATCCTACTCTTATAAATTGGCCGCAGAGATATGCTAGTTTGCATATGACACGACATTATGTGCGGGGAATGGAAATCTCAGAAGCAGCCAACCCGCCCTTCACCAGGAGTCCGGGTAAGAGAGCTGGGGTACGTGCATAAGATGGCGGTCATCAAAACGAACAAGAGCCTCTCAACATCCAAAACGTGTTAAACCACACGATAAAAAGAGAAAAAAAAGCAAAGGGCAAGAGACTCGTATGCAATGCTATTTGTGTAGAAAATATGCACGTGAACGTAAAGACATTTACAGGTATGTTTGCTCGTAGGTGCAGACGTCTCTGGAAGAAGTGATGGCTGGACTCTGGATGGGAGACCTCTCCGTGGGCCCCCGGGTGTCAACCACGTGACTCCATCACTAATTGAAGAAACTAAAGAGACCTCTTGCCCTAATGTTTTAAGACTGAAGCAAGCGCTAAGCTTGCAACTTCGACACTCAGATTCTAAGACAGTGAACGTGCTCACAGGTCGTGGGTTCTGAGAAGGCTGGATTCTCAGGGCTGTCGGCAGCCCAGAGCACGGGAGGAACGGTGGCATCTGTGTCCAGGGGCTCCGCCCCCAGGAAGCTGAGCTCACCCACTCCACCCCCAAACCCATTCTCTTCCTGGGCTCACCGTGGTCTAGCTTGTTGGCTCTGACAATCTTCACCGCATAATCGGAGATACTGGAACACTCGATCTGGGGGCCCAGGAAGAAGGGAGGGTGAGACCCCCCCCAGTCCTCCCCTTAGCCCCCATCCTCCTCCACCCAATCCCGGAGCCCTGAGGGGCCCCCTCTCCGACCCCCAGGCCCAGGCCTGACCGGCCGCCAGGACACTCACCCCGATGACCTTGCGGGCCCCGGCCTTGGCAGCGAACATGCAGAGGATCCCTGTGCCCGAGCCCACGTCCAGCACCACCTTGTCCTTGAAGAGGTGCCGGTTGTGAAACATGGAGTTTCGGTACGTGAGGGTGCGCACCTCATCTTTCAGCATCTCCTGATGGGGGGGCACAAGGATACCATGAGGGGTCCCGAATCCCCAGCTGGAAAATGGGGTGCCCTGGCCTCCAACTCGCTAACGGTTTGGAGAGCTAGAGCTCAGCCCTCCCGCTTGCTTAGTCCCCTCAGGACAAGTCACTTCCCTTCCATGTGCCTCAGTTTCCCTGTCTGTGAAACCAGACTGGACGGACTAAACTCCCACCTCAGCCAGATTCCACCACTGCCTAAGCCCCCACGATCCTCGGCTTTCAAAAGTCCTCAGAAACTTAATGTCGCTGAAGTGTACACTTGAAAATGATAAATTTTGCATGTTGAAGATAAAAAAATAAAAGAAAGAAAATGATAAATTTCATGTATATTTTACCACAATGACAAAAAAGCCCTCAGCAAAAAATCCTCAGAATCCCATCCCAGCTACTTTCCGGGACCTCAGCCTCCACAGGGCGCAAAAGGCCGGTCTGCGCCCCGGCGTGAGCAGCTGGGGGACAGTCCCACCGCCAGTCACGAGAGGGCGGCAGAGACCGGCAGGCCCCGACCTCCGGCTGCAGTCGCAGGCACGCATGCGCACTCCCACCCCAGCCTCCCGATCGCGGCCCCGCGGAGCTGCCGGGTTCACCTCCGTCTCCAAGGCAACGGCTGGGCGAAAGGACCCCCCGGGGTGTGCGCCCCGCATGCGCAGAGGGGCGGCCCGCTGCCGGAGGACACAGTGCACATGCGTGGGAAATTCAGTTCCAGCCCTGCCAAACGTTAACCCCCGAAGAGTCGACAACCTCAGGAGCTGTCCACACTCACCTCGTGGATGCCGAAGTGAGCGTAGGAGTCAAAGTAGTAATCTTTGGACGTCATGTCCTCAGCATTGGGCTTCTCGCTGCTTTCTGCCTGGCCACAGGAGACCTGGGAGGGGGAGGATGGGAGCGTGGGTCAAAACTAGGGGCTCCCCCACGGCCTCTTGAACCTCCAGGTCCCTACTTCTGGAGAGTACAGACCCCCCCAAGTCGTATCATGGCAACCCTCCCCCCGAACCCCAAAACCTAACAACCCCATTCTCCTCTTCCAGGATCCCCCCCAGAGCACCATCCAGGGTAGTACCGATACCCCAGCCATGCCTACCATCTCTCCAGTCTCTCTGCCCCCGTCTCTAGCTCAGCCCACAGATGGGGAGGGGAGGGGAAGCAGAACTGGGGCCGACACAGGGAAGGGCAAAGGGGGGCTGGGAATAGAGTTAAGGAAGTAGCCACAGTATTGGGGGAGGCCAGCTGGGGGCCAGAGAGCTGGAGGGAGTTTGGACTAAGTGTTTTGGGGGTACAGGGTAAACAGGTTTGAAGCAAGAGGGATCATAGTTAGACTGCTAGAAAGGGCCTGATGTGTGGCAAGACATGTTTATGTGGGGAAGGGTCTCACAAAAGGATATTTACTTCTTCAAGAGGCGGCTGGAGGCTCATCCCATTAGCCAAGGTGGCTACAAAATTCTAGGAGAGAGTAACAGGGAGAAAGGATTAGCTACTGGGAGCAGCTAGGGGAAGGCCAGGCCAGAGGACCCAGGCTCCTGGGGGAGGGGGTGTGTTTCCTGCAATTTTCCTTTTTCTTGGTGGGGAGTGGTGTCAGAAAGAGCAAGTAAAGAGGCAGGGGTGTTTTAAAAAAGAGAGAAGGCGGGGGGAAAAGAGAGGGGTTCTGTCTCAGCTGTGGCTGGAGAGATGGTGGCCTGCCCCCACACTGCCCCTCTCTGGCCAGGCACCTGACCACACACACCTCCCCCATCCAGGCCAGAGGACTGGCATCCGCCGGGCACACAGGCACTGCCAGCTGTCACTCCCCCTCGTCATCTAATCCCCCCAGATTAGGTGACACTTCCTGACACACACCCCCATCCTGGGATGCCATGAGTAGCTGCGGGAGGGGGGCTGGCAGGGTGCACCCACTGGGCAACTGCCACCTCTGCAAACCCGTCTCATGAAAGGATTCCAGAAAGGAGGTGTGGCACCCCACCAAAGCTGGCACCCCAGCTCCTAGCTCCTGCCTTGGACTCAGGAAGCCCCAAACAAAACCAGCTGGAACCAATCACCTCTCTTGTTACCCTCTACCCAGGAAGGTAGAGTCCCGGGGAGGATGGCCAGACTCTGGCCCTTTGAGCCCATCTCCCCCCATTCAGACACCGAAGTAGGCCCTGAAGCCCCAGGTGTGGGGCCAAGTGCTGGGACAACCTCTGGGGAAGACACTTCCTCCACCCCTACAGGCCCTGGTCCAGGAGACAGTCAAGGGAGATGGTCACACTGGAGTGACTCCTGGGAGCTACCCCCCAATGGTATGCATCTTGGGAGCTGACCTCGCACTTCAAAGAATGGTACAAGGCAACGGGGTAGGACAGAGGCCCCATCAGATTACATCGCTTCCAAATGTGACCACCCTCCAAGCGTGAAGTCACAGACACGACCCACTGGGCTTCAAGCCCCACCCCCATCCTCCCAAGCCAGTGAGGACGCCTGGGGAGGGGATTTCCCACTGCGGCCCATTTCTCAATACCACTGATACCACCGCCAGAGAAGCCCCAGGAGGGCTCGAAACCCAGCACCGGCACCAGCCCCACATGGCTGCACAAGAACCAACCTCACGCGAAACCGTTTCAGACATCAAGGCTCAGGACCCCCAAATAGGACATCAGGAAGGGGGAGGTCATCTCCCACTCTCACAAATGCCCCGGAGAGAGACAGGGGTCCAGTAAGGGGTTAAACTCGCAGCCTATATTCCATCACATCTCCTTCCCATCAGACAGACAAACCCTCCCTTCGCTCGGGAGGACTCCGACCGGGAGGTGGGCTTTGGGACACGCCCCATGAAAAAGATGTCCCTCCCACACACCCAGAAATGGCCACAAGGGGGTGCACGGCGCCTTATCGAGAAGGATCTCCTTCAGCTAGGTGCCCCCCCCCACCGAGGGAGGTCACAGGGGCATGCCCCATCCCCCCAGCTCCCAGAGCGCCGGGCAGGGGAAAATCCAGGAACAGGAAACGGGAGGGCCCGAAGGGAGCCAATTAATTCTTCGTCCACCTCCAACCTCAAACCAAAAGTGAACGAAACCTGGACCGATGGCTAAGCAGATGCCCCGGTCCCGGGAAGGGGGGTGCAGAGGCTCAAGATACACGGCCCCTCCTAAGAGGCTCATTACTTCGCAGAGGGCGCCAAGTAAGTGTTACCCCGAGGTGTCTGTCACGATCCCCGGGTTGGAGGGCCGGGGGCGTCCGAGGGAGGGTCGGAGCCTCCTCCCCGCCCCCCCGGGCGCCCCTCCCCCGGCCGGGGGCGGGGCCTTTGTGCCACACGTGGAGCCCGCCGGGCCACCGGGCACGGCACACCCCCTCCCCACCCACCGCGCCACGGCCACGTGGGGGCCTGGCCGGAAGAGCCCCCAGCCCTCCTCCACGTGGGAGGGGGCACGAGACCCACGGTTCGGCCGGCTGCCGCAGGCCCCCGAAAGCTAGGGAACCCGCACCTCAAAAGGTACCCCCGGATCCGGAGCATGCGGCGCCCCCTCCGTACGGCTGGGGGCCTTCAGCCCCAATCGGCCTATTCGGAGCCCCTTCTCCACGACGGAGGCATAAAACACCGACCCCCAAACCGCCCCCGCCCCCGGCGGCGCTCCAGGCGCTCACCTCCATGATGCAGTTCGCGGCCTCCGCTGCCGCCATCTTCACCCGCACCTACTCCTCCTCCGGCCGCCGACACCCCCCCCTTTCTCCGCACTCCCCCGGGACCGTCTTATACCGGAGGGTCGACGGCCCGCCCACCGCGACCCCGCCAGGAGATCTCATTGGCAATGGAGGCGGCCCGTCTGGGAATTACATTTAGCAATTGGGCGAGGAAGACGCCCATCAAAGTTCAGGGGCCCGCCCAGTCTGGCGTGCAGAGCCCCGCCCCCTTAAGTCGATCAGGATGGGTAAGACTGCCCGTCTATCGCAAGGAGCGCGACTGATGATTGGGCAAAGTCAACCAGGAGTTCCCGCCCCTTCCCCCATCGGCACCGCCTCAAAACTTCCCGGCGGGCCCCGCGCTAAGCGGACATCTTGAAATAGGGCAGTCCATCACCGAAACGATCCTCCTTTTAATAGTTGCTATTGGCTTATCCCGAATGTGACGTCACGAGGCCTTTGGCCTGCCCTCGCCGAGCTGTTGGCCTCGAGGAGAACACGGCGATTGGCCCATGAGGAGGAGGTAGGTAGGGTTTTAGGCTCCAGCGATTGGCTCAAGAGACCTGTCACTCAACACCCATTCGGTGCAGCCGGAGGGGAGTCCAGGAGGAACAAGGGAGCTTGTGCCCATTTACCCGAGGGAAAAACTGAAGCAGTGCGAAGCCCAGGGAGAGCGAGGGCTTGTCCGGGGTCCCGAAACAAATCAGGAATAGGTCTCAGGCGTCGAGGCATTTAACCTCTAGCCCTCTACTTAACTGTCCCAAGTTTTTAAAACCCAGCGACCCCACTCAAGCCACTTGGCCTTTGCCAAGCCCCTCCCATTGCCGGGAACGCCCACCTACCTCTGTCGGGCCAACTCCTATACGTCAATCAAGGCCCAGCTTAGATGCCACCTCCTCCAGGAAGCTTTCTCCACCTGCAGAAAGTTACTAGTTGGATGAAGATGAACGCAACATGTGGAATATATCCATCACCCCCAGATAGTTCCTTTATGACCCTTTCCAGTCAAGACCTCCCCCTTTCTGTTTTCTGCCACAATAGTGTAGCTTTTCCTTTTCTAAAATTTCGTATGAATGGAATTGTACAGTATGTACTTTTTTGTGTCTGTCTTCTTTCACTCAGCATAATGCTTTTGAGATTCATCCATATTGTTGCATATAATGGTTGTCCGATCCTTTTTATTGCTAAAAAGTATTCCATCGTATGGGTATATCACAATTTGCTTATCCATTTTCCTGTTGATGGACATCTGGGTAGTTTCCAGATTGGGGTTATTACAAATAAAGTGGCTATGAACATTCACGTACAAGTCTTTCTGTGGATGCACACTTCCATTTCTTTTGGCTAAACCTAGGAGCAGATGGTTGGGTCGTATGCTAGCTGTATATTTAACTTTATAAGAAACTGCCAAGTTTTCCAGTGTGTTCTACCACTTTGCCTTCCCATGAGTGATGCATGAGAGTTCCAGTTGCTCCACATCCTCTCCAGCACTTCCTAAGATCGGTCTTTAATTTCAACCATTTTTGTAGGTGTGAAGTGATATCTCGTGGTCCTCATTTGCATTGCCCTGACCAGTAATGCTGAGCACATTTCCATGTGCTTATTGGTCATTTGTATATCTTCTTTTATCAAGTGTCTGTTCAGGTCTTTTGCCGATTTTTACAAATGGTGTTTTCTAACTCACCAATTGTAAATGTTCTTTATAGATTCTGGAGAAAGGTCTGTCAGATATATCTACTTTGAATATTTTCTCCCAATCTGTGATCTGCCTTTTCATTTTCTTAACGTCGTCTTTGGAAGGGCAAAGATTTTAAATTTTGATAAAGTCCAATTAACCAATTATCACAGCCCATATCTTGACTCCTACTATACTGCTTTTTTTGTGTGTGTGCTGTTTTTCCAAATCTCAACAGTTTTTTAAGCCTTTTTTTTTTATTTCCAAGTATTTTGATCTGATCAATTACCTTTGCTCTGTGCTGCTAAAAAAAGTAGAAAATTATAACAAACTATCTCTTCAACACTACAGAATAACCTAATGTCATTGAAAAGGAGATGGCATCGGGTAGGGGGATACCTGGATAGAGTTCTGGGGAGACGCCTGAGCTGGAGTCAGAAATGGGGGCGTCCTCAGCATCAAATTCTGCATTTTCCAATATGGCAGCCACTTGCCCCATGGGGCGAAGAGCAAGTGACTGTGGCAAGTCTGAACTGAGATGTTTTGCGAGTGTAAGACTCACAGTGGATTCTGATGATTTTATATTAAACAAAAGAATCTGTAATATCTCAATATTTTTTATACTGATTACATGCTGGAATGATTCTATTTTGGATAAATGGGGTATAAAAATTATTGTTTAAATGAATATACCTGCTACTTTGCTTTAATGGGTTACTAGTGCATTCTAAATAACATATATGGCTCATATTATATTTCTATTGGCCGGTGTTGCACTAGGTCACAGACCACAGAAAGGTCAAGATCACTGGCGAGTCGGTGTGATTGGAAGTGTGGTGAGAAGGCACACAGCCATCTAGCAGGTGTTCTTGACCCGGGTCAGATTGAAAATTCAGGCATCCGTGAGCTACGATGGTAGAAACTTACATCTCTCATTATACTGAAATTCGGCCCTTCTTTCAATTAAGAATTTGGGCAACATATCAAAGTAGAATTAGCTCCGATGCCCTGGACCCCAATAAAAATTACAGACGCTTGCATGTCACACAACAGTTGTCACAGATACTCATGTGGGCAGAATTCTAAGATGGCCCTGGTGAGATCTGAGCCCTGCTGCTATATACCAAGGAGCAGGTTGGGTTATATGACAAAGGAGAGGGATATCACTCCCTTGATTAGGTTGCCTTGTATGGCAAGAGTGAAGGGATTTTGCAGATGTAATGAAGGCCCCAAATCAGTTAACTCTAAACGGATCAAAAGGGTGGGCCTGACTTAATTAGATGGGAGCCTTTTAAAAGGGGGCTTAGGCCCTTTCTGAGGCCACACTGATTCCTCCACTGAGGAAATGAGTTCTGCCGACAACCACGTGCGCTGGGAAGGGGACCGAGAGCCTCAGATGAGACCAAAGCTGGGACCGTGATCGTAGTGTGGTAACACCCGGAGCAGAGCACCTGGCTAAGGCGCACCCACATTCCTGACCCACGGAAACTGCGAGTGATAAATGTGTATCACTGTAAGCCGCTAAATGTATGGATTTGTTACGCAGCAATAACTAACACACCTCAAAATGTCATTCCTACTCTACTTAGAAATCATAGTTATTAGACCCACTCTGGGGGTTGTTCATTAATATTAATGAAGAAGGAGGGCTATCATTATATACACTCATTTTTACATTAATATTGAAAACTTCATTTCAATATACAGTTGGTTCTTAGTATTTGTGGGATATGTTCTATAAAGTCGCTGCGAACGGTGACTGAGCAAACGCTGAGCCATCCTTCCTAAGGGAAATTCAGGGTCAGGTTCCTGCGAACCTCTGGTCCCAACACTTTTGTCAACCTATCAATACACAACCTTATTTTACGTGTTTTCTGTGTAAAGACACCTTACGTAATCTATGTTGTTGATTCATTCACATTGAACTCATGGCCAATAGCATTATAACTCACACCTGAAAGCAGCTCATCTATTTTCTCCGGAGGCACATCACAGCCTTCCTGTGCTGAGGAGCGCTAGCCAGCACTTCAGCACTTTGCTTGGGGCTGCGGTAAACAGTGAATTCACCACAAAAAGCACAAAAATGCGAAAAATGTGGCACTAAACGGATTATGTAAAAGACACTTGTTTATAGTGTGAGAGCTGAAACAAGAAGGCACATGTCGCCTTGCTCGACCTCGGCCGAGAATGTGCACACCAGGCGACTCAAATCTGCTGCTCTGCCCGCATGAACGCCTGCCAACAACCACTAAAGCACCAAGAGTATTCATTTGGGGATCACAAACAAATTTTCGCGAGGAGGTAAATTCACAAATACGGAATCTGCGAATAACAAGGATCAACTGTAATTGGTTTCTTTTGTAGTCCTGTATGTTTCATTTTATGCATTTATAAACATAATTTTGGGAAGTGGGCTAGGTCCCTAAAAAAGGTGACAAACCCCCCGGTCACAGGTGGAAGAGGAGAAACCAGCAAAATGGCTCAGAAGGAGCTGTCGGAGGAGAAAAAGAAGACAGTGGTCTGGATGCCCCGTGAAGGGAGACTGTAGCTTTCTTCTGGAACTAGCCGGAAAGACTCCAGACCATCAACACAGGATTAGGTGGAATAAATAAATCATGCAATAGGGAAAAAATGTAATTAGCTGGAATCATCTTTACAGATATCCTCAAATATGCTCTTTGTCCAGGTGACAGGTGCTCTCATAGGTGCTCCAAATAAATATTTCTAGAATAAATGAATTGGCTCTTTCCTCAATTTATAAGCCAGAGAGATCTCCGAACCAAATCTCCTCTACTTAGAACTTTAGTTCTTGAGTGAAAGGACAAACAATTAAATACTTGAAAAAGGTTTTAATATGAAAAAATTTTAAACAATTTCTTTTTGGCAAAAACAGGGAGGGCAGCCACCACCCCACAGCCCTGAGTGGAATAGGAAGGCTTGGAGAAGCACACAAAGAGCAGGGACATCTTGTAGCAGCCTGGAGCAGCTTCTCAGGAAGATCTCAGTCCAGGGGTAAGTTCAAGTCCACGGGGGAAATGGCCAGGATGCCCTCCTGGAGGGAGAAGTGGCAAAACCCCGTGAGCAGAGAGGATCCTCCACTCACAGCGCTATCCACACCAGCCAGTGACAGCAGAGACAGGGAAGGCAAGAAACCAGAGAGAAGGGGGGGGGAGAGAGACGCACAGAGAGGGGGATGGAGACCCATAGAGAGGGGGACAGAGACCCAGAGAAAGGAGGATAGGGATCCAGAGAGAGGGGGACAGGAACCCAGAGAGAAAGGATCAGAGACCCAGAGGTGGGCGGGGACAGAATCCTAGAGAGAGGGGGGACAGACAGAGCCCCAGGATGGTGGGCAGAGCACTAGAAGGGGGTGGGCAGAGACAGGGCAGCAGAGAGCGGGAGATGGAGTCCTGCGGTTTGGATGATTAAGAGCCCTGGCTTTGTGTCCCTGTGCTGATTCCAATCCCCTGCATGAGGGACTTTCCTCCCAACTTCCACAAGACGGGAATAACAACTGAATCCCGTACGGTTGTTGTGGGGTTTAAATGGGATCATCCCACTGCAGTCCTTGGCTAAGCACCTGGCCAAGCTTACCTGTTATCATTCCTTAATAAATAAAATGATTTTACAAATAAACAAGCTTCTGTGCTGAGCTCCAGACGCTGTGCCCTCATCATCTTGCTTTGAGGGCCGAAGGGCATCTCTCCCTTCACTGGACCACTTCCAAACATCCCTGACTCTCCCCAAACCTGCTTCCCGGCTCCCCCTCCACCCTGCTCTTCCCCGCCCCAGAGAACATCAGACGGAGCCCTACAGCCGCTCGGGCCAGCATCCTGGCATCATCCTTGACTCTTCCACTCAGTCTCCACATCCACTCCATTAGCAAAATCTGTCAGCTCTATCTCCAGATTAAATCCAGAAGCCTCCACTGCCCCGACCCTGCTCTGATCCACCCTCATCTCCTCCTTCATCTCCTCCCTGAGCAGCGCCGTCTCCTCCTCCGGGCTCCCTATTTCCGCCCTCTCCCCCTACTGTTCCCCACGCGGCCGCCAGAAGGCGCCCGTTAACACCTAAGTCCGCTCATGTCCCTCCTCCGCTCAGAGCTCAGAGGCCTCCCCGGGACTCCCCCAGGGTCAAAGTTCAAGTTCTCACCGTGACCACACATCTGGCCTCCTGCTCTCATCTCTCCTGCCCTCTCCTCCTCGGTCACCCCGCGCCAGCCCTACCGGCCCCTCCTCTCTGCTCCTCGGACACCCCCGGCCAGCTTCTGCCAAGTCTGGGAAGCAATGGTTACATTCCACGAGCGGGACATGCGTCTTTCTCTCACTGAATCCCCACGGCAACCAGGCAGGTAAGTGAGATGGTGCCCATTAGGCGGGTGGAGACTGGTGCTCAGGGAGATGGGGACGGTTGCCAAGGTCGCACAGCCGGTACGCAGCTCTGAGCCCGGCCCTGGATTTAAAGCCCTGGATTTAAAGCTGTGAGCGAGCAAGGGAAGACTCCCTGGTCTTCTAAAGCTGGTATGTCAGGGGCAGAAGACAACACACAAAAGGAAATGATAAATAAAACAAGTCATTTCTGCCAGGCTTTAGAAGGTGTGGAGTGTTATGGAAAACACTCCACAAAGAGGGAAGGGGGGTACGTGGGAGGGTGTGGAGGTAGCTGCGGTTTTAAATGGGGACCAGGAAGGGCCTCACTGGGGTGATACCTGAGCAGAGCAGAGGAAGCCAGGCAGGGGGACACCCGGGCAAGGGTATTCAGCAGGCAGTGTTGGAAGGGCAGACAGTCGCCAGATAGTCATATAAACAAATGCCCATGGAGTGCCAAGTACTTACAGGGATGATCCCATTTTAAGCCACACAATAACCCTTTGCGGTCGGTACTAATACTCTCCCCACTTTACAGATGAGGAAACTGAGGCCCAGGGAACAGCCTCTTGTCTTCGACTCGTAGCTGTTAGTGTATACCAGAGTGGTTTAAGCCAGGCATAGCGTCTGCAATGATTGCCACAGCGCCTGGCACAGTGTAGGTGCTCAATAAACACAGAATAGATGAATGGTAGGGCTGGGAGAACTGTGATGTCTGAAAAGAAGCCACCCCCCCATCACACACACACACACACACACACACACACACACACACACACACACACACACGACAATAGGGTAAAGGGGGCCCAGAGAGGCACAGCTCACCCAGCCCCCGTGGGCCTGGATCCAGGGCGTGAAGCTGTGCACGTGCTCCACGCTGAGTCCAGCCAGGGTGCCCCCTAACCCGGCCACACGCCGGCTCAGCTCCATGGCCAGGGCCAGGCGGGCCAGCGGCTCCGGGGAAGGCGGCGGGGGCCCGGGGCACGGCGACGAGGGGCGTGCGCGGTCCGGGCGAGGGGTGCCCTCCCGGCTGGAGAACAGCTCCACCAGGCGGGCGAAGGAGCCGGCGGAGAGGCGGGCCAGCTTTCCGCGCAGGGCGGGGTCCGAGGCCAGCTGTGGGGAGGGGAAGAGGCAGGGTCTGCCTCCGTCACGCCCCCGTGGCCAGCCAATAGGAGGCCGGAGGCGTGGCTTCCTGGCTCAAGCGTGTTCTCGATAGGTATTTACGCTCTAAGCCACGCCCCTATCCATTACATCAGCCAATCATAAACCAGACTGTACGGCCTCTACTTTAGATGAGTTCTAGAATGCTGATCTTCTAGAAGCCCCGGTGGGCTTCCCTGAGAGCCCCCGAGGCCAGGCTGGTGTCTGCAACCTAGCCTTCGACCATATAATCAATATTATAGGACCATCCATCTTGCCCAAGCCCTGAGCCAATCAAATTCCAGGACAGAGTCACAAGCCACACCCCCAGCCCTGGTCCATTTTTTTCCCTCTCCCACATTCTAAGCCGTGCCCCATGATCGATATAGTCAATCGGGGCTTCATATTTTAGACAGTCCTCTCCAAACCACCTCCCCACCACTATACATTTCCTTACTTCCTTAACTGGTTCCTATCTCTTTCCTAGATCATGTTTCTGGTGGCCACACCTCCTGTCTTTAGGCCACGCCCGCTCTGACGATCAATGAAAGCCACTCATTTAAGGTACTGCCCTGGCCATACTTCTGTCACTCAACCCTTCATTGAAGCCTCGTCCCACCTCTCCACCTGATCATCCAATGAGAATGCAGATCCAGCTTGTGATCCCAGTGCCCAACCGTCCCGTAATTCCTATCCCAGCTAAGGGATAGAACAGACGGCCCATCACCTTCTGGTTGACGACTTCTGCCTCCTCCTCCAGCAAGGCCACCAGCCTCCGCAGCAGGGCTTCCTTCTCTGTGGGTGGAGGACCCTGTAACTCTAGGGGGGCAGAAGAGAATTCGGCTGGGGGCAGAACCCTGGTGACCCTTCTACCCTCATCCCTCTCCAGGGCTCCTCTGTACTTCACCTGGGCTAGGTGGGGATCTCAGTTGCTCTTGGACCAGCTGTTCCAGGCGCTGGGCCACCAGGGTATAGAAGTCTGGAGTAGCTGGGCCTGGGGTGAAAAGAGCCAAGGATGGGTCTCCAGGACGTGAGGAATCACCTTGCCAGATAGCAATGATTTCCACTTCATAATGGGGTAAATTGAAGCCCCGTGAACAAACCTGGCAAAAGACACTTTTGCCTACTTTCCACTTTATCATGTCCCCTAAACTGGACTTCAAACATTAAGAGCTGAACTGAACCTTGAAGATGATCTCATCCAAGGAAGGCAAACACGTGGCTATTACCACTCTATCCCTGCCCATTTCAGGCATCATCAACCGACCACAGAACTCTTCTCCCCAGTTGTGAAATCCTTTTCAAGCCAGCACTCCCAGTAGCCATTACTAGTCTATCTAGGCTCGCATTCCAGAGGAAACCTGTTGGTCACTCTTGATCAAGTCCAATGAGCCCCCATTCCGACTTTGCTACTGGAGACACACAGGAGCAGGGAAGAAAAGGATTTTCCCAAAGTCGTGTAACCAAACAGCCAGGGAGTCGTGATTGAAAACCAGATCCCCTGCCTCCCTACTGGGGAGGTGGCTACAAAAGTCCTAAGGGCAGGGATGCATATTTGGAAGGAGAGAGACAACAAATAGCAAGGGACCAAAAGCCCTCCTGAAGCCAGCTCAGAATTGACAGAGAGCAAGTTAACTGGGGGCAAAGGGGAGCACAGAATAGTGAGGGTAGGTGATGGAGACCTCACATAGCTACCCTCTTAGCTGAATGATCTTGAACTAGTTCCTTATCCTGTCTGTGGTTTAAGAATCAAAGCTAGTTCACGGGTGATCTAGGGCATCTCTTACCGGGCTCTGAACCATAGCAGGGGTGGAGGGGCAAGGAACAAGGCCGGGGGGACTCAGGGGGAACTGCTTCTCGCCCCAGGGAGCAGGGAAGACATCTTCGAAGGCGGCTCAGGAAGTCTGTTGGCTCCTCCTGGGCAGGGGTCCTGGGGAAGGTGACCTCAGAGGATGACCCCAGAGGCCCCTTGCAAGCAGTCCCGTTTTCCTCCCACCGAGGGCCTTTCCCAGCAACCCCAGGGACAAGGAATAGAGCCAGATATAAGGAGAGGGAAAGGAGGCAGACTGAGACCAGGAGCAAGAGTCAGAGAGGGTCCCACCCCAAATGCAGGCCCCTGAAGGAGGAGGGCAACTCCTCTTACCTGGGTGGGGTTGGAACGAGGGACCCTGCAGCCTCGCCTCGCCTAAGGAAGGCAGCTAGGACCCTCAGCGTGTCCTCCCGGAGCCCCAGCTCTTCCGAGCCTGCCATGGGGGCACCTGTGAGAGAGGAGGCTGGGGAATGATCTCCAGGGTTCAGCGGGAAGTGGAGGCTTGGAGCCCAAACTCCTAATCCCTAAATGAGGAGGGGGCCAGGACTCGTGAGTCCCCAAAAGTGGAAGGGGCTGAGGGTCTAGACTCCTAGGTTCTTTAGAGGAGTTGGGGTCTGGGGGCCCAGACTCGTGAGTCCCCAGAGGGGGAAGAGGGATGAGGAGGAAGATTCCTCGATCCTGGGAGAGGAGGAGGCTGGGGACCGGGATTCTTGGGACTAAGGGAGAAGGGCGCTGGGGGCCTGGACTCCTGAGTCTGAGAGAGAAGGGGATTGAGGCCTTAGACCCCTGGGTCCCCGAGGGAGAAGGGGGCTTGGGGCTTCGACTTCTGGATTCTGAAGCCATACGCCAAGCTACTCAAGCTCTTAGAGGATCGGGAACTACCAATCCCAGCAGGCTTCATGGCAAACATTCCCCTCGATCCGCACTAGTTCGCCGCGCAGCCTGCTGGGAGATGTAGTTCCACTAATCTGACCCAGGCTGGAATCCTGGGGAACCAGGGACGCTTGGATGTCGGAGAAGCGGGACTGGGGTACCCGCTCCTGGATCCCAGCTCCTTCCTCTTGCCTCCTCACCCCAGCCCTCGCTAACGTCCCGCTTACCTGGTCCCGGGCCCCGCCGCCGCCGCCGCCTCTTCCACCACTTGTATAAACTTTTCTTTATTAGTTCAACTTTCCCGCGCCTGCGCACTAGGCCGGGTTGGTGATGGCCCAAAGGCGGAAGGGGCGGAGTTCTGGGTGCCTACCTAATTTGCATATGACCTTCCCAGCATGCCCGGGGCCCGAAGGCCTAAAAAGGGCATGGAGGGGGGAACTTTCCGGCTCCTGGTGCCGCCCCTTTGGCTCTGGCATCCTTCACCCAAATGACGATAAAGTTTTTATTTCAAGAAATCGATAGAAAAGAAAGCCCCGCCGCTCTAAAGCTCAGCGGACGGGAAAGCGAGGGTGCAGCTGCGAGTCTGAGAGCGACCGGAGCCCAAAGACAGGGGTAGGTCCCAGCGCCGTGCGCGCCCCGACCCTCTACGTCGGAACGCGGAAAAGCTGGGCAGTTGGTGGCGTCCGGGAGCGAAGAGCGCGAGGAGGGATGGGTCTCCCTTGATGGTGGAGGGGGGCCGGGTGTACTGATAGTGGAAAGGGAAGCAAGGAAAGAAAAAAGTGAAGCACTGGCCAGCGCTGGAGGTAGGCTGTAGAAAAACTTAGAAAAAGTACCGGGGAGGCGGGAAGAGGACGCGTCTACACTGGAGGATCTAGGAGAGAGAAGGGTGGACTCTGCAAATGGGAGGCAGTCCACTCTAGAAAGTGGGGGAGTGCCCCGGAGGAGGGAGGCTATTTGGGGGGAATTGTGGATGGAGGGGCCACGGTGGAAATGGGCGAGGGGATCTTCTGTGGGGGAACTGTGGAAGGGGTCTACACTGGAGTAAGTGCGGGGGGTAGAGGTCTACATGTGAGTAGCGTCTGCACTGAGATAACTGGAGGGAAGGCTCTACCTTGGAAGTGGGGGTCCGGGCATTGGGAGATGTGGGGGAGGGACGGATTTACAATGGAAGAGCGAAGGGTCTACACTGGCTGAATTGAGGGGGTAGCTTGGGGAAAGGAGGGGGTCTAAAATGGATTTGGAAAGGAGTCCTCACTGAACTGGGGTACCTCTCTGGAGGATGGGAGGAGGAAGTCGCCTTTTTGTACCCCGGGAAAATATAGATCTGGGAGCTGCGCCGTCGCCCCGTGAGAGGGAGGTCTGGGTGCGGGACCTTCGGGCCAGGTGGGCCTGAGAGGCTGCCCGCGCCCAGGAACTGCCCTCTGCGCGCAGGCTGGACCATGGCAACCCAAAAGCCGCGGATCCTGCCCTGGCTGGTGTCCCAGCTGGACCAGGGAAAGCTGGAGGGCGTGGCCTGGCTGGACGAGGGCCGCACGCGCTTCCGCATCCCTTGGAAGCACGGCTTGCGACAAGATGCCCAGCAGAAGGACTTCGGCATCTTCCAGGTGCGTGGGCGTCCTGACACGGGAAAAACCCGGAGCTGCGAGCCGGCGGGGTGAACTCCGAGGGGGCGGCCCGAGCAGGCGGGTTAGCACGCGTGGGGCGGGCGCGCGCGAACGCGGGCAGGGGGAGGTGGGTGGAGTTAGAACGGGAGCGGGCTGGGTTGGTAGGATCGGCGGGCAGGGTGGGGCGGCTAGGATCCGGGAATAGAACTGGGATAGCGAGGTTAGAACGCGAAGGAACTGCATCCTGGGGGCTCAGGGCTCGCTGGAGGCGGGGCTCTTGGTTGTAGAATGCGGGGGGCGGGTCTTGGAACCTATAGAGGCCACACTCCGCCCGAAGCTGAGATCATTTACCGCCAAACTAGGATACAGCAGTAGTGGTAAACCGAGTTAGAGCGCAAGGGGGCGGGGTTGTTACTGAGGATGTCCTGGGGCAGGTTGGTGGCAGAGTTAGACACCCAGGAGGACCTCGAAGCCTGGCTTAGAAAGCAAAGGTTTGGGGCCGGCCGGTGGCGTAGCCGTGAAGTTCGCGAGCTCCACTTTGGGGCCCGGGGTTCGCAGGCCTGGGTCCCGGGCGCAGACCTATGCACCACTCATCAAGCCATGCTGTGGCGGCGCCCGGCATATAAAGTAGAGGAAGATGGGCACGGATGTTGGCCCAGAGCCAAACTTCCTCAGCAGAAAAAAGAGGAGGATTGGCAACAGATGTTAGCTCAGGGCTAATCTTCCTCACCAAAAAAAGAAAAAAAAAAACAAAGGTTTTTGAAAAGTGGAGGTAGGGGGACTGGGGACACAGAATCCGAGTTTGGGGATGGAACCTCGCCAAGTTAGAGCAAGCCAGGGGAGACGACCGTATCAGGACCCCCGGGACGGGGTCTAAGTCATCCTCCCCACTCTCCTGGTACCTCTGGTCCCCCAGGCCTGGGCGGAGGCCAGCGGTGCCTACACACCTGGGAAGGATAAGCCCGACCTGCCGACCTGGAAGAGGAATTTCCGGTCTGCCCTGAACCGGAAGGAAGTGTTGCATTTAGTCGATGACCGGAGCAAGGACCCCCACGACCCGCACAAAGTCTATGAGTTTGTGACCCCAGGTGTGTTGGAAGCGGGGCTTCACATGGAGAGATGGGATTTGGGGAGTCTCCAGCACCCCTAGTCCTCTCACCACCTTTCTCGACAGCATTTAGGGACTTTCCTGAGCCGGATGCCTCTCCAGACACCAACGGCAGATGGAGTATCTCTGATACCCCGGTGAGAATGTGCCCCAACCCTGCTGGCCTCAGCCTCTGCCCCATCCCCTCTCTGCATCCCTACTGCCTCTTCTTCTCCCCCTGGACCAGCACCCCAGCCTCCATTCTCTCCCCTGCAGTCTGTCCCCCACCCGCCCAGGAGCTGACACTGTCCCTCCCCTGCTCACAGCCATCCCATGGCTTCCCAGCGTCTTCAGAAAACTCAGAGTTTTCACCAGGCATTCAAGGCCCTAACACACCTTTCCAAGATTTCATACCTTTCTTTGCTGTGCAGGGTACCCTCAGCCTCTTGGGAACTTACCTCTCTCCCCCTTTTTTTGTGTGTGAGGAAGACCAGCCCTGAGCTAACCTCCATTGCCAATCCTCCTCTTTTTGCTGAGGAAGACTGGCTCTGGGCTAACATCCGTGCCATCTTCCTCCACTTTATATGGGACGCCACCACGGCATGGCTTGATAAGTGGTGTATAGGTCCACGCCCGGAATCCGAACCTGCAAACCCCCGGGCCGCTGAAGCGGAGCGTGCAAACTTAATCGCTACACCACCGGGCCGGCCCCACCTCTCTACCCTTGATCTTGCTGATGTCAGAGGGGCCCCTCTGACATTCTGCCCAGCGTTCTCTGTCCGGATCATGCTTGCATGGAGCCAGGTCCTTGCGCTGGAACTGGCTGCTCACTTCAGGGCCTCACAGCCTCCAGTGTATATCTGAGCATCTATTTTGCTGTCTGTGCCCATGACTCCCCCAGACCGGAAGCCCCTTGAGGGGAAAGCCAGGTGTGTCTCTTTTCTGGGTCCCCGCATTACTGAGCACAAGGCCTGGTCCCTGTGAAGTCTCCAGAAGAGACTGTGGAAATGCCCGGATCCTTTATTTTTTCCTCTCCAGGAAGACATTGTGGAGGAGTTGCTGAGTGACATGACCTTAGCCCCATTCCCGGATGGGGGGCCCTCAAGCCTGGCTATGGCCCCTGAGCACCCCCCTCAGCTCTTGCTGAGCCCCAACTTAGACATTCCTGCTCCCTGCCCAAACTTGGAACCCCCTGAAAACCCACTGAGGCAGCTCTTGGTGACCGAGGAAGGTGCGTGCCAGCTGTGGGGTGGGAGGGGCGGGGGCAGTGGGCCCCCTTACACGCTCTCACTCTCTCTTCCCCTTCACATCGCTGCCGCTGCCGCTGCTCAGCATGGGAGTTCGAGGTGACTGCCTTCTACCGGGGCCGCCAAGTCTTCCAGCAGACTGTCTTCTGCCCGAGGGGCCTGCGGCTGGTGGGGTCAGAAGCAGTGGACGGGACACTGCCTGGGCAGCCAATAAGACTGCCAGACCCCGGGGCGTACCTGACAGACGGGGGCGCAAGGAACTTTGTGAGGCGTGTACTGAGCAGCCTGGGCGGGGGAGTAGCGCTGTGGAGGGCAGGGCAGCAGCTCTGGGCCCAGAGGCTGGGGCACTGCCACGCACACTGGGCCATGGGCGAGGAGCTCCTCCCCAGTTGTCATGGGTCCGAAGGCGAGGTCCCCAAGGACCACGAAGGAGGTGTGTTCGACCTGGGGCCCTTTGTGGCAGGTGAGTGAGGGGGAGCCTTAGCTCTGCTGTGGGAAGAGCGGGCCATGGTGGTGAAGAACTCTGGGGTCAGGAGGTTGGGGATAGGATTCAGACCCTGCTGCTCTGCCTGCGGTTTAACCTGGGCAAAGTTCTGGACTGCTCTGAGCCTGTCAGGTCTGAGGATGGTCTCCTCTCTCCCTCCACCTGCTCCAAGCTGGTAGGAGGCACAGGGCTCAGGGTACAGAGGTGCACAGGGAACTCGCTGCCATAGTCGTCATTATTACCAGTTATGATGGTGGATAGACAGACACAGCAGAAGGAAGTCCTTTACGGCTTTGCCGTCCAATAGAACTTTCTGCAATGGTGGAAATGCTCTGTGTTTGCACTGTCCAATATGGTATCCACTAGCCACATGTGGCTGTTGAGTACTTAGATGAGGAGGAAGTAAGTTATAAGTCTTATTTGATTTTAATTAATTACAATTTAAATTTAGACAGCCACGGTGGCTCATGGCTATAAAGTGGGCAACGCAGCCTTAGGGGGTTCAAGAGCAGTAACCGCCAACCACTTAGTACTTCAGAATCACTGAGCATCCTTGGGGGAGTTGAATTCCCTTCTGGGCCCGTTTCCCCATCCCAAATGCTGAGGCTTTTGGGGGCTGGGTGGGGGCAGATCTTCCAGCCCCAGCCTGATGGGAAGGAGGGAAGAGGAACATTTAACTTTGTGCCAGAACTGAGGGCACTTTCCCAAAATCAGCAGCCCCTTGGCCGTGGTGGGAGAGGTATGTCAGGCTTTAGGTCAGGGGACAAGGTGATGATGTTACTCAGGTTTGGGCGGGGAGGGGCAGGTAGAGGGTGTTCCTCCCATCCTTGACTAGGCTTCTGGGCCCCCAGATCTGATTGCCTTCATTGGAGGAAGCGGACGCTCGCCACGTTACACCCTCTGGTTCTGCATGGGGGAGTCATGGCGCCAGGATGAGCCGTGGATCAAGAGGCTCGTGATGGTCAAGGTGCAGCCCTGGGCTCCAGGAGCTGAGGGGTGGATCTCAGAATGGGGAGGAGGTTGTTCCTAGGAACTACAACTCCCAGAAGCCCGTGTAGAAACTGCAACTTAAGAGTCTCTGTAACCACCAGTTCCTCATCCCCAGGAGCTTCTGGGTGTCCCTCCCATGGCCTCACCCCCAGATCCTGTTTTGAGCTCTTGAAACCATGTGGAAGTCTGGACTACAAGTCCTAGTAGGCTCTCTGAGAAACTACGGCTCCCAGGAGTCCTTCTGACCACACCGCTCAGCCCTAGGTTCTGGGAACCCCTCCAGCTCCCTCAGCCCTAGGAACCTTCTCTGGCATTTTATGGGTGTGAATATGGGGAAAACTACAACTCCCAGTGGCCCTGCGCCTAATGATTCATCCTGGGTTATGGTGGGGGCTGCTGGGAGTTGTAGTTCATTACCCCCCAACAGTGGACAGCATTGGGTGTTTCCCCTGACTCGTGTTTCTCCCCTACCTCCTGCAGGTTGTTCCCACGTGCCTCAGGGCCCTGCTAGAAATGGCGCGGATAGGGGGTGCCTCCTCTATGGAGAACACTGTGGATCTGCACATTTCCAACAGCCACCCGCTCTCCCTCACCTCGGACCAGTACAAGGCCTACCTCCAGGACCTGGTCGAGGACATGGATTTCTAGGTCACTGGGGAAGCCTGAGCCCTTGCTCCTCATGGATGCAGGCCCCCCACCCCCGACCTCAACCAATAAACTGGTTCTGGCCATGGTCACCACTTGCGTGTATGGTATTCAGTGTCCCCATGCCAGCCCTGACCCAAGGTAGACATTATTCCTTCTGAGGGCCTCAGTTTACCCATCTGTGCAGGCCACTCACAACCCAGGTGCTCACTGCACGAGGGCCAGACACTGTGCAGGGTGCAGCTGACATCTTGCCTCTTCCCAGGGACCTGGAGAGAAGGTGACAGTCGGCCCCATTTTACAGACCAAGACACAGCTTGGAGAGGAGCAAAGGTCACCAAGTAGGAAACACAAGACGGGTCAGATTCCAGCTCTGACTCCAGGGTGGCCGCTCTCCGAGCGAGGCCCCAGGGCTGACTCTGGAACCCCCATCTTGCCTAAAAACAGTTTGGGCCAATGTCCAGTAAGCAAGGAGCCTTTCACCTGGACCATCCTGTCTGGGGCCTTGGTCCCGTCCCAGCTCCTGCTGGGAGGCAGGTCCTCCTTTCTGGGCCGTGGGCTCTCCTCTGCCCCGGGCTGGAATGGGCAGTTATAGGGGAGCTCTGCACCCCAGCCCTGGAGCCTGCCCACCCCAGCGGCCAAGGCACCACCCCCTCTCCTCACTATGCCTGGGTTCTGGGTAATGGGGGCTGATGGAGGCCAGCACGGCCCTACTCAGTGTGGCCCTTGCTGCTCTTGCCTGAGTTTCCCTCTCCATCTCAGGAGAGTGGATTAGATCACCCCAGCCTCAGAGGACTGGGAAAAAGGGAATCCAACTCAAAGGAAGACAAAAATCCAGTTTCTGGGGCAATTCCAAGGCAGACAAACAGCACCCAGGTGCCGTGAGTTCTGGGCTCAGAAGACACTGACCAGGTGGGCCTGGGACCCCGACCTCCCATCACCGCCACTCCTGTCAGCAGCTTACTACGTACCAGGTGTGGTTCTAAGTGCTGCCCCTGCCTGGGTCTGTCGGAATCCTCACAACGCCCACTCTATGGATAAGGACACCAACCGAGGTGCAGAGAGGGGCGTACACTGGCCCCAAATAGCACAGTCTGGCCTCCCTGCTAGCCACCCTCAGATTTGGGCCAAGCCCCCTGCGTGTCCCTCCCCAACCCTTTCCCAAATCGGTCTCTCTGAAAAGAAAGGGCTAAAATCATGGGTCTTGGGGTAACATTTCATGAAATCTTTAATGAAACCGAGGGAGGGGCACGAACAGAGAAGAGGGACGATAGGGACCGGCTCGGGGGCGAGGGAGCTGGGCATGGGGCTGGGCAGGGGGCTCTGCTCTTCCCTGCAGCAACCCTCCCCCATCATCCCACTGACGAGGGAGGGAAGCGGGGAGGCGGAGCCATAAATACGTCCAGAATTCCGAAGAGGCGCAGGAGGGAGGGGCGGCTGGGGGTCTCAGAGAGGGGGCAGGGGCAGGCCCGGGCCACCCTTGTCCGGGGGCCCCGGCTCCTTGGGCGGCCGGGGGGGCCCTGGGGGGTCCCCTGGCTTGCGGCCGTGCTTGCGGAAGTAGCGGTAGCGCTGGACGTAGGCCCGCACCAGGTTGCTCACCTTGACCGGGTTGATCTCCCCACTTTTGCTGTGGCAGATCTGGGGAGCGAGGGACAGCTGCAGTCACCGCCGGGCCCCCAGGGGCACCTGGACTGCTGAGCGCAGCAGGGACCGGGATGCGAGTCGCTCCCCCAACGTCCCTACTTGTGTCCCCCATGCCAGCACAACAGGCCCAAGTGGGCCTGAGGAAACCGTCACCCTCCTCCCTTCCAGACTGACCCACCGTCTGTCTCCCCATCTGCGGACGGCTGTCTGCACATGTCCGTCCCCTTGTCTCGGCCCCCCATCTCTGTGTGTCTGTCCCCCTCTGGGCCCCACCTTGTGGACAGCCTTCCTCAGGATGTCCTTGTACTCCTCCTTGGTGATGTCCTTCTTCTGATAGTACGGCTTGATGGCCAGCTTCACCTCCTCCACCGCCCGCTCCTGTGTGTGCAGCTTTTTCAGGTACTGGCAGGATGGGGACAGCGTGGGAAGAAGAGACAGCAAAGGCCAGGTGAGCCCCTGCGGAAGCCTCGGCCTCCTTGACCATCCAGCTGCTCCTGGAGGTCACCCTGGACCACAGGCCGGGCCTGGGCCTCTCAAGGGCGTTAAGCATCTCCTCCAGGCTGGACCCTGGGCCGTCCCAGGCGGCCGTGACAAGGACACGTGGCTCCTGCCCTTACAAAGTTCACAGTCCGGTGGGGAGACAGACATTAGTCAAACAATCACGGCTGTTTAAATCTGACTCTACAGGGCTTGTTCTGATCGCAGCAGGAAGCCATGGCGAGGCTTTTCAGCGGGGGAGGGATCAGAGTCGGGGGGTTTTTACGACACTGCCCCGGCTTGGGAGCGGGCAGTGGGGCCGAGGGGCACTGGGGGCTGGGACTGGCTAGGAGCACAGGAGCAGGGTGGGGATTGAGCCCTGGGGCGCTGGCAGGTTCAGAGTTCAGGTTGCGGAGGTGGCACACCTGTTGGAATCCTGGTCTACCACTCTGAGGCTGGGACGAGGACCCAGACCCTTTAGTAGCTTGCTGGTAAAATGGGGAGGCCTGGGGCAACGCACATGGACGCCATGGCAAGGAGCCGATCAAGGGGAGCTGTGGCTTTCCTCAGGATGACGGCCATGGGGAGCAGAGGAGGGGATGGGACAGAGAGCAGCACGGAGACCCCCAGGCCTGCGAGGGTGGAAGAGCTGCCCCTTGCAGCTCAGGTCAGATCTTCGTGAAAGTGGACCCCTAGGAACTCTCCAGCAGGAGAGTGGATCCAGACCAGAGCCAGCTCTCTGTGCTGGACTCCCCCCAAGCACAGGGGACCGTCTCCCTGAGAACCAACCCCAGGGAGGTCGCCCTCCCGAGCCAGGCGACTGCTCCCTACTGTCCCAGGGCCAGAGGAGGATGGGAGCAGTAAACTGAGGCCTGGCACTTCAGGGTCAACACCTCAGATGAGATAATGACGAGAATGCAAACTGTCGGATGAGCTACAGAGCTGCCAGGAGAGCCACAGGCCACCTGGAGGGCACCCTCAGGCTCCCTAGCCCGAGAGGAAGTGGTTTTCTAAAAAGACCAAGAGAAAGGGGTTGTTCCCCACACCCATCTTAGATGTGGCAAGGGAGGACAGCGGGCGGAGAACAGTCCAGCACAACCTCCCTGG
Source organism: Tapirus indicus (assembly GCA_031878705.1). Classification (NCBI taxonomy): domain Eukaryota; kingdom Metazoa; phylum Chordata; class Mammalia; order Perissodactyla; family Tapiridae; genus Tapirus; species Tapirus indicus. Next base: position 23,628,795 of record CM062926.1, on the reverse strand, counting down.
CAGAGCAAGGGACCCAGTGCTGGTCACGGGGTCCGTACTGGCCCTGTCCTGCAGCCCACGGCACATGCCATGGACAAGTGACCGCCGAGGCTGGGCCCCTGCCTCCGTTTCTCATCTGGGGCTCTGTACGGGGTTCCTCCTGCTCTCCCTTGGCACCATACATCAGATGTGTAAGGGGTGGGTAGTACCATCATCTGGCAAGAGCCTGCTGGACCATAACGAAAGCATCCAGACCCGACTGAAAGGAAACAGCCCTGAGGCCCGGCAGTAGGGGCCGAGGTAGCTGGATAAAAACCTGTTTGTATCTGCCCAGCACCCACTCTCCCTCCCTTCGTCTAGTAACAGATGCTCGATTTTTCTTTTGTAAACCACCCTCCCCCTTACACAAAAAGAGGGGGAGAGAGGGAGAGAGAAGAGAGACGAGTAACCAAGGGGTAGACTGTAGTGGGTATGTGTGTAAGCATGAGCGTGTTTGTATCTGTATCTCTCTATACACATACACATATACACATAGTTTTTTGATAATCTGCCCAGCACCCAGGCCCCATGCATCCATCTGAATGAGAGTTCAGCTCCTTACTATTTAAAAACTTCAGTTCTAAGTTCCCACCTGCTGCCATCAGTCTCTGCCATTCGCCTTGGGCCCCTGCATCTGAGTATCTATTCCTGTTCTCTGCAAAACCGTCACCGTCAACCCACCTCTCGCAAGCCTAGCTCACCTTGTCTGTGTCCCCACGTCCCTCGGAGCTGCTGCTGCCCTCTCTCTTGTCAGACGCTGCAGCCAGCCCAGTGGGGGTGGGAGGGGTAGAGCCGCAGCCCCCCAGGGGGAGGCTGCCAGGGAGCAGGTAGCTGGAGGGGCCAGGGGGCAGACCCAGAGAGGTGGGCACAGGAGCTGGGGTCACCCCCAGACTGGAGGGTGGCTTCCTGTGGCTGAGGATCTGTGGGAAGAGGTTGGAGAGAGGATGAACAAAGGGAGGTGGAGGGGAAGAGGGAATATGTACCCCTCTTATTCCCACCCTGAGTTCCCAACAGTCCCAGGGCCAACAGGCTCCTCTTCTGGCCAATACCTTGCCCCAAGGCCTGCTGGGAGTTGTAGTTCCTCCCCTAACCCAAGACAGGGGACAAGAGAAGGGGCCATGGGGACTCTGCCCCAGGGAAGCCCACCTGGTTGGTGGCCTGGATCAGCTCCTGGGCCTTTGCTCGGCTCGCCAGGTTGGCTTCTTCCATCTTGAAGAGAAGTGCAGTCACTGCGGGAGGTGGAGAGGTGTCGACAGGGAGACGAGAGATGGTGAACCCATCTCGCCACCTGCCGCCATCTCCCACACTGGGTCCCAGGACAGGCCATAAGGGCCCAGGTTCAGAACTGGGCAAAGGGGCCACGGCCACTGAGAGAACCACCCCACACTCCGCATGTTCTTGGGACTCAAGGTGTGTGTGTGGGGGGACATGGCCAGGGGCACCAGTGACGAGGTGGTGGCGAAAGGGAGATTCTGTCTCCTGAGCCCCCTGCGGCCAATCCTGACCTGTCCCCACCTCTGTGGTCTGGCAGAGGTTACTGCCATCCCCTAAGGGACACAACTCCCTGCTCACCCCATCCTTTCTGGTCCCTCCACCAAGTCTATCCCGGTTCACCTCTAGGAGGATCCCCAGGACACATCCTACTCCTCCAGCCTGTGCTGAGCAGGCCACCCCGTGCTCCCATCTGCCTTGCTCTCTTCCATTGCCCCAAACATCTAGAAGCCTCCCGGACAGACCCTGACTGGCCCTCACCCACCCACGCCCTCCCAGTCCGGGTCACTATACACCCACCATTTCCAAGGCATCCCCCACCACCTCCAAGTCTGTCTCCACATGACCTCGTCCTCCCCCATCCTTTCTGTCTGCCCCAGCCTGCCCCGGCCCCACCCCCTCGGCGACACTCACAGGCCAGGACACCACTGGTAGTGCAGTCCACACCAGCGGGCAGGTTCCAGGGCATGGGCGGGGGCAGTGTGGGCAGCTGGGAGACACGGGTAGCCGGCCCGTCCTCCGCCCCCGAGTCACCGGCTGTGGACCCTGCGCTGGGGGCAGTGCTTGGGGCGGCTGCAGCCGTGCTGGTGGCCGTGGTGGTAGCAGGCTGCTGCTCCTCCTCCTCCTCCTCTTCCTCCTCCTCCTCCTCTTCCTCCTCATCCTCCTCCACCCCACCTCGGACCCCGGCCTCCTCGGGGGCCTCTTCGGGCAAGAAGGAGACCTCAGGTGTCTTACAGCTGCTATCCACGGTCTGCGAGTCCGGCGTGAGCGCAGGAGGTGGGGGGGCTACCTTGGGGGGCGGGGTGCTGGGGGCTTTGGCTGCCCGCTCCTCCCCGGACCAGGAAGTCTCCTCGGCCCCCTTGGCTCCCGCCGCCTGGCTGCAGCTATCCGCCTTGGATTTCTTCAGCGTCACGGGGCCCCCGCCGCCACCACTGCCGCCCCCGCTGCGGATCTTTTTCCTGGTCTTGGATGGCTTGGTCTTTCCCTTGGTCCCCTTGGCTTTCTTGGCCCCAGCCTTGGCCTTGACCTTGGTCTTTTTGGGCTTGGTGCTGCCTGGAGCTGCTTTGGCCACTTCAGCAGGGGCCCGCTCATCGGGCTTGAGGAAGGGGGAGCGGCTCTCGCGGTCGCGGCTGAACTTGACTCCGATGGAGCCCAGGCCGGCAGACGCAGCCTCCTTGGCGGGCGTGGTGCTGCTGACGCCCTCGCGGATCAGCACCGCCACCTTGGACTGCAGCTTCACCTTCCGGGAGGAGGAGGACGACGAGGAGGACGAGGAGCCTGAGCCGCTGCTGACCGGTGGCTTTGGCGGGGGCCCTGAGGAGGGGGCCGACTCCTTGGGGGGCCGGGCCTTCTTGGATGACCTGTCCCTGTCCCTATCTCTGTCCCTGTCCCGGTCCCGGTCCCCTCCATCTAGCGCCTTCCGCCGCGATCCCTTCTCCCGGGAGGAAGAGGAGGAGGAGGTGGCCCCAGAGCGGCGCCGGTCCTTCTCGCTGCTCTTGCCACCCCGCTCCTCGGCGCTCAGTCCCTCCGAGTCATACAGGACCTCGCGCTTGGGCGACGAGGCCGGGGCCGGGGAGGGGCCTCGCGGGTCGGACTTGTCCGGCCGGCCCACGGTGATGGTCCGCTTGATGGCGAAGAGATCATGGTCCGTGAGGTCCTGGATGGAGGGCGGCACGGCCCCCCGGCGGCGGCTGTCACGCTCCCCGCCCAGCGAGGCGGAGCCGGAGGGCGGCTGCGCGGGCGCCGGGGCCTTCTCGCTGTCCCCAGACCGCTTCTCGCCCCGGGACCGCGAGCGCTTCTTCTTCTTCTTGCTGCCGCCGCCGTCCCGGTGCTTGCCGCGGTGCCGCTCGCGCCTCGAGGACGACGACGACGAGGTGGCCGGGGGCGGGGAGGCCGAGCGCCGCCGCCGTCGCCGCTTCTCCCGGGAGCGCGAGCGGCGGCTGCCCCCGCGGCGGCGGTCGGTGCTGCGCGAGCGGCGGCGGGCGGAGCGGGAGCGCGAGCGGCGGCGGGCGGACGACGAGGCGTGGGAGCCGGGCTTGCGGTCCCGGGAGCGGTGCTTCTTGGAGTCCCAGGGGGAGGCGGGCGCCGGCGGGGCGGGCTGCGCGCCGGCCGAGGACGAGGCGGCCTCCTTGGGCTCGCCGCCGCTCCGCTTGCGCTCCCGCCGCGACTTCTTGCGGGTGGGCGGCCCGGCGGGGGCGGCGGCGGCCGGCGAGGGCGAGCGCTGGCGGTAGCGCTCCCGCCGCTGGGTCAGGATCTTGCGGCGCAGGTCCAGGCCGCCCCAGCGCGTGTCGGCGGCCGGCGGGGCGGGCGCCGGCTCCCCGAGGTCCACCTGCAGGGCGCCCTCGCCGTCCGACTCGGCGTGCAGGGACAAGAAGTCGTCGCCCTCGGGGGCCCGGGGTGCGGGCGGCGGGGGCGGGGGCTGGGCCGCGGGGGTGGCCGCGGCCGCGGGAGGAGGTCGGGCGGCCCGGGCCCGGAAGAGGGAGAGCGCCACCCTGGGCTCCTCCTCGGGCTGGACGATCTCGCCCTCCTCAATCTCTGAGTCGCCGGGGGGCAGCAGGGGCGGCGGGAGGGCGGCCCCACCGGCCGTCACAACCTCCACTGAGACCTTGCCTTCCCGACAGGCCTCCGCCTCGGTCCCCACCACAAAGACGCGCCGGCGGGTGGCTCCTTCCGCCCGGGTGGAGTCCGCCTGGGGTGGTGTTCCAGGGGCTGGAGTCGGCTGCGGGGGCTGGGGGTCCGGGCGGGGGCTCTCGTCACCTGGGAAGTCCTGGCTCAGGCTGTTGTCATCGTAGATGCCCGCCAGGGTCTCTGAGATGCGGCTGATGCTCTGGGACAGGCCTTCCTCCTCCTCTTCCTCTTCCTCCTCTTCCTCCTCCTCCTCCTCCTCATCTTCCTCCTCAGGTGAGGGGGTCCCCGCTGATGAGCTGGGGTTGGAGCCAGTGGGCTCGAAGGGGTCGTACTTCTGCTCCGGAGCGGGTGGTGGGGAATAGGCCTCGTCGGTGGGGTGGAAGGGGTCATAGATGTCAAATCGGGGGGCAGGTGGGGCGGGGGGTGCTGGGGGTGGTGGAGGGGGAGGAGGGGAGGGAGAGGATGATGAGGGGGAAGGGGAAGGTGAAGAGGATGCAGAGGAGGGGGCAGGGGGTGGGGCTGGGCCACCGTCTCCAGTGCCCAACGTGAGGAGGTGGCGGGCACAGGGGGGTCGAGAAGAGTGAGACTGTGGAGAAACTGCAAAGGAACAGAGGAGACAGAGAGCCACGCTCAGGCGCACATCCCTCCTCCCTGTCCCCCAGCGGAGGGGGCTGCAGGCAGGACAGCCCCCCACCCACTGCCCCCCCTCGCTCAGCACTGGCTGCCCCAGCAGGCACTGCTCCGAGGGCTTTCCTGTATCAACTCTCGTAGGAGGCTCCCAACAACTCCCGGCTGTAAGCACTGCGACCCACGGGGCCCAGGAGGAAACTGAGGCACAGAGAGCTGCAGTATCTTCCCCAAGGGCACACAGTCAGGGGAAAAAGTCAGGGTGCAAACTCAGTCAGTGTGGCCCCGAGCCCGCACTCCCATATCCTGAGATGTCGGCTGGCCTGCCAAGAACGCCCAAGAACGCCCTGACCAGTGACAGCAGTGATGTGACCACAGAAGACACAAGCTGGGGCGGGAGAGCCTGGGTTCAAACCCGAGACAGCCTGTTGCGCCGGGTGCCTCTGCAGAAATCTATCCCGTTTTACAGAGGGAATAAGGGGAGGCTGAAAAGGTGAAATCCCCCTTCCAGACCCAGGAAGTGGCTGAGCTGGGGAGCTCTGACCGCCTGAGTCCCCACCCCGTGCTCTTCACTCTGTGAGAAGCCCCAACAGGGGCTCCCTCTGCTCATGACTCGGAGACATCACTGTCCAGTGACAGCAACAACCAGTGTCCACTGCTTCCTACGGGCCAGGCATTGTGATTTCTGACGTCACCTTGTCCGCCCTCCTGAGAGCCTGCCTTCTACGCACTACGTGGTCTCAGTGCCACAAGTCACACACGTGGAGACAACTGACCGCGGCTGCACCTTGGGCGGGTGGCCAGGCCAGGACTCGGACACACACGTCAGAGTCCAGAGGCCACTCTCTCAACCACATGTAACCACAAGGACCCTGCCACAGTGGGGACGCCAGAGCGGCCGTGTGGACAGTGCCAAGGAAGCAGGGGGTGGAGAGGGCACTCGGGAGCCACCTCCCGATCCGGATCCCAGGCTCCAGCCCTCACCCGCGACAGGACCGCCAGTCAGGAACCTTAACCGCTGTCTGCCTCAGTTTCCCCATCTATAAAATGGGGGTTTGCCCATTCAGTCAACACATTTTTATCGACCACCTATTTTGTGCCAGGCGCTGTTCGGGGTACTAGGGACAGGAAGGTGAAGAAATCCCTGCCTTCAAGCGGCACACACTTGAGTGGGGAGAGAAACATCAATGAGCCAAGCAGTCCGTCAGCGCTGAGGGCTCCAGAGGAAAAGACAGCAGGGGGTGACGATGAGGATGTACTCAGACCCCACCGGACGAGAGCACTAGGGAAAGAACAAGACTGCGCCTGGCACCGCGGACTCGGTGAGCACGAGCTCCTACCACCTGGTCATCATCACCTCCACCCAAAGCATCAAACAGTCTACAGACTGGAGCAGTCTGGAAACGGGAGACACCTGCTTCTTTATGTCATTTTATATGGGATAGGATTATGAGTGAGTTTTCTTTGCTTTTTCCTAAGTTTGTAATATTTTCCAAATGAAGACCAGAAAGCCACTGGGAATAAGAAGATAAAACATAACCCCTGAGTCCTCCTGAAGACAACTCTTAGGTTCTAGATCCATCGCTATCACTGAAGGGGCCAAATCCAGCACACCTCCTGTTTGTGTAAATAAAGTTTTATTGGAACACTGTCCTGCCCATTTGTTTACTTATCCTCCATGGCCTCTGACTTTAAAAGGAACAAAAATACTTTTGTGGGCCCCTAAGAGTGTGGTGGGCCCTCGGCACCACGTGCCCTGAGCCTAATGGGCAAGTCAAGTGGCAGCTGTCAGAAAAGGACAAGGGAAACGTGAAATGGCTCGGAGAGTGTGCGAGCCACGTTCTGCAGCGCCTTCCTCTCCTCTGCGCCCCTCCCCAAATATGTATGTCCACGCAGAAGTCTAAACCCGGGGTTCTCATCGGGGTCCCGGGGGGCCAGCAGCACCACCAAGGAACTGGTTAGAAATGCAAATTCTCCGGCCCCACCCCAGACCTGCTGAATCGGAAACCCCGCGGGTGGGGCTGGCAACCTGTGGATTGACAAGTCCTCCTAGTGATTCTGCTGGACTCTGAGAACCTCTGCTCTGCTCTCACAGCGTGACTGCTGCGTGCGGGACTGGGGGGCAGACTCACGGGCAGGTGCACACGGCAGAAATCACACACTTGTGTTTTACACTCACAGGGACCCGGGCTTGGGGCTCAGGGCCCAGGATCACCACGAAGCCACTGGCTGTGCCACCTTGAACAAGTGGCTTCCCTCCTTCAGTCTTTTCTCCTCTGGAAGATGGAGATGGAAACAGACCGCCCTCCTGGGGAGATGAATTCCTAATGCAGTTACACCAAGTGCCACACACGCGCCAGCTATCATATCCATTTTTACTTTAGGTACATTTGTACACACGTACAGCCTTTACTCAGTCTAATAGGAAAAAATGGGAAAATAAAGATTTTGTCTAAATGACGCGATCATCACTACGATTCCTACTAACGGTAGCTGATTCCCGCACAGCGCTGGCGCCACATACCCGTTTTGCCCGTCCTCCAGGCCCTGAGACGGGGCAGCAGGCTGGGCACAGGCAGAGGGATCGGGTCCCTGTCCCCAATCCGGACTTCGGCCACCAGCTCCAGCATGTCCTCGCTTCTGCAAGGCGGAAGGGGCGAGTGAGCCTCAGGGGTGCTTCCAGCTCCCACGACGGGGCCTCTCCCGCTCCGGCTGCCCAACTACTCACTCGCCAGGCCGCAGGTCCAGGTGGCTGGGAACCCACGTATCTGGGGGATCCAGGACGCTCACCAGCCCCGCGAGGAAGCTGTCCGCGGCCACGTCCAACACCTGGAATAGGCCAGGAGGGGATCCACCCTGTCCTTGCTCACGTGAGGACACACAAATTCCGTTTCCCCAGCCCCCTAACCTCTCAAGAATCCAGGCATCTGAGATCCCAAGAAAATGCAGGGATCCAACCAATGCCCTCATCCTGACTGCCTCCAGGGTCCAAGGCCCGGTGCCCAGGGATCAGGCCCTGAGACCCCCCTGATTAGCACCCCAGACCCAGGAGTCTGGGTCCCCACCCCATCTCTCCATCTCAGAGATCCAGGCCTCAGTGACCACCCGCCCCCAGTCCCGGGAGTGCTGGCCCCCAGCCCCCTCTTCTTACTTACAGTAGCCGTGTCAGTGCCCCCCGATTCCTGGGAACGGGGCTCTGACCGTGGGCTCTGGCAGCGCCTCCATCGAAGGCCATGACACCGAGAGCCATCTGGAGAGAGATTTGCATGGGGGATTGGAGACAGGGGACTAGATACAGAGACCTCGAAGGGCCGAGGGAAGAGGAGCCTGCCCGAGCTCGAGACAGGGGACCAAGCTCCCGCCTGGTCCGCAGGCTTCCATCCACCGCCTCCCAGCTTGGGTCCCAGGACTTCCCCAGCACCCTCTGAGGGTCCGACTCCCACCACCTGTCCTCCCAGCTGCCCTCAGGATGAAGTCCAGACTAGTCAGCTCGGCATTTGAGCCTTGCCGTGACCTGGTCTCCACGGACTTCTCCTGGCTCCCCTCCCGCTCATGCCCCCTGCCCGCAGCCCCCAAAATCCACAGCTCAGGCCTGCAACATGCCCGTGCTGTGCTGTGCCTCTGCCTGTCAGGCTTCCTTCTCTAGCAGACGGCTCTATCACACCCGCAAAGACCCAGTGCACCTGTCACCCCCTCTAAGAAGCCTTGCGGGACCCCATTCTCCTCCATGCTAGCTTGGCTGGCCTCCTGCTCTCTTGCGGTGCCTCGGGCTACCTCTGCACTGTGACTGCATCTCCCCTCCATCAGACTGTGAACCCCTCTAAGGCAGCCGTGGGGTCCGACCCACCTTTGGCTCTCTGTGCCAGCACAAGGGTGGCACCCAGAGGGCCTCAGAAAAGTGGACATGAATGAAATCAGGATAAAGAATGCAGAGATGGGGCAGGGGGTAATAGGACCAGAACCCATCATACCTTTATCATTCGCCAGATCCCCCTGCAGGGAGCTTCCCACGGCCTGCTGAATGGCCCGCTAAGGAAAAGGTGGCAGGTGAAGGGGGTGGAAAGGGCCGCCAGGGGACTCATGCAATGGCCATGAGCTCTGCTCCCGGGAGATGGCCATTCCAGACACCCCCACCACTAGACTCAAACCCTCCAGAGTAGCCACGAGTCCAGGCCCCCAGCCCCTCCTCCCACCCTCGGCCCAGGAGTCCAGCCCTGCAATCTGGACTTCCAACCTCTCCCTCCCTCAGCCCCAGGCATCTGGACTCCTGCCACCCCCCTCCCTCAGTCCCAGGCGTCTGGCAGCCTCACCAGGATAAAGGCAGAAGGGGAAAGTGTGGGGTCTCTGTCCGGCGGACCATCCCCCCGATCCTCGCCCGACTCCTCTGTCTTCCCTCGAGACTCATCTTCTTCCTCCATGGTCACCTGGTGGTCGAGGGCGTGAGAGTTTGGAGTGGAGGCTGAGGGTGGGGAGAGGGTGGTGGTGGAAGGGGTGGAAGCAGGGGATGAACAGGAAGAGCTTCCAACATTGCCTCAATCAGCCTCCCTCCTCTCCCCACCCTCATCCCAGGCCCTGGTCGAGTACCAGGCCCAGTGCAGGGACCCGAGGGACTGGAGTGATTCTCTTCCCTTGTCTGGATTTCAGCTCCTCCTCTGTGGAAGGGAGGCCTCCCCTGCCTTCTATTTCAACACTCCACTCCCCAGTTCTCACAGCTTCCCCATCACCAAACTTTAAGACCTCATTGCCCACCCTCATGGGAGCCGACACAATGCCAAGATTTGTCTCTGTTGAGCTGTGATTTCAAAGTGTGTTCCACAGTCTCATAAACCCACCTTCCCCAGACTGAGGAATGTGCCAGGGTGCGGCGTGAGCCTCAAACACGACGCAACTTCCCAAAGCATCAATTTTCCTCCATGGTAAGGGACCAAAAAAATGTATTTACACACATAATACAAGATGGAAGTGTGAGAGAGTGATCTACAAAACGAGTATGCCACTTTTTAAATGAAAACACTAAGTTCAGAAAGGCATGCTGTCCCACCAGACCCCATGGGGCACCTGCCTATTGCCTATCTGTCCATTGTACGGAAACAGGGCTGAAGCCTCTGGGATGTCACAGAAATCCTTAGATTATACTAAAGTTGAAAGATCCTCCTTCAGACTGGCGAGTGTCTTGATTAGGGCTTCAGAAAATGTGACTATTTCAGCTGTAGGCTTCCCTGTGACCGTCAAATCTGCTACTTTGAAAACAATATCCAGTCTCAAAGTTCCTAGAAAGCTTCAAAACCCCTAACCCCAACTTGGAGTGCTGATTTGTAAATGGATTCAATAGGAGAATCTACCTCTCAGAAAGGCTGTGGAATTGACAGGAAACTGACTTCTGCCACAGAGTTAGCAGACTCCAAGTGCTCAGTACAGAGTAACAATAATTATCATTATTAGCCTTTAAGGCCCAGGTTTCCCCCAGGTCTGTCTCCCTCACACCCCTAGCTGCATACCTGCAAAGAAAAGACCTGAGTCCTGGTCTCCCCTCTACCACAGATTTTCAAGATATGCCAAAGCTCCTACATGCAGCCTCCCAGCTCTCTAAGAGCCTGCGGTTCCTTCCCTAACTCCCATTGACATGTCCCGCCCTGATAAGCCCCTATGGACAGTTCCCAGCCCTGAAGCTGCCCTCCAGCACCTCCGGGGCAAGCCTATGCTAACACAGAACAGTGACTGTCACATAACAGAAGCTTGATCAAGATCTGCTGACTACAGACACACAGATCCCCAAACCCTCTGCAGCATATGAAGATGGTCCCTTGCCCATTTAGACATGCCCCAGGCTTTGCAGACACACCCACGGCTCCTTAGATCTTTTCAACATGAGAAGGCTCTGCAGACATTGCCAGGGCCCCCTAGATCAGTGTTTCCTAAACTACAGAGTCTGATAGCAGTACAGTGCTTCACAAATAGCTTGTTATAAAAAGTGAATCGAACACAGTAGAAAATTTTTCACAGCACATCACAAGTAGTAATTGGAAATGTCAATTAATGGGACTTGGGCATTAGTTAAATACATATGTCAGTATGTAATGGGTCTCAATGAAAAATGTATTTCTTATTGTAGATCAAGGTCAAAGGAGTTTGAAAAGCATTGCACTACATGATCTTATAGACTTTCCCAGACTAACACGGACTAATTCTAACTCTCTATAGCCTCAGGGCAACGCAGCATTTTCAAACGTTTTTCATTTGAATCACATTCTACAGTGCAAGTACATTTGAGCTGGGCAAATTTTCCAATATTCTTTGTCTTATTCTCCACGTGATTGGCCCCAACAGGCATTTGAATTTGCTCCAGGCATAGAGACTGCATTCTTGCAGTCACACTCAAAGCCACCTAGATGGTTCCAGGTCCTTCTAACTGCCCCCAGCCTCCTGTCACTCAGATTAGACACTCCCCAGACGTTGAAGACCCATCCAGGCCTCTCTGCACATCTCCATATTTGCCTCCCTCCCTGGTGGGCACATCCCACCCCTCTGGGTGGCCCTAAAAGACTTCCTAACCTGGATAGTTCCTCCAGGCCCGCTAAATGGCCCCAGACCCATATAGGTGAGCTGCATCTTTAGGTCAGCCCATGCAGATACTTCCCAGCCCTAAGAGACATACCCCAGGCGCTAGAGATGGCTCTGCTGATACTCCTCAGTTCTTGCAGACCTCCTTCACCCCTGGGACATATCTCAAGATCTCAAGATGGCCCCAGAACCCTCTAAACAGACCCTAGCCTCCGGTCAGTCCATAAAGACGATCAACAGTGCCTACAGAAATGACCCAGGTCAGCTATATGATGGAGGGCAGGCTCCAGTCTCGGTCCAGGCCCTGTGGACGTCCCCAGTCCTCAGAGGGACGCCCCGTAGATGCCCTCGGCACCCACAGACGCGTCCCGGGGCCTGGAGAAGGCCCCCCGCTCGGCGCCAGGTTCCGCCGCCGCTGCCTGGCCCGAGGCCGCCCCGCTAAGCCCTCCAGGCCCCGCGGCGTGTGCGGAGGACCCGGGGACAACTAGCGACCCGACTCCGCCCCGCCCACCCCGATAGGCCCGAGCCCCGCGGCCCGGACCTCCGCCGCCATCTTACCCCGCCGCTCGGGCTGCGGCTCCGGCCCCGGCGCGGGGCGGGGCGGGCTGGGGGGGCTCGCGAGCAGAGGGAGGAGGGGGCGGAGCCAAAGCGCCGCCGAGCTTGCCGGGACTTCAAGTACCGAGCACGGTGCCGTGAAGGCTCGTGGGAAGGCTCCGGACTCAGTTTCCCAGCAGTCAACGGGACGCATGGGCAGAGGTGCGCGCAACGCACGCTGGGAGGCGTAGTCCGCGCGTCGCCTCTGTCGCGCGGGGACAGCAAGGAGGTGAGAGGTGAAGTGGGCGGGGTCGTGGTGGCCCGCGATGAGGCCCCACAGTGCCCTGCGCGCGCGCGGAAAGAGCTGCGGAACAGGAAGTGACATAAAGAGCACCCAGCGGGACAGAGGCGAGGGAGTTGTAGTTCCGCGGAGTGGGCGGTAGAAAAAAAGCTGGACTGGCTGGGAGTTGCCCCGCCCACATTCTGGGGATCCCAGAATCCCGATCTCCCAGTACCCTCTAAATTTAGAACCAAGGAGCCCGGCCCTACAGCCTGCTCCTCATTTAGGTTAGAAAAGTCCAAATTCCGATTCCTCTCACTCACAGCAGAGAAGTCTGGACTCCCATTTCCCTCCTCCCTACGACTCAGAAGTCCGAGCCCTCCTTCCTTAGGTCCAGGAGTCGGGCCCTCAGACCCTTCCTCCCTTAGACTATTTCTGGTTTCAAGCTCGTACCTTACGCGAACACAAGTGTTTGGGTTCCCCACCTCAACTCCCTCGGATCCAGAATTCTGGATCCCCTACCCCTCCAACCCCTGGACCCCAGCTCTCTCCTTTACGGAACCTAGTAGTATGGACCCCCAGATGCCCTCCTCCCCACGACCCAGGAGTCCAGGCCTCCAGCCCCATTCTCTCCTAGGGACCCAGGAGTCTGGGCCCTCAGCTTCCTCCTTCAAGACCCAGAAAGCCTGGCCTTAGGCCCTTCATGACCCAGGCGTCCGGGCTTGGACGAGCTGGCTCATGAATTAGGAATGCAGTGATCTCACGGCCCCTCCCTGCCCCGTTACCCAGCTGTCCCCCTCCAGGGCCCCATCTCCCCCCCCCAGTCTGTCTTCCGCTTGGCTGGGACAGCGGGAACCGGAAGCCTGGGTCCCTTAGCGGGCGGAGACTCCAGCTTCCAGCCCAGACACCCGGGTCGGGAGCTTGGCTAGGATCCCGGGACCTGCTTCTTCCTCAGAGCGCGCCTATATACGGCCGCGCGCGAGTAGGCGAGCGCCGCCTACTAGAACCCGGCCTCCGGGATGTTGCCCCGCGAAGCTACATCACAGGCTTTTCATTTGCATAGCCCCTCCCCGAACGAGCTTCCTGACCCGTGGGTGGAAAGAATGAGAGCCCTTATTAGCATAGCCCCGCCCCCAGACAGCCCGCCAGCCCAGAGCGCGTGGCGCCGCTCCGGGAGCGCACAGTCCTCTCATTAGCATATCCCCGCCCCCACTCGGAATTCCCCTCGGCAGCTCACGCAGTTCCCCTGCCCTCATTAGCATAGCTCCTCCCTTTCCCGGGCCTTGCCTCCTCCTTAAGTGTCCCGAGACTCGAGCCCTTCTTGCTGGAGCTCATGATTATGCAGTAGCCTTATTAGGGTGGCCCGGCCCTAGGCCCCGCCCGGCTCCCCCCAGGCGGTAGCGGCGGCGGCGGCAGCGGTGGCGACATGAGCAGCGGGGCGGCGTCCGGGACAGGGCGGGGGCGGCCCCGGGGCGGGGGGCCGGGGCCCGGGGACCCCCCACCCAGCGAGACACACAAGCTGGTGGTCGTGGGCGGCGGCGGCGTGGGCAAGAGCGCGCTGACCATCCAGTTCATCCAGGTAGTGGGCCCTCACCCCGGGGGGTGCCCGCGGGACCCAGAACTGAGCCCTTTGGGGGATCCCTGAGACCCCAAGTTCCCCTCGACCCATCACTGAGACCCTCCTATGAGGCCCTCTAATCTTAAAAAATCCCCTCCAGATTATGACCCTGAGCCTCCAAGGGCCTCCACCCCCTACACGAGGGACCTTCCTCCTCTATTCGTATCCTGAGACCCACCATCCCTCCCCTCAATACCCAAGACCCCGCTTCCCTGCTAACCTCACCCTAAGCACCTCCTGGGAGCACCCTAAATCTAGAAGAGTGGCCCCATTCAGACCCTAAGCACTCTCATGGGCCCCCACCCCCATAGGTGCCACCTCCCCCCACCCTGAACCCCATCTCCCCCAAATTCCAGACCCCGGCTTCCCCTCTGAGCCACTCAGAGCCTAACTGGGAGAACGCCTGTGCCCAACGCCCTTGAGATTCCCGCAGTCTGGCTGCTTAGCCCCTTCAGGGACCTCTCCCAGAATCTAGAATCTATACCCAGACTTTGCCCCTGAGACCTATCTGGGACCACCCAGTCCTGACAGAGGTACTCTCAAACCCAAGAGATTTCAGAAAGATCCTGCCCCTTGGCCACTCCAGAGAACTCTAAGACCCCAAGTCCTGGGGATCCCCTGTCCCGTCAGACCCCGACTTCCATTCTCCCCCAAGGAAAACCAACCACTCCTCCATCTTGAGTTTTCCTCCACTCTGGCTCCCTGAGCCCCTCTCAGAAACCCTAGCTAGTCCCCAGATTCTTGACACCCCAGAAAGACCCGCTCCTTGAGAGTTTCTCTGATCCCATAAATGCGTCTCTGGGTCGCATGCGTCTCCAGACATGCACCTATATTCTATGACAAACGTCCCCCATGCACCAAAGCCACCTTGGGGCTCTCCCCCAGTTCTCACCCCTGAGCTTTTCCCCATGTGCTCTGAAGACACGCCCCTAATCCCCCCAGGGCCTGGTCCCCACACCCTCTCTCCAGGACAAGCCCTCACCAAGCACCCCGCTAACAGACAGGATGTGGCCCTCAGACCCTCAACTACAAGATCACGCCTTCTCTTCTGAAAAGCCACCCCGCCCAGGAAACCTCCACCCCATTCCCAAGGAAAACCCTCCCACCTCAGAGAAACCCTAGAACAGTGTCTGCTCCTGAGATGCTCCCGCAGAGGCCCCTGGGCCCCAGACCCCTCAGGAGACACCAGCGAGTGCCTGCATGGGAGCCCCTGCCTGTGTAGAAAAAGGCCCCGGCCCTGGGCCCCTTGCACCCGGGGGCAGACCCAAAGCTGGCTAAAGGCCCTGGCGGAGGCGGGCGGGACCCAGGCAGGAAGGGAGGGGCCCAGCCTGCGGGCGGGGCAGCTTCTCCGCAGTCGGATTGGAACCGGGACCTTCCCCTGGGAGGAGACACTGGAGGCCGCCTGAGGAAAAGTGGGGGGGAGAGGGAGGTGGAGGAGGAAGAAGAAAAAAAGGGAAGAGAAAGAGGAGGAGAGAGAGATAAGAGATGGGCAGATATTCTGGACAACAGCGGCTCCCAATTACTGAGCACCTAATATGTCCAGATGATATTTAAATGCTTAACAGGGATTTTCCCTGACTCTCACAAACGCTGGATTGAGGGTAGTGCTATTTTTATCCTCATTTTCCAAATGAGGAAACTGAGGTTCAGAGAGGGAAAGTGATTTGTTCAGTGCCACACAGCCAGGATGTAATCACGATGTGGGAGATGTACCTTATACCAGAAAGAGAGAGAGGGCCAGGAGAGACTCAGAGGAGACTGGGGAGGGACAGAGTCCCAGAGAGAGGGGACAAAGACCCAGAAAGAGGGGGGCAGAAAAGGGGGGTCCCAGGGGCAGGGCTACATCATCTCTGCTGGGGCGCTGCAGTAACAGCGTCGTCTTCCCACCCCACCAGTCCTACTTCGTGTCTGACTACGACCCCACCATTGAAGACTCCTACACGAAGATCTGCGCAGTGGACGGCGTCCCGGCCCGGCTGGACAGTGAGGGCGGCAGGGAGTGGATGGGGGGATGGTGGCGGGGCTGAGGGCTCTCAGAGGTGGCTAGGGGGAGCCTCGGCCCCACCGCGGCCCCTCTCCCCCTCTCTGCAGTCCTGGACACTGCGGGCCAGGAGGAGTTCGGTGCCATGCGGGAACAGTACATGCGCGCCGGCCACGGCTTCCTGCTGGTTTTTGCCATTAACGACCGGCAGAGGTGAGAAGGGCGGAGCAGGGGGGCGGGGTCGGGCGGCTGGCCGGACCTCACACCTCCGCCTTCATCCACAGTTTTAACGAGATGGGCAAGCTCTTCACGCAGATCCTCCGAGTCAAGGACCGCGACGACTTCCCCATCGTGTTGGTCGGGAACAAGGCAGATCTGGAGACACAGCGCCAGGTCTGGGAACCCCCAGGGACCCCATCTAGGTCGGGGCACCTCCTGCGTGTCCTCACATCAGCATCTTCCTCTGGCTTCTGGTCCTGCTCCCTCCATTGTCACACGCCTCACTAGATGTGTTGCCCCCAGGAGGACCTTCTGAGTCCCCAGCATTGCACACAGGAATTCCCAGGAGAGGTGGCTGGATGGAAAGGCCACCTCGTCCCCTTCCCAGGTCGATCAACCCCAACTCTCTGCCCTGTCCCCGCCTCTTGTTCCTACCTGGACCCTTGCCCCAGCCTCCTGTTTATTCCCTCCAGTCAACCTCCCGCTCGGCCCCCTCCCAGCTGTTCCTGCTCTCCCCTGCTCCCAGCCCTCCCATGGCTCCCCAGGGTGCTGGGGCTCTTCCACCTGGCGCTTGATGCCCACCATGGTCTTGTCCCTTCCTTTCTCTGCTCTCACAACTTCCCTGTATACACAGACTGCATGATTTCCACACAGAACTCATCTTTTAGATCAAGCCTTTGGGGATTTCCAGCCGTTGGAGATTTGCTCAGGCTTCTGACGGGAACACCCTGACTTCTCTGCCCCATGAACTCACAGTTAGATGAGCTAACGGCTCAGAAGGGCAAACATCTATAGAACCTTCCCTGACTCCTTACTTCGATGGCGCCGAGCTCCTTCAGCATCTCCCCCATGATATTCCTGTAACTTTTCCTCTTCAGTTGGGTCCCCCCAGTATGTAACCCCCATTAGAGGTGTGTGACTGTGTCTTTCTGCCTCCTCCGGCTGGGACCTGCCCTGAATGCAGGGACCTGACTCCTCCCCATATCCCCCCCCCAGGTCCCCCGATCTGAAGCCTCCGCCTTCAGCGCCTCCCACCACGTGGCCTACTTTGAGGCCTCCGCCAAACTGCGCCTAAACGTGGACGAAGCTTTCGAGCAGCTGGTGCGGGCCGTCCGGTGAGCAGAGCCCCTTCCTGTCATCCTCGCCCCCAGTTTCCTCCAGCCCATACTCACCGGCCTTTTCCCACAGGAAGTACCAGGAACAAGAGCTCCCACCCAGCCCGCCCAGTGCCCCCAGGAAGAAGGACGGGGGCTGCCCCTGCGTCCTCCTGTAGCCGGGCGTGAGAGGAGCAATCAACACGAGCTCTTGGGACCAGCTGCCCTTGCCGAGCCTCAGTTTCCCCATCTGGGTCTCCCAGGATACACTACATCCCCGCCCGTAATTCCTGGCCCCCTCCAGGCCATTGCCACTGTGTGCCTTCTGCCAACGCCTCCTTCCCCAACCCAAGCCCCTGGTGGGGGTGAAGGGCTCCCAGGCATCCAGGTCACTGCTGTATATAACTCCCCTCCCCCAGAGAAATAAACGTCACTGCCAATGTCAAGAGGTGCTTTTTAAAAAGAGAAAAGGGGGGCCGGCCCGGTGGTGCAGCGGTTCAGTTTGCGCTTTGGCAGCTGGGGGTTCATGGGCTTGGATCCCAGGCGCCTGCCCACACACTGCTTGTCAGCCATGCCGTGGCAGCGTCCCATATAAAGTAGAGGAAGATGGGCACCGATGTTAGCCCAGGGCCAGTCTTCCTCAGCAAAAAGAGGAGGATTGGCAACGGATGTTAGCTCAGGGCTGGTCTTCCTCACAAAAAAAAAAAAAAAAAAGGGCTTGGGGGAGGTGGGTGAACTCAGGGCACATACACACGCTAAAGCCTCGCTCCACCTAAAACCATCAGATCTAGAACCCTTTGCTTGGTGTGCGAGCACGGGTCACAGAGAACAAGCCAAGCCAGGCATCCAGATCCCCACTTCCCCTTCAATGGGGTGATTCCACCCTTTTCTGTTTTGGTGGACATTTTGTTGGGACCTCAATGTTCGAAAAATTAAAAAAACTTCTGGACAGTTCTAGAACTGCACTGTTCAAGATGGTAGCCAGAAGCTACATGTGGCTGTTTAATATAAATAAAATTAAAAATTCGGTTCCTCAGTCACACTAGCCACATTTCAAGAGCTCAATATTCACAGGTAGCCAGTGGCTACCCTAATGGACAGGGCAAATATATAACATCCCCATTACTGCAAACAGGTCTGATGCACAGTGGTGTTCTAGAAGGTTCCGGGACCTTGGAGACAGGCAGCAACTGCTACAAACCCTGCCTGCCCCCCTCTTACTTCCAATATATATTGAGAAAGTCCTTTTGGCTGGAAGAGGGAGAAGAAACAGGTGGGTGGAAGGGTGTCCACGTGGCCGGCTGGCAAGTTCTCAGTTCCAGAAAGTTCCTTTTCTGGATGGACTGATGTCTGAGTCTCAACCTTGATTCCAACTTGAGGCTCTCCTGGGAGGGGCTGCAGTGTGTGGCATCTTAAGGCCACCGCAGATAAGCTGACAATGCACTTCAGTCTGGGAACCCTTAGACCTCCCACACATTCAACCCAAGACCCTCAACTCTGCACTCTAATCGCTAACCTGCAAGGCTGGAGCCAGAACTGGAGACCACCACTCACCCATCTCCCAAGCTCATCTGACAGGTGGTCTGGGAACTCTAACACCTATTCAACCTGAACCAAGATGTCTCCATGCTCTGGGACTTTTGCCTCCATCTGCTCCCTTCACCCCCACATCCTCTGACTTTCAACAGAATCTCTCTGAGCCCCTGATCTCAGCTGAAATGCTCCCTTCACTCCCACCCCAGAACCTGCCTCCTGGTTCTGGGGTAGATTATGGCCCTGCATGGCCCTTGGCAGCAGGCTGCCCGGTTCCCATCCAGCTTTGCCACCTCTGTCTTCTCATCTGTAAAATGGGGGCGATCAGAGCTACCTCCAGGGCCAGAGGCCTTTAGGAGCCAATCTGCACATGGAGAACAGTGCCGGGGACAGACTAAGTGCTCAGGCTCGAGCTAAGGCCCTGCGGTTCTCCTGCCCCAGAACCATGAATGTCCCTCTGTCCTCCAGATTAGAACAATGATTAGCTAAAAATCCCTTTCCGGGTTTCATTATCACAGAATCCTTGGCCTGTGTTCAACCTTCCGCTCTGGGACTAAGCGTGGCTCCAATGTATTGTGCCACAAATCCACTCCCCCTCCTCCCAGAACCTCAGGGGCCCACCCCTGTGGGACGGGGGAGGGGAGAGTTTCCAGACAAGATCTGACACCTCCAGCCAGCGGTGAGGAGTCCTCAAGAGGAAACAGTGGAGTCCTGGGCCAACTTCTCTCTCCCTGGGTCCCACCGCCCACACTCCCCTAGCAGGTCTGAATGTTTGCTGCATTGTCTAATGGGGCCAAATTCTTGGCCATGACACCCTGCTTCGTGAAGGACCAAGATGCACTTTGAGAAGGTGACAAAAGCTACCGCCTGCCCCCAGCAAAAGGCACACGTACAACCCCCCGTGACAACTGGCAGGCCATTTTTGGAAGGTTTGCAGCCACCACCGTTCCAAAGCTCAACAGACAACAGCGAGGAGGCTGGGATGGCCTAGTTGGCATCTCCCAAGGCACGTGTGTGCCCGAGTCTCTGGTTCCTTCACTCCCCTGGGCGTGGCGGGCCCTGTCAATGATTCTAAGTCACTCTGGGTTTTGACGTTCCTCTTTATCCATATTTGCTGTCCTGTCTCTCTTCCCTTCTTGCCATCTCTTAGACCTCCACCAAGCCTCTTGGGGTCTCCTGCCATGGGTGACAGGAGCTAAGTCATGAAAACACATCAATTGTTTTCCTTCATCTTAACAAAAACCCATCCTACAAATGACAAAGCTGAGGATGGGGACTAGTATCCAACTCGCCTGGTTAGTGCTGGAGCTGGGATTCAAGTCTGGCAGCTGAATTCCAAGGCCAACCACAAGGTTACTCTGCCCCGGGAGAGATGACACTGCCCCCACTGTCCCCCTTCCAAACACTCCATCCACTTTCTCTCTCGGAGATCTGACTGGGACAACACCGATCCCGGCCCTTTGGCCCTAATTCGACATCCTGGTTCAGAACCTTGAATGTGCTACCACCTTTCAACGTGCTACAGGCTACGGTTCGAGGACACTAATGGACACCCACTTAACTCCATGATTCTAGAAAGTTCATGAACCATCACTGACTGTCCCATTACGCTTCTCAAATGCTACCATCCATCCTCTATTCTGTAAAACCAGGGCTCTAAAATTCATAACATTGGTGATGGTCCAGATGACATCCAAAGTTCTAGAATAACGTGGGTTCTTCTTCAGTTTCACCCGGAAGGGAATCGAGAACGCTGACGATCCAGCCTTAAATCTCACACTGGGTCTGTGATGACTCCAGGCTTCTGGGTACCAACAGTCCGTCTTTGATGACAAGTGTCCAGATTCCAGAATGACAACAGCTGACTACTTCTTTATAGGATAGGTTCTAGAATACTGCCAGTTGACCTCCACATTTTTAACATTCTTGTTCTAGAATATGCTCCTCCAACTTGAATGTGTATAGAATCCTCCCAGGATCTTATTGAAAAGTGGGTTGGTTCAGATCTGAGAAACAGCCCGAGTCTACATTTCTACAAGCTCCTGGGGGTCTCCAAGAGTGGCAGTCCTGGATCACACCTTGAGCAGCCACAAGGCTCGAGAAACCCGTCCTCAACTCTGCAGCCGGCCTCTGAGCTGCCAGTCCACTGGAGACCTGGTAGTTTCAGGGTTCCTGAACAGAGACCCACCCCCAAGTCTACACAGGGAGCTAAGAGAAAGTGGATCAACTTGTGACGCCCATCACTGCTTGTACTGGCTTAAAAGTACATCCCAAAATTTGTATACTTTTCCCTTCACGAAGCAGAACTTAATTCCCCTCTCCTTGACTGTGTGCTGGGCTTAAGGACGCTCCTCTAATGAACAGTGTGGCAGAAGCAGTGGTGCATGATGTCCGAGATCAGCACAGAAGAATCTTGTGGCTTCCTCCTTGCTCCCTCCCCTGGATCACTCGCTCCGGGGGAAACCAGCTGCCAGCCGCCCTATGGCAGGGTCCACGTGGCATGGAACTGAGGCCACCAGCCACAAGAGTGAGCCACCTTAAAAGTAGATCCTGCAACCCCAGTCGATCCTTTGATGACCGCTGCTCTGCCTGTACCCTCACAACAGCCCCTAGGCCAGGATCACCCAGCTAACCTGCTCCCATGAGCCTCAGAAACCGTACAATGTTTCGTGCTTTAAGTTACTAAATTTTGGGGTGGGCCAATTTGTTACACCGTGACACAGAACGGATACAATGACCCCAGCCCAACCACCTCCCAGGGCTCCAGAAAAGCCACACTTAGTTCCAGACCCTTTGCTCGTGCCTCCCGCAGGCCCAGCCACTCGCCGCAGGACAGAGGCACTCTAGGCGGCCAATAAAGTGTTTGCCGTTGGGTTTTCGTTTGGCTGGTTGTGTGTACACAGTGTATACAAGTTGAGTTGTACAGAAGCCCAAGAAAGAGCAAGAGACGAAGGGTGGCGGGGAGGTGGGGTCAGAGGGGTTAGAGAGAGGGAGGAGAGGGGAGGAAACCGATAAAAAATAGAACCACATCCAGACGACACTGGGATGGGGGCAGCGGGGGAGGGGGGCAGACACAGACAAATCGCAGTAGAAAAGGAATGGGAGGGGCAAAAGGAGGGGACCCTTCTCCCCCTCCACCTCCCCAGCCCCCCGCCCCCAGGTATGTACAATAAATAAGATTAAAAATAATTAACAAGATGCGTTTTCCCCCTCCCACCCGATGCCGAATGCCCTGGGGAGGGAATGGCCTTTAGCAAAGATCTTGGCCTGTAAGGGGGGATTTGGGGGGGGAGGGGGTCCCCCAGCTCTCTGAAGCCGCCCCACCCCCCTCAACCATACATAGACTTTTCCTATACATTATGTACAAGGTGGAGGGGGCGGGGGCTATGGCCGTGGAGGGAGGATTGGGGCAAGGGGGGAGGGAAACCGTTACTAAATAGACATTTATACATATATATAAATAATTTCTCTGTACACCGGACAGTGGGAGGAATGGGGAGGGAGTGGAGAGGGCTTGGGAGAGGGGGGGAGTCGAACTTTGAACCCTGCCCTGTGGGGGCAGCATGGACACACCCTGACCGATGACCCCCCCTTCCCTGGCGATGGGGCCCCGCGGTTAGCTCCTGAGGACACAGTTCTGTCCCAATTCTTGGTTCACAGAGGAGGTGCCCCCCCAACCCCAGGCTGGGGTGGGGTCACCCACAGCGGCTGTGGGCCTGTGCTTGGGCCAGCAGGTCGCTGAAGGAGTCGAAGAGCTGTTCCAGCCACGGCTGGTTCCGCATGCACTGCTGGACCACCTCCTCCTGGCCCAAGTCCTCAGCACCGCCCTCGATGGCCAGGGTCTGCAGGGGTCAAACACAGAGCTGGGGCAGGTGGCTACCAGGGCCTGGGGTGGGAGGGGGCCGGGGGCCTAGGGATGAGTGTCCCAGGGAGAGCGGGGCTGGGAGTTGGACCCCTGGGTCTGAGGGAGGAGGGGCTGGGGATGGACTCCCGGATCTGACGGAGGAGGGGCTGGGGCCCTGGAAGAGCTTGGGGGGAGCAGAATCCCAGGGCGATGCATGGGGCGGCTGGGCTCACCTGGTCCCGGCAGCGCAGGAAGGTGTGGTACTTATAGTGGTGGAGTGAGTGGTAGAGCGTGTAGTATCCCGACTTGTCCAACTCAACCTTGAACTCCTGGGCCGGTGGAGCGGAGAAGCCTTAGCCCCCCTGCCCAGCACTGGGCAGCGCCTTTCTCCACCCCCCCACGCCGCCAGCCCCTACCCGGCCCCGGCCCCACCTGTGCTCGGACCACGCTCCTCTTGAGCTTGCTGAGCGTCTTGCGGTTGTAGGGTTCTCCGGCGGGCCGCAGCCGCACGGCCCCCTCCTCAGGGGAGCCTTCCCCGCTCTGCTCCACTTGCAACTGGGGGAACGTGTGCAGGGCATCCTGCGGGGAGCCGACGGCTCAGTAAGACACCTCCCTGGACCCACACACCCCAAACCTACCACCCAATTCTCAGATCCCCCCGAGTCGTCGGGTGCCTCAGTTTCCCCCAGGCTGCAGATCAGGAGAGACACTCAGGAATCTCGGCCTCTTCAAAGGACAGAGGAGCCTAGGCCTGTCTGGGGACCCTTATAATGTGCTTTGTGGCCCAGCCCAGGATTCTCAGAGACACTAACATCCCACCCAGAACTCGCAGAGCCACCCTAACATCCAACTCAAAATTCTAAGAGTCAGCCTAAAATCCAGAATCCCCGGTGCCAGGCTGACATTCAATCCCAGAATTCCAAAACCAGACTAATATTCCATCCCATAATTCTCAGACCTATCCGAATATTCTACAGTGGGATTCTTAACTCCAGCATAACATCCTACCCAGACTTCTCAGAGCCAGCCTAGAATCCATCCCAGAATTCTCAAAGTCATCCTAACATCCCACCCAGAGTTCTAGAAGCAGAATAACATTTCATCCCATGTTTTCTGAGTTGGACTAGCATCCCACCAAGAATTTTCAGAGCCAGCCTAGAAATCTACCCCAGGATTGTCAGAACTAGACTAACATCCCCCCAGAATTTTCAGGGCCACATTAATATTCCCTCTCAGAATTCTGAGTCGCCCTAACGTTCTATCCCAAAATTCTCAGCACCGCACTGACAACCCCATCAGCATTCTCAGAGCCAGGTTAACATTCCATCACAGAATTCTCAGAGTCGCCCTATTATTCCATCACAGAACCCTAGGCTATTCCAGAAGGGAAACTATGTAGATGACTTAATACTGAAGGCTGAGTTTATAAGAGCCTGCACTACATCGATGGAAAAGCTGTCATGGACGGAATTCGCTCAGTGCTCTGCCCCCGAGTGAGCTCTAGGTGCAGGTTCCGTCTCCTTTCTGTTCCCAAACCTGCACTCCACAACCACGCCCTCCTGGGCCTTCCCAGCAGCCCACCCCAGCCCTTCACAACCACCCCTCCAGACCATCCCAGCTCCCCTCCACCTGGGCCTGCAGGGCTGCTGGGAACCAGAGACCCCCTCCTGACAGTCCTGCCCTCAACTTTCCTCCTGGCCGAGCCCAACCCTCCCAAAGACTGCCCCCTCCTGGGCCTGATGCTCTGGGGACCACCGCAGTGGCTGACATGCCTGACCTCTGGGCCCCAGATACCTCCAGCCCAGGCCCCCCAAGCACCTGCAGGGCTGGGCTCAGTGACAGCCGCTTCAGGACCTTCTTCTTGTGCTCGTTCAGGAGGCCATCGATCTTCCGCATGGGCGGGAGGTACAGCTCGTCTGAAAGACGAGGAGGAGGCATCAGAAGAGCCACAGCCCCACAATGCACTGGGGCAAAGGAGGGGGTGGGAGTCTAGGTCCCCTGTCCTGCCTTTCCAGGCCTCGGCTCACCATGCGTGTCCTCCAGGGCCTGGATCATGTCCGGGTCGAGCGCCGTGCTCACCAGCATCTCCACGTAGCTCCGGTACATCTCCCGCATCGCCCGGGTCTTCAGCAGACGCCCGGGCACTGCCCGCTCTGCGGGAAAAAATGGGACACGGGCTCATTACTCCAAATTCCTCTGAGGCTGCCTGTGTGGCAGACAGTGTTCTAAGCATCAGGGACCAGGAGAGAAATCCCTGCCCTCAGTCTGCTGGGGAAGACTGACAAGCACCAGTGTAATATGTTCTAATGGCGGAATCACAGGTGTTATAACGAGCTCAGCCTGGTGAGCCGGGACAGGCTTATTCAAGGTCACACAAGAGCTGAGTCTTAAGTGATAGGAAAGAGCATCCCAGGCCAGTGAACTTCATGTTTGACTAGTTCAATGTGGCTTCAATAAAGTCTGAAGAAGCAGCATAGTTCGTTTCGAAACCACTGAAATCAAGTCAGAGAGATCAGATCACAAAGGGCAAGACTGAGGGAGGAGATGGGAGCTGAGACTGCACATTTCAGTGCAGGCCAGACCACACAGGGCCTCCAAAGTGAGGCGGAAAGGGTAGGTGCTTTTCCTGGTGGGTACTAGGGAGCCATGGGAGAGCTGTGAGCAGGCGAGGGATGAGGGTCAGTGTAGAAAGACTCCTCTGAGGCCATGTGGTGAGACCAGAGGCCAAGGCAATGGACCAGGTAAGAAAGGATGAGGCTGGAGCAGGGCCGTAGGGACAGGATACAGAGATTGAAGGAGCAGGAGAGCCAGCATCTGGGCCAGGGCTGTGGGAAAGAGCAGAGGGGACGGGGGCAGTCAGGGCAGGAGGGGAAGGGCTGAGGGCTCTCCACTGTGGAGGTGAAGGAGCAAAGGATGGTGCCCGGAGGGTCTGGCCTGGTGACCGGGTAGCCAGTGGGACTGTCCCTGAGATAGGGAAACTAGGACAGGGAGCTCAGTGGGATCTGGAGGGAGGGGACTTGGGGGAGGCCTGGAGTGTGGCCAGGGGGAAGTAACAAGTCTGAGACTCACTGGAAAGTTATGGGAGCCGGCCAAATGAAAGGTGCAGAACGAGGAGCAACGCGGCCAAGGACAGGACTTGAGGGACACCCACGGGAAACCCAAGAGGGAGCGTGGGGAGAACAGAGAAGCAGGAGGCCCATGAGAAGGCCCCAAAATATCCCTTACAAAGAAGCATGAGAAACGTCCACTTGATTTATCCACATGGCGGGGGGGTGACCTTGATGACAGCTGCTCCAAGGGGCCAGAGTGACTACTTGGCAGTGGAAGTCAGACCCCGTCAGGCCTTGGCCCAAACTCTCCTACTGCTCCTATCTCACTCATGTAAATTCCTTCCCATGGGGACACAAAGCCCTCATCCCTCCAATATCTGGTCCCATTTCTTTGTCTTCCTTTCTCCCCGTCTCCCCTTACTCACTTGCTCCAGCCACTGGCCTTCTTCCTGATCCTCAGACACACTCAGCCTGGAATGTTCTCTCCCCAAATCACACGACCCCAACCCCGTCACATTCAGATCTTTACTCCAACAGCATTTCCAGAAGCTTTCCCCAATTCCCCCCTCCCCCTAAAATATCACCCAGGATCCCGCCTGGATCCTCTTTGCCGGATTTATTTTTCTTAACTGCCTTTAATCCCGCCCAGCCTCAAACTGATGATTTTTCATATTGGTTTGTATTCTATTACATAACATATTTATCTGCTCCACTCCCCCAGCTGGACTCTAAGCTCCCACGAGGACGCATACTTTTGTCTGTTCTGTTCACTGCTGGGACCCCAGTTCATGGCACATGGTAGGTCCTCAATGAATGCTTACAGAAAGGGACTGAGGAAGCCAGATGGGAGTGGACTAAAAGAAGAGGGAGAGGACATCAATGAAGCCCCTTTCTAGACCTTTCATTGCGAATACAAGAAAGGAGAGCAAGGCCGGCCCCACAGCCCAGTGGTTAAGTTCGGCAGGTTGCACTTTGGCAGCCTGGGTTTGGTTCCCAGGTGCGGACCTACACCATTCATCCATGGCCACGCTGTGGCGGTGACCCACACACAAAATAGAGGAAGACTGGTACAGATGTTAGCTCAGGGCAAATCTTCCTCAAGCAAAAAGAGGAAGATTGGCAACAGATATTAGCTCAGGGTGAATTTTCCTCAGCAAAAAAAAAAAAAAAGGAGAGCGTATCAGCTTCCAGCACATGGAGGGTGATCGTTCTTGGACAAGCAAGAGGTTTGGTTCTGAGGCCTCGTGGGCTAGGCAAAGCCCTCAGGGCATCCAGACGTGAGTCAGGCTCATCCTGCCCTGGAGGGGCTCCTGGTCAAATGGGGTGAGGGGAGACAGACCCAGATCCAGAGAAAAGACACTGACTGTTGGTGGGGAAACTGCTCCCTTAAGAGTACAGAGTTCAGTTCCCACCATTTCCCAGGCTCAGAAGATTCAGGGCTGTCCACGTATGTTCACAGCAGCATTATTTACAATACCCCAAAAGTAGAAACAACCCAAATGTCCATCAACTGATGAATGGATAAACAAAATGTGGTACATCCACACAATGGAATATTATTCAGCCATAAAAAAGACTGACATCCCGATCCATGCTACAAGACGGATGAACCCCAAAAACATCATGCTGAGTGAAGTCAGTCACAAAGGACTACACATTGTGTGATTCCACTTACAGGAAATGTCCAGAATAGGCAAATCTATAGAGATAGTAAATTACTGGTTGCAAGGGGTTGTAGGGAGGGGAGAAGGGAGTGATGGCCAAAGGGTGCAGGGTTTCCTTCTGGGGCGATGAAAATGTTCTCAAATTGACTGCTGAGATGGAAGGAAAACTATGACTAGATGAAAAGCCACTGAATTATATGTTTTACATAAGTGAACTATATGGTATGTGAATTAGATGTGTAAAGCTGTTTAAGAAAAAAGAAAATAAAATTGAGGGCCAGAAAAGGAAAGACCTGTAAACCTGGGCCTTTGGCAAACCTCCCTTGCCACACCTTCCCATGTTCCAGCTTCACCTATTTCCATCTGGCATGGCAGAGCACAGCACAGTTAAAAGACTACATTTCCCAGCCTCCCTTGCAGCTAGGTGTGGCCATGTGACTAGTTCTGGCCAATGGGATATGAGAAGACAGGATGTGGGCCACTCCTAGAACTCACACTTAAAAAGGAAGGTTGGCCCATTCCCCTGCCCTTGTGTCCCTTCCTACTCTGACCCTGTGGTTGAGGATAGCATACTGGGGGATGGCAGAGCAACAAGACGAAAGACCCTGGGACCCTGGACAACCTTGAGAAGGGCCTCTTATTCTCCATGAACCTCCCACCCACATCAGGGTTTTGATGGAGAGAATTCCATCTCTCATTTGACTAGCTGTATGTTCAGTCTCTGTTCCAACAGCCACCCTTGCGCTATACCTGAGTGTGTGACCTCGAGCGAGGCATGTCACCTCCTGGGGCCTCAGGTTCTCGTCTTTCAATGAGGATAATTCCATAGCACCTACCACACACGGTTTATATAAAGATAAAATGTGTACAATGCTTAAAATGATGCCTGGCACCTGGTCAGCACTCAGTAAAAGTTGGCTGTTACATATATTTCTGTTGTGATCATCCTCACAAACAGACACCATTCTAAGCAATGGAGCTCACAGCAGGTGCCTTCCTCCGCGCTTTATCTTTTTTTTTTTTTTCCTGAGGAAGACAGCATCTTGAGCTAACATCTGTTGCTAACCTTCCTATTTTTTTTCTTTTTTTTCCGCTTGAGGAAGATTAGCCCTGAGCTAACATCTGTGCCAACCTTCTTCTCTTTTATATGTGAGTCGGCCTGGCTGGCTGCCTTCCAACTTGGGTGGGACGCCACATCCCAGCACTGGCTTGGTGCCTCAGTTTCCCCATCTGTCTAAGAGGATAATAACAATATCTATTCCCTAGGACTGCTGTGAAAATTAAACAAGTTAATGTGCATAAAGAACTCTGAAGACAGTCTGATATGTAGTTTGGTGTCATATAACTGTTAGTATTGCTATGATTTTTTTTTTGGTGAGGAAGACTCACCCTGAGCTAACATCTGTGCCAGTCTGCCTCTATTTTGTATGTGGGTCACCACCACAGCATGGCTGACGAGTGGTGTAGGTCTGTGCCTGGGAACTGAACCCAGGCCACTGAAGCAGAGTGCGCTGAACTTAACCACTAGGCCACAGGGCTGGTCCCCTATCATTTTTAATTTACTTATTATGATTGTTCCTGTCTTGCGATGCTACCTAGAGTCCTCTGGACATCCCTCCCCCGTGCCCCCTTCTGGAGGCCCTGGGGTCACTGCCCCCCACCTCCCCTCTAGCCCGGTGGCTGCCAAGGGCCTCACCGTCCTCACTGGGCGCTCCGGGGGATGACTCCGAGTCTGAGGAGCTGCCGGGGGGGCCCCCACCCGCCGAGGCGTTGCCCGCTGCCTCCTTCAGCCACTTCTTCCTCTTCTTGGGGGGCGGCTCAGCCTTCACCTTGGTGGGCCGGGCCTTGGGCAGCCGGGAGGTGGCAGGCTGTCCCACAGTGAGGCTCCGCTCAGGCCGTGTCTGTCGCGCACCTGTGCCCCGCTCGCCCCGCAGCGGCCGCTCCCCACGTGTCACCCGCTCCTTCTCCTTTTCCTTCTCGACAGGCCGCGGCGGGGACGGCTTTCCAGGGCCGGGGGGGTCGGGCACGGATGTCTCAGGCGTTGTCTCTGGGGGTTTCTCAGACGTCGTCTTGTCAGGGGTCTCAGGCTTAGGAGGTGGTGCTGGGGCCTTGAGGGGAGGTGCAGAGCTGCCCCCCACAGACACGGGGCCCTTGGCCTGCCCGGAGCGTCTGGAAGGGAACATAGAAGAGACTGCTGTCGGCAGCCCCCAAGAAACCCAAATTCTCCTCCCTGGGACCCCCTGCCTAGCCCACAGCTCTTAGCATAGAACCAGCTTTGCTCTCACCGAGTTTCTCTTTCCACTCTCTCTGAGTCTCTGTCCCCCCTGCTCTAGGTCTCTCTCCATCTGTCTCCCTTCCTCTGGCTCTCTGTCTGCCCGCCCCTGTTCTCTCTTGCATGTTCCATCCCCACGCGTGCTGGCCCTGCCCACCATCTGCCCCCCAGCCCCCAAGGTACCTGACGGGCACTGGGGGCCGGTGCCAGGGTTTCCGAGCACAGACCCTCACGTAATCCTTCTTGTTCACGTTTTCCAGGAACTTTACATAAAGGCGCTGGTACCGATTTTTTGCGTCCCCAAAATACCCTAAATACTACAGAGGGAAAGAGGCACACGAGGAACTCCTTCACCCACCCCACCCAGGCAGCCCAACACCCAAGACTCCCACCCCGTCCCGGGGCCACCACGGAGGCCGCCTGGAGCCTGCTGTGAGGTGGAGACCCCCTTCCGGACACACTTCGGACCAAGGGTGAATCACAGCCACGTGTGAGGGGACCCCGGCTTCCAGACACCCCTCCTGGGCCCCCCTGGGTTCCTCGCTCCCCTCTGCAGGCTTACATTACTGGTGGCACAAAACTGCCGCTGCCCATCCTTGATCTCCGGAGTGAATTTCTGCAGCAGAGCCTTCTGGACTCGCCAGATGGGTGGGGGCTCGCGCCCTGTCTGCAACGCCAGCTAGGGTGGGGGCAGCGAGGCCGGCAGGGTCAGCCCCCATTCCTGCCCTTCTCACCCCCAATTCCTAGCCCTCTGTCCTCCCTCTACACCCCCTTAGGAAAAAGGCATCATCCTCAACGAGCATCAACAAACGTGTGGCTGACAGATCTCTTTCGGCCTCACGATGTTCTCAGCCCCGGGGATGCAGGGATGCAGCTCGAGCCTGGTCCAGCCCTCCTACAGCTTCCCCGATACATGATCAGGACGCTCATTCTGGGGCTACAGGGTTTTAGTTATTCTAGCTCTAAGATGTGATGGTACAAGCCTCCCGCATGACTCGAAGTAATGACAAAACGAGCCCCCACCCACAATTTTCTAGATACAGTGTTGGGCCCCAGGGTACAGCAGCGAGCGAGATCGACAGAGCCTTTTATGGGGGCTTCATTACAGAGGTAACAAGACAGACGGGCAAATAAACAAAATAGGGCGACGTTGTGGTTTGTGCCAAGAACAGACAAGTGACAGGTTACCTGAGACCATTTATTTCATCAGCCTGTCCACAGCCGGGCAGGACGCAACGATAGAAAGGCTCCCCCTTCTCCGCTCCCCCCACCACACTCAGGCCCCCACCCTCACCCTGAGGCTTGGATATCCCTGGCTGGTCACTGGGAACAGACGGATGTGGGTCAGACCCAGCATCTGATCTCGGGAGTGAGGGGTGTGGCAGGGGAGCCAGACATGGGCGCAAGAAAATAACAGCACAACTATTAAATATGCTACTGGGAGATGCTCCAGAAGCCTAGGATCCAAGAATGCTTCCTGGAAGAAGGGACACCTAAATGAGTCCAGGAGGGACCACGTCTTCCGTGACAGGGTAACAGGGCTGGGGGATGACCAGGGACTGCCAGGGAAAGTGTGTGACAGCTGTGCCTCTAGAAGAGAGAACTGACAGGCACAGAGAAGTAAAGGATAAAGAATATGGCAGGAAACGTGCACTGGGTGTGTGATAACCCAGAGATGAATGAGGGGCAGTCCCTGCATTCAAAGAACCCACAGTCGAGTGATAAACATGATTCACATAACTCCAACTGATTGATCATGGCTGTCCTAAGCACCAGGCTCAGCAGGAGCGAGTGCTGGCATCAATTAGTGATGCCTGCCACTGGCAGCAGCTGCAGTACTGGAGCCTGCGTGCCAGGTACTGCCTATCCACTCTTGGTTTTGAGTCAACTGCTTTCACGTCCACGATTTTTCATGTCCCTCAGATCAGTCAGGGGGTGACAGAGAAGGGGTTACAATAATCTGATGAAAAATGACGTCCAGAAAGGCTCTTGGCTAAAGGCTTGTACGAGAGTGAAGCAGGATGAGACAGGGAGGTAGGCGTCCCAACCCCAAATGCTTTCCTCCAGGATACCCTGGTTCTGTCCTCCCTCGCGGCTCCTCAGGGAGCCAGGTCAGAGGCCCAAGGATTGATAAGTCCATTTCAAGTCCTTTTCAAGGACTGAAAAGTTCCTTTACATCCTGCCCTGCTCCAAAACCTTCCAGGAACCCCAGTGCAGATTCTGCAACCTGGCACAGAGAGACTCTGCCTCAGTTTCCTCTCCCTTCCCCTGCCCAGCAGCCCATCGGATCTCTTAAAGCTCACCAGACAAGCTCCAGACCTCCAAGCGTTTGCACACACAGGGCTCCCCACCAGGCATGCCTTTTCCCTCTCAATGTGAATATGATGTTTCCTGTTCTAGTTCTCAGAAGCCTTCAAGAAATCCATCAGAGCACCCCACAGCCTGGGGAAATCACCCCTCCTCTGTCTCCTCCCACTGCCTATCTGTCTCCTTCAAGGTTGATTTTCTAGCTGGACTCAGGCCCCTAGGCTAACCACATTCCATTTGGGCTTGGCATCTTCCCCCAAAACCACTCTTCCTCCCAGGATCCCCACCATCCCCCCAGTCATTGGGCTCAATACCCTGACATCATCCTTGCCTGCTCCCCAACCAGAGCCACTTAGTCCTGAAGCCACGTCCTTCCTGCCTCTCCTCATGTCGATCATATCCCTGACCATGCCCACTTCCCCTTACCAGGGAAGTTGCCCCACCCACAGCCCCTACTCAATGGAAGCCACAGCTGATTGGAGGAGACCTGACTAGAGGCAGCCAATCAACAGGCAAATCCCAAACCCCATCTTGACTCCAAATGCTGAGCTGGACCAACCAGATGCTCTTCTGGGAATTTGAACTGTGACAACTGAAGCTGAGATGCGGGCGGTAAGCAGCAGGATGTGAGTCAGCTAGAAGCACCAAGCCTGGTGTTAAGGAGAAAGCTACAGGGTTCACTAACAGGGGAGTCGGTGTGACAAAACTGAGGCAATGGACAGACTGTCATCAGGACTGGACACGTCCCCAGTCACCTCCCTGATGGCCAGGGGCTCTAGCAACGAACAGCCAGACAACCCAGAGTGGATTCTCAAGTAGGCGCCCACTGATCTCATCCCAGGATGATCTGGCCCCTGCCCACCTTCCCAGCCTCAGCACTCACTGTCCAGCCACTCAATCCCTTGCATCTCTGCATATCACAAACACCATGCTTTCCCCCTCACCACAGGGCCTTTGCACAGACTGTTCTCTGCCTGGACCACCCTCCCCATACTTTTCTCCATCCAACAAAGTCTTACATGCTCAGAGTTTACATCCTGCTAAATCTTCAACACCTCCCAGTACTGGGAGTTAATATTATCATTCCCATTTTACAGATGAAATTGAAGCAGAGAGGGGGCTAACCCTGCACTGTCCAATTCAGCAGCCCCTCTCCCCACACGTGGCTCTTGAGCACTTAAAATGCAGCTGATCCGAATCAATGTGTTCCATGAGTGTAAAACATACCCTGGCTGTCAAAGGCTTGGTACGCAAAAAAGAAGGGAAGACATCTCATTAACTTTTTCTAGACTATTACATGCTGAAATCATATCTTAGACATGCTGGGTTAAAGAAAATACATTCCTGTGGCTAATCTCACCCATCATTTAACTTTTCTTAAACATGGATACAAGAAAGTTTAAAATGATGTATATGGTTCATAAGATATTTCTATTCGACTCCCATTGTTGTAGGACAAACTATGGCCCGTGGCCCATTTTTACAGATCTACAAGCTAAGAATGGTTCCCACATTTTCAAAGGTTAAAAAAGAAACAAGAATATGTGGCAGAGACCCTAAGTGGCCTGCAAAACCTAAAATATTTACTATTTGGCCCTTTACAGGAAAAGCATGCCGAGTTCCACACTAGAGATTTGTCCAAGATCACCGAGATGAGTTACAGAAGCAAAGCTTATAGGGCACTTTCTGCGTGTCAGCCACAGTCGGAGCACTGGACAAGCCGTAATGCCCGAGTCCTCACACTGCATGAATGAGCTACCAAAATGATCAGCCCCACCTTCCAGATGAGGAAACTGAGGCGCAGGAAGCTTCGACACCAGTCCTGCTCACAAGTGGCAGAGATTCGAGCCAGGCAGGTTAATGCCAAAGCTGGGCTCTCAATAACCGCGCTGCCAGCCTTCCTCGACTCCAGCCACATGAACGCATTCCCAACATCTGCACGCGTGGCTCGGTCCTGGGGCTGTGTGTCCCCCATTATAACGCACAATCGTGCTGTATTTTAAGCATCTGAGTCCCTGTCCGGCCCCGCCCCTGCCCTGTCCAGCTGGGAGGTGGTATCAGATGGCCCTGGCTTCGATCCGGCTTGGCACCTGCCAGCCGAATGATTCCCTCTCTCTGAACATGAACTTCCTCATCTGTAAATTGGGGACAGTCACAGTGTCCACCCCAGAGCCCTGTTCATCTGGCCCAGCGCTGGGCGCCCAGCAGCACTGGCTGCTGTTACTGTCAGTGTTTCACAGAATGCACGCAGTCTGGGGAATCTCGTGTCGGGAGCAGGCGCTCCCGCGGCACCAGAGCTGGGCACGGATTCTGAGCTGTGAAAGCCTGGGAAGGCTACTCTACTGCTCTGAGCCTCAGTTTCCCTCCTTGTAACATGGGGAGAATAATCCCTATAAAGGAGGGTGATTATAAGGTAAAACTCAGAGACAGATGGAGTTTGTTATCTTCAATAACGTGAAGCTACTTAACTTAAAAATGATTAAAAATCATAAATTCTGTCGTATGCCTAGGTTACCACAATTAAACAAACAAAAAAAAGGATCAAAGTAAATTCTGTGACATCTCCCAAATCCTGCCCCCCTAGGAGTTGGCAGCCATTTCTATCACGTTGTTCATTCGACAGGTTCTTCGCCTGTCCCAGGCTGATGGCCAAACTGGCCCCAGAAGTCGTAAAGTCAAAATGAAACAACGTACACTGGGCACTATGGGAGTGAGTATGACCATGGGGGACGCAGGAGGACTGGTCAGGGAGGGACACACAACACTCGAGGTCTTGGGAATGCTCTGGTTGCTGGCTGGGTGGTGGGGACATGCATGTTCACACAAGCATTTTGCTTTATGACCTACGCATCTCTTATGAATGTCCTTCTGTATGTATCAAATACGCTAAAAAGACGATAAAGTATGGATGAAAGGATATGATGTCTGGGATGGGTAAGGTGGGACAGGGGGCAGAGTGTGCTGGAATGGAGAGGAAGCAGGACCAGCCAGGAGGTGCCGATGGTAGAAGCTGAGTAATGGGTACACACAGTCCCATGATTCCATTTGCTCTACTTTTCCCATGATAAAACAGAATAAAAATAATACAGAAAAAAAACACATTAAGTTCATGTCACAAAACACACTTAAGAAAGCATAATAATAATTATCCTTATAATTAATTCACCCCACAATTTCTCCATCTGTATTTTAGAAGAAACGACACCCAAGATTAAATTAAATGTGACAACACACAGCAAGGGGCCCACACAGTTCCTGGCCCGTAGTCAATACCCAGTCAGCGACAGTGACTAATATGGAGGATGGCCTTAGCTTTTGGCATCACCAACAGGGTGATAGTGGCTTGCTGACCCACCCTCAAGCCCTGTGAGAAGCACAAGATGGGTGTCTGATGTCACCTTCCCGTGTCAAGCACTTATATTAATCCTCTGATCCAAATCTACCTGTCCCATGAGCCCAGAACGACAGAGGTCAGCAAACTTTCTGTAACGAGGCAGACAAGAGATCTTTTCAGCTTTGCGGGCCAGCTGGCTTCTGCTAAAACTACCCCACTGTGCCACGATACGGGGAAAGCAGCCACGGATGATCTGTAAATGAATGCACGTGGCTATGTGCCAATAAAGCTTTATTTATAAAGCGAAGCAGTAGGCTGGATCTGGCCCGCGGGGCCGGAGTTTGCTAACCCCTGGTGTAGAGCACCTGGAAGCAGTGAACCGGCTGGTCCACACAGTGTTCAGGATGTGACCTGACACAAGCATTCCCAACCGTTGGCTGCTGTATTCACAGGTTACCTGTGTTCACAGGTATGTTAAGGGCTCAGGTTTCCACACTGCAGGGCAGTCTGTCTGTCTGAGCTTCTGCCATTAACTTGAAGCTCCCAGACCAGACCATCACCTGCTTTGTTCCTGAAGGTAACCCAGGCACCCCCAGGAGGGTATCCACGACAAA
The DNA here is from genome assembly GCA_031878705.1 of Tapirus indicus. NCBI lineage: Eukaryota > Metazoa > Chordata > Mammalia > Perissodactyla > Tapiridae > Tapirus > Tapirus indicus. The sequence goes on along the minus strand of CM062926.1, from coordinate 23,593,126 downwards.
CGCTAACGGTCTTATCTTCTTTATGGGTGACATCCGCATGCACACTCACGACCTCTCAGAGGCCCGTGCGCCCCACCCCGCGCCGGCCGGCCACCCGCCCCGGCCCCATCACGGGCCGCCCAGGCCCCAGCGGGGACTCACCTTGAGGGACGGGATGTCCTCGGCGCGGATGACGAACTCGTCGCGCTCCCGGAAGATGCCCTCGCCGCCGCTCTCGCCCGCCTCCTCGTCCGTCTCCCCGCACACGGCCGCCGTCTCCTGCTTCTTGGCCAGGTGCAGGGGCCGCGCGTCGGGCGGCTCGGGCTCGTCGGGGGACGCGGCGGCGGGCTCGTCGGGGGGCGCGGGCGGCGGGGCGGGCGGCGAGGGCGGGGCCGGCGCGGGCGGCAGCGGGCTGGGCGCGGGGGCCACCAGCGGGGGCGGCGAGGGCAGGGCTGGCGGCGGGGGCGGCGGCTGGGGTGTCGGGGCGGGGGGCGGCGACGGCGGGGGCTTCTCCTCCAGCAGCGGGGGCTCTGCGGGCGAGACGGGCGCCGGGGCTGGACGTCGGGGCTGCCAGCCCCCCTCCCCCGCACCTCCCGGGCTTGGCCTCAGAGCATCAACCCGCCGCCCATCGACATCCCCCGCACGTCGCTCAGGTCCCCGGTGCCCCGCGCATCTGCCGTCAGTGAAAGGCGCTCCCACCTCCTCTACGGGGACCCACACCGCACCCCAACATCCCTCCTGGTCCAACTGAGTTCTTCACCTAACTCCATCTCTGCCCCCGATCCCCCTCCACCTCCACTTCTCATTCCTCTCTGCTGCCCCTCCTCCTCCTCCAAGACTCCTGTCTGAGCCTGCTCACCTGTCGCGTCCCCTCCCTGACCTTCAATACCCACTCCTGTCCCCAGACACCCACAGGAAACCCATGTCCCTCTAACTTCTCTATCCCATGTCGTAAAATAAGCCTTCCCACCCATACATGCTGCTCTCTTCCTCTCCATCTTTCCCCAGCCTACAAAGGCCCCCCCATCTCTGAGTGTAGTTCTGTGTCCCAACACTATTGCTCAAAGTCCACCCTGCAATGGCCAGGAGGCCCCTCCTGTCCCATCAAAACCGTCCCCCACCCGGGTCATTTCTCCCGTGCCCCGCCTCCTCCTAGTCCCCACAAAGTTCCTTGCCGTCCCTGATGTGCCTCCTGATTCCCAAATGCCATTCAACAACCATCCCTAGCGCCTCGCTCTTGTACCTGAATGTCCCTTCCTGTGCCAACAGCCCTTCTGCTCCTTAATGCCACTTAGCTCCTCCATAGTCCTGCCCCATCAAAGTCCCTCCCTAATGGCCCCTTCCCAGCTCCAGAAGCTATTCTGAGCCCCTGAAACCTGTCTCCCATCCCTAACGCCCCTTTTAGTCCTGAAACGTCTGTTGCCTCAAAGCCATTCCTCACGGTTCCTCCCAATTTCTCAGTCATTTCCTCTGTGCCTCTACCTCCTCATTTCCTGCTCAGAGGTCTTGTCATCCTCCACCCATGCCCTTCCCTGGATTCTCAGGATCGTTAATGCCCCCTCCTTCCTGCTAACTCCCCAGCGGGTTTTGTAACGTTCCCCTCTATCGCCCTGAAATCTCTCCCAACTCTTTAGAACTGCTTACTCTCCATTCCCGTGTCGTTAGCTATGAGCCTTCTTGACCTTTCCAAGGTGCTCTCTCACCCCAAAGCTTTCTTTCAGTACAGCAGATCCTGGAACTCTGTTTAGAACCCTCCAGTGTTTTGTCTCTCTTCCCTGACGCCTCCCTTCAGCCTCACACCCTCCTGCTTCCTCACTCCTCATTTCCCGCCTTTCTACAACCCCCTGGAAGCCCTCTCCATTCCTTAAGATGCCTCTAGCCCCTCATTAACCACCCCGAATGCCCTCCTCCAAACCTTGCCTCCTTCATCCCCCAATGCTTCTGTTCCCCACATCAAAGCCCTTTAAATTTTGTCCAAAACTTCTCTCAAGACAGAACCCCATCCAGATCTGACCACACCCCTAGCCTTTCCCACCTGCCCGCCACAAGACCTGACTAGTCAATGCTCCTCTTTCTGCCTCTCTGACACCTTTCTGTCCTTTACCACATCTCTAACTCCCAGAGCCTTTCTCAGTACCCCATCACCCACCTGTCCCCATCACTTATAAGCTGCCCTGTCTCCCAGTGTTCTCCACTGCCCAACCTGGGGCCCCCACTAGTCCACTTAGCATCTGTGGGCAGATTAAGAAAAGACATCTCTTTCTCAAAACACTCGTTTGCCCTCAATCAGGAAGCTACCTTCGTGAACATGCAAATCAACATCACCTACAACATGAACCGTGTCCGTTAAACAGTACGTAACCTGCACAACCGTACCCAGTGACCTGAATAACAGGAAATCCCTGCCCAGCCCCCATACCATCTTCCCAGAGCTCACCAGGTGTGCCATTGCTGCTGGCACTGGGGAGCCCCGGGAGAGGGGGTGGCCCCGGGACTGCAGCCTCTGCAGCCAAGGGGGGCCCATCGGGAGTGGAAGTGTCCTTGGGCCCAGCAAGGGGTGGGTCGTCAAGGGCGGAGATGGCCGAGGAGATGCTCTCCTGCAGGTCCCGGTTCTTGGCAACAGAGTCTTCCTCGTCCGAGGAGAAGGAGGGCAGCGTCTCAAGGTTCCGCTTCAGCTCCTCATCCAGCCGCTTGCAGGGCGAAGGGCAGCCGAGCCCCAACCCCTCGCTCTCGGCCGCCTCCAATGCGCCCCCGAGCCCAAAGGCGCCGGTGGGTGGGGGGTGTGGCACGGTGGGGGCAGTGGGGGGCTGGGGCTGCAGACCTCTGGCCGGCACAGAGGGTGGCACGCTCTTGGGGGGGCTGAGTGGGGGCGTCAGGCCGGCCTGGTAGAGCGGTGGGTGGCGCTTGCCTGACTTGAGGAAGTCCAGGAAGGAGGCCATGAAGCCGGACTTCATCTCTGGCTGCTTTTCCTCCACCTCCTTGATCTTGGCCTCGATCTTCTCCCGAGTCAGGCTCGAGTCCAGGCTGTTGTGGTCAGCGCCCGACACGGCGTCACCCGAGGAGGCTCCCAGACCCTCGCCGGCCTTGGGCACAGACAGCTTGATCTAGATATGGGGGCAGTGGGGAGTCAGAGCCCCCAAGTCGGGGGCCCCTAGTCCCCCCCTCCCTCAGAACCAAGGGTCCAGGCTCCCAGCCTCCACCACACTTAAGACCTTAAACTTCACATTCCCAGAATTCTAGAATCCAAGCCCACAGACCCCTTCTGTCAGGTTCCAGAATGACAGGACTGGAGTCCCTCCCTCATTACTCACTGATCTCTCCTTGCTTAACAGCCCAGAAGTCCAGGTCTCCAGACCCTCCTCCCACGAGACCCAGGAATCTAGAAACTTCTGATCGCTAGTCCTTTAGGATTTAGAAGCTGAGAACCTAAGTTCCAATCCCCTGCCTGCGTCTAGACCTAAAAGTTGCAATTCTCAGATCTCTTCAACATTGGACACATGGAATTCTAGCCCTCACATTCATTTCCTCGGTTTTAGGAGTATCAACCATTTCCCCTGTGACGCCCAGGAACCTCAAATGTGGCCCCCCTCACGAAGGTTCAGGCATTTGGGCCCCAGCCCCCGCTCACCTTAAGCGGCTTCAGGGGCTCCAGCCGGGTGCCCCCTGCCTCCTCGGCCTTCCTGCCCCGACCGCGGCCCCGGCCCCGGGGCTTCTTGGCCCCATCGGTGGGGGTGGAGACGGAGGCGGGCCCTGCAGTGGTGGGGACCTCCAGCGGGCGGATGCGGGGCCTTCCCCGGGGCCGGGGCGGGCCATCGCGCTTGGCCTTGGTGGGCTTGCGGCCACGGCGCCGCGGGCCGTCGGGGCCTGGGTTGGGAGGACAGAAGTCAATGTCGCCCAGCGGCGAGAGGGCCGGGCGGGAGCGGCAGCTGGACACCAGGTCGGGCAGGCGCCGGGGGTTGAGGCGGATGTCGGCGGGCACGTCGGCCTTGTCCTCGTCTGCCTCAAACTCGTACTCCTGGGCGTATAGCTTCTTGGGCGTCTGGAAGGGTGGGTCGCGGCGCCGCAGCAGGTGGAAGGACGACGTCTTGAGCAGCTTCTTTGGCTTGGTGGAGCAGAAGATGGGCGAGGTCAGGCCTCCCTTGGGCTCGGAGGCGGGTGGCGGCGGCGGAGGGGGTGGCGGGGGCGGCGGGGCTGCCTGGTGTGGCCCACTCTGGATCAGGCCCAGGGGCTCGGCGTTGACCGTGGAGGGCAGCTCGGGCGGCTTGTTGGGGTCCAGGCCCAGACCCGGTGTCTCTGGCCCGGCTCCAGATGCCCGACTAGGGCAGTAGGGCCCATAGGGATCGTAGGCAGGGGGGCCCGGTGGTGGCCCGGTCCCCGCCTTGGGGTCGCCCTCGTCCTCGGGGGGCCCGGCCTTGCTGTACTCGTCTGCGGCCCCTCCACCGAACATCTCCTCCATGGTGGGGAAGAAGCTGCGCTCCTCGTCTTGGAGCAAGGAGTCGGGGAAGCAGATGGAGGTGAGGGGCACGAAGCGGGGGGCCTTGGTGCCTTGTGGGCTGGGGCTGCGGTAGGCCCCCGAGGGATCCTTGCCCTCGGTGTTAGGCGGGCCCACGCCAGTGTCACCAGGCCCAGGGGGCAGCGGCTCCAGGGCCCCGAGCAGTTCCTGCATGGCCCCCGGCGGCTCCAGGCTTTCCTCCGGTCTCAGACGGGGGCTGGGGGCACCGGGCTCCAGGCCGTGGCTGCGGAGGTGGGCCTCGAGCTGGAGGGGCATGGGTGGTGGAGGCGGGGGTGGCGGCGGGGGTGGCTGGGGTGCCCCATCACGAGTGGCCGGCTCAAGGAGATGGACACCAACTTTGGGAGCAGTGGAAGAGGGGCTGGGGGTGTGGCTGAGGACCGAGGGGAGCAGCTGGGGGGGCGGTGGAGGCAGCACCAGTGGGAGGTCAGGACCCCCCGCCTCCAGGAGGAGGCCATGGGGAGTGGGCTGGGCGGGTTGGGCCGTGGGAGGTGGGGGTGGTGGGCTCTTTTGAAGGAAGGCCCCCAGCTCCTTGGCACCTGCCCCATAGTGGACAACCGAGGTGGCCAGCCCCTCAGGGGTCTCGCCGCCCCGTTCTGGCCCTTTCTTCTTCTCCTTCAGCCTCCCCAGGCCCAGCTCCAGGGCGGCTGTGGCACCGTCGTCGAGGCTGGCACTGGTACGGATGACGCTCTGCAGATGGTACCTCTGGGGGTCTTCCTTGGCCAGCTCATAGGGTGCGCCTGGGGGACCCCCACCCCCGCCACTTCCCCCAAGTCCCTTGGAGGCGTCCGCTGCCCCATCTTCGCCCACCAAGCCATCCGCCCCTGAGGTCCGCGGGGGGCTGGGCGCCTGCAGGAGGTGCTGGATGAGGAATTCCTCATCCTCCGTGCGCTCGGCGGGGGGCCCACCGGGGCCCGCCAGCAGCTCTGAGCCATCCCCCTTGCCCTTGTAGCCACCTGCTCCAGCCGCATAGCTGCCGGCTCCTGGGGGTGCCAAGAATGGGGCTGAGGCCAGGACAGAGCTCAAGTATTTCCCAGGGGCTCCTGGAGAGCCGACTCCGGGCGGGCGGCCGGGGGCAGGCGGGGACTGCAGCGGGCGGATGATGTGAGAAGGGCTGGCCTCTCCACCGCCCCCTAGGGAGCTGGGCCCCCAGCCGCCTCCGTGGCCCGAGAGCGCTGGAGAATGGCCGGTACTGTAGCTGAGTGAGGGGCTGGCTGTGGGCAGCCCCTGGGAGTGGGCAGCTGGCCCTGGGTACGGCTCGCCCTGCACCCCATAGAGCTGCCCCTGCAGCTGGTCCGGGGAGTAGCTCTGACACGTGGCTAAGCCAGGAGGTGGGGGGCCGCTGGGGGGCTGCGGGGGCCCCCCTGAGTAGCTAGGGCCTTTGCTCAAGTCCTGTGCTTGACCGCCTCCAAACCCTTGCCCATAGGCCTGGGGTCCTAGAAGCCCTTGGGGCTGCCCAGGGGAATAGGCTTGGCCTCCTGCCCCGCCAGCCCCAGAGGCCTTCCCAGTGGCATAGGCCGCTGCTGGCCCACCCAGGCTCTGGCATTTGGGCGTGGCGGTCGAACGGGGTGGTGGGGGCCTGTTGGTGCCCCCCGCAGCTGCTCCATAACCACCTTTGCCTGTCTTGTAACCAGGCGACTGAATGATGGGGCGGTAACCTCCGCCACCACCCCCTGCCCCACCTCCTCCAGCCGCCTCAGGGCCTGCAGCCCGGCCCGATGCCCCGGCCGTGGCTCCACTGGGCCCAGCCTTGCTAGGCTCACCAGCGCCCGGGGAGGGCTCCCCACCGCCCAGGGGGCTGCAGGCCAAGTTGGCCCGGTGGCCCATAGAGGGATAGCTGCCTCCGCAGCTCAGGTAGTGCTGGAGGGCATGGGCTGGTGGCGGAGGTGGTGGAGGCTGGGTGCTGGCGGGCCGCTGGTAGTGCTTGATGACTGTGTCCTGGCGGGGCAGGGCCCGCTCTGGCGGTGGGGGGCCCGGGGCAGCACCCGAGAAGTTGTAGAGCTGTGGGGAGGACTGCTCGGCGGCGGCAGCAGCAGCGGAAGAGGAAGCCAGCAGGTTGAACTGAGTTGGGAGGTGGCGGGGAGGTGGCGGTGGGTCTGGGGGACCAGGGCGGTAAGGAGGGGTCTGGGCTGGGCCCAGACCAGCGGGCCCCAGGACACCGCCCCCCGCCAGGCGCTCAAAGCCTAGCGAGGAGGGCACCGTGGGTGTCTGTGAGGGCTTCAGGTGCAGCACATCATGAGGGGACAGGAGCCCATTAGCTGGGGGACTGAATGGGGGGTCCTGGAGGCTGAGGGACGAGGGCACTGGGAAGGGGCGGCTGCCGAAGGAAGCCGGGTGCTGGTAGGCTGACAGGGCAGAAGAAGATGGAAAGGTGCTGGAACCCGGCAGGGCGCCTGAGATGAAGAGCTCCGTGGGGCCTGGCGTGTGCATAGCTAGGGATGATGAAGGAGACTGTAGGTCAGAGCAGACCACAAGCCAGCCCCACCCTGGCCCTCCTGGGCCGGCAATGGGCTTACCTGTTTGCCAGGAAGGACTGCGAAACTGGGAGAGGAGAGAGGAGGCAGAGGGGCCAGGCTGGGGGCCCCGGGACTCCAGGGCTGAAATGAGGTTCATGACGGAGGTGTCGGGCCCTGCTGAGCCCGCGTGGTGGAGGCCAGTGTCGAAGAGTCCAGAGAGGCCTGGCCAGGGACAGAGGGGTAGAGTCAGCTAAGTGGGGGATAGGGCAGGGTTGAAAGGGAAAAGGCCAAAGGCAACCCCAGAGAATGGGGTTGAAGGAAAGGAAAGGGGCAGATTCAAAGAAAAGAAAGTGAAAACAGTAAGAAGAATGGGATGTAATGCAATAATAAAAGCAGAGAGCCCCAGAGGGGAAAGGTTGACAAAATCCAGAAGTGAAGGAAGTGGGAGCAAAAAGGGCAGAGTCCTTGCGGGGGGGGGGGGGGGGGGGCGGGGGCGGCGGCAAAGGATTTGGGCATTTCCAGCAAGGAAGGGGAAGGGATGGGATGACTGGAGCCACTGGGGAGAACCAGAGAACAAGTTGAAAGGGGCTGAGTCCAAGTAAGAGGATCCAGAAAAAAAAAAAAAAGATGGGGAGGAAAAAAGGGAAGAAGCCAACCAAGAGGGTCAAGGATCAAACTGGACAACACAGTCTCATGGCTGGTCCAGGAAGGAGGGCAGCGGGATCAGAGGAAGGAAACCAATCAGAAACGTTAGAGGCAGGGCCAGAGGAGGAGAATAACATAGTGGGCAAATCTAAGAAAAAAGGGGGCGGTCCAAAGAATCGGAGCCAATCAGGAAACAATGGAATCAGGAAGAAAGAATTCAGAGAACCAGAGAGCCAAGAGGATGGGCAAACCCAGAGGGAAGGGATTGGGGTGGGCTGGGGAGGCGGAAAAGCCTGGAAGAGAAGGTGGGATTTGGGGGCTGAAAGGATGGGGCCAATAGGAGCAAAAGAGGCGGGGCCAGAGACAGGGGCGGACGAATCCGGCGTGAAATTAAGCAGCCTCAGAGCAACCAATCAGAGGAGAGGTAGCAAGGGGTGGGCCAAGATGCAGGGCAAGGCCAATTAGGAAGGGTGGAACTTTCAGCAGCCAATCAGCTGGCTCAGAGGGAGGGCCAGCCCGGGCGGGGCGGGACGGGGGCCGTACCTGCCGGGTGGTGGTTGGTGGCATAGCTTTGCAGTGGGTGGGGGGCCGCGTAGGCCTGGCGGTGTAAGATGTCCGTCTCGGGGTGCGAGGTCCTGGAGCTGCCATAGACCAAGCTGGGGGGAAGGGGGAGATGTTAGGTTGTCCTCCGAACCTGCCCTCGGAGAAGGGAACTCAGCAAATCCCCCGGGGAGTTGGGGGAAATCTTCCAGGTGACTGGGGGTTATCCTGTGGAACCTTGGGCCCTAAAGTTGGGAAGACAAGGGAATCGGGATGCCCAACTAAATAGCCATAAAAATGGTCGCCACCCGAGCCCCAGTAAACAGAGCCCCTGTCTCACGTTTACAAACAGACATCACAGGGACGAGACAAAACACAGAGAGAGCGAAGAGTCAGAGGAAGTGCCTCGAGTTGAAAATGTAAACCTCCTACCACAGCCCCCGACCCCGCTGGTGACACAAGGCCCTGGGGCCAACCCCAGAGGGACACATGGACGCCCCCTCTTTTGCAGACACGTGGGAATACATAGGCCTGAGTCTCATGGGGTGGTGCAAACCGAATCGGAAGCAGGAGGCAGATTGTTCCCCAAACGGCAGGGATAGAGGGTGGGGAGGAGACAGGACTCGGGGAAAGTACCAGGTACAAGTGTGAACATGAACACCGTCCATCCCCCGGGGTTGAGGTTCAAATGCATGGGCCATGCAAAGCCAGGTAGGTATGCAAATGAGTATCCAACTCACCCGTGGGGAAGGGAAGATACAGAGCGAGCAGTCCCAAATGGAAAATCCTAACACACGTGGGGTCATGCCCAGCCATGCTGGGAAACCCAGGTGTGTGGTGGAAGGAGGGGTTCGGGGGGCAGGTGAAGAGTGAGGGCGCGATACAAACAGCAGGAAAGGGGCAGATTCGCAGGTGAACAGGCTGCCAGGTACGCACGCACAGGGCCCACGCTCCCACACAACCACACGCCTGGGAAGCATCCGAATCATCGCATGCAAGGGCCCCAAGCCATGGCCCAGACTCAAGAGGTCAAACACTCCGCTCCTCGCCATCTAGGATTCTCTGCCTTTGGGGGTGGGGGAGTTAAAGGGGGCGTGTCTCAGATGCCAGGACCCCCCCTTACACACACACAACCCCAGCTTGGGAAGGGGGCGGGGCCCCGTGCCCACTCTGCGCGCGGAATTTCGGGGGGGCCCCCAGTGGCGCGGCCTCGCGCAGTCCCGGAACAATAGGACCTGGGAGGGTGGGCGCGCCCCCCAGGTCTGCGTTCTGATTCTCCTTTCCTTCCCACCTTTGCAAGAGCAGAGCCTGGGGCGCGGGGGGGAGGGGTCAGCAAGCCGGGAATCCGAGGATGGGGGGAAGTCCAGGCCTTGCTTCGCCAGTCCCTCCCACCTTCCCAAGGCCTTTCCGTCCGAAATTGTTTTGCACCCCCATTTTCCCGCTGCATCTCTCCCTTTGCACGCCGGAGCTGGCTTTGGCGGAGTTTGCAATTTGCAAACTGGGGCGGCGGCGTTGTTGCAAACCGAGGAAGGCCGCTCCCTTGCAAGCCGGAGGGGAGTTTGCGATGCACGCGTCGCCGGGCGGGCCCGGCCCGGCCCGGCTGGGCCCCCACCCCTTGGCCCCTTCCACCAGGCCACCCTCGGCTCCTTACCTAGCTTTCGCTGACCTCTCGTAACTCCATCCCGCCCCGGCGCCGAGCGGGTCCCCGAAGCCGGCGCTGGGGTAGTTCCTGTCCATGAATTGGCCGCGGTGGAAATTGGGGGGAGGGGGAGGGAGGGGGGAGGGAGGGGGCGCGCGCGCGCTCTCCTCCGCCGCCGCTCCCTCCGCTGCTTTTTTTTCCCTTCTCTCTCTCTCTCTCTCTCTTTTTTTCTTTGCAGCCGCCGAAGGCCCGGGAAGGCCCCAGGCGGGGGAGGGAGGGGGCAGGGGCGGAGGGGCGGGCAAGGGAGGGGGTGCAGCCGCCGAGCCAAGGAGGGGGGAAGGGGGGTTCCCCCTGGAGGGAAAGGGGGGGAGGAGGGACCCCGCTGTCTCCGCCTTTGCCCCGGCGCTTGCAAGAGAGAAGGGGGGGCGCGCGCTCAGGAGGGGGCGTCCCGGGCGGCCCCGGGGTGGGTGCGGGCGCTGGGTGCTCGCTCTCTCGCCGCCGCCGCCGCCGCCTCCTCCTCCTCTGCGCTCACGGTGCAGCCATCTTTGCACAAGGCGGCTGGGGGAGGGGGGAGGGGAAGGGGGGGCGGGCGGCGGGGTGTCTGGCTGTGCTCCGCTTCCTCCCACAATCCCGTGCAAATACAAAAAAAAAAAAAAAAAAGAGAGAGACACAGAGCGCAAGCAGGGCCTGGGGGTGTAGGGCGCTGCGTTTGTACAGAAAGCCAGCTCCACCGCGCGCAGACGCGCCCAGGAACGCAGTTCAGTTTAGTTGATTTTTATTTTCTTACATTGTTTCACTTTTTTTGGTCTCCTTTCCAAAGGGTTTTTATTTGGGGGAAGAACTCAACTCCAGCCCCCCGGGTGCAATGCAAGCCTGCCCCCACCGAGCACACTTGCAAATATGCCCCCCACCCTTTCCCTAGGTTGCAAAGCGCCCCTGTGCGCGCACGGGGAGCCCACGATCATATGCGTGTGCACAGGCGGGGCTCTGCGTGGCCCGTGGCACTGGAAGGCGATGGCCGTGTCACACCTGCTCACACGCGAGTCGGTACACCCAGCTTGCGCACCTCGGTCCGAGTTTCCACACACGGCTACCCCGGGGGCGGGGCTGGCGGGTACCCCCACGGTCAGGAGAGCGTGGGGGCCCACGAGGGGCCAGAACGCGGGAACACGTTGGCAGAAGACATGCGTGTATCCTAACGCGGCGGAAACACGTGTGCCAGGGCAGGCCCAGGGCCCGGGCCGGACGACCCCTACTCCCATCACCCCCCAAGCTCAGCTCCGTCCAGAGTTTAAGAGGCCTGGGGGCTTCCAGAATCCAGTGTGAATCTGGGGCACGGTTCGGGGATCTCCGGCTCCGAAGCAGCTCTTCAGCGAGGACTCCTGAGGCTGCAAGGGGAGGGGCACAGTGGGGATCAAAGACCCGGCTGTTTTTCCCCCCTCGACCAAGACCACTCCGACCCGCTCTGGGCATCTCAGCCAATCGCGGACCCTCTGGGCACAAGACCCAGCCCCCTATAAGGCTCCACACACAACGTTGGGCCACGCCCCCAGACAATTGCATAGGGCCCCGCCCCCGCGCTCCCAGCCTTGCCCCGGATAATAAGCTCAAAATTCCAAGGCCCGCCCCTGAGCCCACGCCCCGCCTCCGGCAGTGCCCTCCCCTCTGCGCCCCGCCCCCGGAAAGAAGCCCAGCCCTGTACCTGGTGTAGGGGGGCGGAGGTGCGTCATGCACTCCAGAGGCCGCCAGCGCCTGCTCGTAGGTGGGGAGGCCTGGAGGTAGGGGTGGAGGTGGAGGCAGGGGCGTCGGCGGGCCCAGAGAGCTCAGGGGACTGAGGGGGCTGACGAGCTCGGCCCTGGGGACAGAAGGTGCTCTGTTAGCCGGGAAAACCTACAGGATAAAGAGACTTGGCAAGACGGAGGATTTAGGGAGACAGAGATTCTGAAGATGGTAGGGGGACAGAGGTGGAAGGGCGATGGAGCAGGGAAATAGAGGGTCACCTTCAACCTGACCCTACACTCAGAAAAGTACCTCGAAATGACAGGCACACAGAGAAATCAACAACTGCTGAAACAGAATCCCATTCACAGACACAAATGTGCTCCAGATACAGGCAGAGTAATGGAGAAAAAGACAACCCTGCAGAGAGGCAGGGCGACACACAGAAACAGACAGACACAACAGTGAGATACAGTCACAAATTTCCCAGATCCACTCTTAAAATAAATGCTTCCTAAAAACCCTCAGACCCACTAGAATTCTAAGACTGATACTTAAGCACCCTCTTAGACTCCACCACTGAGAAGGACAAACCTAGACAACTCCGACAGACACACATAAACACAGGCTACACTCTGTCACCGCAGAAACTGACATACCACAGACACCCAGAGACCACATGCTGCAGCCTCACCAAATACAATACCCATGCAGTGATAATTACACATAAACCCAGTACTGCAGAGACAGGCAGGCAGCAGATATTGATTGAGCTCCTACTGTGTGCCAGGGACAGAGGATACAGTCAGAGAGACGGATGCCCCAACTAGACACACAATCGCACAGACTCACTCTCCACATGTCTGTCTGCTCAGATCTTTCATCAGTGCCCACCTGTCCCCAATCCTTGGCTCATCTCTTTAGATCGACCCATCCTCCCTCCCCGCCTCCCTGAAGCCCCCTTACTCTTGGGGACAGGGCTGCTGGCCTCGGCGCCTTCGCCAATGCAGGTACCAAAAGGCTCCCAGGCCGGCCAGGACAATGAGGAGGGTACCGCATGTCAGCCCCACAGCCAGGCCTGCTATGTCCACTCGTCCACGCCCTGCAGGGGGAGGGGAGCCATGGCCTCAGGGGCTGCCACCTCCCCCCAACGTCCAAATGCCTTTCCCCTGGGGGAGGAGGGCTGGCCAAGAAACAAGGCAGAGCTGGGGCCCCTTTCTAGCTGTGTGACCTCAGGCAACTCACCTCACTCATTTCTGGGCCTCCGTTTCCTGCTCTGTAAAATGGGACCCATAACCCCGCCCTGACAGGTTGCAAAAATTCAATGAGATTATGCAGAAATGCAGAAAGGGCCTGTGATAACGTCATCTGGGACTAGAAAATACGGCAGCTGTGTGTATCCCCATGATGACAGAGGCCCCTCCTTGGACATGGGGTGGTTCACGATCCTTCTGAGCAACTGATCTGCTAAGATTGCAGTTGACAAGCTACAGGTAGGGGAGGGAGCTCAGGCAGCCAACTCCGAGACCACCGCACTGAGCGCTGTCAGCTTTAGCGATTAGTAATATAGGACCCCAGTTAAATGTGATTTTTAGATATACAATGAAAACTTTAGTATAAGTATGTCCATGAGATATACTTATACTAAAAAAAAAAATTGTGTGTGTGTATTTAAAATTCACATTTAACTTGAAGGGGGGGGGGTCTTTATTTTATCTGGCAACCTTGCCCCCTCTGGAATGCAGCCTCTTTCACCAAACAGGCCTCTGAGGGGCATGCCTCAACTCTGCAGAAAGAGGAGAATCAATAGGAAGGCTTCTGAATTTACCAGAAGGCTGGGAAAAATTCATTTATCAATGGAGGAATTTAGGGACCTCCCCTCAGTATCAGATTGCTGGGTGTCTAGAACTCGTTTGCGCCCTTTGCTAAGGTGCGGCCCCTTGAGCAATCCTAGGCTTTGTGTCTGAGGAAAGGCGGGAGGTACAGGGAGGACTCCAGCTTCGTGAGGTCTTGCTAGGGCTTACTGCGGGGGAGACTTCCTTTAGCCCTGGGTAGGAGGTCTTTCCTCAAACAGTAAAGCCCAGGCTTTTAACTCTCTTAGCAAAAAGCACAAAGGCAAAGCCCTCACGATTCTGACATGTTTCAGGTGGATTCAAGGAGCCACCAGGCCTTCATGGGCTTGTCGCAAAGCAGTTACCTCCCCTAGCAACCAGGCTCCAATGTGGGGACTCCAGCCCAGACCTAGGGCCTGTTGCTAAGGAGCATCCACCCCTAGCAACGAGGCCACAAGGGGGTGGGGCGCCTGGTGCCCGCAAGGGGTCCTCCCTTGGGCAGGAGGCCTTGGGTCCAGAGCTTGGCTAGGTGTGGTTGCTAGGGAGAAGGCCTCCTTAGCAACCAGACCGAAGGTTGGGATGGGACTGTGGGGGAGGGGAAGCCAGCCAGGTAGTGAGTGCTGCAGGCTTCGGTGGCTGGCCTGGCCAGGCCTTGTTGCTAAGGAGAAGCCCCCCCCATAGCAACAAGGCTGCAGCCAAGATGGGGCCTCAGAACTCAGAGAAGGGGGTAGAAGTGGGTGGACTGGGCAGGTGAACACAGACAGGCCTCCCCCACCTGGCCTGGCTTGGCCAGGCCCTGTTGCTAGGGAGCAGCCCCCCTAGCAACCAAGCTGCAGACGGGGCTGGGGCTCTGGACTCCAAAGAGGGACTCAGGTGGGCCACCGCCTCTGAGCCCTGCTGAGGCCTGATGGGCCCCAGGGCTGTAACCCCCCTCCACCCACACTTCCCCCTTCCTGGGGACATGGGGCCTCCCCTGAATAAGGTGTGGTGGGTCCCTCAGGCAGGGGCTCTAGTCCCAAAGGAAGGGATCCCTTGAACAACCACCTCCAGGAATTCAGGGAGCACAGAATTTGGGGTGGGGGATATTGCTTCAGCCCCCATGGGAAGGGACCATCTTACCTGCACAGAACAAGAGGTCCCGGACCCCACTCACCTCCTTTGCCATTGTAGATGTAGTCCTCCCAAAAGCGCTCCTTGAAGGGGCAGGAGTGGAGGAGAAGGCAGAAAAGCAGTGTCAACTGAAAGATTCCACACCCCAAACAGCCCGCCCTGATTTTTGAGACACGAGGGAGGAGGGAGTTGAGGGCCAGGACCCCACAGGGCCTGGAGAGGACAGAGGGACTCCAGGGCCCCCAAGCCATCACCGTCAGAGTATTGTCCTCAAAGTACTCCCGCGCCTCCTCCCAGGAACACCTCTCCTCGCGACACTCCCGTTCCAGGTTCCCTGGTGTGAACAGCTCCAGGTCCCAGTGATTGGCTCGTGGAAACCGGCTTCGGCTGCCCAGGAAGTTCTGGGCCTGTGGAGACTCCAGGAAGACTTCTGGACCCAAAGGACATGAGCGACAGGAAAATGGAAGATTCCTAAGACTGGGGACCTTGAAGAACCTGGACCTAAGGGGATGGAGAGCTATGGGGTCCCGGGGGAGGAAGGGACTGGAGGGAAGGGTTCCTCGGTCAAGGGAAGGTGGATGTCAGTGCCTGGACACTGGCTAGTCCCCCAAACACTCACCTTGGTCTTGCTCCCCACTGGGTGCAGTGTGCAGGCAGGTGATCAGTGACAGGTATAGCAGCAGCAGAGAGGGGTGGCCCCTCATATTTTGTGGACACCTGGAACCAGGTGTGGTACAGATGACAGGTGCCTCAGCCCCTGGGGAACGAGGCAAGGTCTCCCCGCCGGGACTCTGGTCTGTGACTCATAACAATAATAGCAGACACTTACGTAGCCAGGATTCTGGGCCAGACACTGTTCAAGGTAGTTTACTTATATCAACTCGGTTTAATTTTCACAGCAGTGCTATTATGATCCCCATTCTATAGATGAGGAAACAGAGGCACAAAGACGGAAAAGAACTTGCCCAAGGTCATAGGCTTTGCAAGATTCAGCGGCAGGATTTGAAGGAAGGTAGCGTGACTTCAGGGACTGGAGCAAGGAGCTTCTCTTTTTCTCCACTCTGTCTGCAGCACCCAGCACGGGTTGTGACACACAGTAGGTGCACATAAATACATCCACCTGTGATCAGGATTCCTTCCTTCCTGGTAATTTCCACAGATGCCTCTCTCTGTGCCCATTGCCACATCCACCCACAGAGATCAAAGATTACAGGAGAGGCAAGAGCAGGGGACTATATTCTCGGGTCCAGGGGCCCTGGACTCCTGGGCTTGGGGGCCCTGGAACTTCTGGGTCCCAGAGGAGTGGAGAGCCAGGACACCAGGGTCATTGAGCCAGGCTCTGCCTCCAGGGACATTCACTTACCTGCCCAGACTTGTGAGCACTGTCCCCTCCTCCTTAATCGGGGCCTCCTCGGCCAGCTGCAGCCAGATGTGAAAGGGGGCAGTGGGGAGGGGAGAGGAAGGAGGGGGACCCCCGCTGCCTGCGATCAGCCCGATCCCGGTTCCTGGCAGAGGGGCGGGGTTTGTGATTACCTGCCCTGGGCGGGACTCAGGTAAGGGACAAAGTATTTAAAGGGACCTTATGATGAAGGGCCTAAGGTCCAGAGCTCCATAGGGAGGCTAGGGTCTCTGACACCGTGGGGGCACTTAGGGGATAGAATATGCACCTCCTCCCCTCCTACTCTGTCCCCCCCTCTTCACCCCCCTCCCCGGAGCTCGCCATGCCGAGCTAGGGAAATACACGTCTAGGTCTCCACATATCTAGATGTCTAGAAACTGGCGGGAACTATATGCCTTGGTCCCTGGGGGTAGGTGGGTATGCCTAGTAAATTCCTGTTTCCCGAGGTGATCTGAACGGCTCTGACTTCTGATTTCTCAACTGCTCCGTTTATAAAATGGGGACAGAGGAATTGTCCCTTCTCAATTGTCTCAACTTGCAGCAAGAAAAGTGGATGATATACTTGAGGAAGTGAGCTTCCCAATCTCTGGGGGAAGTGGTTAGTCCTTAAACTCGGTTTTGGAGAGACGCAAAGCCTGGATACAGACAGGAAATTGCCCGCCCCGGGAAATGCCTAGTATATACTAAGCGTGCCCCCATTCACGTCAATTTCACGAACCGGAACCTTTGAGATGCCACTCACATTTCCGGAGGGAGAAAGAGCAGAAGGGAGGACTTACCAAGCCAGACGAGGCACCTCCGCAACTAGGGGCAGCTTTACTTCCGGTCTCTCCTGCCGGGCGGAAGTGGGCGGAGCGGAGAGAGAAAACAGCGCTCCTTTCCGGTGCAGGGGCTCAGTTGGAGAAGCAACGAAGGAACGAGGAGTCGTTTCTGAGGTGAGTTCTAAGCGGTGGAGGGATAGTGTTGCTGCGATCGCCTTTCCGCGCGGGCTAGTGTCCTGGGGTCCTGAGGGAGACAGGGACAGGATTTCGAATTCCCGACTCCCTCTCCATCATTTAGACCACTCCAGGCGCCCCAAGTTTGAAGCTGAACTACATCTCCCAGCACCCCCTGGGGGCAGCCAAACCTCCATCGGGCAGTTGTCCTGAGAGTTGTAGTCCCACGGTAGATGCCCGTGGGCCGGGGGCCCAGGAGGAGGAGGAGACTAGGACTCCTGGGGGTCCAGGGACTGGGAGCTGAGGATAAGGACCCTTTTCCGGGCCTCCGTTTCCCAGACTGTGATGGGAAGGGCGGAGAAGGATTGTGCAGTCTCCCGCCGCCACCTTCTCTGCACCTTTTGACAGCCCCCTCCCTCTAGGAGTTGGTGTTTGGTTTAACGTTTTCCTCGTGGCGCTTTGGGGTCCGGCAGGCCTGGGTTCACGTCCTGGTGGTGCTGCTGATTCGGTGTGAATTTAGGCCTGGAAGAGTCCTGTAAGCAGTTTTACTTTAATGTTTTATTATGAAAATGTTCAAACATATAAAAATAGGGGAATAATATAGGAATCCCTATAGACCAGATTTACCAGTTATTAATATTTTTGCTGTATTGGTTGGGTAAATATTTTTAAATTAAATATATAAAGCAAATCCTATCCATCATGACATTTCACCCCTAAGTATTTCAGGATGCACGTGTAAAAACTAGGGACGTTTTCTTACATGACCACAATACCATAATCACACTTTACCAAAGCAACCGTAATTCTAGAATATTACATATTACTTGATCAATAATCCAGTCATGTGTCTCAAAAATGCCTTAAAAAAAAGTTTTATTTGTTTGAATCAGAATCCAGTCAAGTCATTGCTGTTACGTCTCTTCACTTCCTCTTAATTTAGGACAATCTCCCCCACCCCCACCCTGGTTTTTTTTCTTGGTGTGATTGATTCATTGAAGAAACTGGGTCAGTTACTCTGTTGATCATCCCACCATCAGAATTTGTCTTTTTGCTTCTTTGTAATCTCATTTCACTTGTTCCATCTTGCTGGCCTCATTTTTTTTTAAATGTCAGCTTTATTGGAATATAACATATTCCGAAAATTTACATATGGTTCGCCCATTTGAAGTGTACAATTCAGTGGGTTTTAGTATATTCAG
Source organism: Tapirus indicus (assembly GCA_031878705.1). NCBI lineage: Eukaryota > Metazoa > Chordata > Mammalia > Perissodactyla > Tapiridae > Tapirus > Tapirus indicus. Next base: position 23,575,160 of record CM062926.1, on the reverse strand, counting down.
AGTCATGCAACCATCACCACTGTCAGTTTTAGAACATTTTCATCATTCCAAAAAGAAATTCAGTACCTGTTAGCTGTCACTTGCCATTCTCCCCTCCCCCCCCAGCCCTATGCAACCACTAATCTACTTTCTGTCTCTATGGATTTACCTAATCTGGACATTTCATGTAAGTGGAATCTTTTTTCTGACTGGCTTCTTTTATTTAGCATAGTGTTTTCAAGGTTCATCCATTTTGTAACGTGTCAGAATTTCATTATGTGGTTGAATAATATTCCTTTGTATGAGATACACTATATTTTGTTTATGCATTCATCATTCGATGGACATTTGGGTTGTTTCCACGTTCTGGCTATTGCAGACAATGCTGCTGTGAATATTTGTGTACAAGTTTTTGTGTGGACATATGTTGTCATTACTATTGGAAGTAGAATTGCTGAATTAAGTGGTAACTCTCTGTTTAACCATTTGAGGAACTGCCAGACTTTTCCAAAGTGGCTGCTCCATTTTCCATTCCCACCCTCCGTGTATGAGGGTTCCAGTGTCTCCACACTGGTTGTTATCTGACTTTTTGATTATACTCATCCTAGTCGTGTGAACTGGTATCTCATTGTGGTTTTGATTCCATTTCCTTAATGGTGAACAGTGTGGAGCATCATTTCACGTGCTTATTGGCCATTTGTACGTCTTCTTTGGAGAAATGTCTGTTCCAATCCTTTGCCCATTTTTAAATTGGGTTATTTGGCCTTTTATTATTGAGTTGTCAGTTTTTTATATATTCTAGATACAATTCCCTTAGCAGATATATGATTTGCAACCACCACCTGTTTTTGTGCAGTCTGCAAACTAATTATATGTGACAATTATATGTGATCCAGATGTCAGTGTCCATAAATAAAGTTTTACTGAAAACAGCCATGCACACTCATTTACATAGTGTCCATGGCTGCTTTTGCCATACAAGGCAGAACTGAGTAGTCGTGAAAGGAGCCATATGGCCTGCCAAGTGGAAAATCTTTACTATCTGGCCCTTTTTGGTCGATCCCTGCTATATCCTCTCACTTCCTAGAATCAGGAAATCAAATCTAAAGTCTTGATTAAATTTCGGTTCAGCCGTTTTGGCGAGACAACTTCAGAGCTGGTGGCTTCCTGTTGCATAACGCCTGGTTGTCCAACTTATAGGGATCGTGAAATTGATCAGGGGCTTCAGGTGGTGTTTGTGGACTTAATGCCTGTTGCCCCCTCCCCCAATTCATCTACTGAAGCTGTAACCCCCAATATGACCATTTGGAGATGGGGCCTCTATGGAAGTCGTTAAGGTTAAATGAGGTCATAAGAGTGGGGTCCTGATCTGTGGGGTTGATGTCTTTATAAGAGGAAGAGATGCCAGAAAGTGCTCTCTCCACCCTGTGAGGACACAGCGAGAAGGTGGCCAGCCATCTGCAAGCCAGGAGGAGAGTCCTCACCAGAACCCAACCATGCTGGCCCCCAATCTCAGACTTCCAGCCTCCAGAAGTGTGAGAAGATAAATATCTGTTGTCTAGCCCCCCACCCCCTCCCCCCGGTATTTTGTCCCGGCGGCCCCAGCTGACTAATACAGGTAGGAAGAGCACAAACCTGCCATTGTCAAACTACGTTTTTCTTCTTTCTACCAGCGAGGATTAGCACCGTGCAGATATCCAGTTCCCATCCATCTTTCTCTTAATGGCATCCGTTGACAATTGCCTGAATCATCTGTGTCACCAGGGGCTGCAAAAGGGTGGTTTCCAATTCAATCATTCCGCCTACATTTATTTGAGCTGTTCGGTTTTTATCTTGAGCCAGGTCCAAGAAGCAGTTGAGGGGAGTGACTTCATCCAAGTTCCCTTTTGAAAAGCTCCCCAGGGCTGGTCTGTCGAGGAAGAGACCAGTTAATCCCTCTGGGCCTCTGTGTTCTCCCCTGTAAAATGGGGAGAGCCCACCTCAGGAGGTCGTCATGAGGGCTGGATGCGTTCAGACATGTGAAGGGCTTTGCACCAGGCTGATACATAAGTGTTTGAAGGATGCGATGATCATTTCTATTCCTTTAGTGCTGTTGTGATCAGTGTATTGATTGGTTGGGAGGTTAGTTCATTGATTATACCCCTCCCCCGGCCCCAGGGTTGGAAGGGGTTAACTGAGCCGATCATGACCTCTCTGAGCCTCCCCAGGTGCCAGGCAATGCTGAGACCCAGACTGGAGTCCAACCTGTGCCCCGTCTCCAGGGACTCCTAGTCTGGAGGGGGAAGTCCTGAGGGGCAGCGGTGATAATGGGGGTAACTCAGGGCACAAGGAACACCTGACTCAGCCTGGAGGGTCAGGCTTCCAGAGGAGGTGACACCTCAATGGAGCCTGCGAGGAGGAAGGGGACAGGATTTCCAGGGGAAGGACCAGACACACACTAGCTGTCCCGTTCCACGCTGGGAGACCCCCCACAATGCCTGAGGCCAGGTGCAGCCAGGCGGCACAGCGGAAGGTCAAGGCCATAGAGGATGGTCAAGGCCATAGACTCAGATGCGTGTTAAAGCCCAGCTGCACGACCTTGGGCACCTTCTCCAGGCCTCTGTTTTCTCCTTTGTAGCAACCTTTTGGGTTGTGGGGTTTGGTGGAGTTAGTATGTGTGAAATGCATAGAACAGGGCCGGGTTCACCAAACTTCTTCAATATCAGCCATCATTAATGGAAGAATCTCAGATGCTCCCTTTTGCTCTTAGGGAACTCGCTCTTTCCCGCTTGCAACACATCCTCTTTCTGTCTGTGATTTCCTTGCCTGCAGTTAGCCCTTTGAGTTCCTTTAACACAGAGGCCTCCGCCCCCGGGAATGGCCTGCAGTCGTCCGTCCGTGGACCACACACCATTCTGGGGAGAGGGGCTCACAGCCTCTTTTAGGTTCTCGGAGGATCTCTGGCCCTGCCAAGAGGTTCGGACCACTGGTTCAGGATTCAAACAAGCCAACCGCAGAAAAAGACAGTTGGGAGGTAATCAGGGAAATCTGAACACGAGCTGGACAGTAGATGATGTCAAGGGATTATTAATGTGTTCATGGTATTGTGGTCATGTCTGTAAGTCCTTCTGTCTCAGCACGCACTGTTTGCACTCCCCCATACGGAAGCCACCAGTCCCAAGAGGCCATGGAACACTTTGATATGTGGCTGGTGCCACTGAGGGGCTGATTTTTTTTAGTGAGAAAGATTAGCCCTGAGCTAACATCTGTTGCTAATCCTCCTTTTTGTTGAGGAAGATTAGCCCTGAGCTAACATCCATGCCCATCTTTCTCTACTTTATATGCGGGACGCCTGCCACAGCATGGATTGATGAGTGGTGTGTAGGTCTGCACCCGGGATCCGAACCTGCAAACCCCAAGCTGCCGAAGTGGAGTGCATGGACTTAACCACTATGCCACCGGCCCAGCCCCTGAATTTTTTAATTATTTCATTTTAATTTTAAATGTAACCACTGATTTTTTTTTTTCCGCTGAGGAAGATTCACCCTGAGCTAACATCTGTGCCAATCTTCCTCTATTTTGTATGTGGGTCTCTGCCACAGCCTGGCTGATGAGTGTTGTAGGTCCACTCCCAGAAAGTGAACCTGGGTTGCCGAAGCGGAACGCACCAAACTTCACCACTAGGCCAACGGGCTGGCCCCTAAGCACCGATATTTGATTCAGTTATTGGAAAGCTTTTAAGTATGTTTGGAACAAGCAGAGTACGTGAATATCTGTTTGCAACTGTAAATTTTATGAAACCCAGACATAGCACAAATGTCTCCAATGAAAAGTTAGTGTCTGAATTGAGATGTGTTGAAAGAATAAAAATACTCTGGATTTTTTTCTTTTTTTTGGTGAGGAAGACTGGCCCTGAGCTAACATCTCTTGCCAATCTTCCTCTGTTTTTTGCTTGAGGAAGATTGGCCCTGAGCTAACCTCTCTGCCAGTCTTCCTCTATTTCGTATGTGGGACGCTGCCACAGCATGGCTGATGAATGGTGTGTAGGTTCAGGCTCGGGATCTGAATCCACAAACCCCGGGCCGCCAAAGCAGAGCATGTGAACTATGCCACTATGCCACCAGTCCAGCGTCAAAAATACTCTGGATTTTGAAGACTTTGTATGAAAACAGGAATGGGTTGGCCTTTAGTCTCAGATTGTGACCTTCCTGGGAGGACTGCCAGTTGTCACATGTTAAGATGGCAGCTCCAAAGTCTGGCTTCCCAGATTCAAGTCTGGCTCTGCCACTTCCCAGCTGCGGGATCCCGCGAGCCTGTCCTCTCCCATGTTAAAGGTGGATGATGATAAACAATAGATGTGTCTTCTCTGAAATACTAGCAACAGCAGATGGCAGTAGTTCTGTTTTCTGTTTTGAAATTGGCCTCACAGAGGAGAAAATATAGCGCGGGAGTGAATGCTCAGAATCCAGAGAAATCCTGGCACCGCCACCTGCCCACCCTTCGACCCTAGGCCAGCGGTTCTCAAACTTTTTGATCTCAAGATCTTCAAAATCATTGAGGACTCCAGAGAACTTTTGTTTGTGTGAGTTCTCCCCATCAGGATTTGCCACATTAGAAATTAAAAAAATATTTTGAGATATAATTCACACAACACAAAATTCATTATATACATTTAAAGTATATAATTCAGGGGCCGGCCCAGTGGCGTAGTGGTTAAGTTTGCGCGCTCCGCTTCGGCGGCCTGGGGTTCCCAGGTTCGGATCCCGGGCGTGGACCAATGCACTGCTTGTCAGCCATGCCGTGGCGGCGTCCCATATAAAGTAGAGGAAGATGGGCACGGATGTTAGCCCAGGCCCAGTCTTCCTCAGCAAAAAGGAGGAGGATTGGCAACGGATGTTAGCTCAGGGCTGGTCTTCCTCACAAAAAATAAAATAAAAAATAATAAAGTATATAATTCAGTGGTTTTTAGTATATTCATTATATTGTGCAACCATCACCACTTTCTGATTCCAGAACATTTTCATCACCCCAAAAAGAAACTCCATGCCCCTTAGCAATCACTCCCTGTTTCCCTTTCTCCCAGCCTGTGGCAGCCACCAATCTACTCTCTGTCTCTATGGATTTGCCTATTCTGGACATTTCATGTAAATGGAATCAACAGTATATGGTCTTTTGTACCTAGTTGTTTGTTTGTTTGTTTGTTTGTTTTTTGCTGAGAAAGATTTGCCCTGAGCTAACATCTTTTGCCAGTATGTGGGTTGCCACCACAGCAGGGCCACTGACGAGTGGTGTAGGTCCGTGCCTGGGAACTGAACCCGGGCTGCTGAAGCGGCGTGTGCCGAACTTAGCCTCTAGGAGACTGGGCCGGCACCTGTACCTGGCTTTCTTTCACTTAGCATAACATAACAGACGTTTTTAATGGTCCATTTATTTTATTCATTTATTTTATTTTATTTTTTTTGAGGAAGACCAGCCCTGAGCTAATATTTGTTGCCAATCCTCCTCTTTTTGCTGAGGAAGACTGGCCCTGGGCTAACATGCATGCCCATCCTCCTCTACTTTATATGGGACGCTGCCACAGCATGGCTTGACAAGCGGCGCATCTGTCCGTGCCCGGGATCCGAACCTGCAAACCCCGGGCTGCCAAAGCGGAGCAAGCGAACTTAACTGCTTCGTCACCGGGCCGGCCTCAACATAACAGACATTTTTAAAACCCAGGGATGCACGAGCACACATTCAGTTTGCCGTCACAGTGATGACATCCTCCCATGTCACACAGCCTCCGGAAAACTCCACTCATGAGAGAATGAGAAGACCGAAGGCAAATATGTTTTCACATTATGAAAATAGTTTGGGGGACCCCCTGAAATATCTTAGGGACCCCCGGGGTCCCTGGACCTTACTCTGAGACCCACTACTCTAGGCAGATGGCTTCGCTTCTAAGCCTCAGTTTGCCCACCTGCAGAGTGGAGACGGGACGGGCTTCAGAGGGCGGTGAGGCTGGGCGATTGATGAGATGGTGTGAAGAGCTGGCACGTGGTCGGGGTGAAGCAGTGTCCCTTGTGATTATTCCCGTTGCCACCTGGCAGAGTTAAAACATGGTCCGTCTATAGCTGTTCCTCTCGTTCTTGGAGGGAAAACATCCCGGTCCGCAGAAACCCGTTCTTGGCCTCACGACCAGCAGCCCGGTGCCAAACACCGGAGGGTCAAGGCAGTTGACGACTAAGAATAGACTGGGGGTTTGTCCACCAGGAGGGCAGCGCGACCTTCAGGAGCGGAAGCCAGGGGGCCACGACAGAGGAGTGGGTGGCAGGTGCTGGACACTTGCTCAGAAGCTTGGGGGTGAGGGCAGGTGGGAGGAGGGCCTGTGGGTCAAGTGGGGTGTTGGACCAAGGTTAGCTTCTGTAAGCAACACAGTGGCCGCTACTGGGGTGACAGAAATATTCTGTGTCTCGACTGGGGCGGTGGTTCCGAGGATGTATACATTTGTCAAAACGCTTCAGGCTGCGTCCTTAAGGCCCGTGCATCTATTCTGTGTAAATATAGCTAAAAACAAAAATGGGCTTGCAGGAGGAAAACGCCAGTAGGGGGAGAGCAAGAGCCGTAGCTCAGAGAGGTTTGTTTCAGGTTTTGAATGTGAAAGGCAAGTTTCTGACAGCAGCCGGAAGGGGCAAATAAAGATCAAGTTTTTACATTTTGGAAGCCCTTGGTTGCACCCCCTACTTCCACTCCTGCCTTCTGGACCCTCCTTGCAGCCAGAGAGCCTGAGAGAATGTTTCCTGAACCCCCCCCCGCCGTGTGCCAGGCTCTGAACATGACCCCGTTGAGTCCTCACAGCCATCCAGTCCCATCAGCTAGATCCCCTGGTTATCCCCGCTTTTACCAAAGAAACTGGGGCTCAGAGAAAGGGAGTCGCTAGTCCAGAGTCACACAGCACGGCCAACCTTGGACTCAAGCCCAGGCAGAAGGTCATATTGTTTAAGCCTCTACACGCAGATCCATACAACCCCCTCCTCCTCGTTTCATTCACTTCTTGTTTATCCCCTAGGTAATCCCCTCCGCTACAGGGGCACCCATTCTAATGTGTGATCCTTTTGTTTGTAGATGTCCTTTAAAATGTATCGTTTTGAGCATGCATAGATTGTTAGTGATCCCGTTTTATTTCGCCCAGCATTCTGTTTTTAAGATCCACCCCTGACAAAGAGAACAGATTAGTGGTTACCAGAGGGGAAGGGGGTTGGGGGGTAGGCAAAGGGTAAAGGGACACATATGTATGGTGACGGATAAAAATTAGACTGTTGGTGGTGAGCACGATGCAGTCTATACAGAAACTGATATATAATCATGTACATCTGAGGGCCGGCCCAGTGGTGTAGTGGTTAAGTTCGTGCGCTCCAGGGTTCTCAGGTTCGGATCCCAGGAGTGGACCTACACACTGCTCATCAAGCCATGCTGTGGTGGCGTCCCACATACAAAATAGAGGAAGATGGGCACAGATGTTAGCTCAGGGCCAATCTTCCTCACCAAATAATAATAATAATAATAATATACACCTGAAATTACACAATGTTATAAACCATTATGACCTCAATAAAAAAATTTTTTTTTTTAAAGATCCACCCATGATGCTTTGTTCACATCTAGTCAGCTGCACCTCACAGCTGGGTGGTCTCCAGGGTAGACAGTCACCATCCATCCTCCCAGGGAGGGACACTGAGTTGCCTTGGACTCTCCTCCAGTATAAATAACACAGTGTGAACATCCTCGTCCACGCTCCCCGTGGAAGTCTCTGATAATGTCTTTGGGGCACATACACCCCAGTGCAGACCTGCCTCCACTACTTGGCAAAGTACCGCCAGCCTGTGTTCCAATGCTGACCCTGTCCGCTCTTCCCCCAGCATTGTCCGAGGGCTCCTGTGGCCGACCCCCACATCCCCACCCAGCCTTGATCTCACCCACCTTCAAGGTTTCGCCCACCAGCCTGACAATAGGTGGAAAATGGTACCTGACTGTAGTTTTCGTTGGAGTAGAATCTGAGCATCTCTCCATATACTGCTCAGTCTGTAAACTGCCTCTTCATATCCTCTGCTCGTTTTCCTTTTGGGGTAGCTGCTTTTTCTTGTTGATTTGCCAGAGTTCCGTGGACAGTCAGTTCTGCTATAACACTCGTTGTGAAACCTCAGAATTTATTCCAGTGCGATCGATACATGAGGAAACAATTTGAGCATAACGCAAATTCCGCCTTTGCTGCCAATCACAGTGGTTTCATCCACGAGAATGACCAGGTGAACCCAAGACCAGCACTCAGTTGAAATGAGCGTGTAATCATACACAGAGCACGTGCACACCCACCCCGAACATCCCACCAGGCACCTCAGTTCCCCGCGTGTGTCAGGAGCCACACCCACCCACATTTGGTGCTAGAATTTACCATTGCATTTCAGATTACCCACTTTCCACCACCTCACAGAAACTCACAAGGGGCGCACCCCTTCCAACACCCACTTCTACAGCCAACTTTAGGTCGTTTTCGAGGTAAAGCGTCATGTTATTTTTTTAGAGCGTGCAGATATTTCTTAACCAGTTGACGTGTGCAAAACTGTCCTTCCCTGCCCCACCCCCAGCTGTCCCAGCTTGGGGGCAGATCAGCTGTGAGGGCCAGAAGGGTCCAGTCCTCCCCGGACAGGCCCTGTCTGGTCCCCACAGCCCTGCCACTGTCCCCTCCTCACCGCAGGATGACTCGGCACGGCAAGAACTGCACGGCGGGGGCCGTCTACACCTACCACGAGAAGAAGAAGGACACAGGTACCGGCTGGGAGGGCGCCACCATCCCACTTTGCACCTCTGCTCGTGCCTGTCTCTATCCCCCAACTGAGGGTCACGACCATATGAGAGCCCACACGATCCAGCAGCTCCCCCACCATGCGGTGGGCACTGCGTGAAGAACCATCTGTACGTGAACTCATCCAGTCCCCCCAACTTCCCGCTGAGGGAGGGGTCACTTGTCATGGCCATTCCAGAGAAGGAAACTGAGGCCCAGAGAGGTTCAAGTGCTTGAGCTTCGTCACAGAGCCCGAAGGGCTGAGGGAGTCAGCCGGGGGGCCTCTCCACCGAGCTGCCTCAGTGACAGGGCCTGAGTGACAGCCTGTCACCTGCCCTCTGGGGATTAACACCTTCCTGTTGTGCAGCCCCTGCCCCCAACACACAGACACAGCCCAAGCTCCTGGCGGCCTGTTTCTCTCTGAGTCCCCCCACCGCCGAGTTCTCTCTGTGCCTCTCCCTCGGGGTCTGGGGAGGGGCCCATCTCCCGTCCCCCCATCCTCTGCCCGTCTCTGTCCCCAGCGGCCTCAGGCTATGGGACCCAGAACATTCGACTGAGCCGGGATGCCGTCAAGGACTTTGACTGCTGTTGCCTCTCTCTGCAGCCCTGCCACGACCCCGTCGTCACGTGAGCTGGGAACAGGGGTGGCGAGGACAAGGGGACCGCAGGGACGGGGCTGTGTGTGTGGGTCTGGCCACCCACATAGCCAGGGTGCCCTGGGCAAGCCACTTAACCGCTCAGAGCCTCAGTGTTCTTGTCTGAGACATGGGCATGATCCTAGGTGTGGAAAAGGAGTCATTCGTAGTAGAGAGTGGGGCTCTTGGAACACCACCTGGCCCATGATAACGGCTCACGTGTGGGGCACTTACATCACCCTCTTAGGGTCTCAGCGAGAGAATGGGTATAAGGTACTCAGTCCAGTGACTCGACATGTGCTCGATTACAGGTCAGTTTCATAGAGGCAGTGATGAGAGTAGATGGTGGTCCAGGGTCCCTAAGACCACCCTCAGTCTCAGTGATTCACTAGGACTCACAGAACTCAGCAGAGCCACCCTGCTCACTGTGACAGTTTACTCCAGTGAAAGGACACAGATTAAAATCAGCCAAGGGAAGAGGGGCATGGGACAGAGCCTAGGAGAGACCAGCTTCTGGTCATCTCTCCCAGTGGAGCTGTATGGAGGGCATTAATTCTCCCAGCAACAATGTGTGACAACACACACAGTGTCACCCTCCAGGGAAGCTCACCTGAGCCTTGGTGTCTGGGGTGTTTATTGGGCGTTGGTCACGTGGGCCTGGCTGGCTGCTGTGTGGCTGACCTTGGTCTCCAGAGGTTGAGCTGACACGATGTGGCCAAGCCCCCCAGGTGAGCAAAGACACTCTTACCAGGCAGGACATGCCAAGGGCTTAGAAGTTCCCTCCCAAGAGCCAGTCAGGGGCCAGTCCTTAGTTTAGAACATGCAGGGTTTGGACAACCCAGGCCTGCTCCGTCCACCCTTTACTCACTGCACAAGATTTCCCTACACGTCAGAGCATAGCACAGAGCCAGGAGAGTTAAAATGGTGCCATCACTTCAGAGAGCCGAGCTGCCGCCTGTAAGATGTTGCCTGGTTGCCCAGGGCAGGGAGCCCATGTTGGCATCATTAACCCCGGCTGTGTGGCCTGGGCCAGGCCCGTGTTCTCATCCCCCACCTCTTTGCAGCCCAGATGGCTACCTGTATGAGCGGGAGGCGATCCTGGAATACATTTTGCACCAGAAGAAGGAGATCGCCCGGCAGATGAAGGTGATGAGGGTGGGGGAAGGGGTCACAGGCCTGGGTGGTGGTTGGGATGCTGAGCTACAAGCAGAGCCACTCTGGGCCTCCCGTCTAAGTCCCTTTTCCCCTCCGGGCCTCTGCCTGTGCTGTTCCCTCTGCCTGGTGCACCATTCCCACCCACTGCTTCCAGTTCAGTCCTCATTCTCCAGATTTCAGCCCAGGCCTTGCCTCCTCTGACTTCCTGCTAGTCCAAGATCCCCCAGGTCTGCCCTTGTCACCTCTTTTTCTGCCACTTGTCACAGTTGTGACTCTACACGTGGCTGTCTGACAGGTGCCCACTCCCCCACCAGACAGCAGGCCCCAGGGGTGGGGAGTGGGTGTCTCGCCCACCCCATGGCCCTAGGTTCTTGGTAAATACTTGTTAGGTGAATGGATGTCACCTCATCTCCAGGCCTCAGTTTCATTGTCTCTAAAATGGGCTGACAGGGCCAAAGTAGAGGTCACTGCAGGGCACGTGGAAGATGCTCACAGGACAGAATTCTCGAGGCATTCACTTGGAGCCAGGCCCACCTTCCACGGGTGGACTCATTGTGTGGATGGGGGCCCTGCTGTGTCACCATGTTGGAGGCACAGCTGTCCATCTCCCTCCTTCTGACGGGTTTTCCAGGGCTCAGGAAATACTGAGGGTCTGATTCTTGTGGACCTTTTGTCTGGAGCGCGTGGCTCTCCCTGTGCCCATGTCCCCCGCAGCCTGGTGGCTGACTGTGTGCTCCCTCATCATGGTGACCATGTCGGAGGCCCTCCCGAGCATCAGTCACCATCTGTCTTCCTGCCTCACTCATCTGGGTGGCCAGGGGCAGTGTCAGAGCCAAGCACTGCAGTAACTCCTCTCACGCTCACACACTCCCCGCACATCCTCTCGCCCTCTCACGCTGCCTGCATATCCTCACACACTGCCCGCACATCCTCTCGCCCTCTCACGCTGCCTGCATATCCTCACACACTGCCCGCACATCCTCTCGCCCTCTCACGCTGCCTGCATATCCTCACACACTGCCCGCACATCCTCTCGCCCTCTCACACTGCCTGCATATCCTCACACACTGCCTGCGCATCCTCTCGCCTTCTCACACTGCCTGCATATCCTCTCGTCCTCACATACTGCCTGCGCATTCATGGCTCCGTAAACGTTAGCTGGTCATTACTCTCCTTGAACCTGAGGCGCTCAAGGGCAGGGACAGAGTCTGCATCCCCGGTTCTACAATACATACACGGTATGATAAATAAATCAGATAGTACATATACTGTATAATAAACACAATATGGCCCACGGGTAACATTTACTGAGCACTTACTATGTGCTGGGCAAGGTGCTATGAGTTTTAAAACATCATCCCGTGTGACCCTTCCAGTTAGCCTCCGAGGTAGGTCGCCAGTGTTAGCCCATTATACAGATGAAGAAACAGGCCAGGAGAGGTCACAAAGCTAATCAGTGACAGACCGGGTTTAAACTCCAGCCAAGCTGTTGATAAACCAACTCTGCTGCCAAGGAACAAAGAATCCACTGAGTCCCAAACCAGCTAAACACAAAATGATCTAAGTGCCCTGCAGTAGAGGAAGAGAGAAGCAAAGGCAGCAGAGCCACATACGCAGATTAAAGATGTACACCCAGGCAGTCACCAACCTCTACCAAACAGTGCCTCTGCCGGGATTGTGCTGCGTAGGCCTCAGTTTACCCACCTGTGAAATGGGAAGAACCACGCCAACCCCAGCCAGGGTGCCCCAAACCCACAACCCCCAGGAGGCTGCTTAGCGCCCTTCTCCTTGCCCGCTGCCCGCAGGCCTATGAAAAGCAGCGGGGCGCCCGGCGGGAGGAGCAGAAAGAGCTGCAGCGGGCGGCCGCGCAGGACCAGGTGCGGGGCTTCCTGGAGAAGGAGGCGGCCATCGTGAGCCGGCCCCTCAACCCCTTCACGCCCAAGGCCGCCTCCGGGAGCGGCCCAGGTGAGGGAGAGCGGTCTTGCAGGTGCGTGGGGGTCCCGCGGGGCCCGAACCTCCTGGGCGCGGCATGCGAACGGCTGTCGCCCCGCAGATGATGCCCCACCCGGGCCCAGCGCGGGCCCCGCAGGCAAGGACAAGGACAAAGCGCTGCCCAGCTTCTGGATCCCGTCGCTGACCCCCGAAGCCAAGGCCACCAAGCTGGAGAAGCCCGTGAGCACCGCCCGCAAGCGCCCCTGCGCCCCTTTGCCACGGAGGGCCACGGTCCCCCCGTGCCCCGAGGGCCCCCTCCCTCCCTCTCTCCAGGGACCGCAACCTCCCTGCACCGCCCCAGCCCTGCCGCTGACCCTGCCGCCCTCCCGCCCCGCAGTCCCGCACGGTGACCTGCCCCATGTCCGGAAAGCCGCTGCGCATGTCGGACCTGACGCCCGTGCGCTTCACGCCGCTCGACGGCTCCGTGGACCGCGTGGGGCTCATCACGCGCAGCGAGCGCTACGTGTGCGCCGTGACCCGCGACAGCCTGAGCAACGCCACGCCCTGTGCCGTGCTGCGGCCATCGTGAGTCCCTGGGGGGGCGCGGGCACCTGCGAGGCTGGGCGGGCTCGGGATGTGGCTGTCCCTCTCCCGGGCGGGGCCTCCGGTCGGCGTCCCCCACCTTGACTGTCACCGCAGTGGGGCCGTGGTCACCCTCGAGTGCGTGGAGAAGCTCATTCGGAAGGACATGGTGGACCCGGTGAACGGGGAGAAGCTCACGGACCGCGACATCATCGTGCTGCAGCGAGTGAGCGCGCGCCCCCTGCCCGCCCCTCTGCAAGGCCCGCCCCTTCACCTTCCCCTACACCCGCTCCTACCCCGGGACTCCGCCCTCCTCCCAGAAGGCCCGCCCCCTCCAGGTCCGGCCACGCCCCCTCCACAGCCCCACTCCTACCTCGGGACTCCGCCCTCTCAGGAGGCCCGCCCCGCCAGGCCACGCCCCCTCCACGAGGCCACGCCCCTCCACCTACACCCACTCCTATCCCGGGACTCCGCCCTCCTCCCAGAAGGCCCGCTCCCTCTAGGCCAGGCCGTGCCCCTCCACAGCCCCGCCCCTCTACAAGGCCCCGCCCACAAGGCCCCCGCCCCTCCACAGCCCCACTCCTACCCCGGGACTCTGCCCGCCTCCCAGGAGACCCGCCCCTCCAGGCCCTGCCCCCTCCACAAGGCTTCCGCCCCTACACCCACTGCTACCCCGGGACTCCGCCCTCCTCCCAGGAGGCCCGCCCCCTCTAGGCCTGGCTGTGCCCCTCCACAGCCCCGCCCCTCTACAAGGCCCCGCCCACAAGGCTTCCGCCCCTACACCCACTCCTTCCCCGGGACTCCGCCCTCCTCCCCCTCCAGGCCCGGTCCCGCCCCTGCGCAGGCCCCGCCCCCGCCCATCCTAGCCGGGGTTCTACATCCTCTTGCGAGCGTAAGACCCCCCACGGCCGCCTGCAGACCCGGCCGCCTCCGCCTTTGCTTTCTTCCCCCCAGGGCGGCACCGGCTTCGCGGGCTCCGGAGTGAAGCTGCAGGCCGAGAAGTCGAGGCCGGTGATGCAGGCCTGAGCGCGGGAGACCAAATAAACGGGCTGGGATGCGACTGGCCGCGTGGCGCCTTCTTTCGCCGCCCTGGGGCCGGGGGACAGAGCGGGCCAGGAGCCGGGCCGCGCGCGCCGCGCTCCGGGGTGCGAGTCAGGAAGTGAGGGCCAAGAATATTTGCTGTCTCACGTTAAGAGTAAAATCCGAGTGGAACGCAAGGCACAGCGTTGAAATTGGTTAAGAGCGGCCCGAAGTCGAGGCCGAGCTGCGACCCCCGGGTAGATAGAACCCCCCGCGCAGCCTCCTGAGTTCTGCCGTGAGCTGTCCAGGCGCCTCCCCCGGAGTCAAGTGTGACAGGACCCCCAGAGGAAGTGAAGAGCCGTGAGAAGGAGCAGAGGGCACCAGGCTGGAGAAGGTGGTCAGGAACTGCCCCCCAGCACTTCGTGGGGGACAGGAAGAGGAAACCGCACGGGCGGAGGCGGCGGCGGAGGGGCGCGTTTGAGGAGAAGAGCGAGCGAGCGAGGGGAGAGGGTGGGAGGGGACCTGCCTGGAGCTCAGACCTGACCGGGGCGCGGGGCAGCCCTTCAGGCTTTGTCCGTAATACCCATGAATCACGGAAGCGGCCCCTGGGCGGTGTGGAAACCAGAGCACACAGTCAAGCAAACACGACAAAAATAAAGACGGTATTCCTGCTTCCCTGAGCCACCCAGGTCCTGTCCTTCCAGGTCCTTTCTCCGCGTGCGCACACACGAGTTTTTCCAACCAAAGTGAGATCTCTGCGTGTACTGTTCTGTGCAGTGAGCCGTCTCTACTTTTTCATTTCGGTAGACGGTCTTATCTAACGCCCAGACGCGATTCAAAGAGCCAGGAAGTGTTCTTGACCTCTCTTTGGTCAAGCCCCTCCCCTGTCTCGTGCAGGACCATGTGGTGCGTCAGGCGGCAGGGAAAGGTTTTAACAGGAGGGCGGATGGTGTCATCGTTGCACCCTGGGGAGCCCCCCAAACCCAGCGTTTGTTCCCCCAGATACTTCTAGAACCTTCCCTTGGTCCCTAAGAGTCCTCATACCCCACTCTTGGGCCCACAAGCCCTGGAAACTAGCCCAGTTGCCCTCGACATTCAAGAGCGCTTCATGGGCCTGTTTAGGCCCGTCAATCTATGGTCTCCTTGAATCTTGGCCACAGTCCTGGGAGAGGGGATGCTTGTACCCATCTCACAGAACAGCCCACTGAGGCTGAGAAGACAACTTGCCCAAAGTCACACTGCTCAAGGCCGTGGTAGAAGCCAGGTTCACCGAGAGGTCAACCACCTCCAGAGACCGTCCCCCTCGGTCCCCCCTTCCCCTATCCTTTGTACCCCCTCCCCCAGGTATCCACACAGACCTCTCCCCCTTAGCAAGCTGCCACTCCATCCCTTTACACCCACAGTGCTTCAGATCACCCCTCCTTTCCTAAACACCCTCAATCCTCGCTCTCTTTTCCCAAGAGCCCTCAGTCCTTCCAATTTTCTCTCAGCCCCCTCAAGGACTCCAATCTCATTCATGGGTGGTACAGGCCACGCCCACCCCAAATAAAAACTTGAAGGGTTTCCAATTTTGCACCTTTAGTTCCACAAGGAACTTAAATCTCCACTCTCATTCACAGGCCCTTTGAACCACCCTTTGCAGGGAAGGGCTGGGGTGTGCGGTAAGGTCTTTGCTCCAAGAAATAGGTTTCCTTTAAGGTTTCAAAAGAAACAGAGGAAGCCCGAATCATACCGCAGGAGAAGGGAGAGGCAGGAAGTGGAGACGAAACTTGTCTTTTTCAGCAGAAGTTCCCCAGACGCTGGTCTAAAGTTTAGAGCAAGAAATGGGTGTGGTGGGGCTGGTCTCCAGCCGGGTGTGCCTGCTGGTGGCTCCAGCCTCAGCAGACCCGCAGACAGCACTTGAAGACAATTGCAATTACTTGTTAAGATTTTTAAATGGGGGAGGTTTGGGGCTGGCTCGGTGGCATAGCAGTTAAGTTCGCATTCCACTCCAGCGGCCCGGAGTTCACTCGTTCGGATCCTGGGCGCAGACCTACTCACCGCTCGTCAAGCCGTGCTGAGGCAGCGTCCCACATAGAGCAACTAGAAGGATGCACAACTATGACATACAACTATCTACTGGGGCTTTGGGGAGAAAAAAATAAATAAAAGATTAAATGGGGAGGTTTATTCTGGAAAGGGAAAACTATATGGACAAGGAGCATTTGGCTCCACGGGAAGGGGAGGGATTGACTACAAAGGAGGGGGTTAGCAAGAGAATTTGGGGCAGGGTGATGAAACTGTTCTGTCCCTTGATTGTGGTGGTTACATGACTATGATTTGTCAAAACTCATAGAACTGTATACCAAAAAGAGAAGACTTTATGTGAATTAAAAATAAAATTGAAAAATGCAAAAAAAGAAAAAAGAAGAAGAGGGATTTCATGTGAGTAGATTTCCATTTCTCTTTTTAAAAATCAGCTCAGCAATTCCACTTCTAGGTGTATACCCAAAAACATTGAAAACATATGTCCACACAAAAACTTCTCCATGAATGATCCTAGTAGCACTAATCATGAGAACCAAAAAGAGGAAGCAAACCAAATATCCATCATCTGATAACTGGATAAACAAAATGTGGACATCCATACAGTGGAATATTATTCAGCCATGAAAAGGAGTGAAGTACTGATATGTGGATGGACCTTGAAAAACAGTATGCTGAGTAAAAAGCCAGACACAAAGGGTCACACATTGTATGACCTTTGTTATGTAAAATGTCCAAAATAGGTAAATCCAGAGAGACAGAAAGTAAATTAGTGGTTGCCAGGGACTGAGGGGAGGAGGGAATTGAGGACTAATTAAAGGGTGCTGGTTTAGGGGCTGGCCCTGGTGGTGTCATGGTTAAGTTCCACACTCTCTGCTTTGGCAGCCCGGGTTCACAGGTTCAGATCCTGGGCGCAGACCTACACCACTTGTCAGCCATGCTGTGGCAGCATCCCACATACAAAATAGAGGAAGATGGGCACAGATGTTAGCTCAGGGCTAATCTTCCTCAGCAAAAAAATAAAGAATGCTGGTTTACTGTTAGGGTGATGAAAATGTTCTGGAATTAGTGGTGATAGATGCACAACGGCTGCTGAGGAGTGGTGTAGGTCTGCACCCGGGAACCGAACCCAAGGCTGCCAAAGCAGAGTGTGCTGAACTTAACAGCTAGGCCACAGGGCTGGCCCATGTTCCATTTCTTGATCTGAGTACTAGTTGAAAGTCCATGTATGCAGTTTGTGAAAATTCATTTCACCCAGCACTTGAGTTGTGTGCTTTTCTATACATATGTTATACTCGCATAAAAATTTACTTAAATTGGGGCCGCCCAGTGGCGCAGCGGTTTAGTCCGCGCTTGGCAGCCCGGGGTTCGTGGGTTCGGGCTGACGCACTGCCTGTCAGCCATGCTGTGGCGGCGTCCCATATAAAGTAGAGGAAGACGGGCACGGATGTTAGCCCAGGGCCAGTCTTCCTCAGCAAAAAGGGGAGGAGTGGCAACAGATGTTAGCTCAGGGCTGGTCTTCCCCACAAAAAAAAAATAATAAATAAATAAAGGTTAAAAAAAAAATTTACTTAAATTCACAACAATAACAAAGAGATGTCCTTGGCCATTTGGCATTGTTTGCCGAACTCATAAATTCTTCTTCTAGGAATTTACCTGCAGTTAAAATAATAGAAAATTACAGATGTGCTAGTGCCTTCCCTGTAGCACTGTCTGTAAAAGAAAAGACTAGAAGCAACCTAAATGTTGATCAGTAGAGAACTGGTTAAATAATCTATGCAGGGGAGTATTGCTCAGCTGTTAAAAAAAAAAAAAAGACAAAGGAAATGAGGACATTCTTTGTGGACTGAATTGAAATAGTCTTCAAAGTGTATTCTTAATTACCTCAACGAAAAAATTAATTAATTTAAAAAATTTAAAATCGGAGTATTCTGACTCAAAAAAAAAGGTATTGTTCAGAGAAACAAGAAACGTAAAAACATTGTTAGTCATCTGTTATCATTTCTATTAAAGTGAGGAAAAACAATGTGTACGTATTTGCTTAAATCTATGTAAATTCTCCCTGGAAAGAAACACTGGCTGCCTGTGACCTTGGAGGCTAACTTGGTGGAAGGAAGACTTCGTTTTTAGTATATAGCATCTTGTATATTTAGAATTTTGTTTCCTCTGAGTATATTGCCAAAATTTAAAAATAAACAAAATGTGCAAAAGATTAAAAAAAAAAAACTTCTGGGAAGAGGCAATAAGGGTTACAAGGAGCTGGGAAGATTTCCATCATAAGTGTTTCTGTACAAGTAATTTGTTGCTATGTGTATTATTTTGATAACAAAACAAAACAAAACAAATGTTTTCAAACACGTAGCCCCTGGAGATGTATAAATTTGTCCTACTCCGTCATAAACTACCTCCAGCCACTAGGGGGCAGTGTGTTATCATAATTAAAAGCTTGGAGTCGGACGCTTGGATTCAAATTCCAACACTGCCACAGATAACAATTATAAACTCTGGATAAAACAGAAAATTATTTAAAGGCACTGAAAAGTGAACAAAAGCAGGGAGAAGTTGGTGGGGGATTGACACTTAGAAAAAAGGAAAAGCAGTGGGTGAGTTTCTCATTTGTACAGCTTTTAGCCTGGGGGCACGTCCTAGTGGTGCCAGGAGGGGCTGCTAAAACCCCAGGGGGAAGTGCCGTCCTCCTAGCCTGAAGCACCACAGCAACAGGAAAGCGAGGTATAAATCCTGGAAAAGAGAAAGCCAGAGAGAGGATACTCCAAATATTTTATATAAACTATAAACTCTATAAATATCTAGCTGACCTTGAACCACACCTGCACGGGGTACACTCCAAGAAGCCCAGCTAAACCTACAAAAATGAACTGAAACGAGCTACAAATTTTTCAGGGGAGACAGAGTGTACAGATATCACAGTGTGAGTTCAACCACTTAATGTTCTGGCTAGAATAAAAATAATCAATACTCTTCAGAGAAACATAACAGACTCCAGAGTTTCTATAGTGTATCCAGGATACAATCTAAAATCACTCAACATAGAAACAAATAGGAAAATATGACCCATTCTCAAGAGAAGAGGCAATCGGTTAACTGAGACCAACCCTGAAATGACCTATATGTTGAACTAAGAAAAGATTTTAAAAATAGCCATTATAACTGTGGTTCAGAACCTAAAAGAAAATATGCTTATAATGAATAAAAAGCTAGAAATCTTAGTGGAGAAATAAAACTAACAGAAGAGTAGAATAGAAATTCTAGAACTAATAATAAATTTAGCAAGTTCACAGGATACAAGGCTAATATACAAAAACAATCGTATTTTATATTCCAGAAGCAAGAAACTGGAATATGGAATTTAAAAACCTTTCCTGGCTGGCTGGGTGGTGTAGCGGTTAAGTTTGCGTGCTCCGCTTTGGCGGCCTGGGGGTTTGCGGGTTCGGATCCTGGGCGTGGACCAATGCACCACTTGTCAGCCATGCTGTGGCGGCGTCATATAAAGTAGAGGAAGATGGGCCCGGATGTTAGCCCAGGGCCAGTCTTCCTCAGCAGAAAAGAGGAAGATTGGCAATGGATGTTAGCTCAGGGCTGGTCCTTGTGACACACACACACACACAAAAGCAAAAACCATTTCATTTACAATAGCATAAAAACCATAAAATACTTAGGGATAAATTTAACAAAAGTTGTAAGACCTTTACTCCACAAGCCACAAAACATTGCTGAGAGAATTTCAATATTTAAATCAATGGGAAGATATACTATGTTCATGGATTGTTGAAATGTCAATTCTCCCCACATTGGTCTACTGTCTCACCCTGGGTTATTTCCATCTCTTTCCCCAAGAAGGAAAAAAAAAAAAATCAAACATGGGAGATCTATGACTTGACCTATAAGGGGATTTTTTCTATTTTAGTTGCTTAGGATTTTTTCAATTAAGGGGCTTTATTTTTAAGAGCAGTTTCAGGTTTACAGAAAAATGAGTGGAAAGTACAGGCAGTTCCCATATATACCGCCTGCCCCTGCCCCTAGTTTCCTCAATTATTAACGTTTTGCACTAGTGTGGTACTTGGATATAATTGGTAAGCCAATATTAATACATTATTATTAACTAAAGTGCATAAATATATTAGAGTTCGCTCTCTGTGTGGTACATTCTATGGGTTTTGACAAACGTATAGTGACATCTATCCACCATTACGGTATTGTACAGAATAGTTTCACTACCCTGAAAATCTGGGGGATTTTTGAAAGCAAACTTTGAAGTCTACCGTGGGTAAAAGGGCACACATCCTGCATGGAGAGCTGGATGAGTTTTTACAGGCGAACACCCCCCGGGAAGGAGCACCCAGATCAAGCTCAGCCCCCTAAAACCCACCTCGGGCCCATTCCAGTCCTCCCCACCAAGGGGGAGCATCATCCTGACTTCAAACCCGTAGGTTAGTCCTGTCTGTCCCTGAATTTCCTATAAACGGAATCACACAGCGTGTGCTCTTGCGCATCCGGCTTCTCTTGCTCGGCATAATGTCTGTGAGATTCTTCCACGTCATCGTTCTTGCTCGTTGCTCTGTGGCCTCTCCACCGTGCATTCACCCCCTCTCCGGGGGTGTGGGTTGTTCCCAGTTTGGGCTGTTATGAACAAAGCTGCCATAAACCTTACTTCGGTGACCTTATTCTTCTATTTCCATTCGGGAGCTACCAGTGGAATTGCTGAGACAGAAGTAAGGCATGTTCAACTCTAAAGGTGGGTTCACTTCCTCCTGTTTTTCCACCGTTGCCCCAACTCAGCACAGAGACTGTGTGATAACCCACGTCAGCTCGCAGCCCTCCTCCACCCAGGACATCTTGTCCGCATCTCTCTGGGTCTCTGCCTCCCTTTGGGTTCCTTCCTGTTTCTTGTCCCACCAAACAAGGACCATGATGACCTGCACACAGGCCCTGTCTGACCTGATTCCAGTTCCTCCTCTGCCCTCTCCACCTCCCTCACTCCACTCCAGCCACACTGGCCTCCTCGCTGATCCTCATCCACACACCAGGCCCCCTCCTGCCTCAGTGCCTTTGCATGTGCTGTTCCCCCTGCCCCCTCCCCCACTCACCCTCCAGATCTCCCCAGGGCTCACTCCCTCACTCTGGTTACCACTGAGGCCTTTCTGGGCCACTCCATTAACACAGCACTGCCATCTCTTGCTATCCAGAAGGCAGAGCTTTCCGTCTGGCTCGTTCACTGCTGGGTCCAAGCCCTCCAACCCTGCCAACATCCAGAGCCCCTCTTCAAATGCCTTGTCCCCTCCTTGAGCCCCACAGTCCCCCCAACTTCCAGCATGTTCCTTCCCCAGGCACAGCCCCCAATTCCTCCCCAAGGCCCCTATCACCGCCTCAGAGAGACACACAAAGTCGTCCCCAGCACTGGATTTTATTGCCTCCCTGGCAGAAAGGAGGAGTCCTGGGGGCGGTGCTGGTGGGCGAGTGCCGGGCCCACCCACCGGGGCAAGCGCGGGGCCTGGGGCTGGGCCGGGGGAGTGTTTCTCGGGTGTGGCCTGAGGCTCAGCCGGGAGCTGCGGTGCTTAGTGGAGGCTCTCGGCGGCTGAGCCTGGGGTAGGGGCCCTCGTCCGGGCCGAAGATTCTGCCAGTGAGAAATGGGTGGTCCCTCACCCTTGGGGTCCGAGAGCCCCTGGGGCGGGTGGGGAGGGCTGGGAGGGACTGCGGCGTCTCAGGGAAAGAAGTTGACCCGGCGGGTCCCTGAGAGCCCGGGGCGGGGGACACGGGGGCCGTGTCCGCGCCCCGCAGGCCGGGCAGGCCCCTCCTCGGGCCGTCCACGGGGCTACAGGCTGCAGCGGGCGCCGGGGCTCAGAGCTCGTCGTGGTGGCGCGTCAGGTCCTCGCCGTAGTTGGTGGCCTGGCTGCCCACGAACATGTTCCAGTTGGTCAGGATCTCGGCTTTGCTCAGACGCCCGTCCTGGAGGGAGGCTCGCAGGTCAGCGGGCGCCGCCGTGGGAGCCCTCCGGGACCTGAGTGCGGCCCCGCGGCTCCCCGCGCCCCGGCCCCGCAGCCCCGCCCGGCGCGCACCTTGTCCGCGTCGCTCTCGTGCAGCAGGTGGTTGGCCTCCACCAGCGGCTGGTCCTGGGCCGGGGGCAGCACCCAGTGGCCCACCTCGCCCCCGTCCAGCCGCCCGTCCTTGTTCAGGTCGCGGAAGTCCCGGAACTGCTCCCGCTCGGTCTGCACCCAGGCGGGCTCCTCCTCCCCGGGCTCCGCCGAGTACAGGTCCGCTGGGGCGGGCGGGGGCGCCGTCAGGGCCGCGCGGGCCGCCGCTCTGACCCGCCCGGGCCTCGGGCCCCCGACTCTCTTCCACTTCCACGGGCGTAATACAAACCCCACCTACAGGTGACCCTCCCGCTGCAAGTGGAATTGACTCGACTGATGGGTTATTTCACTGATCGACAGAACGATCAACCAATTGATTGACACGCGCACGGAGGACTGCGCGCGCGCGGCGTGCGGTGCCTGGCGCCCGGGAGCGCTCCACACGGGGGAGGAACGAGCGGAGATGTTTCTGGGCGGATAACAGGAGGTACTGGAAAGCGAGGCTTAGACCAGTTCATCTCCTTTTAAGCACCTGCCTCAAGATTGGTGGAGCCTCCCATTTATTTCAGTTATTTGCAAATGTTCGAAAAACTCGCCGCCCCGGGAGAAAGTACTCCACAGACGGATCTGGAAGATACTAGGGCCTGGGCAGTCTTTTCACACCGGATACAAAGCCGAGATCATTAGGGACGAATGCCTTCCTCCCCTCAGGGAAGGGAGGCCAGGGGGCCCAGGCCAGGGAGCTGTCACAGGATGTCATCAAGGATGCGGGGAGCACAGACCTTCTTCCTCTTTTTTTTTTTTTTAATGGTCCTAAGTCATCATTTCTTATAGGAAATGATGGCAATGGTAGATGGGAGTTGTGTGGGTTTTAAAATATTGTAAAAAGCACATAACATAAAATTCACCATTAGTGACATTTAGTAGATTCACAATATTGGGCAACCACCACCTCCATCTAGCTCCAGAATATTTTCATCACCCCAAAAGGAAACCCCATGCCCATTTGGCAGTTACTCCCTAATGCCCCCTCCCTCCGGTCCCTGGAAACCATAATCTAATTTCTATCTCTATGAATTTTCTATTATGAACATTCATAGAAATGGAGTCATACAATGTTGCGTCCTTTCGTGTCTGGCTTCTTTCACTTAGCACGATATTTTCAAGGTTCACCCATGTTGTGGCATGTATCAGGACTTTTCATGGCTGAGTAATATTCCACTGTATGGATATACCACATTTTGTTTATCCACTCATCTACTGATGGGTGTATGAGTTGACCATATGTGGTCATACATGGTGGGTACTCTACTCCCCTCATTTACAGATGAGGAAACAGGCTCAGAGAGGGAGAGGGACTCATTTATGGTCACATGGCTGGGAGGTGGCAGGTGGGCACCAGGCAGGCTGGCCCTGGATCCTGTGCCCTTCAGCACAGTTCACTCCCACTCTCCCACCTTCCCTGACCCCCCCAGCCTGGGTCAGGGCCTCCCTCATGTCCTTCCCTGAACCACTCAACAGTTGAGAAATTACATTTCTTTGGGAGATCCTGGGGTCATGCCCACATTTGTGTCCCCAGAACCCCAGAGGGAAGGGAAGCAGCCTCTGGGTCAGGGCGGGACCCTGGAGTCGGCCTGCCTGGACTTAATTAAGTCCTGCTCCACCTCAGTCAAGTATCTACCCTCTGGGCCTCAGCTTCCTCATCTGCAAAGTGGAGTAATAATACCCATCTCATAGGGTTGACATGGGGGTTAAATGAATTCACAAAACATCAACCACCTAGAACAGGGCCTAGCAGGTGGTAAGTGACTGTCAGCTAATGTTATTAAACTGTGATGCTCGAGCCCTTTCTTACAAAAAAAAAAAAAAGATTTCTATCTTCCTTGCAGATGTAAAAAAATAAATTATGCTTAAATAAAAATTGCCTGCCTGTTTGTTCCATAACAATATTCTATAGAAAAATGTTTTCAAACTTTAAAAACTTAGTAGCTTTCCCTTCAACTAAATTCTTTGCCCCTGAGGGCAGGGACAGATGCAGGGCCAAGGGGAAATTTGGGGGTGTCGTGAGGGCTCCCCAACATCCCGAGTAACAGGAGACACAGCATTTGCAGGTTCAAGCCAAGCTCCCTGACTCCCCACCCCAAGCAAAAGCAGCCCCTGAGCCCTGATTTTGTAGAAACTCCAGACCCCCACCCAGGAAGGGACCTGGTCTGTGAGATTCTCTGCTGTATCCTCAACTACTAACATGCAGTAGGTGCTCAATAAATGTTTACTGGTCCTGGCATACAGTAGGTGCTTAATAAATGCTTTTTTTTTTTTTTTTTTTGGTCTGGCACACAGAAGGTACTCAATAAATGTTTCCTGGGCCTGGCGCATAGTAGGTGCTTGATAAACATTTGCCAGGCCCAGCAAATACACATGCTCAATAAATGTTTGCTGGGCCTCACATGCAGTGGGTGATTGATAAATGCTTTTGGGGCCTGGTACACAGTAGGTGCTCAATAAATGTTTGTGGATGCATGAACTCAAGCAGCGCCCCTGCCGCCACTTCAGAGGGCCATTGCTCTCTGAAGCAATGGATGACACTCATCAGGCTGCCACCCACGCTGGGGAGAGGACAGGTGTCCTTGGGGAGGGAATCATACTCACCGATGTACTCCTCCACTTGGACGTAGCCATCTCTGTTCTTGTCCAGGTCCTCCAGGGTTTCCTGGGGGAGAGAGAGGCATTGGGGCTGGCTCCCCAGCCCCATTGGGGCTGGACCCCTGGGGTCAGGACGTGATGTTCTCTTAGGGAATCTCACTCTGGGGCAGCTGTGGGGCCAGGCATTGGAGCATCTCAACAGGGCGTAACTGTCCCGGGGGCGTGTGGGAAATCTGGAGGCTTTCTGGGGTGTCATACAGATGTGAGCCCTACCTGCACTTGGCGGGTGGGGGCAGGGACCCAGATGCTCCGTGATGCACAGTTTGGCTCCACACAAGGACAGCTGTCCTGCATCCCTAACGACTTTCTCACATCCAAGCAAACACCCTCCAAGGGCAGAAGCCTCTTTCCACTTAGCAGAGCCTCGACCCTAACTCCGCTTTACGTGTGAGGGCAACCTACTTTGTGGACTATTCTGACACACACTCGATACCTCTGCTCTTGGTTTTTTCTTCACTTCTTAAGCAAACAGCTTCTGTTCCCCACGTTTACATTCAAACGCCCTCTCTGTAAGACAGCGCAGGCCCCTGACACTCCACGACGGCTGCTAGCGTAGTGGAGCTCCACTAGCAAAGTCGAGCTCCAACATTTTAGGGTTGACAGATGAAATACAGGATGCTCAATTACATTCGACTTTCAGATGAACAACGAATAATTCCTTACTGTAAGTATCTCCCATACAATATTTGGGACATACTTACCCTACAGACACAGAGTTACATTTGAATTTCAGATAAATAATTTTTAAAATATAAGGATGTTCCAAATATTGTGTGCAACATACTTATACTGAAGAATTATTTATCGTTTATATTATTGGTTGTTGTAAATTCTAGTGGAATGGAATGTCCTGTGTTATTTGCTAAATCTGGTAACTACAACACTTGAATATTGAAATTCCTGTTATTATTATTATTATTTTGCATGTGTGCGAAGAAGATTCGCCCTGAGCTAACACCTGTGCCAATCTTCCTCTATTTTGTATGTGGGTCGCTGCCACAGCGTGGCTGATGAGTGACGTAGGTCCGTACCCAGGATCCAAACCCACGAACCTGGGCCACTGAAGTGGAGCGTGCTGAACTTAACCACTACACCACAGGGCCGGCCCCCAAATTCCTGTTATTATCATAAGTGACTTTCCTCTAGTTTCTCCTTCATAGTACAGTTAGGGCTAATATGCCAATTTTGAAATCCAGTGTGTGGGGAGGTTAGACTCGCTACCCACAAAGGCGAGAGACGACAGCAGAGTTTAGACCAGGGCTCAGCAAACTTTCTCCCTAAAGGGCTAGATAGTAAGTATTTCTGGCTTTGCATGCCGAATGGTCTCCGTCAGACTCAACTCTGCAGTTGTAGCATATGTAAGCAAATGGGCGTGGCTATGTTACAATAAAACTTTATTTGCAAAAACAAACTGTGGGCCGGATGTGGCCGCAGGTTATAGTTTGCTGGCCCCTGGTTTAGACCATGGATTCAGCTGCCTGGGTTCGAATCCAGGCTGGGCCACTTCTTGTCTGGGTGATCTCGGGCAAGTCACTTCACCTCTCTGTGCCTAGGTGTCTTTACCTGTAAAATGAAGATGACAGCCCACCCCCATAGGGTTGCCATGACAATTAAATCGAGGTAGTGCAGGTAAAGGTGTTAGAACACAGGACATGCTCAATCTGAGTTTGTTAAATAATCTCAACTCAGGAGAGTAAAGGGGTGTTATGACATCTGCTATAAAAGAGGGCCATTTGGCCTTGTAGGATGGGGCATCTAGGGGGTTCCAGAAGCCTGGGTTAAAGACATCTCTCCGGATCTCAGTCATCTCTGGAATGGGCTGGAAGTCCTACTTTGAAGGTGAACACATCAAGTAGATAAAATACCTTAGAAATATCTAACACAACTACAAATGCACAGCCCGTTGATCCAGCAATTCCACTCCTACAAGTTTTATCCTGTAGCTATACCGACACATATGTGTAAAGTGACATAATGAGCATTTACCACAGGCCAGTTTGACAGTTTTACACATATTAACGCATCTAGTCCCTATAACCACCCTCGATATCAGTACCACCATTTTACAGATGAGGAAATTCAGGTTCAGAGAGGTTAAATAACTTGCCCAAGGCCACACAGCCAGGAAGCTGTGGGGCTGGGATTTGAACCCAGGCCTTCTGGCCTCAGAGCCCTTGATCCTAACCGCCTTGCCACAGACCCTCAAAACAGCTCTGGAAATGGAGACACAAGAAGGGGGTCACCTGTGGGGATGGTCCTGGGGGGCGGGGGCGGGGGGAGAGGGGAGGGCAGAAGATTGTTCACTTTTTTCGCATTTTTTGGGCGTTTAACCACATCAATACGTTACCTATTTGAGAAATACATATAATTATACTTTTAAAATAATTTGTGAAAAGTTAGGCACGGTAGGAGTGGGTATAAATTCTTCCACTAAGAGTGAGCCCTAATGTTAATTATGGATTTTCAGTGATAACGATGTGTCAGTATAGGTCCATCGATTGTAATAAATGTACCACTCTGTGGGGGTGTTGATTTCAGGGGGGGGCCGTGCATGTGTGGGGGCAGGGAGCATATGGGAAACCTCTGGACCTTCTGCTCAGTTGTGCTGTGAATCTAAAACTGCTCTAGGGGCCGCCCGGTGGCGCAGCGGCTTAGTCCGCGCTTGGCAGCACGGGGTTCGCGAGTTCGGATCCCGGGCGCCCGCCGACGCGCACTGCCTGTCAGCCACGCCGTGGCGGCGTCCCATATAAAGTGGAGGAAGATGGGCACAATGTTAGCTCAGGGCCAGTCTTCCTCAGCAAAAAGGGGAGGATTGGCAACAGATGTTAGCTCAGGGCTTGTCTTCCCCACAAAAAACAATAAAAAATAAAATAAAACTGCTCTAAAAATTAGTCTGTTGGGAAAGAAAGAAGAGAAAATATCCTTCCATTATAGAACATAGGAGGAACTAGCAAAAGAAATTAAAAAGGAGTAAGATGGGGGGCCAGCTGGAGCGGCCTCAGATGGACACTCCGTGTGTGGGGTTGGGGTTGTCCTGGGGTTCAGCCAGGGTTAGGGCTCCTCAAGGCACTTCTGGGGGACATGGCCTTTCTTAGGGCAGGCTGGGGGGCCTGGACCCCAAATGTGAGCACAGGAAGGGAAAGGCCAGACGAGGAGAGAGTAGACACGGGGCGTCGGGGGTGGCATGGGAGATGTCGCCCTCCACTGATCTGGGTTCCCTGGGGAACGTGCCAAGGACCAGGTGACTGGATCCCCCAAGGGAAGCGTGGGGAGGCCAGCCCTGGCACCAGAAGCCTGGGTCCCGGGAGTGGGGTAGGGAGCAGGGAATGGGTCCCCCAGGCCCTCACTCACAGCAATCACGATGTCCCGCATGTGAGGGAACTCCTCGGGGTGCAAGAAGGCCGTCAGCTCCTCCCGAGTGGCCATCGAGTCCCCGTCCTGGTCGGCCACCCGGAACCGCCGCTCATCCCGCGCCAGCATCTTCTTGTAGGTCTCGGCGTCCTCCACATCATGAAATTCTTCCCCTGGGGAGGAGGGGTCCGGGTGAGATGGGCTTTAACGGAGAGCACACCAGGCCGGTGGAGGAAGAAGACAAAGGGATGTACCTCAGGGGAGTTGGGGCAGGGAGACCTCCACCGAATTAATAATAATTAGTAAATGTTCGTTGTTTGTATTTACTAGCTACCTCGTGGTGACAGCTTATTACATGCCAAGCTCTTTACCTACAAAATTGCATTTAATTCTCACTAAAAGCAAGTAAGGTGAGTTCTTGCATTTATTCTCACTGTATGAAGGAGAAAACCAACTCCCAGAGAGAGGAAATAATTGGTCCGAGGTCACGCAGCCAGGAATGATGGACTTTGAGTTGACCCATTGGGCCTCAAAGTCATGCTCTGGTACATTAGGTTATACTGACTCAGGTTGCTGGACAGAGGAGGGGAAGGGCGTTTTCAACAAAGGGTTCTCAGGATGTGGGTGTCACAAAGGTCGGGGTCTCCCCGCGTACCGGGCGCGTAGTGGCCATAGGTGGCGTTGCGCAGCTCCTCCCAACCCACACGCCCGTCGCGGTCCGTGTCGTACGTGTCCCAGGCCGCGCTCACCGAGTCCCGTATGTGCCGCTGCTGCGTGTGCGCGATCCACGCGCGGAGCTCGGCCAGCGACACCCAGCCGTCCCCGTCCCCCGCGCGGTCCATGCGGTCCACGATGCGCCTGCGAGCCGGGGCGGGGCAGTCAGTCTCGGGCCCCGCCCACCCTGGATTGCGCCGCCGTCCAGGCTCCGCCCCTCACGCAGAGCCACGCCCCCGTATGGGGCTGAAAATGCCGTCCACGAGCCGCCGGCGCACCGGCCCCTGTCACTCCCGGGGCCACGCTCACCGCAGGCTCCGCCCCCTCAATCCAGGCTCCCGCCCGTTCCCAGCCCAGCTGGGAACCCCAGCCTATGGCGGCGCCGAGGTCCACGACACGCCCGGGCTGGGGTGAGGGTCCACGACAATCCAGGGCCACGCCCTCCACTCTGGCCCCGCCCCTCGATCGTGCACCTGCTCCTCCTCTGGCTCGACCGAGTTGGAGCGGGGGCAGGGGGCGGGGCGCCACACCGCTCCCCTCGCCCGCAGGGCCCCTGTCCCAAGACTCCCTCTGAACTCCGACTGTTACGGCCACACACGCCCCCGACCTCTCGCCGTCTCAGGCCCCGCCCCTCTCCCCTGGCCCTGCAGGTTGTCGGACCCTCCCCTCTAACCCCGGCCCCTGCTGCGCCCCTCCGTGGCTGCGCGCGTCAATTGCAGGCCCCTCGCCCTCCAGCCCCGCCCTACGCTGCGCCCCGCCCCTTTCCCCTATCTTCCCAGCCCTTATCAGGCACTGCCCTAGGACCACCATCCACAACCCCGCGGGCTCGGCCTGCACCCCCTCCACCGCGCTCCAGCCTTATCCTGTGGACCTCCGCATCGAGTGTCAAGCCCACCCAGGCCCGCACCTCACGCCCCTTCCCTCCGGCCACGCCTGTCGGCTCCCAGGCCCCTCCCCTCTCCCCTGGCCACGCCCCGCCACTGGTCTGTGTCCTCGCCCAACCGCTAACCTAGCCCACATTGGAGCCCGCCTCCCTGTCACCGTCCCTAAGCCCCCGCGACCCAGTCCGCGGGGTCGAATCCCAGACGGCCCTGCCCAGGACGCCGCCCCCTCCCGCCCCAGGCTTTGTTGGGTCAGGGGCCGGCTCTGTCCCCAGGACTCACTCTACCCTGAGGTTCGAGCTCTGGTTAAGAGCGTGGGCTCCACAGCCAGGTATTCTAGGCTCACATCTTGCAGCCTCCTCTTGCTGGCTGTGTGACCGTGGGCAAGTCACTCAACCTCTCTGGGCCTCAGTTTTCCCCTCTGTGAAATGGGGACAAATAATAGAACCTACCCCACAGCATGGTTATGGAGATTAAACGAAAGCATTTGGAACAGTGCCCGGCATTGTAGTGCTATGCCAAATGTGTTACCTATCACTGCCTTTCCCTCCCACCCCTCCTCAACCCCATCCATGCACAATCTCCCAGCTGCTGACCTGGCCACCACCGCTATCTCCACCCTGATCTCGCCGCCGTCGTCTCTTGTGTCCCACCTGGACTATTGCAGTTTCTTCTTCACTGGGCTCCCTGCTTCTTGCTCCCTATGTCTGTTCCTCGCATGGCAACCAGAGGGATTCTGTTAAACCTAAGTCAGCTCATGGCCTCCCTCTGCTCGGAGCCCTCCCATGGTTCTCATCTCATTCACAGAAAAGCTTAAATCTTCACTGTGGCCCCAAAGGCCCTGCACGACCTTTGTTCCCTCTCTGCCATCACCTCCCACCCTCTCCCGTCACTCACTGGGTTCCAGCCACACGGCCTCACTGTTCCTCAAACACATCGGGCCCACTCCCGCCTCAGGGCCTTTGCACTTACATCTCCCTCTGCCTGGAACGCTATTTCCCCATATAGTCATATGATTCAAGTATTACCTTCTCACTGAGGCCTCCCCTGACCTCCCTGTTTAAAATTACAACCCTGAATCCCCCCAGCCATCTTTCGCCTACCCCAGACGGGTTCGGCTTTCCTCCGGGCTGAGTTGGTCGAATTCCTTAGCCACTTCTCGTCCCAGGAAAGCCTCATGGTCGTACTGGAAGTTCCCATGGGCGTCATCATGAGGGGCCTCGCTCAAGGGGGCCGCCTGGTGCACCCTCCCCTGGCCATGGGGGCCGGCGTCGGGGGATGGCTTCCCCTGGGCTCCGCGCCTGAGCAGCAACAGCAGCAGCAGAAGTGATGGTCGCCACATCATCAGTCCCTGGGGAGTGGCGGAGGCTAGGAGTCAGGGGTCACAGGAAAAAAGACAGAGACAGGACAGGAGAATGGGGAGGGAGGGAGAGGGGGACCTAGAACAGGGCAGAGGTGGTAGCTGGCTGCAAAGTTTGGGGCTCAAGAAGGGCCGGGAATGGGGGAAAGGGGGCTGGGGTTCTCAGAGGTAAAACCAACTGTGGGGACCGAGTCTCCTGAGGGAGCCCCAGAGGGGTCCTAGAACCGCAAGTGGGGGGATTCAAGCGGGAGACGTGGCGCACTTCCCAAGAAAGTGCAGGGCGGGGTCGTGGCCAGGGAAGAATCACGCAGGCTCCCGGGCGTCGCTTCCAGCCTGGACCCTAATCCTCGACCCGCGTGGACCGGAACAGTCCGCCCTGGGCAGGCCACCCGCCCCCGCCTCTCTTTACCCTGTTATCCAGCTTCACACGCCCTCCACGCTCCCCTCTGCCTTCTCCGAAAAGATGCTCAATTTGGCGGCTCCCCAGCCAGGCCCCGCCTCCGGCAGCGCAGAGGCCCCGCCCTCCGACCAATGAGCGCTCAGGGGGCCCCACGGGGCGGGGCCAGAGCGCGCCGGGGGGGGCCGCGGACGCCCCTCGCCACGTCCACAAAGGAAAGCGCTGCCCGCGAGGTTCGGCCCCGCCCCTCCCCCCGGGCAGGCCGGGTGGGCGACGCCGGAGTGACGCAGCCCGGGAGAACTACAACTCCCGGCAGGCATCGGGGCGCCCACCCTAACTAACTCCAGTGGTTCTAGCTCCAAAGCCTCATGGGAGTTGTATTTTTATCTCTTTCCTTCTGTGGGGATGGTTTAAGAAAGAGGGGAACCAAGGGGCCGGAGGAAGCACCCCCTTCTCTTAAAGAGGCAACAACTCTTCTCTTCTGCTGCACCAGGAAGGATTCAGGTCCGACTCCGGCCAAGAATTCCTCGACATGCCTGGCGCCGTGTAGGCATTCAGTAAACATTTGTGAAATTTAATGAATGAAAAATACATGACTTGGTATATAAAATTGGAGATTCCACCAGGGAACATGTTAGCCTCAGGAGAGATCTGAAGCCCAGGGGTTACACCATTTATTCCCCCCACCCATTCTTTTATCTCCCCTCCCTAAAAAGTTGAAATGATGAGAACACAACGATTTGGGCCCAAATTCATGTTATACGTGGAGGTGGAAAAGAGCCATACATATCGGGAGGGGAAACTGAGGGGGACCACAGGAGGAGGAATCCAGGAGGACATCGGGCTCAGGACTCCTTCTGGAGGCTCAGAAATATCAGGATTCCAGGAAGTCTCACAGCATGAAAGGGACCTGACTACATTAGCCAGGCTGGGAGCCGAGCTAGGAAGTTGCTGGAAATGCATTTTATATCCTAAGAGTCAGCATCCTTGTGAAGGCCAGGAGCGGGCAGGAGGGCCCCTATATCGTCCCCACGGAGAGAGATCCAAGGGACTGAGGAAAGAGGAAGGAAGGGAGGTCATCAGAATCTCTGAGCTCCTCTGGGTCTCTGCCTCTCCCCCACACTCCTGTGTGTGTGTGTGTGTGTGTGTGTGTCTGTCTTTCCCTCACTCTCTGTCTTACTCTATGGGTTTCTGTGCCCCTCTGAGTCTGTTTTCCCCCTCCAGTTCTCTGTCCCCACTTCTCCCTGGATCTCCATCTCTCTCTAGATCTCTGTTCCCTCCAGGAGTGTGTCCCCCTCTCTTTTGGGTCTCTGTCCCCCTCTCTGAGGCTCTTCCCTCTTCCTGTCCCACACCTGGCAGCCCCTTCCTCATCCTCCACCACAGCAGAGCTCCTCCTGCGGCCACTGCCGTGAGCAGCAAGATGCCGATGACGATTCCAACCACTCGCATCGAGGACTTGGCTGGTGATTCTGCGGCCAGAAAATGTTGTGAGATGTTGAACGGACCCTCTACCCCAAGTGAGTCAGGACAGGGGACTAGGAGTTCTCAGTCCCTCCCAACCTCAGAGATCCCAGCACCAAGTTTTGGGAAGTAGGTATGGGCAGAGGAGAAGCTGGTCAGTTGATGTTCTGGGTCTGGGCAGAATGCTCCCAGGTTGGATGTAAGAACCAGCCATAGCAAGAGTCACAGTCACACTGGTCAAGGGACCTGTGGCAGCGGCGTGGGTTTTGTTCCGACTTGGAGAGGAGGGGCAGGCACAGAGCACAGAGCAGTAGAAGGTCAGACTCATGGAGGACTGGCAGCAGCAGACAACGAATGGTCAGACTCCGTGAAGACCAGCAGCAGGATGGAAGGTGGTCAGACTTGGGAAGGACTGTCCATAGTGGTTAACGGGTAGCCAGACTCAACGAGGCCAGCAGCAGCAGGATGGAAGGCAGTCAGACTTGGGGAGGACAAGCAGCATAGGACAGAAAGCTGTCAGCTTTGGGAGAATTGGCAACAGCGGGGCATAACACAGTCAGCCTCAAGGACTGGCAGCAGTGGGGTGGAAGGTGGTCAGACTCGGGCAGGATTGCTGCGGCAGAGGGACAAAAGGCAGCCAGAAGTAGGGAGTGTCATCACCCAACGGGCCCTCACCCAGCTCCACGGTGAGGGGCTGTGCCAGCCCCACGTGCTGCACCCAGCAGCGGTAGTGGTGCTCGTCGCCGCTTTTGACCGTTAGTGACGACCAGGCATAGAAGGAGCCGTCGCCGTTGGGGCCAAGGTCGCCCTCACCAGAGCCAGCTGCCAGCCCATTCCGTAGAAATCGCAGCTCCAGCTCCGGCGGGTAGAAGGAGAAGGCGCTGCAGGTGAGCACAGAGAAGCCGGGGCTGCCAGGTCGGGCCTTCAGGCGCATGGAGGGTGGCTCTGCAAAGAAGCAGGCAGACAGGCCTAAGCCCCAAGCCCACAACCCTCCAGCGCCAGGCCCAGTGCAGGGACAGAGAGAGGCCTCCTCCTTCCAGGATACCCAGCAGGTCCCACCATGTGCCCTGCACTGCGCTGAGCCTGGAGAATCTAGTGGTAAAGAGGGCAGGACCTTAGAGACCCACCCTATCCACTGTGAGGGTATCCCCCTCAAGATGCCGTCTCTCATCCATTCCGTCCTACAACAGACACGTACTGAGCATCTACCCCATGCTGGGCACCCTTCTAGGCACAGGGGACACAGCAGTGGACAAGACAGACAGAAGTGCCTGTCCTCATGCAGCTTGTGTTCTAATGAGGGGAGAGACAGAAATAGTTGTGTACAAATAAACAAAAGGGAAACAGACTGTGGAAGTGTGGTGAGGGAATATAAGACAGACCCTACAGTCATTAAAAAGATAGTAAGAGGATGTGATGGAAAATTTCATGCCAGCAGCATTTGAAAATTTAAACGAACTGGACAAATTCCTGAGAAATACAACCTTCCAAAACTGACACAAGAAGAAATTAAAAACTTGAGTAGTCCTATAACTATTTAAAATTTTTAATCCATAACTTAAAACTTTTCCACAAATAAAATTCCAGGTCCAGAGGACATCATTGGTGAATTCTTCAGAACAGCTAAGGAAGAACTGATAGTACTCTTACAGAAATTCTCCAGGGACTAGAAAAAGAGGAAACCACTCCCAGCACATTTTATAAAGCCAGCATAACGTTAATAACAAAAGCTCACAAGGACATGACAAGAAAAGGAATTTAAGACCAATATCTTTCATGAAAATAGATTCAAAATTCCTAAACAAAATATTAGCAGATAGAATCAAGCGATTTATGTAAAGGATAATATAGATGATTACAATCAAGTGAAGTTTACTCCAGGAATGCAAGTTGGGTTTAACATTTGAAAACCAGTTAATATAATTCGCCACATTAGAATAAGAGGGAAAAAGCAAAACGGTCATTTGACAAAATTCAGCACCATGCAGAATTTTAAAAAAAGAAAACAAAACAAAAAAAACCTCTTAGCAAACTAGGAGTTGAAGGGAGTTTCCTTGATTTGACAATAGGTTTCAACAAAAAACCTAGAACTAACATAATGGTAAAAAGTTGAATGCTTTCCCTGTGAGTTTGAGAATATGTGATGTTCGTTATCACCCTATTCAACACTGAACTATCGACCCTAGCCCATGCAATAAGATAAGAAAAAGAAATAAAAGTTATTAAAATTGGAGAAAAGAAATAAATGAAACATGTCAAAGACGACATGACCCAAAAGAATCTATAAAAACTTAATAGAAATAAGTGAATTCAGCAAAGTTTATGAAGACAAGGAAATATATAAAAATCAACATATTTCTACAAACTAGCTACAAACAATTAGAAAGTGAGATTTTTAGAATTACCATTTATGGAAGCATCAAAAAAAGGTCTAATGCTTAGGAATAAACCTAACCAAAGAGGTGGAAGACTTCTACAGTAAAAACTACAAAATATTACTGAGAGAAATTAACAGACATCTAAACAATTAAAGGGATATACTGTTTTCACGGATCAGAAAAATTAATATTGCTAAGATGTCAGTTCTCCCCACATTGATCTATAGATACGATTCAATCACAATAAAAATTCCAACAGGATTTTCTTTTGGCAGAAATGTATATAGAGATGCAAATGACCTAGAAAAACCAAGGCAATAAAGCTGGAGAACTTAACTCGATACTAATTAAGGTAGATACTAGATACTAAGTACTAGATATCACAACTTTCTATTAAGGTGCATTAATCAAGAGAGTGTAGTATTGGTGCGAGTTCAGTCCAACAGGTCAGTGGAATAGAAGAGAGAGTCTAGAAGTAGATCCACACCTAATTTAGGAAGAAGGCTCCACTGAAACTCAGTAGGGGAGAGGGGATGTTGGTCTTACAACAAATGCTGCTGGGTCAACTGGATACTCATAAGAGGGACAAATGAATCCTGACCTCTTACTTCACACCATTACACAGTTAACTCAAGATGGACCGCATAGCTACATGTGAAAGCTATTTAACAACCGAGCTTCTGGAAGAAGACACAGGAGAATACCTTCATAACTTTGGGAGAGGAGAGATTCCTCAAAGAGAGCACACCAAAGGGCTATAGAACAAAAGATTGAGAAATGGATCTTCATTGAAATTGAGAACTTTTGTTCATCCACAGGTTTCATTAAGAGAGTGAAAAGACAAGCTGCGGACTGGGAGAAGTTATTTCCAGTAGAAATATCCGATATATCCGAAGGACTTATATCCAGAATATATTAAGAACTCTAATAAAAAAAAAAAGACAAAAATTCCAATTTAAAAATGGGCAACCACTCCAAACCACTCCAAAACAACCACTCCAAAAAAGGGGACACAGAAATGGCCAAGAATGTGAAGAGGTGCTCAGCATCGCTAGTCATCAGATAAATGAAAACTGGAATTACAATGAGATAGCACGACACTCCCACCAGAACGGTTAACATGAAAGACAGACAAGCTCAAGTGCTAGCAAGCCTGTGAGCAACTGGCATTCTCATACACGGCTGGTGGGAGTACAATATTGGTCCAATCACTTTGAGAAAATGTTTAGCACTACCCTCTACAGCTACACCTAGGCCCACCCTATGATGCAACAATTTCACTCAAAATAAATGAAAATATAGATTCATCAAAAGACATGTACAAGCATGTTCATAGCAGCTTTATTTCTAATAGCCCCAAACTGGAAAGAAACCATTCGTTGATAAACTGAGGTATGAACCACGCAGTGGAATACTACACAGCAATAAAAAATAATGAGCTACCGATATTCGCAACAAGAGATGGAGCTTATGACACAAAGTTGAGTGAAAGGAGCCAGACACAAACGAGCAGACGCTCATACTTATACGAAGTTTGAAATCGGGCAACACTACGGTGATAGAAATCAGGTTAGTTGTTACCCTTGGGGGTACAGAATGGAAGGGGACACTAGGAAGTCTCCTGGGGTGCTGGGAATGTTCTGGATCTTGACCAGGGTGGTCAGGGAGGGCCCTGCTGAAGACCTGACATCTAAGGTCAAACCTGAAGCATAAGAAGGACCAGTCATGGCAGGATCCCAAGGCAGACAATCACAAGCAGAGGGCAGAGCAGGTGCAAAGGCCCTGCGGAGGGAAAGCACCTGACATGTTGGAGGAAAGAGAGAAGGCCACTGTAGCTGGGGCGTTGTGAAATTGCAGTGGCGGAGGGTGGCCGGACCATGCAAGGCTTGCAGGCCACAGAGCAGAATTTGGATTCTGGTCTAAGACTATCGGGAAGCTATTGGGTTTCAAGCAGTGGCAAGACGGGAGCTCATTTATATTCTAAAACATCCCTCTGACTGCTAGGTAGAGGATGGTCTCTATTGAGGGGCGAGATGGAAGCTGGGATTGCAATGTGGGGGACACTGAGGACCAAAGAGCTCTAACTCCAACCCTGGAGAATTCCCCAGACGGGCGTGGAATTACAGGTCAGAGGGATGTGTGCTGTGAGGGAGGTCACACAGCATCGTGGGAGCCCAGAGGCCAGAGAAAGTGTTACGGCCAGAGCAATCTCCGTGGCTGTGACACCAGGAAGGAGAATGGCGAAGGGGAAGAAACAGGAGGGTTGGTGTGAGCTCAAGGAACCCTGGCGGAGTGGAGCAGAGGGAGAATTGTGAGGCCGAGGAGAGGGGCGGAGGCCACACCATACGGGGCCCCAGTGCCAGGCTGGGGAGTTTGAACCGTGTCCTGAGGGCTCTGGAGGCCACGGGAGGGCTGTGTGCAGGAGAGGGGCAGGGTCAGCTCTGGGGGTACGGAGGCCCCTTTGGAGTCAAGCCGTGTGCAAGGAACGGGGGAGACCCGCGGCCAGCAGAAGGCTGGGGTGATGACGGTGCAGGGTTGGAGGAGGATGGAGTACGAGCTGGGGAGGGGGCCTGAAGAGGAGGGGATGGATCTGAGTTGGCCAGTAGGAGAAGGCGAAGAAGGCCATTCCAGGCAACTGCAAGAAAGCCTGTTGTGTTCTAGAAATGGCCAGCAGCCTGGGGAGGAGGGGCTTTGGGGCGGGAGGAACAGTCACTGTATATAACTCAGGGAGAAAGGTCGGTTATCACCAGATAACAAAAGACTCTGTTATCACCAGGCTGAGGGGCTGGGACCCTGTCCTGGGGCCACTAGAGGGCTGTGAGCCAGGGGAGGGCGGAGTCAGATGTGGGCATAGAAAGACCTCTCTGGATATATACTCCCTGTGCTTATATTTTTTTAAAAATGGAAGAATAAGTCAAAAACGAAAAAATTATTATCCATGGGGGAGAGAAGGAAAAGGGTGGAGGGGACAGGGACAGGAGCGAGACTTCTGTGAATGCAACTGGTTGCACAGACTCGACTCTGGAAATCTGTCATTGTTTTGCAAATTGTCAAAAATGTGAAAACAAAAGAAAAAAAGAAAAGCAATATCTAAAGATGAAAAGCAGCATGAAAGAAATGAATGTAACTCTTTATCAAGCTGGTGTTTTCACACAGAGACAGGAATTAATTCAAATAACATTAAAACACACTAAATTGACTCTATATTCCTTCATGGCTAGAAGCTAAGGACCAAAACACTGCCAGGAAATTTTTAATTGTTTTCAGTAATCAATCAGATTGTTGGTAATCACACACACACACACACACACACACAGCATAGAGCAAGTAAGGAATTACGTTAATGTCATTAGGAACCAAAATTTTCAGAGTGAGCCCAAAGAAATACAAACACAATCAAAGAAGTATTCAGTAAAACACCCCCCCCAAATTTAAATGTGACTTGTCAATATCAGTTTGAACTCATGCTATAGTTGCCCTTTAAAAAATAAAATTTGAGGCCAGGATGTGAAGAAACTGGAACCGTTGTGCAGTGTTAGTGGAAATTTAAAATAATGCAGTGCTGTGGAAAACAGTATGGCGGTTCCTCAAAAAAGTAAAAATAGAATTACCATATGATCCAGCAATTCTACTTCCAGGTATATACCCAAAGGAACTGAAAGCAGGGGCTTGAAGAGATATTTTTACACCCGTGTTCATGGCAGCGTAATTCACAATAGGAAAAAGGTGGAAGCAACCGAAGTGTCCAACAGAGAACGAATAAACAAAGTGTGGTGGATACAGATAATGGGATATTGTTCAGCCTTAAAAAAGAAGGAAATTCTGACATGTGCTCCGACATGGATGAACCCTGAGGACATTAAGTGAAGTAAAATAAGCCAGTCACAAAAGGATGAATACTGTATGGTTCCACTAGTCTGAGGCACCTAGAGCTGTCAAGTTCAGAGAGACAGAAAGCAGAATGCTGGTTGCCAGGGGCTGGAGGGAAGGGAGAATGGGGTGTTAGCATTTAATGGGGACAGGCTTTTAGTTCTGCAAGATGAAAAGAGTTCTGGAGATGGATGGTTGCACAACGATGTCAATGTACTTAATGCTGCTGAATTATACACTGAATAATGGTTAAGATGGTATATTTTATGTTATGTGTATTTTACTGCACTTAAAAATAACAAAAACTCATTCATCTTCTAGTTGAAAGTATATACCCTTTAACGACATCTCCCCAATTCCCCCAGCCCCAGCCCCCGGTAACCACCATTTTACTCTGTTTTTATGAGTTTGGCTTTTTTTTTTTTTTTTTTGTGAGGAAGACCAGCCCTGAGCTAACATCCGTTGCTAATCCTCCTCTTTTTGCTGAGGAAGACTGGCCCTGGGCTAACATCGTGCCCATCTTCCTCCACCCTATATGGGACGCCGCCACGGCATGGCTGATGAGCAGTGCGTCCGCGGGCGCCCGGGATCCGAACCCGCGAACCCCGGGCTGCCAAGCGCGGACCAAACCGCTGCACCACCGGGCGACCCCAGAGTTTGGCTTTTTTTAGATTCCACATATAAGGGAGATCATACAGTATTTGTCTTTCTCTGTCTGACTCATCTCACTGAGCATAATGCACTTAGGGTCCATCCATGTTGCTGCAAATGGCAGGATTTCATTCTTTCTCATCACTGAATAATATTCCATTGAGCACATATACCACAACGTCTTTATCCGTTCACCTGCTGACGGACACTTAGGTTGTTTTCATATCTTGGCTGTTGTAAACGATGCTGCAAAGAACATGGGATGCAACTAGAACATGAGAAAATTCTGGAGATTTAACGCACAGCCCAGTGATTATCATCAACAATACTGTATTATATGCTTCAAAACTGCTAAAGGACTAGATCTTAAATGTGCTCACCACAAAAGAGAACGGATAATTATATGACTGTGAGAGAGGTGTTGGCTAAAGCTAAGTAGTAATCATACTGCAATATACAAATGCATCAAATCAGCATCTTGTACACCTTAAACTTACACGATGTTATATGTCAATTATATCTCAATAAAAAATAAAATAATAAAAAATTTAAAACAAAATAATAAAACTTGAATCTACAGTTATTTCAAAATCAAAAGTTAAAAATAAAATAGAGCGTCTATTTTCTAGCTCTATCCACTGTAAAGGCCTAGAATTGCCAACCCAGTAGCAATGAACACTGCCAGTGACTAGATCGTGGTCTCTAAATACTATTTCCCACTCAAGGCAACCAGGGCTCCAGGGAGAAATGGCTGATTCTGGGACTGGGGCGGGGCAAGAACAGATGAACTGGAAGATCTTTCATTCCGTTCTGTAAGGAAGCTATAAGTTTACTAGGGTCATGCAAAAGGACTCGGGAGCCAGTCTGAAGACCTTCTCAATAGTTTAAGATGGTTCCACGTGAGTATCAAAGAGAACAAGATCTGCAGTGGATTAAAATACATCAGACCCATGAGTTCACACTAATACTTAAAATAAAACTTAACTGGTCCCTTGCAGGCTGATCGTTGATGACCCTCTTTTCAGAATTCCAGATAAATGAATGAAGAAGGTATGAAAGAATTAGAATTCCATCTTTTATAGGCTGAATTGCATCCCCCCAAATTCATTAAGTTGAAGCCCTCACCCCCAGTACCTCAGAATGTGACTGTATTTGGAGATAGAATCTTTAAAGAGGTAATTAAGGTAAAATGAGTCACACAGGTGGGCCCTCATCCAACATGACTGGTGTCCTTGAGAGAAGAGGGGACTAGGACACAGACATGCACAGAGAAGACCATGTGAAGACACAGGAGGGAGAAGGCGGCCGTCTGCGAGCCAAGGAGAGAGGCCTCAGGAGAAACCAATCCTGCCAACATCTTGATCTTGAACTTCTGGCCTCCAAAATTGTGAGAAAATTAATTTCTGTTATTTAAGCCACCCAGTCTGTGGTATTTATTATGGCAGCCCTAGCAAACAAACACACCATCACTTTGTAACTGCTAAGGAAATGACGGATCAAGGCACAGGCCACCAACGGCTGCCAACACCATTAGGAGAAGACCTGACGGTGAACTTCATAAGAACACCTGAACCCAAAGGTCCACCAGAACAGCACAGAGATGAGCAGACCTACAGGGCCTGTGCACGTGGACACGCACACCAACCACCCAGGAAGTTTTCTGGCCAGAAAAATCAAACTGGAACGTGACTAAGCCTCTACATCGGGGGCTACCAGTGTACAGGGGAACAGAAAGAGGATCGCGTTCAGCAACATCTCAGGGATTCGGAAGGACACAAAACTCACTTTCTTCAAAGCAAAATTGCAAAGAAAAAGAAAACTAGAGAGATAAGAAGACCGACAGATTAAAAGACACTGAAGATCACAAAAATTAAGATCATAAAAATTAACTCAAAATCACAGACCTAAACGTAACACGCAAAACTACAAAACTCCCAGAAGAGATCACACGAGAAGATCTTGACGTTCTCGGGTTTGGCGATGATTTCTGAGATGCACCACCCAAAGCACAATCCATGAAAGAACAAGTGGTAAGTTGGACTTGACTAAAATCAAAAACTTCTGCTCTGCGAAAGACATTGTGAAGAGAAGGAATAGACAAGCCCCAGACTGGGAGGAAATAGTTGCAAAACACATCTGATAAAGGATGGGATCTCAAACATCCAAAGAAATCTTAAAACTCAGCAATAAGAAAAAGACACTGAAAGGACAGATGGACTCATGGAAAGGAGTGGCCCTCATGCAGATCCTGATTCAAACTTTAAAAAAAACATGGATAAGACAACCAGGAAAATGTCACCACGAACCGGGTCCCTGAGAATGTTAAGGAACGTAGTTAATTACTTGTAGGCAGGCTAATGGTTTTGTGCTATTGTTTTGTTTTAAAGAGCCCCTGCGGAATAGACTTACATACTCGAGTGTTTATGAACGATATCCTCTGATGTCTGGGATTTAATGAGAGGTGGGGGGGAAGTGGGTGAGGATTCACGTGCCGTAAGAATAACCGTGGGCCGGGCCGGCCGGGTGGCATAGTGGTTAAGTTCACGTGCTCCACTTCGGAGGCCCGGGGTTCGCAGGTTTGGATCCCTGGAACGGACCTAGGCACCGCTTATCAAGCCACACTGTGACAGGCGTCCACATATAAAGTAGAGGAAGACGGCCACGGATGTTAGCCCAGGGCCAGTCTTCCTCAGCAAAAAGAGGAGGATTGGCAACAGAGTTAGCTCAGGGCTGACCATTCTCAAGAAAAAAAAAACTGTGCAATGATAATTATTGAAACTTAGCAATGGGATCACGCGGGGAGCTAGTTACACTATTCTCTCTCGTCAGGTGTGGTTTGAAATTTTCCATAATTAAAAAAGAAAGGAAAAAAAATCAATGAAAAACTGCTTGGTTGAGTTCCAACTTCTCCTCTGGGGCCCTTGGAATTCATATCTATGCAGCTCCTGAGGGCCGGGTGGGGGGAAACGTGGCGTCCCCTCCCTCTCTTTGCCCCGAGCCTAGAACAGCACCTGGCACTGGGGACGCGCTCAGCCAGCATTTGTGGAAGGAACTGGGGGGCCCCTGGGAAGGAAACAGCTGACTCGCCCTACAGAGCTGAGGGAAGGCTTCTCAGAGGAGGTGACATTCAGCCTTGAAGAAGAGGAGGGTGGGAGTACACAGAGAGAGGCGGGAGGGGTGCTGCAGGCTGGCGGGGCTGCCCGAGCAAAGATTCAGAGGGAGGACACTGCTCACATGTGGAGTGGCCAGGGGTGCCGTGTGCCGGGGGAAGCAAGCAGAGCCAGACGGGTCTGATGGGGACGTTAAGTAGGGGTGCTGGGGAGCCATGGAGGGCTGAGAGCAGGGGAGGGGCAGGGTCAGCTCTGGGTATAGAAAGAGCCTGTGGGGTCTTGTAGGGGATGAGCTGCAGGAGGAAACTGGAGGCGGGGGGGTGGGGTGGCGGGAGGGAGGAGGCTGGGGGAAGAGGAGGCGGCCCGAGGCGGGGCGATCAGGGATTCAGGAGGCTGCTCACCCTTCCACTCCAGGTTCCCGCGGCCCCTCTCCAGATGCCCCAGCAGCCTGTGGGGGCAGGAGTAGAGCAGGAAGGTCTTCTCCTTGTTGACTGCGTCGGCCTGCTGTTCCCACCAGTTGCCGATGGTCAGGGCCTCAGGCCAGTCCCCAGTCCAGGTGCCCAGCTTGAGGTCGAACTCCATGAACTCCTCGCCGTTCAGGGCAAACTTGGCCATGGGCACCGAGGCGTTGTCAGGGCCCAGCTCACAGCCCAGCAGGCCCTGCAGCACGTAGGGCCCTGGGCTGCCTACACACACACACACACACACACACACACACACACACACACACACACACACACGTGAGTGGGGCTTCGGAGCGGGTCCCCCTCCTCCTCAAACCCAGGAGACCCTGTCTCACCTCCTTTCTCCAAGGCTTTGAAAGCTTCCAGAAAGAGCTCCTCCTTGTTCCTTAGGTCTGTTGTCTCTTTCTCCCAATACCAGGACACCTGGTTTTCCCAGACCCAAGCCCCACAGGGCTCAGCCTGGCCCCGCAGGTTATTGTAGCTCAGGTACTGCTGGGGACCCAGCCAGCCTGACACCCAGAAGGCGGGAGCCCCGGGGGCAGGGGAGGACACCGCGGTGAAGTGGTACAGGAGGGACAGACGGCTCTCTGCTGGAGAGAAACGGG
Source organism: Tapirus indicus (assembly GCA_031878705.1). NCBI lineage: Eukaryota > Metazoa > Chordata > Mammalia > Perissodactyla > Tapiridae > Tapirus > Tapirus indicus. The sequence continues at coordinate 23,530,998 of CM062926.1, read as the reverse complement.
GGAAGAGAGCAGAAAGCGGGTGGGGGCTAGACTGGGAGCGGGACAGACACTCTGAGAAGACTCAACCCCAGATAGGGGGGACCGACCCAAAGAGGGGGGGCTGACCCAGAGAGCAGTGAACAGACCCAGAGAGAGGGGGACAGACCCAAAGAGGGGGGGACAGACCCAAATGGGGGGGACAGACCCAAGAGGGGGGGACTGACCCAGAGAGGGAGGGACAGACCCAGAGAGGGGGGGACAGACCCAAATGGGGGGGACAGACCCAAGAGGGGGGGACTGACCCAGAGAGGGGGAAACAGACCCAGAGAGAGGGGGACAGACCCAGAGGGGGGGGACAGGCCCAGGGGGGGGGGACAGACCCAGAGAGGGGGAGACAGACCCAGAGAGGGAGGGAACAGACCCCGGGGGGGGGGGACAGACCCAGAGAGAGGGGGACAGACCCAGAGAGGGGGACAGACCCAGAGAGAGGGGGACAGACCCAGAGAGGGGGACAGACCCAGAGAGAGGGGAAACAGACCCAGAGAGAGGGGGACAGATCCGGGGGGGGGGACAGACCCAGAGAGAGGGGGACAGACCCAGAGAGGGGGGGACTGACCCGGGGAGGGGACAGACCCGGGGGGGGGACAGACCCAGAGGGGGGGGCTGACCCACAGAGCAGGGAACAGACCGGGGGGGGGTGGAACAGACCCAGAGTGGGGGGAGAGACCCAGAGAGAAGGGGACAAGTAGCTCCCGGCACCCGACGCGGGAGGAGAGTGATAAACAATGTGGGAGGCGCCGGCTCGGCGAAACCTCCGAATTCGCTTCCTTTGCTCCTTTCCCGGCCGGCGCCCCCGCCCCGCCCGGCCCGACGGCCCCTCACCTGCGCGCAGGGTCCCAGGCAGGAGGAAGAGCAGGAGGAGAAGAGGCGGGACCCGCATCCTGAGAGGGCGACCTGGGCGGGAGGGGGCGCGTGACCGCCCGGGACCCCCGCCCGCCCCCTCCTCCCCCCGCTCGGCCACCACGCGGCGCCCGGGGTGTGGGCTCCGGGCTCGGTCGGGGCGGGTGACAACTGCGCCCTCCTCCTCGGTGAACTTTCACCCCTTAATTTGATCCCTGGTGGTTAATTAATTACAGAGGCTGCCGACGCTGAGGATCCTTTCTCGGGGCTCTTCCCGCCGCCGCCTCCTCCCTCCGACTGGGGAGCCCGGGCCGCGATGCCCTCCCTCGGCCCTCGGAGCCCCCCTCGCGCGGGCCCGCGCCCCGGCCCCGCTTACTGCAGCCACGTCCCTTCCCGCCTGCAGCCCCAGCTGGCTCCCGTGACTGGAGACCCCAGTTCCTCTCTCACATCCTGTCCGGAGACGGCTCCCCGACTCCAGGAATATGCAACCCCGCCCCCCAGCTGCAGGGCACACCCCGGGCCCGGCGCCCGGCCTCTCAGTGTTTGTCTCCGCTTCTCCTGAAACTTTTGTCTTTTTTTTTTTTTTTTTTTCTGTCTCTTTCTCTGTGGCTCCGAGTTTTCGTGTTGAGGGTGTCCGCCACCCGGCGAATGCATGACAAAGTTGAGAATAAACATTATCGGAGTTCACAATTTGGAGGTCCCTGGGGGTTCCCTTCTTACCCCATTGTACGCGCCAGGCCTTCATTAGCCCCTGGTGTAATGGAAGTTCTCCAGACGCTTCGATATTTCCTCTTTCAAACTCCTCCCTTAAGAGTCCGTTTAAAGTGCTCCTGCAGCTCTTCAGTATCTTCAGATATGACCTCAATGACACAGTCCCCATATACTAAGATCATGCTTAGAAATCCCTCCCAGTCCCCCCCAGCCCACGCTCCTGCTATAATGCTTCCATTCAATTGTCTTATTGTGGAAAAATGCACAAAACATAAGATTTACCATGAGCGACATGAAGTGTGTTCACGGTGTTCTACAATCATCACCGCTACCTGGTTTCGGAACTTTTCGTCGCCCCAAGAGGAAACCCCATACACATCCACTTAGCCCCTCCTCCCCCCAGCCCCCCGCAGCCACTAATCTGCTTTTCGTCTGTTATGGATTTGCCTATTCTGGACATGTCGTATAGATGGAACCCTACATATTGTGGCCTTTCGTGTCTGGCTTCTTTCACTCAGCAGACTGTTTTGAAGATTTATCCAGGTTGTGACACGTATCAACTCCATTCCTTTTTATGGCTGAATAATATTCCATTTTACGGATCTATCACGTTTTGTTTATCCAGTCATCAGTGGATGGACATTTGGGTTGTTTTCCACTTTCCGGTTATTTTTCCACTTTCCGGTTATATGAATAACGCTGCTATGATCATTTTTGTACAATGTTTTTTGGACTTTTTTTTTTTTGGACGGCTGTTTTCGGTTCTTTGGGGTATACAGCCAGGAGTAGACTTGCTAGCTCATATGATGTGTTAGTCAGGGTTCTCTGGAGAAACAGAATCAACAGGATGTGTATATACACATATAGAAACAGACTTATTTCAAGGAATTAGCTCACATGATCATACAGGCTTGGCGAGTTCAAAATCTGATAGGGGTGGCCGGCAGGCTGGGGACTCAGGAAAGAGCTGCAGTTCAAGTGCAAAGGCGGGCAGCTGGAGAATCAGGAAGAGCTGATCTTGCAGATGAAGTCCAAAAGTGGCAGAATTCCCTCTTGCTTGGGGGAGGTCAGTTTTTTAATCTATTCAGGCCTTCAACTGATTGAATGTGGCCCACCCACATTTTGGAGGGCAGTCTGCTTTACTCAGAAGCCACTGGTTTCAGTGTAAATCTCATCCAAAAACACCCTCACAGAAACATCCAGAGTAATGTTTGACCAAACATCTGGGCACTGCGGCCCAGCCAAGCGGACACATGAAATTAACCATTACAGGTGATAAATCTATGTTCGATTTATTCTTTTCTTTTTTGTGTGTGAGGAAGACCAGCCTTGAGCTAACATCCATTGCCAATCCTCCTCTTTTTGCTGAGGAAGACTGGCCCTGGGCTAACATCCGTGCCCATCTTCCTCCACTTTATATGGGACGTCACCACAGCATGGCTGACAAGCGGTGCGTCGGCGGGCGCCCGGGATATGAACCCGCGAACCCTGGGCTGTCAAAGCTCGAACTAAACCACTATGCCACCGGGCCGGCTTCCTATGTTCGATTTATTTGGGAGCCTCCTTGATATTTGTCACTTTCCCTGGGTCCTGCTAGAATATCCACTGGCCCACTCAAGGGTCCACCTATAATGCTACTGAAGGATCCTGCTGTCATGCCCCATGAGTCCTATTACAGCACCTGTTGTTCTTTCCTAAAATACCCTGAGGAATGTGCCATGCCCAGCTGTCCCGTCTATGTCCCTTGGGATCCAGCTGTGTCTCCGGGGCACTCTTCCAGCAGCCCCTGGGCTCTCATTTTAAAGGCCCTCAGGACCCTACTGGAATGTTCCTTGGACCCTGATTTAAAGTGCCCACTGTTCTATGACAATGCTCCCCCAGGACCTGCTATACTTTTCCTTGAAGCTTGAAAACCATCACCTTGGGGTCCCGCTTGTGTCCCACTTTAAGATGCCCCAGAACTCATCTAAATGCTCCCTGAGCCCTGATATAATGTCCCTGTCATCCCACTCTGAGCCCTGTTGCCCATTAGGACGGTCTCAAGACCCCACAGCCATGCCCGGCGTCTGCTGCACTGCCCCGGAGCCCCACTGCAGCCCTCACGGCTCTGCCGTGACAACCAGCTTTACTGCTGGCGCCCCTGGCTCCCTGCAGGACCCTGGTCTCTTATAACCTCAGGCCCCCACTCTCACGCTCCTTGGGTCCCCTGATAGTGTCCTGAGACCCAGCAATAACGTCTTCAGGAGCCTATGCTGATGCCCCACAGAGTCAGCCACTTCATCCCTGGAATCCGGCTAAACCAGTCCTGACCCTCACAGAACCACTGCTGTGCCCCGGCTCTGCTCCGGGACCCCCAGAGGGCCCTCAGCCCCAGGCCCTCCCCGTGGCCGAGCCTGTTCGAATCCTTCAGTTCCTGTTGTAAAACTGAGTGGGGTCCCCAAACCCACTCCTGGGTCTCTCTGCTGTCCCTCACCAGGTCCTGCCCTATCCAGAACCTCCCCATGAAAGACGGATGGACAGACAGACAGACACAGAGAGGGAGGGAGGGAGGGAGGTAGATAGACGAAAGAAAGAAAAATAGACAGGTAAGTAGTTAGTCAGGCAGGCAGGCAGACAGACAAACGGATAGATACACAGATGGATAGGTAGTCAGACAGACAGATAGGTAGGTAGGTAGATAGATAAACAGTCAGATAGAAAAATAGATAGGTAAGCAGGCAGACAGACAGACAGATGGATGATAGATAGAAAAACAGAGGTAGATAGACAGGCAAAACAGACGGATACACAGATGGACCAGTAGACAGACATACAGACAGAGGTAAATAGATAGACAGAAACAATTGTTTTTTGTGGGTTTTTTTTTTTTTTGCTGAGGAAGATTGGCCCTGAGCTAACATCTCTGCCCATCTTTCTCTATTTTGTATGTTGGACGCCGCCACAGCATGGCTTGACAAGCAGTGTATAGGTTCACACACAGGATCAGAACTTGCAAACCCTGGGCCATCAAAGCGGAGCGCGCAAACTTAACCACTACACCACCGGGCCAGCCCTGGAGACGAACAATTAGACAGACCCTCCGGGACCTGCTATAACCTCTGTCCCTGGCAAGAAGCCTCCCCCCTTTCTCAGAACTCGCTGTCATGCCCCTTCCATGGCCCCACATCTGGTGAGACCACTGCCCCCTCACCCTGAAGGCCCCGTTACCTTTAGAGACCCTGGATCCTACTCGAATGGTTAAAACAGCCCCCGGGATTCTTCTCCACTGCCTAGGACCCTCAAATAATGCCACCAGAGCCCTGATGACAAGTCCTTGGCTTCCGGCCACCATGCTCCCAGGAGCCTAACGCACGGTCCCGGTGGCCCCAAGTCCTTCTGTAATGCTCACATCCCACTCAACTGTCCTTTGTCTCCTGCTTCACTGTCTCTGGGGACCTCCTCTAGGTGTCCTCTGTCCTGCTATAATCCCATCAGCAGTCCCTCAACACCTCTCAGGACCCTATGCTAACACCCATTGGGTCCTGTCAAAAAGTTCTTTGGTTTCTGATAAAATGTCCCCAGGGCCCTGCAACACTCTCCCCCTGAGCATTCAGAAGGCCCCCTGGATCCTGCTAAATGGGTACAGTCTTCCCTCATGTGGCTTTGACGGTTGTCAAAATGGCCTTGGGATGTCCCCTCTAAGCCCTCTGGGCCCTGCCAGGACCCTATTAGATTGCCTCTTAGCCCTACCATGAAGTCTTCAGGGTCCTGCTAAAACATACCCAGGGCCTGATCTACCGTGTTCCAGAACCATCCAAGTGTCCTACGGGGCTCTGGGAAAATCCACGTGGGCTTTACCCACACGCCCCGGGATCCTGCTCCAGCGCCATCCACACCGGCCCTGGATGGTTGCATTAGTGTCCTGTTGCTGCTGTAACCAGTGACCACAAACTTAGTGGCTTAAAGCAGCACAAATGTATGACCTTACAGCTCCAGAGGTCAGACATCTGAAATGGTGCACAGGGCTGGTTCCTTCTGGAGGCTCCAGGGGAGAATCCATTTCCTCGCCTTTTCCAGCTTCTAGAGCCGCCTGCATCCCTTAGGTGTGGCCCCTTCCTCCAGCTTCAAAGCCAGCAGCGCAGCATCTTCTGTCCTCTCCGACCTCTGTGTCCATCCTTACACCTGACTCCAACCCTCCCGCCTCCCTCTTCTAAGGACCCACTTGTGATGGCGTTGCTTCTACCTGGATAACCCAGGATCATCTCCCCATCTCAAGATCCCAAGTTTACTCGCTGCTGCAATGTCCCTTTTATCATACAAGGTCACTTATTCACAGGTTTGGGGGGATTAGGGCATAGAACACTTTGGGGGACCATTTTCCAGCCTACCACAGTCAGCAAGGATGCCCTCCCTTGCCCCTGCTGGAATGTCCCCATTCTGATCTCCTGTCCCTCCTGTCATCTGGCTCCAGGGTTTAGCCAAGAGGCCTCTCAAAGGTCTGCCCCAGCATTCCCCATAACATCCCCACCTCCTTCCAGCTTCAAAAGAAAAGGCCCTCAAGTTCCCTTAAAGTCCACTGGGAACCCCTTCTAGGTGCCCTGGGGTCCTGCTAGGTCTCGGGACTCATTTACAGCATCCGCTGTCTCCTATCTTATCCCCAGATCCTGTTCTGATATCCCTGCCTGTGCCCTCTAGACCCCTGGTCCTGCTGTCATGTCCCACTAGAAAGCCTGTGGCAGGACCGGTTACTAATCTGCGGGCTTGATGCCAGATGAAAACCTGGGGCCCCGCGCTGCAATTTCAAGACGTTCAGGCGGAGCATTAAATGAAGCGCGGGTCCCTTCTGAACGGCAGCTCTCACAGCCCGGTAGCTCGCCCAGGAAGGCGCCTCGGCCCCTGGGGTCCGTGCACTATAAATGGCTCCAGGCAGCTCTGAGCTCTGCTCCCTGAATCGCTGCCACCCGAACAGCTGTCCCTCCTCTCTGCACCTACACCGCAGTGCCCCCTACTGACCCCAGGAGGCAATCACACCGGAGTTCCAAACCAAACCCGGCCTCTTAATCTTGCCTACCTCAGAGAGGCTTCAGTGAGTTAAAGGTTTGGCACTGGGCACAGAGTAGGACACAGTAGTAACACCTGTTCCCCTTAATGTCCCCCTCCAGGCTGCTAAGGTCCCCAGGGTCGCACTAGATCGTGGGCTCTCAGACACCAGGCCCTGGATCTGTCTTGCTCACTCTTGCATCCCCAGACGAATGAATGAAGGCAATAATGAATGGCCCTGAGCTGGTCTGACATGCCCCTAAAACTCTTCCGGAATGGCCTTGGTGTCCTGCTAGAATGTTCTAGCAGGATCTATCCCCACCCCAAAACAGTCCGCAGGTCTCTGTTATAATACGTAATAGATCTGGGACCTGCTGTAATGCTAGACCCTGGGGTTTTCCCAGGAAGGGCCCAGGATGGCGCTAAAATATGGCAGGAGGGCTGCGCAAACACACATGGCAGCCACTCCAATTCCATTTCCCTAGTCTCCACTCACAGACCTGGGGACCAGGTAAATGAACTCAGGCGTCTGCTACACACTACTACCCCTGGGCCGGCTGTAACATAACCCGGGTATGGCAACAACCAGAGCCTGTTAGAGACCCTGGGGTCCTACCACACTCCATATACCTGGGTCTTGCTATAATAGAATGCAACAATGATGGCCAGTCCGGCTATAACAACATTCCCGTGGCCTGCTGACAGGTGCAGGGCCAAGGTACACTACGATACCACCAAAATCTGCCCTGTTGGCGTGTAAGAGGCCTGATGCCTGTTTTCATCTTAAACCCAGGACCTGCTATGAAACTGTGCCTGGAGTTAATTTCCTTGCAAAACGGTAATGCCACCAGGGCCTCCTATAAGACGCATGCAACAGAACATTCCAGAAGCACGCTAAAACAGACTCAAGATCCCAGGCCAAACTATCAGGGCTTGCTATAATAGACCCAGGAGTCCACAACCTCATGTCACCTCTGGGGCCACCTGCCAAAGACTCTTGTTCCTGGGCCTGCTCTACCAGGACACCACTGGGCCTCTCTCCAACAAAAGGCTCAGGGCTCTGGCATAATTACTTTGCTAGAAAGTATCACTTACTAGAACTAGTTCTATCCCGTTAATACACATGAGCATATTTCATCCTCTCAATGGGGCAGGCAGGCAAGAACCCATTTTGCAGAGAAGAAAACTGAGGCTCTGTGGCTGGGGGAGCCACCTGCCCAGGGTCACGCAGCTGATGAGCTGCAGGGCTAGAACCCGGAACTGAGCCTGCAGTCTCCATGCTCACATTGGGACAATTCTGCTCGGTTCACTGCTTCTGGTTATTCTGTGCCCTGAGACCTAGGTCAAGCCCGCCCTGTGAGAACGTGAGGGTTTAACTTGAAATGAACTCAACTCACTTAACTAAACACGTCCAGAGCATCTACAACTGTTTCAGGTGCTGGGGATGCAGGGATCCTGCCCCGTGGAGCTCACAATTCAGGGGCCAACAGGCAGACAAGTAAATATGCTACGTCGTACAGGATTTGTACAATAAACACACGAATACACTGTAAACAGGTATTGTGTAGGACAATGGAGCAGAGAGGGGTGATGGGGAGGGTTGGAGGTTTCCCCAAGTGGAAGGAGGTTGTGAGAATTAGAGGCAGAGGCATGGTTAGAGGCTGTGGGGCGGGGAGCAGGTCCGGGGGGCGCGGGCAGGCGGAGGGAGGAAGGGAGGGGAGAGCGGTAGGCAGAGGTCGGAAGGGGAAGCATGAGGCTGTGACCTGGACCTGGGATTGTATCTCTCGTTGTCACACTCTAAGAAGGGCAGATTCAGTGTCACCCACTCCTCAGGTGAGAACTGGGGCCACCTGGAGGTCTCTGGACCCATCAGGCCTGGCAGAGGTGTCCCCCCACACACACCAGGCACACGCCCCACCCGAGACCAGGTAGCCTGACGTGGTGGGGTGCCAAGGAGACGCCCCAACGACCGCTGGGAGGAAACAGGGGAGCTGGGCTGTTATTGTTGTAAACACGGTGTCCCCACCCGGAACGGAAACACCTGTGGTGGGGGGGGGTCGCTCGGAGCAGCCTCGGAACCTTCTCTGGGTCTCCATCCCCTTCCCTCCTGGGTCTCTGTTCTCTCCTCTTCTCTGGGTGTCTTGCGCCCCCATTTCTGTCCCCCCTCTCTCAGGGTCTCTATCCCTCTAGTGCAGGGTGGGGCGGGCTTGCAGGCTCAAAGTCGGGGCGGTGCCCCCTCCTGACCCGTCCCTGCCCCTTCCTGCCCTCTTTGATGCGGCCCCACTTCCTCTGGCAGGAACCCCCGCCCTCGCTGGGCCTGGGTAAAAAGGAGCCGCCGGTCCGGTCCACTGGCGGCGTCCCTGGAGGCAGCGGCAGCTCCTCTCCTCATGGCCCTGTCTCCCAACCCTTGTACCAGTGCTGCGTCTCAGTCCCTGGTACAGGCATGGGGGGCAGGGACCTGGGGACCCCGGCAGCGCCAGGCCCCACGGGGCGAAGCCAGGGGGTGACTCCAGCATCTCCCTTCTATCTCTGTGCCTCTCTGCCCCTCGGATCCCAAACGTGCTTGCCTCCCTCTCCCTCTCGGTTCTCCGACTTCTCCAGTCTACACCTGCCGCCCTCCGGCAGGCTGACCCCATGCCTGTCGTCTCCAACTTCGTGTGGTGCTTAAGGTGCATTTCGGTCTGTTTCTGAAATCTGAGTCTGTCCCCACCCGTGCTCTGGGTCCCTGCTCAGCGTCCAGCTGAGCCCTCTGCCCCGTCTCTCACCTCTGTATCTGCCGCTCCAGGTCCCTCTCCCTGTTATCAACTGTCAACCTCTCCCATCTCCCACAGTTCCCTGACCCTCAAAGTCGCTGTCTGGCCATCAGAGATCTCTTTCCCTCAGTTTGCCTGATTGTCCCCATCCTTGCATTTCCTGTCTCTCCTCACCCAAGGCGCCCCACCAGGTCTGTCCCTCCCCACCTGTCCCACTTCCAGGGCCTTCCTACCCATTTCTGAGTGGCCTACGACCCCACACTGCTGAGCTGGGTTCCAGGGTGGTTCCAGCCTGGTCTCACTGTGAAACTTGTCCTCCAGGCCAATTTCCTGACTTGGATTTTTCAGGCAAAGGAGGTTTCCAGAACCTGAGACCAGAGCTCAGCCACTCGCTAGGCCTGCAGGCAGAGAACCTGCTCCCATGGATGAGCCTGCTCATCTGTAATCGGGCCTGGTGTCCACTTAGCGGGGCGGTGGGGCTCACAGGGAGGGGCCCCTACCTCGCTTCCCTGTCCCCTCCTTCAGTGTCAGGGGAGACGGGGAGGCCCAGGTTGAAGACCCTCATAGTTCAGAGCCAGGCAGCTGTGAACTCAAGCCCACCCAACCCCCCAGGGAGGCCCAGAGGGCGGCACTACTTCCTCCCCGTCCCCAAGGAGGCCAGAAAGGACCCAGACAAGAGTCTACAGAACCAGGAGCCTCCGCCCTCACTCACTTCCTCCCCAGAGACAGGGGTGGGGGGGAGCTCTACACCAAGTAGGTGGCCTTATTTATGCGACACCAAAAAAAGATGCCCAGGACCTAAGGGAGACCCCAAAAGAGTAGCATCTTAACTCAGGTTTTGTCTTCACCCAGAGATGAGAACAGGAGGCAGGATTTGGCTCCCAGAGGATAAAAACGAACCCCACCTTTCCACCAACCTTCTGCTCAACGCCCAAGGACAATCCCTCCCCCTGTAGGGGCGCAGATACCCCGAGCCGGGCCTGTGACTGGGAAAATAACTTTATTTTGTCTGTGGAAGCGGGCAGGGGTCCAGTCTCAGAACTTCTGGAACTGCTTCTTGGTGCCGGCGGCCTTGGTGACCTTGAGTACGTTGAAACGCACAGTCTTGCTCAGGGGCCGGCACTCGCCCACTGTGACAATGTCGCCGATCTGGACGTCCCTGCGGAGGTGGGCAGCCGCCATGTGTGGGGTGGGGGTGGGGGTGCCCCAAGCAGGCCCCTAGAGAGCCTCCCTCGCCCCTCAGCTCTGGCTCCACCAAATCCCAACCAAGTTCGCATTTTCAGTTCCATCTGCCCCCTAGTCTACCCACTGGACACAACTGAACACAATTATCTATTAAACACAAACCACGTGCAAAGCACCCGGCTCAACGCTGCAGAGGATGCACCAACCCTCCCAGGGATCCCTCGGGGCAGATCTTCTCTGGCCAGCATCTCCACTTTACAGAGAACTGGACGCTCCCAAGGTCGGTCGCCTGCTTCAGCAGCCTCCTCACCCAACAGCTCACTACCTGCGCACGGCAGCCGGGGTGTCCTGTTAACCCCCAAGTCAGGTCCCAGCTCACTCAGACTCGAGTGCAGACCACCCCTCCTCCCTGCCTGGGCTCCCTGGGAGACCCCCGTGCTCACCTGAAGCAGGGGGACAGGTGAACGGACATGTTCTTGTGGCGCTTCTCAAAGCGGTTGTACTTCCGGATGTAGTGGAGGTAATCTCGGCGGATGACAATGGTTCTCTGCATCTTCATCTTGGTCACCACGCCTGGGGGGAGGGGACACATTGTGGCCCAGGGCACGCTAGGAATTGGGAGCTGCCAAGCAAAGTTCCCAAGAAGCCCTGCTTCTGGCATCAGCTGTGCCAAGCGGCTTTCTCAGCAGTGCCCGTGGCAGGCATCTGAAGACCATCGTGAGAACAGACATCATCTGCCAGTGCCCCCGAAACCGGGAGTCTGCGCGTCCCCAGCCAGTGCTCCGTCAGAAATCCGCACTCACCAGACAGAATCCGCCCTCGGATGGAGACGTTACCGGTAAAGGGGCATTTCTTGTCAATGTAGGTGCCCTCGATAGCCTGAAGACATAAGAAAAAGAAAGGAGTGAACTCCTGGAAAGAACCGGGGGTGTGGCCTCAGGGACACAAACTACAATTCCCAGCAGCCTCGGGAGCAGCCACTCAGAGGAGGGCAGGGCAACTCAGCTTGGGCACATGTGCAGGGACACGGGGGTCTCATTCTGAGGGTCCCCGTACCTCCTTGGGCGTCTTGAAGCCCAGACCGATGTTCTTGTAGTATCGCGGGAGCTTCTCCTTGCCAGTTTCTCCCAGCAGGACCCTCTTCTTATTTTGAAAGATGGTCGGCTGCTTCTGGTAGGCGCGCTCAGTCTACGAGAAGAAGGAAGCTGGTGAGCAGGTAAGTCCGCAGCTGACAGCAGCCTGGCCTGGAGAACTTCCCAGAAACCCCCAGACCCATCCTCTCCAGCATTTACTCCCCAAACGCTGGCCTCCAAGGCCTAGTGCCCCAGAATTACGTTCTAAGACGCTGTCACGCCAAATTCTCCTTTCATTCAAACTCAACTCTGAACCCGGGGTCACTTCAGCATTTACGCTCCCAAACACCTCCCACGGCCTGCAGAAATCACTCCTTAAAACCCAGAGGTACAGAATCATCCCTCCAACACCCCAGACGCCTTTCAGCAAGGATTATGCTCCAAGAAACAAGGACGCCCACGCAGGACTCGCTCCTTATCTGAGACATGCGGCTTCAAAATACACAAACGACCGGCTCCCTGGATGAGTCCTTGGGACTCGGTTCTCCCAGGATTAACCCCAGGGCCCACGGCCTCCAGAAAACCATCCCGTAAAGCTTGAGTCTTAAGACAACTCCTGAAAAGCTTGAGCCTCCCTTAAACGCCCAGAGCGGAGCTCCCAGGGTGCAGGCGGCGCTGATCTAGAGTAACGCAGACACGCGCCCTCTGCTCGAACGGATCCCCGGGAAACCGAGGACGCCCGGGATTAACCCCTGAACTGGGCCCGCTCTCCAGGACGCGCCCCTGAGACCCGGGGAGCACCCGGCAGCCCCGGCGCCAACCCCGAGCCCACACCTGAATGTCCGCCATCTTCCCGGCCGCCTGGAAAAAGGAAAGGCGGGGCGGCGTCCGGGTTTCCTTATCGACTGCGCAGGGGCTAGAGAGGAAGTGACGAAGGGGGCGGGGCAGCACGATCTGGGGCGGTGCCTTGGGCGCGACTCTGATGGACGGGCGGCCCTAACCAAGCACGCGATTCGGAGAACGCGCCGAGGCCGCCATGATGGTGAAGGGCAGAGGGGGGCGGGAAGTCGCGGACGCTATCTCGCGATAGTCACGGCATCCTTGCACTGGGCGCGCTAGTTCACGTTGGGGAGGCGTGGCCAGCCTTGAGCCCGCCTACGTTATCGCGAGAGCTATAGGGAGGCAGTCTGTTTCTGGGGGCTTAGGGTCACGTGGGGTTTGGGGACCGCGTGGCTGTGTCCGTGCAGGGTTCGAAGGGCATGTGGTGGCGGACATCTTTATACGGGGTGGGCGACCGGAAGGTCTTAGGAACACGTGCGGCGGCGCCGCCATCTTTGTGAGGGGCGGGTGCTGCCCCTGAGCTTTTTGAAGTTCAGTGAAAGTTGTTGTCAAAGTCCCGGACAGTAGTTTAGTGAAAAAAAGCCCGTCTGCTGATTTTCTGACTGTCACAGCGCTGTCCAGTAGAACTTTCCGCTGTGACGGGAATGTTCTGTCTCTGCGCTGTCCAGCACGGTAGCCCCGGGCACGTGAAATGTGCAGTGTGCGACCGAGGACCAGAGTTTTAACTTTATTTCATTTTATTAGATTTATATTTAAATAGCCGCATGGGGCTAATGTCTGCCGCGTTGGGCAGTGCAGGTCTATAACTGGATACTAATTGATTATTTTATAACTTCTTAGCAAACTATTACAAAGCAATTGCCATGTGCAAGAGGCAATGTGCAAACGCTCTAAGGGCGTTATTATTATTGTATAACAGGTTCTGTTATTATTCCCATTTTGTAGATGGGGAAATTGAGGCACAGTTGCTCCAGGTTTCACAGAAAATGAGAGGCGGAGGTGGGAATTTAATCCGGGCAGTCTGGCTTCAGGGTTCTTAATAACCTACCTGTAAAGAAGGAAGCCTTGAGTCCTTTTTGTATTCAGCTCACACTTAATGAGCACCTATTGTGTACTTGCTCTGGGCTGGGCAGTGGTGGCAACAACCCGCTGTCTCAGGCCAGCCCGGACAGCTGTCCACACCCTCACCGCCTTGGACCTTGTTGCAAGATCGCAAACTCCAGACCTTGGCACAGATAGGGGACTCACGGGTCTTCCCTTACTCTCGGTCTAATTTATCTGAGTGATTCCTTGTTGGCCCTAGAAATGCGTGTTCAGCTGCTCCCCCCTCCCCGCCCCCCCATAGAAGTTACTGCTATTATCTTTTTTTACAGGAAAGGAGGAGGAGGCTCAGAGAGGAGGGGTCACCTCTCAGGGTCACACCTTCAGCCAAAGGCAGTCAGGAAATGAACCCAGGAGGATCTGAGGCCTAAATTCTTTCCTCTTTCAGAAATTGCCTCATGGATTGTAAAACAGATGGGGAAGATGTCAGAAGCCCGGAAATACTCGTGGATTATTAAACTAAAAACTAAAACCCAGAAGGATCCCCCCCCCGCCCCCCGCACACACACACACCTGTTTCTGGAGTGTTCTCCCACCTTTCTAGCTGAGGCTTCACATTCTTCAGAGACCTCAAATTTAGGCTTTTGCTAGTATGTCCCGGTTCAGCACACAAGGATGCACTGAGTTGATAATCAACGTACACAAGACGTAAACTTGTGTTTATCCTGGTCCGAACTGTAACCACAGGCCCTCCAGGACAGTTCAACTGACCCCATCTTAACAGAGTAAGTAAGAGTGGTTTTTCAGGAACTAAGACCCCTTGTCCAGTTCAGGCCAGCTTGAGACCACCAACCCATCAACTGGGCCTGCGCAAATGCTGGATACGTGACCTTTTTGACATCAAGGAGCTAAAGACACCATCCTCAGATCATGGTAAAGCCACCATTTAGTGAACATGTGTCCTATGAAGAGCTATGAAGCTTGACTACGCTTGCGCAGATCAATTTACCTCACCTCTCCTCACCTCCAACCATCTGTCTCCACACTTCAGACCACCCTGCCCTTCATCCCGTAGATTGTGCCCCAGGCTCTGTATCAGGGAGACAGATCTCAAAGCATATGCCCCTGTCTCCTTGCAGATTATTCTAGCAATAAAGCTGATTTCTTTTCCCAAAAGCTGATGCCACAAATAATTGGCTTTTTTTATGTGCATTGGGCAAGAGACCCCCAATTTTGTGCGGTAACAAAACTGCCCATGAATTAATCATTTAAAAATAAATCCTGGGGCTGGCCCCAGTGGCCTAGTGGTTAAATTCAGCATGCTCCGCTTGGGTGGCCTGGGTTCAGTTCCCGGGCGTGGATCTACACCACTCATTGGTGGCCATGCTATGGCAGTGACCCACACAAAATAGAGGAAGACTGGCACAGATGTTAGCTCAGGATGTATCTTCCTCAGCAAAAAATAAATAAGTAAATTCTGGTATGTTACCTTATCTTTGTGTGGGTGTGTTAAACACGATTTCTTTTAAAAAGAAAAGTTGATTTATTCAATGTAAATATTTAACCAAATATGTAAACATTTAAATAAAAAGTTAATTTCTTCAATATTTAAAATGTACCTCCTGGGAAGTCTGAAAATAAACACAATTCTATTTGAGAATTTAGCATATGATGCAAGATGCAATTAAAATCCACAGGGAATATACACTAATTTTGTGTTAGGACAGTTGTATGGCCATCTGGAAAAAAATAAAGTTGGATCCCTACCTCCTACTTCATGCCAAAATAAATTTCTGATGAGCAAAGATAAAATTGGGGGTGGTGGTGGAAATGAAACCATAAATGTACTGGAAGAAAACCTGAGAGGTTTTTTTATTGTTGTTTCCATTTCTGAGTCTGGTGAAAACTTTTTCAAGTATTGCAATTAGAACCTAAAATCTGTGCAACAAACGTCTACATTGTTGCCTCTCAAACAATCTGTGTGAAGGACCAGTTTTTAAAATTTGCAACTTGCCATGGGCCAATGTTTTTGTAAAATATAGTAGCAATGAATTAGCAGGAAAACTGAATTGTAAAAATATGACAAGGCCCAGGTTTTAATTTTTTTTTTTATTCAACTGACATAGAATTAACTTGTCATTTGGCTGTCCAGGTGTCCAACGCTCCCTCTGAATTTCTGTGCTTACCCTGTAGCGGGGGGCACCGGTGCAGAGACCACATTTAAACGGCTGTGCTCTCTGTACATGTTCTAGAAACAGGAGGGAAGGAGGGAGGAGGAGCAATCAGCTATAAGAATGTAAACTATAGACAAGAGCCCATCAGATTCTTCCAGGCCTTGGGACTTTTCAACTTGCTGTTCCCTCTACATAGAATGCTTTGCTACAGTGCCTCACCTCTCAGGCTCCCATGGAACCTCCCCCAGCCCCCACCCTGGGGACTCCCCCCATTAATAAGCGTGCGAGGTTTCCTTCACAGCGCTGCTGACAGGCTGGATTTCACTTGCTTACGTATTCTTATTTATCCCTTGTTTCTTCTTCCCCACTAGAATGAGGGCAGGGATTTTTGTCTGCTTTGTTCTCCAGGGCTTCTGGCATCTGTCACATAGTAGGTGCTCAATTCGTATGTGTTGAATGACTGACCAAATAAATGAATGGAGAATTAGATATACCAAAATGTCCATCTATAGGCAGATGGATAAATCATGGCGTAGATCGACCGTGGAATACTCTGCAAGCGCTTAATAAATGTGAGGTAGGTCGATCAATCCAGAAATGAAAGGATTGCTAGCCATATTTCATTTTCTCATGTTTAAATTTGCAATTACTTCTGAACAGGCATTTCATGCACGTGGTACAGAATTCAGAAAGTAAAGGGAGAAAGATGAATCTCTGTCCCACTCTTCTCCCCAGACACCCGCACTGTTTCCCTTTCCGGAAGCAACCGCTGTCATCCTGTTATCAGCTTCCAGTGTGTCTTCCGGACTATTCTCCTCTCAGTTGAATTTGTACGTGGACAAAGCAAATTGCAGAAGAGGCACAGCCTGACCCATTTATTCAACAAATATTTATCGACAATCTATGGGATGGCTGCATTTGTTTAAAGCTTATTATGTGATATAATTGTGGGCTATATCTTTTTAGGTATTATAGACTGTGTTGTCCAATAACATAGCCAGTAGCTACATGTGGTTATTTAAATTTAAATTGAATAAAATTTAAGATTCTGTTCCTCAGTGACTCTATATTTCAAGTGCTCAGTTGCCACATGTGGCTAGTGGCTTGCATAGCAGACAGAGAGGATTTAGAACATTTTTTGTCGATGAAGAAAGTTCTGTTAGTGCTGTTATAAACAGAGAAGGCTGTGTGTATACGTATATAATATATATGGTATCTTTTAAGTTGTAATAACTTCAGAAATATAAATGCTACAAACTTACAAAAAATCATTGGAAAGTTTATTTAAATTTCTTTTACACTTAATAGCTTTGTGAATTTTGAATGATACGTTTTAAAATATAGTTGTTTCAGTCCCTCTGGGGTTCACAGAAGGTTCTAGAAAAAAGTAACTTCTGGAGTTTTCGAACAACTTGGAAAGGATTTATGATATTTAGTTAAAAAAAAAAAAAAAAAGCCGGACCCACAGTTGTTATCTACAACGTGTGATAAACTATATACAAAAGTTACTTAGATGAAAGCCTGGAAGGAAATGCACGACCCTGCCCAGGTGGTTTACATCTCCAGGTGGTCAGATTAGGTGTGATTTCCTCTCTGGTTTTGAAAATGCTCAATATTTTGCAAATTGCTCCGAATAGCTGGTGAGATTTTGATGCTAAGGGAAAAGCAAAGCAAAGAAATACTGTTCACTCTGAGGGGGCAATTTGGAGATGTTTAGGTCCATAGCTTTTAAAAAATGTTTTTGATCACAACCCACAGTACAAAATATATTCTACATTGTGACCAAAACATATTTCTCTCTCTCTTCCTCCCTCCTGCCTTCCTCTGGCTTTCTAACTTTTAAAGTCTTTTCTTTCCTTCTTGCAATACGCTGATTTTTTTTTCTTTTCCTTTCTAACCAATTTCATTTAAGGCTAATACAACCCACCATATTGATTTTTTGACCTGCATCGTGAACAGCCTTGGCGTCCAATAACGAACTTGAACCCATTCTAGTTATTACCACTTGAGAAAATATTTCTTTGCCTCTGCCAGATTTAAAAGACATATTTACCAGCATTTCACAACAGAAATGCAAACTCTAGTAGACCTGGAGATGCTTACCCTCCCCAGCGAGGATCAAAATGCCTATTAAAACAAGACCTTCCCCGGTGGTCCTCCCTGCCATGGATGGGACAGGCGGGCCCACGTGCTTTTGGACGGGGCTTTGGTTGTGGGCAGTTGGTCAAGATGGAACTGGAGCTTTGAAAGTGCGCCTGCCATTGGCCCAGAGGTTCCGATTCCCCACGTTTGTCCTACAGGAAGGATGAAAGGTATGTCCAGAGATTTCACTTACATTATCTAATGGCTAATGATGTTGAGCATCTTCTCATGTGCTTATTATTGGCCATTTATGTGTCTTCTTTGGTGAAATGTCTATATTCAATTTTTTTTTTTTTTTGGCTGAGGAAGATTCACCCTAATTTCTGTGCCAATCTTCCTCTATTTTTTTTTGTATGTGGGTCACCACCACAGCACGGCCACCACCGAGTGGTGTAGGTCCATGCCCGGGAACCGAAGCCAGGCCCTGGAAGTGGAGCATGCCAAACTTAACTGCTAGCCCACAGGGCCAGCCCATATTCAAATTTTCGCTTCACTTTTACTTGGTTGCTTTCTTGTTCTTGAGTTCTAAGAGTTTTTAACATATTCAGGATCAAGTCCTTTAAAAGAGAAGTGACTTGCAAATATTTTCTCCTAGTCTATGGTCTGTCTTCATCTTAATGGTGTCTTTTGAAGTGGAAAGTTTTACATTTTTATAAAGCCAGATTTATCTTTTTAATGGATCGTGCTTTTGATGGGATTATATTGTGCTTTAACATGGTTTTGCTAAATTGAAGATTTAAGCTGTGTTTAGTTGCTTCTGGAGGCAGCTCCCCTGGTGAGCAGAAGCCCTGGGAGGGGTAGGGACACACCCATTTGTTGAATGATTCTGAGAAAACCTGAGCCACGGTGGTATCTTGTACATTTGGGGAAGATTAAGCGTGACAGAATGGCATGGTGTGGAAGTTTTAATTTGCCCATGAACTGTAGTAAAATGCCTATTATCCTCAACTGGCTTCCTCTGTGCTGAGGTCAGGCATATGAATACTCAACTTCTAAATTAGGAAATTATTCCCTAAACCTTGCCCACCAATCCCAGGGGCAGCACAAATCTTTCTTCCAGTACAGATCTGCTTACCTTTGTTAAGCCAGTGGGATCCAGGGCCTGGCACCTAGTAGGTGACTCCACCCAAACCTAACCAGTAAAAGGGGGACAGGGCCCAGTGGGGCAGGCTCTGATGGTGGTGACCAAGGGTGACCGTGAAGGGCTTGGTACCTGCTAAAGGCTAATATTAGCCTCTCAGGGACTCCCCCCAGCAGATCTAACATGTCTAGTCTTAGTTCTAGATTATGTGTCATTAACTTTCATATCCCATTTTTAGTGCCTAATTCCCACCTGCAAAACGTTTCCTGTCTTTACACAAAGCACAGACCCCCTGGTGTGGCTTAAGGTTGGAATAGACCACGTGCGCCACAAGGGGGGACTGGCTTCAAATGGCAGTTCCATACTTTGCAGCTGAATTGAAGTGAGTCAGCTTTATGTAAGCTGGGCAACACAGGCCATGCTGGTTTTGAGAAATACGAATTCCATAGGCTTCTCAGGTAAATTCTTTGGCATGTAAATCATCTCAAGAAACACTAATTCTATGAAGGACACATTATAAACCAACATTTATCTGTGGAAAGATATTCAAGCAGGGCCAGTTTTCTTCAAGGTTTTTTCCCTTGCCAGAGGCCTGGCTCCCCTGGGCCTGCCTCCACAGCAGACACACAGTGCACACGCCAAACTTTTATTTAGAAGTAATTTATTCGTTTCTGATAGCAAAGTACAGGGAAAGCGTGAGGACAATGCCTGTGCCTCTGGCTGTACTTCCCAGGCTACACACCTACAAATATCTTCGCACAGCACCAGGGCTCACCCTGCCCCCAGCGTCTCACCTTCCAACAGCTGCAGAGTATAGCATCTGACCACGTGGGAAACTGAGGCAGATGCCCATTCACGGCGCAGTTTTCTAGCTCACTCACAAATATTCAGACTGAACTGGCTGTTCCAAGTGCCGATTTCCTAAAACTCGTATGAACTAGGGTCATGGGCGAATTGTGTCTGCATGGCTCTGAGAGTTGTTCACACTTCTTAAAAGGCCTTTCTTAAACAGCAGTGACTCTGGCCCTTTGTGTTCCCAGCCTTCTGCGCCCCAGGCTGCCTGTGGCGCCTGGATGGCAGCCCCCGGTGTCCCCCACATCCTAGGGCGGCGATGGAGGAAGGGCAGGCCAGGCCAAGCGTGAGGAATTAACAACAGTCAGTTTTATTGGGCTCAGATCAGGAGTCCGTGGGTCTTGAGGACCTCCGTGTATCTGTCAGTCTTCTTCTCCACGTTCTTTTCGGCCTGTTTCCGGAGCCTCTGTGGGGTTAAGAGGAGCAGAGGTGAGGCTCGGTGACTGCTACCTGGGACCACCCTCATCCCAATCCCACTCCCCACCCCAGGCTGGGCCTTAGGCAGAGCCCTGGAAGGGCGAACGAAGACCATCACATCAAGAGGTATCACCTGCGAGGCCTGGCCCGGTAGTGGGGCGCCCCCTCATTCCCAGCCCCTGCCCTCACCATGAGCTGCTTTTTCTTCCGGTAATGGATCTTGGCCTTCTCCTTCCTCTTCTCCTCCAGAGTGGCTGTCACTGCCTGGTACTTCCAGCCAACCTCGTGAGCCAGGCGGCCCAGGTAGGCAAACTAGGGGGAGAGGGGAAGAAGCGAAGCTGTAAGGAAATGGAGCCTGGACCGGGGCTGGGGTAGGCGTGGGAGAGGGGTGGACAACCCATCTTAGAGGACCCTGGGAATTTAATATTGTGACTTTTCTCTGCAAGCTTAGATCACACACCCACCCCGTGAGGACTCCCGGGCCCCTCCTGGCATCAGCTACGCCATTGGCATTATCGGCACTGCCGGCAGGGGCATCCGCAGACCATCGTGAGAGAAAGCCATCATCTGCCAGTCTTGAGGACCTCAAGTTCACCCCCCAGTGGGCCCGGGAGCCCCACGTTAGACCACTCAGTGTACCGCGGAACTCACCTTTCGTGTCGGCTTCAGACGCACGACCTTCAGGGCAGCAGGAACCACCATTCGCTTTTTCTGTTAGAGAAGGAGAGGGGCTTAGAGACCCAGAGGAGCGCAGACGGGGAGGGAGGCTAGCTGGGGCGGGCGTCTCAGCCAGTGCTGTTCTCATGGGGATCAAACAATGTAGGTACAGGGGAACATCACGGACGCCAGGCCACATGCGTGCTGCACAGAGGGCGTGGTCCAGCTCACCTTGTCATAGGGCGGTGGGATCCCGTCAAACACCTTGAGGCGGTCCAGGGCGGCCTGGCCTCGCTTGGTCTTGTGGGGCAGCATGCCTGTGGGCAGGGGGATGGCGGCCTGCTCAGTGGGGCTCATGAGGACCTCCACCCTGCCCCAAGGCGGGCGGACGGGTGGCCTCAGATGGTAGTGCATGTGGAGTCATCTCATGGTTGGGAAACTCGAAAACGAGTGGGAGAAGTCCTCATCACGGGCCGCCCCCCAGCACCACTGCAGTCCTCAGGCCCAGCTCACCTCGCACGGTCCGCCAAAAGATGCGGCTGGGGGCTCTGAAGTGGTAGGGGCCACGGGATGGGTTGGTGTTCATCCGCTTGCGGAGGAAGGCCAGGTACTTCACTGGGGGGAGGGGAGAGCAGGTGAGGCCGCAGAGTCCCCAAGCAAATGCTAAGTTCTTCCAAACCATATCCACACTCCCACGGGTCTGTCTGGGAACTTAAAACTAGTACCTCCCACCACTGTGGGGTCGCTTTCAGAGCCCATGAAGACTGAGTACCTCCCAGGACAACCCTCTCCATACCCTAACTCACACTTGTTTCTGTAGAAGTTGCCAGAAATGTTGATGCCCTCACAGCGCACGACCACCACCTTCCGGCCTACAGAAAAAAAAAAGTGAGGCAACCAAAGAAGGCAAAAGTGAGGTGGCCACCCAAGGGCTCTGCCTACACCTGCCCCGTGACTGCTCAGGACCCAGAAAGGGATCCTGCCCTGTGTGGAACTGACAACAGTGCAAAAGGAAACCAAGACCGGGCAGGGAAGCCTCTGGCCCCAAGTGACAGAGCAGGAATTGGTGGAGCTGGATTGACGCTTACAAATTAGCCCAAAAGCAAAGACTTTCTGATCCTGGAGCCCGAACCCCAGGGGATTGGCTGGCAGGTCTCAGAGCGGTGCATGGGGTTGATCTCACGGTCGTGAGACTCAAACGAAAGATGGTGATTGTTGCTCATCACTGACCTCCAGCCGGAGCTCACGTCTGGGGGGGCCGTGGACACTTACCCAGCAGCACCTGCTTGGCCACGATGGCCGCGAGGCGGCCCAGGAGATGGCCTCGGCCATCGAGCACCAGGACCTGTTGGAGAGAGACCCAGAGGGTTCAGACACACCACAGCTTAGACTCCCCCCAAGCAACCACTGCTTTCTACTTGTTCCCGGTTCACCTCACCCGCCAGGGCGCTTCCCACCCAGGTTTTGGACCTAGTAGCAAAAACCCAAGGCTCATCTTACAGATGAGGCTAAAAAAAGCAAGTGGCTGACTCGGGATTTCAGGGAGCGGGATAACATACCAAAAAACTCCCCTCACATCTCCGCTGCTTGAAGGACGGGAAATTTTATGCCCAGATTATACCCGACGATAAGAGGATGCACTAGGATCTGAACAAGAGTGGCAACACTCAGTCCACTGATCATCCAGTTAGAAGAACCTATGATCTGTGACACGAGCTATAGAAGTCTGAGAATCTAATTCTCTTGTGATCTCAGAGGTAAAGCAGCTTCTAGCACAAATACCACAAAGAAAACTGAGAATTAGAGCCGGTGAAGACAGTCAAAAGCCCACATTGGCTCTGCCGTGGACTAGCTCTGCGTCCCTGGGCCAACTGCTCAAACACCAGCGCTCAGCCTCTTCATCTAGAATAAAAGTCCCTACTCTTATGCTTGTTATAGTTTAGCGATGACCAGAGGGTAGGGCAGAAGGTAACAGACTCTAAAAGCAGACTTCCCGACAAGGTGACCTGCCAAAACCCTCCACCTCTCCATGCCTCCATTTCCTGACCTGTAAGATGAGCATAACGTCTGCCTCAGGGATATTGTGACATTAACCGATTTACACAAAATAGACAGCAAACTGCACCAGGCACACAATAAGTGGAGGGCAAAATGCTGGGAGAATTCTAAGACTTGCCTTGGTCTGCCTGGCTCCAAACTTGGTTTTCCTTCCTCAACCACACAGATCATTACAAGAAATTCACACAGACATCCTTTCTAGAGCCATCCCCTCCTTTAGTGAGATAAGGAGCCGAGGCACTCAGAGCTAAGCTTCTGCGGTCTTCCTTGAGAGCCCGCAGGTGCTTAAGGACAAAAAGTGACCCAGGGCTGTGGAACCTCCTATCACAAGCCTCTGCTTCCAGCAGCAACAGGCCTTCAAAGCATCCACCAACCCCAAAAGCAAAGGAAAGGAGCAATTTGTTCCTGAGCGCCCTGTAGGAAGGTGCTGTCTGGACCCACTGCATAAGGTTTCATATTGTCCAAGAGAAAAAATTCCCTTCTAACTTTCTAAGCTCTTCTAGCTGGCCTAAATATCAAATTGATCTAAGACAGATTAACAGGAAAAAAAAAAAACACTAAAGCTTAATAACATGAATACCTCCTGCATACATGAGAGAGGCCCAGGAAAACTGAGTAACTTGCCAAAATGACCAAAGCCACCGCCTTAATGACACCACTAGTTAGAGACGAAGATTTGGGAATGGAAGAGTCAGTTATAGGAAATTACCAGGAAAAGCAAAGTAAACGAGGATAAGGCTCTTACACAGATTTAAGCCCGTGCCTTCTCCATTGATCAATTTCTAGAGATTTAGAGCCATCCTCCTCTTCCTGGTACAACGAGAGAGAAATGGCTATTTCAAACGGACATTACCCCTATAGATCCAAGAAAAGGTAACTTCTACACAGTTGAGGCTTTTCCTATACCTGCAATACTTTAAAGCTTAAAATAATCCCTACACCAAAGAGACATATCTTGGGCTGGCAAATCCTGCTCCCTTATAGTATCAAAATACCCAGAACTGCTGAACAACACTGATTAGCACTCCCACGTCACGATGAAGCAACCCGAGCCTTGGGTAGCGTGAAAACACCCCCACTTTGGCCAATCCTCGGCTTCTCACCGCCCCCAGACCGCCCAGCCGCCTTCCGAGTCTCTGGGGACACTAGACGGGACCAATTCGGCCAAGACCTGGCCGAAAACAAGGTAAACGAGGCCTAGTTTAAAGACAGCCCGTCCTGTGCTGCAAGTCCCCATCATCGTGCCTCGAGGAGGAATAATGCCGCATATTAGCCCGCCCCAGCCATAACGACGTTCCAGCATCTCCTACTCCCTCGTCACTCCAAAACCTTCCCGTTTTACCCAGCTGTCGACCTTAAGTTTCACAACACGCGAACGAGAAGAAAAAGGGTTCAACCCCGATCCCGCCCGGCCCCCGCCTGGCCGCAGGCCGCCCCGAGCCTCGCGGAGCCCGCACCTGCCCCTCCGCCATCTTCGGCAGCCGCCTGGGAAAGAGGGAAGTCTCGGCGCAGAGTTACTTACCCCCGAAACGGGAGCGGAGGAAGTGACGCAACACGGGAGGCGCGGGCGGCCCTCTGTCTTTTCATTGGTCAAAGTGTCCTGCGCGTGCGCAGAGAGGCCCCTGGAAGGCGGGTCCTCTTCTGACTGGCCAATCCGGTGTACCTTCCGTCGGACGTGAGTGGCCGCGGCTGTGCCGGGCGGGAGACGGCGTGGGGCAGGAGGCGGCTCTGCTGGGGCGGGGCTGTCCCTCCTCGGCCGCCGTATTTTGGCGGGGCTGCTCGTCTGCCTCATGCGAGCTGGGTTTGCGGGGAGAAGCGCTGTTACTTCCCCAGGCGACAGCAGGCAGCAGGGCACGTGGTGGCCCGCAGGGGGCAGCCAGGCTCGCCCTTTAGCGCTCAGTCGAGGCTGAGATCTGGATGCTGCTGCCGCTGCCTCTGCTTGCCACCTGGCCAAACCTCATGCCCTGTCTGGGCCTCAGTGTCCCCATCTGTAAAACGGGTAGAGGTGGTCTTCCCTATGCGATCTCAGTGTTTGGAGGAATGGCTTCCAGATGCCCAAGTGTCCCCCCAGGGGGCTTCTCACTTTCTGGACCCCAGGCCTTTGCTTCAGCTGTGCCCCTTGCCCGTGATCCCATCCCCTCCACCCCCGCCTTCTAGGATCTGGCGTGTCACAGTCCCAGCGCCCTTTGGCTTAAGCTTCCTTTCCTCCAGAGATGCTCTCTGATTGCGCAGGCTGGGTCAGGTGCCTCCTCCGGGCTCCCACGGTGCCTGTGCCACCTCCATTAGAGCGTGTGTCATCCTGTACTAAGGCTCTCCGGGTCCCCTGACTTCTACCCCACAGACCGGGCGCCCCGAGAGGGCTGGGCTGGTTCTGACTCACATCTGGGTCCCAGCATTGCTCTGCACTGGCCCTGGGCCCCAGGGGGGCCTCAGAAAACAGGTATCGAAGGAAACATTGTGTGAACTGCAAAACCAAGACTCAGCCCCAAACTGCCCCATCCACACCCTGTCCCATCCACAGACAGGCCTGGCCAGAGCTGGTAGAAAAAGACGATTTATATACAATGTCCCGGGGACGAGGGCTTTGTACAGAGGGGGGCAGGTGGGGCTGGGGCCGGTTCTGGATGCTGGCGTTGCCTCCATCCTGGGGAGAAAGTCAGGGGGGCAGCGCGGCTGAGGAAGGGACCAGTCTCTAGCTGACTTCCTCCGAGTTCCGGTTCTGTGTCCTCCGGCGGGTGACTGCTCTCCCTGGGCCTCAGTGTCCTCTGTAAAATGGGATGATAGATGCATCTTCTCACCGGCGTGTTTGAGGATCCGTGGACAGGAGAGGAAAGCACCAGGCTCAGAACTCTGCTCAGACGGTGCGGACAACTCGATTCACAGCCAGCACTGGCTGTGTGTCAGGGCATCGCCGTCCAAGAGAACTCTGCCGTGACCGACACATTTTGGATTTGCGCTCTCCAGTACAGCCACAGTATCAGCCACATGTGGACACTGAGCCACATGTGGCCAGTGCAACTGGGGAGCTGAATTTTTAATTTTACCCAATTTAAATTTAATAGCGCGATTATTGGGCATGGGAAAATAGGGTGGACAGGAACAGGGGGGATTGGAAAACTCAATGTACTCCCTTTCCCCCAAAAAAATTGTAATAAAATTACTGTCCAGAAACAAGTGCTGAAATGAAAAACTAATAATAATTATTATTAGTTTTTACAATCCAGAGGTCTTTTATTTTTTGTTTACACCTATGATGCCATGAATTCACAGGGAATGGGTTCCAGAGGCTAGGGTTCCTTTCCATTGGTTCTGGAAAAGTGTGCTTCTCTGGGTGGAGCAGGCCAGCGCTTCCATTGAAGCCAAGTACCTTTCTCTTTGGCTTCCTTTTTTTTCTGATCATTTTCCTTCACACATAGTTTCAGGGAGCTATCTCGGCTCTTAGAGTGCTCAATGTGCTCAATACGGACATTAATTCTCTTGGCAAGAATCTTGCCCTTAACACGTTTCTTTACAACAGGGCCAAGAGCATGCTGGGTAACACTGTAGACTCTTCCTGTTTTGCCACAGTAACATTGCTGGGGCATTCTTTTTTTGAATGGCGCCCCCTTCTTCGATGTCTACCATATCACCTTTCTTATAGATTCGTGCCTACAGGGCCAAAGGAACAACTCCATGTTTTCTAGAAGGCCTAGAGAACAGACAGTGGGTGCCTTTCCTCTTTCCCTGTGCGTTGATCATTTTAGCAAATTACTGGAAGATAGTGGTTCCCGCCAAAAGGAAGGAAAACTCATTAAATTTAGAAACCGAGGGGCTGGCCCGGTAGCATAGCAGTGAAGTTCGCACGCTCCGCTTCGGTGGCCTGGGGTTCGCGGGTTCGGATCCCGGGCACCTACTGACACACTGCTTGTCAGCCATGCTGTGGCGGCGTCCCACATATAAAGTAGAGGAAGATGGGCACGGATGTTAGCCCAGGGCCAGTCTTCCTCAGCAAAAAGAGGAGGATTGGCAACGGATGTCAGCTCAGGGCTAATCTTCCTCACACACACACACACAAAAGAAACCAATCCTCGATCCAGTTATTGGAAAACTTCTGTATATTTCGAACAACTTATGAATCTACATGTGCATCTGTAAGTTTCATGAAATCTTAATACAGATCACGTATTTCTGATAAAAATTTAGCGTCTGAATCGAGATGTGCCGTAAGTGTAGAATACACATTGGATTCTGAAGACTTGGTATGAAGAAAATGTAAAACATTTCATTAATAATTTTAAAAAATATTGATGACGTGAAATGACAACATTTTGGATACACAGGTTGAAATAAAATGTTTAAAGTAACCTGTTTCCTTTTTACTTAAAAAAAAATGTGGCTACGAGAAAATTTAAAATCACACCTGTGGCTTGTGTTCTATTTCCGTTGGACAGTCTTGCTCTAAGGGCTTTGCATGTGTCACTTTACTTAACCTCTCCACAACTCTATGGTAAAAGGACTGTTATTAGAGGCTTTTGTACAGATAAGGAAACTGAGGCAGAAGAGTGAAAGAAAAGGCACAGGGGCTGGCAGCAGAAGGCCCAGAGTCAAATCTTGGCTCTATCACTCATGAGCTGTGTGACTTTTGGCAAATTATTTACTTCTCTGTGCCTTGATTTCAGCCTTTGTGAAACGAGGATAATAATGGCACCAGCTTCTCAATTAAGTGAGTTAATTGGTAGAAAGCCCCAGCACAAGGCCTGGTCACTGAGGCACTATATGCAGTGTCTTTGGTTAGATTCCTCTGGATCCCTGAGGAACCCACTGGGCCTCTCCTCCTTCCTCCCGCCAATTTGCCTCCTGCCCCTACACCAGTTCCCAGGTTCTTTCCCCAGTCACTAGCCTTTCATGGCTCACTGCTGCCTGGGCAGGAAGTCCCAGCTCCCCTGCCTGGCGTCTGAGGCCTACATTTTCCTGTGGCATTTTTCAAACCCCTACCCACACCTACCCCAGGCTGGCTGACGTTCTTGGAACAGCCTGAGTTTTCTCCCACCTAGAGGGCTTTGCAAAGCAGTGCCCCCACCTGCTCCAGGAGGCCACTCTCTCCCGGCTTGCAGACTTCCGTGTCCAAATACCTCCCCTGGGCGCCTCACGCCCACAGGTCCCCATGGAGCACACTGTCCGTCCCTGATCTCCCTCTTTCCCCAGGTGCCCCGCTCGGCCAGACCCAGGGTCCTCTGTGCCAGCCCGCCAAACCCTGTCAGTCTCCAGCCCTGTCCCTTGTGATCCCTGACCCTGCCTCTGCCTCCATCTCTGTCCCCTCCTCTCCATCCTCATGGTGCTGGGCCCAGCCCAGGCTCCTCTCTCCTTGGACCCTCCCCCAGCCTCCTCTTTGGGCTCCAGCCTCTCTCTTCCAGCCTGTCCCGTCATGGCCCCAGAGGGGTCTTCCTGCATCCAGAGCTGACCCACCCCTCCCCTGCTCACAGCCCTCCCACGACCCCTCCCCGGCCCGGAGTCCAGGGTCCTCAGGCTGGTGAAGGACTCACCAAGTTAGCACTCCACGAGCCGCAGGGGCAGCACGTCCTGGGGACTGGAGGTGGGGGGCACCTGCGGCCCCCACAGGGTCAGCCGCAGCCGGGCAGCTGGCACCTCTGACCACCCCCGTAGCCCCCCTACCCCCCGTGTGTGCCCGGCCGGCTCACCTGCTCCCCGGGGTAGGGCGTCCTCCGCCTCCTCCTCCGCCAGTGCAGGCACCAGGCAGTGGCCAGCAGCAGCAGCAGGGCCATGGGCAGCAGTAGCAGCAAAAGGAGCAGCAGAGGGGCCTGAGACGCTGGCAGGGCTGTGGCCCCCAAGGCCCCGGGACTCCTCGGGGGCAGCAGGGTGGAGGAGTCTGGGGGCAGAGAGGAGGCTGGGTGACTGGGGAGAAGGGCGGGGCCGGGGAAGGAAAGAAAGCCTGCATGGTGCCGGCTGTGTGAACTCGGGGGTGGGGGGGCTGCTTACCTCTCTGTGCCTCAGTTTCCTCATCTGCAAATGGGGATAATCATTATACTACCTTGTAAGGTTGTCACAAAAATGACATGAGTGGATATACGGAAAGTGCTTAGAACAGGGTCTGGCACATAGTCAGGTTGCATTTTATTTTCTAATTGGATAAATGTTTCTAGAGCTTATGTATCGATTTGTTCATTCATCTTCTTCCCCCAATAGTCTGTGAGCTCCACGTGGGGGACAGGAGCCTTATCTGTCTTATTTATCACCAGAACCTACTACTTAGTGATCACTAAATAATATTATAATAGCTTAATTTACATAAATTATATATTTGAATGCAATAATGAAATAATCAATGATACAAGGTATGAAACTATGATGGCCCACAAAGCCCCACACGATCTGGCCCCTCATTCCCCACAACCTCCCCTCACTCTCTTGGTTCCAGCCACAGGGGTCTCCTCACTATTCCTTAAACATGTGGCTAGCTTTCTGCCTCAGGGCCTTTGCACTGCCTGTTCTTGTTTCCAACTTTCAATGACTTTCCAGCCAGTCACCTCCGACCATGATTCCATCACCCTGTTTTAATTTGCCTGCATAGGCTTGTAACACTCAGATATATTCCTGTTTATTTACTTATTTACATGTTTATTGTCTGTCCCCTGATTTGCATGTCAGCCCCACATGTGCATGGACTGGATCTTGTTCCGGGCTGTGTCTCCAACGCCAGGCATCAAGGAGATGGTTAATAAAACTTGGTTGAGGGGCAGGCCCGGTAGCGCAGCAGTTTAGTTTGCGCTTTGGCAGCCTGGGGTTGGTGGGTTCGATCGCGGGCGCCGGCCGACGCACTGCTTGTCAGCCATGCCGTGGCGGCGTCCCATATAAAGTAGAGGAAGATGGGCACGGATGTTAGCCCAGGGCCGGTCTTCCTCAACAAAAAGAAGAGGATTGGCAACGGATGTTAGCTCAGGACTGGTCTTCCTCACCAAAAAAAAAAAAAAAAACAAAACTTGGTTGAATAAATGAACAGTCATAAATGTAAATACAAATGAAGCTAAATCTAAATGGCAAAATGATTGGACGTGCAGGGAGAAATTGAGAAAAATATAATTAGAGTGGGAGATTTTTTAATATCCCTCTCAGAACTTGACAGATCTACAGACAAATATACCAAGGACAGAAAGACTCTGAAGAATACTATGACAGGGTTGATAGAATATATACCCACAGATTCAACTCTGATCCTACCCAAAAACTAGTCTATTCTTTTCCTAAGACCATGCTCAGTTACAAAACTGATTATATACTTGGCCACAAAGAAAACCTTAATAAACTGAAAAAGTTGCGTTTTCACAGGGCACAGTCTCTCATCATATTCCAATAAAGTTATCTCTTTTTGATACTTTAGCGCTGGCAAGTCCAATATGGCAGCCACGCGCCCCACGTAGCTGCTGAGCACGTGGCCTGTGGCTGGTCTGCAGTGAGATGTGCGGTCGGTGGAAAATACACACCGGATTCTTAAAGACTTAGTGGGGAAAAAAAAGATGTGAAATAACTCACTAAAATAATTTTCTAAAATATTGACTCTGTGTTGAAATGGTACTATTTTGGAAATATTGGGTGAAGTAAAATTTGTGATTTAGATGATTAATTATTAAAAATAATTATAAAATTATTAAAATTAAATGCAATAACATCATTCTAGAGAACACGAGTGGTTGCGAGGGGTTAGGGATGGAGTTGTTAGGAGGGAGTCAAGTTAAGGATCTTGGTTGTGGTGGCGATTACAGGAAGCTACATATGTGGTAAAATTGCATAGATACGCACACAAACACACACACACTTTTAGGGTTTGAATTGTGGCCCTCAAAATTCATGTGTTCAAGTCCTAACCCCCACTACCTCGGAATGTGACCTGATTTGGAGCCAGGGTCTTTAAAGAAATAACGAAGTTAAAATGAGGGCGTTAATGGTGGGCCCTACTCCAATATGACTGGTGTCTTTATAAAAAGGGGAAATTGGGACACAGAGAATGCATAGAGGGAGAATGCCACGGGAACAGGAAAATGGCCATCTACAAGCCAAGGAGAGAGGCCTGGAACAGATCCTTCCCTCCCAGCCCTCAGAAGGAGCCAATCCTGCCGACATCTTGATTTGGGACTTCCGGCCTCCAGAACTGAGAGGCGATAAACTTCTGTTGATTAAATCATCTGGGTTGTGGTCTTTGTTACAGCAGCCCAAGCACTGACACACACACACACACACATATGCGTGCGTGCATGTATAACTCATAAAATCTGAATACACTCTGTGGACTGTACCCATGTCAATTTCCTGGTTTGGGTATTGTCCTATAATTAACATCAACAGGCAAAATGCAACACTGGGGAGGCTGGGTGAAGGGTGCCCTGGACCTCCCTGTGCATTTCTTTGCACCTTCCTGTGAATCTATAATTCTTCCAAAATAAAAAATCAGGGGCTGGCCTGGTGGCGTGGTGGTTAAGTTCACGTGATCTGCTTTGGTGGCCCAGGGTTTGCAGGTTCGGATACTGGGCACAGACCGACACACAGCTCATCAAACCACGCTGTGGCGGCGACCCACATAAAATGGAGGAAGATGGGCACAGATGTTAGCTCAGGGCCAATCTTCCTCAGCAAAAAAAGAAAGAAAGAAAGAAAAAAATCAAACAACTAGTAACTTGCTAAAAAATAACGAACATTAAAATTCCTGAAAAAAGGTGAATCACTTTTTTTTTTAACTTGGCCACTAGAAAATTTACATGTAAACATGTGGTTCTCAGATTTCTATCGAATAGGGCTGTCGTAGAGACATGGGCAGGGATTGTTGTTCCCTTCTCAGAGATGGGTAAGCTGAGGCCCAGGAAGGGGAATGAACTTGGGGGGATGTGCCCAAGGTCACACAGCCAGCGGGAGGGGGTGAGGCGCTGTGAGGGGGGGAGGGGAGGGGGTGGACTGGGGGGCTGGGGGGCACTGGGAGCCTTTACCGGGCTGACACTGCAGCTCCAGGCACCGGGAGAAATTCCGGCGGGTGATCCAGGGTTTCAAGGCCATCAGCTGCTGGGAGGTGTCCTGCAGGAGGTGGGAGATGTTGGTCTGGACGAAGCGAAGACAGCTGGGGAGGGGCTGGGGGCAGGGGAGGGAGACGTCACCACCGCATCACCCCCGGCGTCTCCCTGCCCGGCAATGCCCAACAACAGGGCCCAGTGAGGCTGGGTCGCAGAGAGTTTGGACCCTGCTCCCCCTGCTTGCTGGGGGGAAGCATCCTTAGCAACGCCCTGCAACAGGGCCTGAGAAATAAACTCAGATGGGTGCATTGGGCCCAGACCCTTCACCCTCCTCCCGTGAGAGAGAAGTGTTGTTCCCCGCAGTGGGGCCCCCACTGGGACTGGGGTTCCAGCTCCATCCCCCTTGGGTTGCTACTATCGACAGAAATCTCCAGTAAGACCTACAGAGCTTGACTTCCAATCCCTAGGAAGGCATCTCTCTCCCCTCACTGGTCCCCCAAGTTCAGGGCTGACCTGGAAGGCACATAAGGTGACAAAGAGTATCTCGGTGTTGACATCCTCCAGCAGGTTTTGCATCTTGGACCCAGCCACGGTCTTGAGCCTTCCCATCCAGCGCTGGGCCAGGACTAGGCGCCAGAACGCCCCACAGAGCTCGTCCTGGGGAGGGACAAGCCAGGGTCTGGGCCCCACGGGTGGAGGGGGCCGGGGACCTCGACGCATGGGGCTGGGAGAAAGGGGGGCTGGGGGCGGACTCCTGGGTCCCAGGGGAGGAGGCAGCCGGTCAGCAAAGCCTGGTCCCCTGAGGGGTGGTGCACCAGGAGCCTCTCCTGCCCACATCCAGCCCAGGCCCCGCCCATCCGACACTCACGTCCTGCAGATTGGAGGCGACAGTGACCGGGTAATCTTGAAGCAGGTAGTCAGACTGCGGGAGAAAACAGGGTCAGGTCTGTCTGGCTGAAGACAGGAGGAAACAGAGCTATGGAGACCCAGAGGGAGGGGGACAGAGACACAGAGAGAGGGGGACAGGGACCCAGAGAGAGGGGGACAGGGACCCAGAGAGAGGGGGACAGGGACCCACAAAGACAGAGACCTAGAAGGGGGGAACTCAGAGCCAGCGGCAGATCCTTGGCCTCAGAAAGGAACGCAGGAGAGGATGGGAGCAGGGCCCTCACCAGCTTGCGGATGGTGACAGTGAAGGTGGAGGAGATGGGGCTGTGGCTGAAGGAGCAGTCAGGGGTCCCGCGGAGGCCGGGGCTGA
Source organism: Tapirus indicus (assembly GCA_031878705.1). NCBI lineage: Eukaryota > Metazoa > Chordata > Mammalia > Perissodactyla > Tapiridae > Tapirus > Tapirus indicus. The sequence goes on along the minus strand of CM062926.1, from coordinate 23,497,865 downwards.
GCAGGAGCAGCAGCAGCAGGGAGGTCTGCGGGGGGGCGGGGGGGCAGCCCGCTCTTGGCTCCACACCAGCCCCCTCGTCTCCACTCCCCCCAGCCCCTGTTCTCTCTTCCCTCTGTCTCGTTTCCCAGGGCTCATTCTCTCTCTCCAGTCTTCCACCCCTCCTCTATCTGGCTCACGTTGTCCCATCTCTGACCATCTTTCCCTGTTTTTCTCTGCCTCCTGTCTGCAGTTGGCCAGTTTCAATCTCCTCTGCCCCATCTCTCTCTCTCTCCCCATTTCCCCAACTCAGCCCATCTCTCTCCGTTTCCGCTCACCTCTGCCCAGGACCTTCTCTTCTCTGTCCACCCCTACGCCCTTCTGTGCTCATCTCTCCTGTTTCTCCCGCTAGTTGGGTCCTGTCTTCCCCATTTGTACCCATCCCCCTCTGTTTCTTCCCCTCACCCTTGTCCTAGTCCCCCACCTCTGTCCACAACTTCCCACCTCTGTCCACCTCTGGCTCTCTGAATCTCTTTTTCCACGTCTGTCTACATCCCTGCCCCGTCTCTGTCCATCTCTCCCACCTCCGTCCATCTCTCTCCACCTCTGTCTACATCTCCCCCACACTGTGCATCTCCCCCACCTCCGTCCATCTTCCCCACTTCTGTTCATCTCCCTCCACCTCTATCTCCTCCACCTCTGTCCACATTTCTCTCCACCTCTGTCCATCTCCCCCACCTCCGTCCATCTCTCTCCACCTCTGTCTACATCTCCCCCACACTATGCATCTCCCCCACCTCCGTCCATCTCCCCCACTTCTGTCCATCTCCCTCCACCTCTGTCCATCTCCCCCACCTCTGTCCATCTCCCCCACCTCTGTCCATCTCCCCCACTTCTGTCCATCTCCCTCCACCTCTGTCCATCTCCCCCACCTCCGTCCATCTCCCCCGACCTCCGTCCATCTCCCCCACCTCTGTCCATCTCCCCCACCTCTGTCCATCTCCCCCACCTCTGTCCATCTCCCCCCACCTCTGTCCATCTCCCTCACCTCTGTCCACATTTCCCTCCACCTCTGTCCACATTTCCCTCCACCTCTGTCCACATCTCTCTCCATCTCTGTCCATCTCCCCCGCCTCTGTCCCTCTCCCCCACCTGTCCACATTTCCCTCCACCTCTGTCCACATCTCTCTCCATCTCTGTCCATCTCCCCCGCCTCTGTCCATCTCCCCCACCTCTGTCCATCTCCCCCACCTCTGTCCATCTCCCTCACCTCTGTCCACATTTCCCTCCACCTCTGTCCACATTTCCCTCCACCTCTGTCCACATCTCTCTCCATCTCCCCCGCCTCTGTCCCTCTCCCCCCACCTCTGTCCATCTCCCCCACCTCTGTCCATCTCCCCCCACCTCTGTCCATCTCCCTCACCTCTGTCCACATTTCCCTCCACCTCTGTCCACATTTCCCTCCACCTCTGTCCACATCTCTCTCCATCTCTGTCCATCTCCCCCGCCTCTGTCCCTCTCCCCCACCTGTCCACATTTCCCTCCACCTCTGTCCACATCTCTCTCCATCTCTGTCCATCTCCCCCGCCTCTGTCCATCTCCCCCACCTCTGTCCATCTCCCTCACCTCTGTCCACATTTCCCTCCATCTCTGTCCATCTCCCCCGCCTCTGTCCATCTCCCCTCTCAGCTCTGCCCATCCTGGCACTGCTCTGCCTTTCCCCCACCTTCTCTCCCTGGTATACGCACAGTTGGGCTCCAGGCTGGCGCCAGCACTATCATCTCGGCTGGGGGCCCCTCATGCCTGTGGCTGGATCTTGGAAGGGACAGAAGAGCGAGTCTCGGACCCCCACGTGCCAGCCCCTTCCTCGCCCGCCCCTCCACCTCCCCGCCCCTCCCTCGGCCCCTTGATGTGGCTAAGTTTCCGCCTCCTACTCCCACGGGCTTCCTGCGTGAGCCCCAGTTACAGTGAAAGGTCCTCATCTCCCCTTCCAAGAACCCCGACGTCCGGTGCCCGGAACCCTCCCCAGGCCAGGGACCCAGGAGCCCGAGCCCCATCCCTCCTCCCTCAGCCCCAGGAGGGAGACCCCGGCCCCGCCCCTCGGGGAGCCGGAGCGCATTCCTCCTCACGCACCAGGCTTGCCCCAGCTGGGTGTGGAAGGGGCCAGCCCGGGTGACAGTCAGAGATCGAAAGTGAAAGGGAAATTTGGGGTAGATGGTGAGCCGGGGTGGATGTGGCTGAGGCAAGGGGCGCCACCTGGTGGTGACAGCGGGGGGCTCGCGCCCGAGAGGGCTGGGGTTGGGTTGATGCTGGGGTGGGACACACAGTGAATGGGGAGCAGGAGCTCCAACCCGGATCTGTCTCCAGCTGGAACCAATGCGCGCGGGGCAAGGAGGGCACCCGGGGACATTCTTCGCCTTGAAACACGCCCCCTTCTACATCCAGGTCCGGGTCACCTCCATCCCTCCAGGTGCTCAGGCCCAAAGCCCTAGAGTTGACTTGTGACTCTGCCTCTCACTGTCCACTGACAGTCCAGTCCAGCAGCAAATTTGTTGAATGACTGTCAACATGTATCCAGAATCTGACCACTTCTCACCGCCCTGTCATCACCTGGGTCTGCCACCACCATCGCCCACCTGAATATCACCGCCACCTCCTCATTCAGCTCCCTGCCACAGCCCTCAGCACCACCCCCCCCCCGCCCCAGCATGTTCCCCATATGCAGCCAGAGGGAGCCTGTGAAGACAAGTCAGCTCTTGCCCCTCCTCTACGCCAAAGCCTCCCCTGGCTCCTGCCACATTCAGAATCAAACTCCTCACCGTAGCCCACACAGACCTGCAGGACCTGGCCCTGTCCCCTCTGCCCCAGCATCCTCATTATTCCTGAGGCAGGCACACTCCTGCCCCAGGGCCTTTGCACCAGCTGTTCCCTCAGCCTGGAGTGCCCTGACCCCAGACACCCACGTGGTTCACCCCCACCTCATTCAGGCCTTTGCTCAAATATACAGGCAAAGCCTTCCCCAGCTACTCTTTTTCAAATTGCACCCCCAGCACGCCCACTCACTGCTGTCCCTGTCACTTATCGCCTTCTGACACACCATACAGTTTCCTTATCTTCTCGCCAGTTGCCCCCGCTGGGATGTCAGCCTCAGGAAGACCATGGTGGGTGTCTGTTTGCCCCGCTGGGTCTCCAGCGCCTAGAACCAACCGTACCTGCCTCATAGCAGTGACTCAGGAAGGGGGCTGGTCAGGCCAGAAAGACCAACCACGTGATTAGAAGGTTGGGGCTTCGAGGCATGGGATATCAGCCAACCTCCAACATCTAACCTCCAGGGGAAGGGAAGGGGCGCTATAAATTGAGTTCTGTCTTGGCCTCTGTCTTCACACGACTTTCTCCTCTTCTCACTGTGTCTTCGCCTCTTCTGTCTCTCATAAGGACTTTGTCATTAGATGTGGGGCCCATTCAGGTAACCCAGGATGATCTTGGGATGCTTAATTACATCTGCAAAGACTGTTTTCCCAAATAAGGTCACATTCATAGGTTGCAGAGGTGAGGATGTGGACATATCTTTTGGGGGCCACCATTCAACCCATTACAGTTCTCTCAAGGCTGTTTCCCACCTTTGGGCCTTTGCACATACTGTTCCCTCTGCCTGGGACACTCTCCCACCACCCCTTTCCTAGCCTAATCAGTTCCTCACCATCCTTCAAGATTCAATGCAATCACTGATCATCAGGGAAATGCAAATCAAAACCACAATGAGATATTTATCACCTCACATCCATCAGAATGGCTACAATTAACAAGACAAGAAATAACCAGTGTTGGAGAGGATGTGGAGAAAAGGGAACCCTCATACACTGCTGGTGGGAGTGCAAATTGGTGCAGCCACTATGGAAAACAGTATGGAGATTCCTCAAAAAGTTAAAAATATAACTACCATATGATCCAGCAATCTCACTTCTGGGTATTTATCCAAAAGAAATGAAATCAGTATCTCAAAGAGATATCTGCACCTCTGTGTTCACTGCAGCATTGTTCACGACAGCCAAGACATGGAAACAACGTAAGTGCCCACTGACAGATGAGTGGATCAAGAAAATGTGGTATATATACACAACGGAATATTCCTCAGCCATAAAAAGAAGGAAATCCTGCCATTTGCGACAACATGGATGGACCTGGAGGGCATTATGCTAAGCGAAATAAGCCAGACAGAAAAAGACAAATGCTGTATGGTATCACTTATATGTGGAATCTAAAAAAGTTGAATTCACAGAACCAGAGACTAGAACGGTGGGAGCTGGGGGGAGCAGGGGGATGGGGAGATGTTGGTCAGAAAGTACAAACTTTTAGTTACAAGATGAATGAGTTCTGGGGATCTAATGTACAGCATGGTGACTACAGTTGACACCACCAGTTTCAAGTCCTGTATATGTGAAAGTTGCTAAGAGAGTAGATCTTAAGTGTTTTCACCACGTATGTAAAAGGTGATGTGAGGTGACGGAGGTGTTAATTAACCTGATTGTGGTAATCATTTCACAATGCACACGCATATTAAATCATCACGTTGCACACCTTGAAAAAATCATGTTGTACAATCGAAATATGTACAATTTTTATTGGTCAATCATACCTCAATAAAGTTGGGAAAAAACCCCAGTGATGATGGCACCTTCCTTGGGATGATTCCCTCCACATCTCTCACCCCCACCTCACACACACACACACACACACTCAGGCTGGGTAGGGTCCCTTCTCTGGGCCCCCAGGGTGCCCTGAGCTTCCTCCATTATTATAGTTACGTGTCCCCTTAGGTTACGTCTGTGTGTCTTTCAACCAGAGCTGAGCCTACCTCTCCTCTGCTCACAGACCCTCTATGGCTCCCTAGTGCCCTGAGGACAAATTCCCAGCCCCTGCTGACACTGTGATCTTTAGCTTAGTGAGACCCAATTCCGACTTCTGACCTCCAGAACTGCAAGATAATACATTTGTGTTGTTTTATTTAAGCCACTAACTTTGTGGTAATTTGTTACAGCAGCAACAGGAAACTAACACGTCTCTCACCCACCAGAACGTCAGCTCCAAGAGGCCAGGTTCTGTCTCGTTCGTGGCCATCACCCTAGCACCTAGAACAGTGCCGCACTCTAGCAGGCGCACATGGATACCTGTTGACTAACTGGATGGCTGCTTTGATCAGGAGCTCCTGCCTCCTGGCTGGAGATGATTGGACCAGAAGTGGACACCTGACCGAGGCTGGCCAATCAGATTTCCTATCCTGGGGATATGGCGCTGAGCATCCTCGGTGGTCCGGGCCAGTGGTATACAGACCCGCCACATTGGCTTTGGCTGGTGACAGCAACAGGATGAATAGGAAGGACACTGAGGCAGCCCACAGAATGCAGGACGGAGTTGTCAAACCACAGAGAGGAACTAGAACCTTCCTGGGACTTTCCTCCAACTCTCCCATTCCTGTGTCTCTCCTGTCTGAACGTCCAGATTCTGGGAGAGGTAATCTATTCTGCCCTGCCCTAGTCAAATAAGGACAGGAGGGTGTCCATTCTCATTTGCCCCAGGACACAATCAACCTCTAATTAACAGCTAACACGTCCTGTGTACCCACCACTGAGTCAACTCAATGGGCCTGGAACTATTAGCCCCATTTTACAGATGAGGAAACTGAGGCTCAGAGCCGTTAAGACGCTTGCCTAAAGTCACATCTTTCCTAGAAAGAACTGAATGAAGCAGACAGAGGTACAAGACCCAAGAGACCTGCCCAGGTTCCTGCCTACGTTCCAGGTTCTTGGGACCTGGGGCGCCCGGATGCCTGTCCTGCCCTGTTCTCTGTAAGGCATCTCTGTAGCCTTCCAGAAAATTCCCTTTCATCCTAAGCTAGCATGAGCGGGTTCCTTGCATCAAAAAGAATTCTAAAACAGTGGTATGCCGGAGTGGCTCATTTTGGCTTATGGGAGCCGACTGTTAAAAATTCAGGAATTCTAGGGGCCAGCCCTGTGGCCTAGTGGTTAAGCTGGGCGTGCTCTGCTTTGGGGCCCGGGTTCGGTTCCCAGTCGGGGACCCACACCACTCATCAGCAGCAGTGCTGTGGCAGCCACCCACATACAAAATAGAGGAAGACTGGCACAGATGTTACTCAGGGAGACTCTTCCTCAGAAAAACAAAATCAGGAATTCTGTCAGCTGGTTGTTCAATCATCTGGGGCTTGAAATCAGACATGGTGGGAGCATTTACACCGTGCAAATTGGCAAAAGTTACTAACCAGGGCTTTTATTTTATTCCAGAGAGCTACTGAACTTTATTTATACCAGCGTGCTAAGGTTCTGAGGCAGTGCGCAAGCAGACAAAGCCAAAGAGCAGAAGCCGCCAGATGGAGCAGATCCGGAAAGATGAGAGGCCCTGGGGCCCTGGCTGTGGCTTCCAGGGTCTCCTTATCTGTTTCATAAACACTGTGTTGTACCGGAGCCAGCCCACTGGGCTGCCGAGTGTCAGAACTAAAATGGCCTCAATAGACCAGAAGTTGCTGCTTGCTCTCCCTCCCCTCAGAAGCACAGCCAAGGTTGGTGAGGGTGTATTAGAGAACACGGGAACCATAACAAGGGGAAAGTTTCAGGCGTCTGGCGTCGGTTTGGGTCCATCTCTCCTCCATCCAAGATGGCGGGGTGGTGCTCAGGCGTCAGTCCCCCATGGGCAGCCACAGGGCCTTGGTCCGTGCTGCCTGCAGCCCCAGCTCTAGGCCTGCCCCCTCGGCCTCCTGATCCCAGGCCCGCAGGAGGCCCCTGTTCACCCACACCGGCTTCAGGTTTCCTGCGGAGGCCCACTCCACGAACTGGGAGCCCTGGATGGGGAGAGGGGGATCAGCATCTCCACCCGCTTGGTTGCTAAGCAGCTGCTTCCTTGGCAACAGGGACTATTACTGAGGAGGGGCCTCAAGGCTTGACCAAGGCTGTTGCTACACTGCTCAGCTCCTAGCAAGCAAAACTTCCAGATGCTGAGGGAAACGAGGCTGACCTTTGCGGCCAGGGAATTTCCTCCTCATTAACAACCCACACTCAAAGGAAAGGATCCTGAAGTTCTTGCTGACAAGGAGTTCCCATCTGTCACGATCAGCATGTTTAAGAGGGTGGACTGTGGGCTCCTCTGTTGCTAGGGTGTGGTCCTTAGCAACGGCTTGTCCAATGAGATTAGGTCTTTGGGCTGGGCAGGATCTCAGGCCCCTGTTGCTAAGGAGATCCTCTTCCTTAGCAACGAGGGCTCTGAAAGTGCAGGACCTCCGAACCTGGTTGCCATGGAGTTTCTCCCCCTTAGCAACAAGAGTTCTAAAGGGGTGCAGCCATGTTTAAGATGCTGAAGATAGCGAAACAAAGGGTACCTGGGCAGATCCAAAATACCACAGGGCCTGGACGTCCTGGTGCAAGGCCAGGCAGCGGGTCAGGTGGTCATGGTCTCCTGTCACCACGTTCACCAGGCCCGCTGGAAACAAGGTGGCCATATCCTAGGGGATGGGAGAGTGGGTCATCTAGGGTTGCGAGGGAAGGAGTCAGTGACCCTGAGGGCAGTGGGGGCAGGGTGAGGAGGGAGCATCTGGGGAGTGGCCATGGGCTCCCGGAAGGAATGGGACTGGGGTCATGACTGGTGATGGCCTGGAGGGAACGGTCATTGGGTCTACAAGGAGTGAAGGCTTGGATGTTGGAACCGGAGTTATCAAGGGGGGTTATCATCCATCTGCTGCCCCAGAGGCTGCTGGGAGCCACAGCAGACAGGCAGGGAGGCAGGTGACTGTACCTGGCAGACCTCCAAGGCAGGGATGGGACAGGCCCTGCTGGGCACCAAGACCACAGTGTTGCCGTGGGCCAGGGCGGGGGCCAGCAGGGACACGAAGGCAAGCAGGGGCCACTCATCTGGGCACACAATAGCCAGCACGCCCAGTGGCTCCCGCAGCCGGAGCACGGGGCCTCTCAGCTCTGCGACCTGCAGGGACGGGAAGGAGGTCAAGGGTGGGGCAGGGGAGCCTGACTGCTCTCCCAGGGCCTCCTCCATCGCCTGCCCTTCTCTCCTCTCATCCCCATCTTCGCTTTTCCATAACAACTCCAATAATAATATAACAGGTGATGGTTCAGAGCAGACTCTGCAGCCAGATGCTGGCTTCAAGTCCCAGCTCCGCCACACACCGGCTGTGTGATCTTGGGTGAATTCCTGGGCGAGCCCTGCTTTTTTTTTTTTAAAGCTTTATCTGACATAAATGACATTCACTAAACTGCACACAGTTTAAAGGGTGCAATTTGATAAGTTCTGATACATGTATACACTCGTGAAACCAGTCACCACTATCAAGATAATGAACTTCACCCCCCAAATTTCCTTGTGCCCCTTTGTAATCCTTCCCTCCCGCCCCTATTTGAACCCTCTCTGTTCTCAGACAACCACTGATCTGCTTTCTCTCTATACATTAGTTTGTATTTTCTAGATATGGAATCATACAGTCTTTTATCTGCCTTCTTTCACCTAGCTTAGTCATTTTGAGATTCATCCATGTTGTAGCATGCTCATTCCTTCTGACTGCCAAGTAGGACTCCATTGTAGGGATGGACTACATCTTGTTTCTCTATTAACCTACTGAGGGACATTTGGATTACTTCCAGTTCTTGGCTACTATGAATAACGCTGTTATAAACAATCGTGCGTAGGTCTTTGTACAGATATATGCTTTCAGTTCTCTTGGGTTAAAACCTAGAAATTACATCTATTTCAATAAATAACTAGGAATCATGGAGGGTTATATGGTACGAGTATCCTTAACTTTTTAAGAAACTGCTACACTGTTTTCTGAAGTGGCTGGCCCTTTTACATTCCCACCAGCAGGGTACGAGAGTTCCAGTTCCTCCACATTTTCACCAACACTCAGTATGGTTGTCTTTTGAATTTCAGCCTTTCCAACAGGTGCATAATGAAATCCCATCGTGGTTTGAGTTGCATTTCTCCAGTGACTAATGATGTTGGACATCTTTTCATGGGTTTATTGGCCATCCATAAGCAAACATTTTTTTTTTTTTTGTGAGGAAGACCAGCCCTGAGCTAACATCTGTTGCCAACCCTCCTCTTTTTGCTGAGGAAGACTGGCCCTGGGCTAACATCCGTGCCCATCTTCCTCTACTTTATATGGGACGCCACCACAGCATGGCTGACAAGCAGCACGTCGGCGGGCCCACAGGATCCGAACCCGCGAACCCCAGGCTGCCAAGCACGAACTAAACTGCTGCACCACCGGACAGCCCCATAAGCAAACATTTTTTGAGCCCTTGGCTTTATGTCAGGCCTGAGGTGCTCAGCTCATTTAGTCTTCATAACTCTTCAAGGTCAATACCATTATATAATTGTATGATCACATCTCATTTATGGAGGAAACCCAGGTCAAATGACTTGCTGTCTTTCTGTTATCTCTAGCCCTGAGCACTCCTGTGCCATTGTCAGAGTGCTGAATACTCATACCTTCTTCACTGGACCCACCATATGGTTCATACCAACCCAGTATCCATATTTAGTTGCATAATATGTATATAAAGGAAGCAAAAGTCATACCAAGAAATACTCTGTGCAGTGTCCTCTCAATTTCCTATCCTATTCTCTTTTGTTAAAAAAAAAAAAAAGTCATGGGGGGCCAGTCCCGTGGCCTGGTGGTTAAGTTCAGTGCACTCCGCTTCGGTGGCCCGGGTTCAAGGGTTCGGATCGCGGATGTGGACCTACACCACTCATCAGTCATGCTGTGGCGGTGACCCACATACAAAATAGAGGAAGATTTGCAAAAGATGTTAGCTCAGGGTGAATCTTCCTCCATAAAAAAAGAAAAAAAGTCATGGCTACAACCCATTGATTTGATTTTACAGCCCAGTAATGGGTCACTAACAACAATTTGAAACACTCCTCTATGAGGTGGGCCATATGCCCGTTATACAGATGAGAAAATCGAGGTGCACAGGGGTGAGGCCACTTGCTGATGACCACGCAGCTGGGAGCCAGTAGGGCTGGGCCTGTGGGCCTGGACACCACGTGTGGCTCATTCCACTTTTTTTTTTTGGTGAGGAAGACCAGCCCTGAGCTAACATCTGTTGCCAATCCTCCTCTTTCTGCTGAGGAAGACTGGCCCTGGGCTAGCATCCGTGCCCATCTTCCTCTACTTTATATGGGACGCCGCCACAGCATGGCTGACAAGCAGTGCATTGGTCTGTGCCCGGGATCCGAACCTGCGGACCCTGGGGCTGCCAAAGTGGAGCGCACGAACTTAACCGCAATGCCACCGGGCCAGCCCCCTGGCTCATTCCAGAGCCTCTGCTCTAACCCCCCTCCAGACTGCCCACCCTGTCTGCCCGCCCGCAGACCCCTCTCACCTGCAGGGTGGGGCCGTGGGCCTGGACACGGGCGGCCCATGCCCGAAGTCGCCTCGCACTCAGCTCCACCTCTGCCCTGGCAACCTTGAGCTCCACTCCGTGCCTCTCCAGCCTCGAGGCCAGGATGGACTCCCTGCGCTCCAGCGCGGCCGCCAGGGCCCACAGCAGGGCTGCCCGGGCCCCTGGAGACTGAGCCACCCAGCTGTGGGTCAACAGTGCACACAGTACACACCAGGTTGGCATCCTGGGCCTGGCTCATCCCAGGTGCCCCACCTCTGTCCACAGCCCCTACCCTGGGGGTCGAGGCCTCCTGGGGGAGGGGGGCAGGGGCCAGACTCATATCTTATCAGCCCAGGGAGCTCAGACTCCACAGCCCACCTGCCCTTAGTGTCCAGACTCCATATCCCATCAGCCCTTGGGAGTCCCAGACTTCCTTCTCTGATGCCCTGTCACCCCTGGGCTTTCCCACGTGACCCCCCCTTACCTGGGGGCAGCCTGGTGAGCAGCCTCCACGGCACCTCGGATATCCTTGGCTCCGCCCTCAGCCACGTAGCCATGGAGATTGCCGTGTGAATCCTGGATGGGCCTGGAGCTCCGGGCCCCAGGAGCCTGGAAACGGCCCCCCATGAAAAGCCCATAGGGGGGTGCTGGGCTGGAGCAAAGGGAGGTGTCAGGGTGGGTCCTGGGGCCAGGTCTGCTCAGAGCCCATGCCCCACCCCATTGAATGAACCAACATAGCTCCCATGAGCCTCTGAGGGACCCCAAATTCCCAGCCCCATGAGTCTCTGCGAGAGCACAGACTTTCATTTGGCAGAACTAAGATTCTCATCAGGCCTGGGGTGGGGGCGACACCGGAAGACACAGAAGGCAATTTGCAGTAAGACCCCTGACAGCTCTAACAAATCGGCCTCCAGTCTGGGGGGGTGCCCGCCACAACTCCCCTTCTCCCCTTCCACACCCTCAGGGATGCTGGGAGTTGCAGCCCCTGGAACAGCTCACCTGGACCCTGTTTCAGGCCCAGCTGGAAGGGTGGAGGGGACAGCAAGGCCAAAGGTGTCATAGTTGAGATTCTCAGAAACGCAGGGCAGCCGGGCAGGGATCCCTGAGGGCCGCAGGTACTCATACAGACCCTGTGGGAGGGACGGTGCCAGGAGGATGCAAGGTGGGCAGAGGGTGGACGAAGGGATGGTGAGGGGGGAAGGGGGGCACTCACATCTGGGCCCCCGTGCCAGGAAGACCCACTCTCCTTGCAGCCACCTGTGGGCACTGCAGGGTCCCTGAGGCCGTGGGCATTGATCCAGACTGTTCCCATCCGGAGCCTGTGGGGAGGGAGGGGGACATCAGAGAGAAAAAGAGAAAGTTGAGGGGGGAGTGAGTCAGAGAGACTGGGGGACAGAGACCAGAGAGAGGGACAGAGACCAGAGAGAGAGAGACAGACACCAGACTGCAGCTGGGGCCATCCCAACAGGCCGCTTTTTGTGCCCCTGCGGGTGCCAACTGACCCGTAGCCCAGCTCCAGGGCCTGCCCCAGCCTCTCGCTCCACACACTGGCACTGCCTCCTCGGGGCGTCCCGTTGGCCATGGCCAGTGCCTCCTTGGCTGTGCGGAATGGGGAGGCCACAACCAGAGGCCATGGCACCTGGAAGGGGTGATGAGGGAGCTCAGGCAGCCTGGCCAGCCCCTCCCTCCAATATCCCACCCGTTAGGGGACCAGCCGCCAGCAGTCCGCAGCCCCCAGACCCAGGCCAAATAGTCCCCCGGGGGCCTCTGCAGGTGGAGTGCAACTGCCCGTGTCGGGCTGAGGCTGGGTGGATGGAATAGGATCTCTGGAGTTCTAAGGGGCTCACCTCTGCCTGGTTGCATGGGGAGGCTGGGGGCAGGTCAGAGACCAAGGTTGGGGGATAGAAGGGGCTGTCTGAGGGCACGTCGCCAGCCTGGAACACCTGGGGAGAAAGAGAAATAGACCTAGAAGTCCACTCCCAGACCCCGCCTCCCCAAAGACCTGGGAGTCCAGGCCCCCGGCCCCTCCTCCCTCGGACCCAGGGGTCCAGGCTCCCAGCCCCTCCTCCCTCAGACTCAGGAGTCGGGTCTCCAGGTCCCTTCTCCCCCAGCACCCTGGAGTCTGTGTCCCCGGCTCACCTGTGCACCCTGGCTCTGGGCCTCGCGCACATAGCGCTGGGCCAGGTCACGTGCGGCAGCCCCGCGAGCCCCCATGTCCACAGCCCCGTCCAGCCCTCGGCCAACCCGAAGCCGCCCCATCCGTGCCTGGAGCCGTCTCATCGTCTCATCCCACACAGACTCCTGGATGAGAAGCCTGAGGCCCCCCTGTTAGGAAAAGGGGTGTCAGGGAGAGTGAACTCAGGGCCCACACGGTGAAACTCAGGGACACACATGCACTCATCAGAGGAGGGTCAGGGAGAAGAGGCCGAGGACCCTGGAGACTCTCTGAGGCCCCAAACCCCACATAGGAGGTGGAGTTCTAGAAAGTTGGTGATTCAGAGTGAAGACAGAGGCTAGAAAACAAGGGACATGGACACTTGGAAAAATGAAGAGTCCTAAAGAATAAGAGACACAGAGCCCCCGACTCCACGAGACCAGGAGAGCTGGGGAGACTCAGAAACTTGACGTGTTGAGGAGCCCCACACGTGCGATGGTGTAAAGAAAAGGTTTTGGGACGCAAAGAACTGAAAATGAAAATGAACAGAGACGTGGGGCCCTAAAGCCTGGAGACAGACACGCATGGTCCCCAGGACATGAGAGGACATGAACGCATGGGTCTCACCGGGCTGCGGTCGGACCAGGCTGCATCCACGACGCCCTCCACGGCTGAGTCCACGTCTGCCGCCTCTGTCAGCAGCAGCAGCGACTCGGCCCCCAGTGCCAGGCTCAGCTCGAGACCCTTGCCCGCCAGGGTCTGCCGAAGGGCACGTCCTTCCTACGGGACCCCTGCAGGGTTCAGTTTGGGGAGGAGCCTTCCAGCCCCCCGGCCATGTCTCGTCCCCCTCCCAGCCCTGAAAATACCTCGATGGCTCCACAGAAGGCCACCTTCTGGACTCCAGGCTGGGAGGCCAGGACCGGCCCCAGGGAGGTAGGGCCACTGATCACGTTGAGGATTCCTGGGAATGAGCCCAGTTCCCCTGCCAGCTGGGCCAGGAGGAGGGGCGTCGGGGAGGCCAGGGGCACAAGGACCACCACAGTGCAGCCTGGGGAAGGCAGGCAGTTCAAGGATCCCAGAGTCCAAGCCCATGGCCCCTTGTCCCTCAGACCCAGAAGTCCTGGGCCCCAGCCTCTCCTCCCTCAGACCCAGGAGTCCGGCCCCCAGCCGCTCCTCCCTCAGACCCAGGAGTCCAGCCCCCAGCCCATCAATTACCCACAGCCAGGGCAGGGCAAATCCTCCACATCATCTCAAGGAAGGAAAACGTGGGTGGCAAGATGAGACCAATTACTCCTGCAAGAACAAATGAGGGGACTGGGGCAGGCACTGCTGGGTCATAAGGGAGGAGGGGGCTGGGGGCCAGGACTCCTGCATCTTACCCATGGGCTCCCAGCCCGCCAGCGCCTCATCCTGGGTGTGTGCCTGGACTGCATGGTACTGGAGCAGCTGCTGGGCCAGTGGGACATCCCTGTCTCGAACCTCTCGAACAGCCCGTCCAGTAACCAGGGACTCCAGGGTCCACAGCAGCCGCTGGTGCTTCTGGATCATCTTGGCCAGCCTGTGGAGAAGGCAAGGGGGATGGTCATTTCCCATTATCCGTCGGTCTGATCAAGTCCTGGAACATACCTCATATACCTGGACTACAATCCCCATGAACCCATGGGGCACCCCCACCATTTGGTGCCTTTGGAAGGCACCAAAGATTCATGGGAAATGTAGTCTGGGAAACACTCAAAACTGAGGGTGCTGTGTAAAGATGTTGGCCACTTGTAGCCCCCAAAGGTGCTGGGAAATTGAGGCTTAAGCTCTGGTATCAATTGCACTCTGGGAAATGGAATCTTTGTCTTTAGCTGCCCCAAGAATGTGCTAGAAAACAGCTCCACCAGCCCAAATGAGCTGCAGAGAAATGGCGCTTGGATAAGCCCCAAGGACATTCGGGAAAAAGAGGCTTTGTTATTACTATCCAAGCAGATAGTGGAAAATGGATGTTTTAGCCGCTAAAGGCTCAAAAGCACGCTGGGAGTATGAGACTTAGCCGCCCATGAATTCAATGGGATATTGGGAAATAAGAGTTTTGTTCCCAAGTCCTTCCCCACCTCCTGGGGTCCACACCTCAGCTGCATCACCTGGTCAGGTGCTGGGCCCGATGGGCTCCAGGGAGTCTGCTCCAGTTCCCCAACGCGGTCCTGGCTGCCTCCACGGCCGCAGACACATCCTCCGCCTGTGCCTGGAGGCAACTGGCCAAGAGCTCTCCTGGGGAGATGCATGCGGGGACCCAGATGGGGGGAGTGTCAGAACCGGAGGGGACTGAGATTTCCGGAGACTAGGAGTGCCCCAAGGCAGTAACGCTGGTCCCCAGCCCACTCTGGGTCTGTTTTGTCATCTGGCAAATGGGGATAAATCTATTGGTTATTGCTCTGGCTGCCTCCCACAGGCAAGGAAGGGATTTTAGTAGACAGTGACTTCAAAAAGCGTCCCCAGGGACTTGGAACCATAATTAGGATGATCGTGATCAGGAAGAGCCAAAATTCTCGGCCTCGCCCCCTCACTGGCTTTTCCCTGCCCTCAGGGCCCTGAGCAAAGGGAACGAATGGGGTGTCCTTGGTGGGTATGGCTGGGGGTATAGACACCTCTCCCTCCCATAATGACTGGGGACACCTCATACCTGTGATGGGATCCTGGCAAGGCACTGAATTCCTGTGTTCTGGCTTTAACCACTTCCCATCTACATAGTGACCCAAGTGCCGGTCCTGGGTGTCCAGCCAGGCCTGGGGGAGAGGGGAAAGTTTGGAAAGGGCTCTGGGACCCAGCTGGGAGAGCTCTATCCCTACCTAGAGTCCTCTGAGAGGGCGACACCTGCCCCTCTTTGCCTCATCAGCTAACTTTTTTTTCCTGTGTAAGAGAAAAATACACATAAACATAAAATTCACCATTTTAAGCGTTCAATTCAGTGGCATTCAGTACAGTTCACAGTGTTGTGCAACCATCACCACTGTCTAATTCCAGAACATTTCTATCACCCCAAGGGAAACTCCATACCCCTTAAGCAGTCACCCTCCCTTCCCCCTGCCCCCAGCCCCTGGCAACTGCTAATCTGCTTTCTGTCTCCATGGATTTGCTTATTCTGGACATTTCAAATAAACGGAATACCATAACATATAACTTTTTGCGGTCGGCTTCCTGCACTCAGTGCGGTATTTTCAAGCTTCATCCACACTGCAGCATGTATCAATGTTTCGTTTCTTTTTATGGCTATGCGATACTCCACTGTCTGGATAGGTCACATTTCCTTTAGCCATTCTTCAGTGGGTGGGCATTTGGGTAGTTGCTGCCTTTCGGCTGTTGTGAATCGCGCTGCTATGAACATTCCCGGACCAGATTTTGTTTGAACACCTGTCTTTATTTCCTTTGGGTAAATACCTAGGAGCAGAATTGCTGGGTCATATGGCAACTCTAGGGGTAACTTATTGAGGGACCACCAAACTATTTTCCACAGCAGCTACACCACCATACACTCCCACCAGCAATATATGAGGGGCATTCTATTGACTTTTAAACATAAAATGTGAACCTAAGATTAATAAAACCTTTTCTCCTCCATGGAAATGACCGTAGGTTAACTTTCTATTGCTCTGGAAACCTGATACAACTCAGCTGTATTACTAGGCAACACTGACCCCTGACTGGGCCACTGTACCTGGCTGGGGAAACTGGGAACATGCTATAAATATCCCGTGGGAAGTCAGAGCCTTGGGGCTTCCTGGAGTGCTCTGCATTCTTGTGACGGGGCACGTGCCTTGCCAGGACCCTGGAGGTAATGCCCATGAGGCTGTATCAAGCAGTATCAGGCTCTCTCTGGGACGTGGGGCTTCTATGCAAGGTGGCTCCCGGACCTACCTGTGTGATGGCGTTCCCTCCCACCTCAGCTGGCATCGGGGAGCGATGTGGACCCTCACTGAAGACACACGCCTGATGCTGCCCTGCCAGGTGCAGCTTATTTGGCTGTGAGGCATCTGAGGCCACGACACGGCGCACGGGCATTGCCAGAGGGGCAGTTTAGCGTGGAGTCCCGGGAGCTAGGGGCCACATGGCCTGGGTCTGAATCTGGTTCCAGTACTTTCTTGCTGTGCAGCCTTAGCCAGGGTCTTATGACACCCTGGCCTCGGCTAAGCCTCCTGGGAGATGACTGGGAGATGAGGGTAATCACAGTCCCTCCACACTTCACAGGGCTGTGG
This sequence comes from Tapirus indicus, assembly GCA_031878705.1. Classification (NCBI taxonomy): domain Eukaryota; kingdom Metazoa; phylum Chordata; class Mammalia; order Perissodactyla; family Tapiridae; genus Tapirus; species Tapirus indicus. The sequence goes on along the minus strand of CM062926.1, from coordinate 23,481,099 downwards.
TGATTAAATGGATCAATACACGTCATGCTCAGAGCAGCACGACTTAAGAATTTCTATTAACTTTATTGCATTTCACTTCCACATCTGCTAAATGTTTCTTTCTCTCTCTGGTCCTGTCTTCCCTAAATCCTTGCTAAACCCAAGACACGCTTCCCACTTTTTCCTTCTACAAACTCCATCTTCTCTTAGCATCCCCGATGCCACATTCTCCTGATTTTATTCTTACCCTGTTACTTTAAAATAAAATGGTGGGGCCAGCCCGGTGGCGTAGTGGTTAAGTTTGTGCACTCTGCTGTGGCGGCCCGGGATTTGCAGGTTTGGACCCCGGAAGAGGACCTATGCACCACTTACCTGAGCCATGCTGTGGCAGGTGTCCCACATTAAGTAGAGGAAAATAGGCACAGACGTTAGCTCAGGGCCAATCTTCCCCAGAAAATGTGGGGGATTGGCAGTGGACCTTAGCTAAGGGCGAGTCTTCCTCACCCACACACACAAATAAATAAATAGTAAAATAAAATGGTCTGCCAGAAGTTCCAAATTCAAAGACCCCCCCCCAGGGAAAGAGACATTTTTGAAATTGTTGGGGATCTATGAACATGAGCTGGGCACTGGATGATATTAAAGAATGACTGCTAATGTGAAGTATGAAAATGGCATGGTGGTTATGTTACAAAATGAGCCCTCATCTGCTAGAAATCAGGATTCAAATATTTATGGGAAAATAACACGACAGCTGGGATTTAAATCACTCCAGAAAAAAGAGAGAAAAGAGAGATACAACATTAGGCCAAATGTTGATGATTGTTGAAGTGGAGTGATGGGTAAATGGAAGTTCAGAATAATCAGTATTCTGTGGAAGTTTGCAAAATTTCCCCCCTAAAGAAAAACAAACCTCTAAAAGAATGTCCACAGGGTCCTGGCAGGCCACGTTAGTGTGAGAAGAGGGGCTGGTGGAGACTCGGAAATCACGACTTGTTTAAAACCAGTTGCAACTGGATCCAGATTTTTGTCAGGAAATGTGAGCCAAAGGTCACCAAATTGTGGGATTTTATTTTCAAGGAAAGCTGGAATCCCAGATGTTTACATGGAATTAGTTGCTGGCTAATTCACATTTTCAAAAATAAAATTCAGGCCAAAGAAAACATGTTTGTTGGTTGAGTCTGGCCCACAGACTGTAAAGTTGAGACCTCTGCTTGGGGGGTAGGTGGGGGGGCCATGGGCTCTGGAATCCAAGGGCTTAGTTTCAAATCTCAGCTTCACCTCTTTTAAACTGTGTTTACTGTGCGCAGATTACTTACCTCTTCAAACCTCTGTCCTTTCACTAAAATTTGACAATAAATCCCCCCTCACAGCTGTTGCGGGGATTAAATGCGATCATGCTGAGCACAGAAGCTGGGACATGGAAAGCATCTCACAAATATAAGCTATTATTATCACATTATTGCTATTTCAGGATATTCCATCTCTAACCAACCTCCAAGTGTGGGAATTCTCTGTGCTTGATCCCAGATCCTCTTATCTGAGTCTACGCTCTATTTCTCAATAATCCGGTCACTCCCATGATTTTTTCTACACTGGCAACTCCCAGGTCCTTGTCTCCAGACCTGAGGCTCGGGCCCAAGCAGTGTGTGACTCCTGCCGGGGCCCAAGGCTGTCCCTGGGTCCCTCACACTCTCGCCATGTGATAACAAAGCTCAGCATCTTTCCCCCGAAATCTGGCTCCTGCTGGGTTCACCATGGGGTGTGGGGGAGAACAGCCACTCAGTCACAGGGCCAGACCCCAGTCCTTGCCCTCTCAATCCCCCACACCCTGCTCCTCCTGGATCTCTGCTTCATCCCCCCTTTCCACCTCCACAGCCTGCGCCAGGCTCTGGCCCTATTTCCTCCATTGAGACCACTGTTCTAGACTCCTCCTCTCTCCTTCAAGAGAAGCCCAAGCTTCCCACGCCTGACTGCTAAAGGACCCAGTGGGATCACGAGAGCCCATGGCGGAATTTTGAGGGGTCTAGGTAATTATAGAATATTCGAGGAACCCTACTTATCCGCAAGAACCCCAAGATGGCTCTGGGGGACCCTGAGGGATCACGAGAGTCCTAGGGAAGTTCTGAAGAACCCCGAGGGATCACGGGATCCTCACGAGGATTTTAAGAGGCCCTGAAGAATCATGGGAGCCCCAAGGGACAATGACAGGCAGTGAGGGATCACGGGAGCCCCACAGGGGTATTCTGAGGGGCTACAGGTAATTACAATAAATTCTGATGTATTCTTGGGTTCTCAGAGTTCCCGAGATCACAGGCGCCCCGCAAGTATCGGGGGAGCCCTGAGGAGTCACGGGGGGCTCCACGGAGGTTCCGAAGGTCTCTGATCAAGGGAGCCTCCCAGGAGTTCTGGGGGGCCCCGGAGGACCACAGGAGCCACAGGATGTTCTGAGAAATCACGGGAAGTCTAAGCGGGGACTGAGGGTCCTTGGAAGATCACGGGAGCCCTACAGGAATTCTGAGCCCCGGGGGATCACGGGAGGTTCTGAGGGGACCCTGAGGAATCACAGGAGCCCTTTGGGGGGATTCTGAGGAATCGGGGAAACACCACCGTGCGTTCTGCACCGCGGAGCAGAACCATTACAGATCGAGAAAATAGGCGAAAAAAACCGAGACAGCAACCGCAAGGGCTCATGGGAACGTCTCCAGGGGTGGGGCTAAGGCGTGGCGGGAATCACGGGAGTCCAAAGGGGCGGAGCGGCCGAGCTGCCGCGGAGGATCACGGAAGTCCGTCCGCAGAGCAGGGCCCGGAGGCCTGGGGCTGGGAGGGCCGGGGGAGGGAAAGACAGCGCCGGCCGCGCAGGCCCTCACCAGTGCGCATGCGTGGCTCTCCGGCACGGGTCCGTACCCCAGCGTGGTGAAGATCTCTCGGGCGCGGGGCGCTGCGCGCGTCGCAGCCATCACCCCGCCTGAGCCGCTTTCCACGAAGGACTGCGGGGCCCTCTGCCAAAGGGGAACCTTGGGGTCCGAAGTCGGCACCACCCCCTCCAGCCCAAAGGGCGGGACTACGGGAGATAGAGCGTAACCCCGCCTTAGGACCCGGTGACCCCGCCTATAGGCCCGCGTTGGGAAGTGTAGTTTGGAGCATGCGCATTGCTCAAAGCGGGGGGAGGGGAACGAAAATGTGGGCGCGTTGCGGATAGTTAGGAGGGCTCCAGATTTAGAAAGGTGGCCTTACTGATGTGTCATCTCGCCACCCTGTTCACATATTGGAGGCAGGAAGTGCAGCTTTTAGTCCGAAATACATTTACTAGAGAATCAAATCTCGCTCTGGGACGAAATGATAGTTCAGAGATCAGAAAGGAGTCTTTTAGGATGGACGTTGAAATTAAGGTTTTGAAAGTGCTCCAGCCTTGACTGGCCCGTTACCTGGACAGACGTGGTTGTCGGGAGAAGTGCGGCTTTAAGCGACACAGGAAGTGTGGCATTTAGGGATCGGCCTCAGGGTTTAGTTTTGATTGGTTGGGGTGAGAGGCGCGGCTTCAGACGTTGACTGTGATTGGTCGCTAGCGGAATGCGGTTGCGGGATTGACCGATGAGCGTCGGGGTAGTCGGAAGTGTGGCCTACTGGAGTCCCTGGTTACACAGAGACCGGAAGTGTAGCTGTTAGTAACACATGGGGCGCGTAGACCCTACAGAGCATCTAGAAATATTGGCTCCCAGCGGATTTGACGACGGTATCTGGTCTGAGTGGAATTGTAGTCTCAGGCCAGATTCTTAGATTTTCGTGCAGAATAGTGGGTGTCGGGAGTCGGTTGAGGGCCCGGCAGCAGACCCCAGAGTTCGGATCCCGGCGAAGGGTCCCCACGTCGAGGTGACTCAGGGCGCTTAGGTCTCTTCCCCAGGGCCATGGCGGACTCGAGGCTGCTGGTGCCGGAGCTAAACGAGGCAGAGACGACGGGCGCTGAGACGGGGCGTTTCGAGGAGCTGCTGCTGCAGGTGCGGACTGACCGACTCCTGGGTCTCTGGGTATTCGGGGGATATTTTTTCTTGGTGCTCAGCGATGGGACTACAGTTCCCAGAATGCACTAGGGCGGCAACAGGGCCTGCATGGAATTGTAGTTGCTTAACTCCAACTTTGCTAGGTTCTGGAAGAAATGGAAGTGGGTTGGGGTTGTTCTTTGGGGTCCTCAAAGGAGGAAAGGGACATAGTATGTCTTATTCCCCCTACAGCTCATATACGTAAAAATTGCTCAATAAATATTTGAAGAACAAAAGAGGGGTCTGATAGCACAGACGCCAAGCCTGGAGGTTGTTTTCCTTCACACAGGCCTCCAAGGAGCTCCAGCAAGCCCAGACAAGCAGACCAGAATCAACACAGATCCAACCTCAGCCTGGTGAGAAAGGCAGAAACCCCAAGAGAGAGGAATAGAGTCCCAGAGAGAGGTGGACAGAGACTGGGGGCAGGAGACACAGAGAGGAGGGAGGAAAGAGAGACAATAATGGGGTAGAGAGACCTTGGGTTGGGGGTGAACAGAGACCCAGAGAAAGCCAGGAAGGGCCTGAGATCCAAAGAGAGGACGGGGAGTGACCAGGGGGACAGAGACTCAAAGATAGAGAGTCAGAGATCCCAGGGGTGGGGAGGGCAACAGACCAGTAAGTGGAGGACCAAGACTCAAACAAGAGGAGGACAGATCAAAAGATGGATGGAGACCAAGGAGATGATGGATGGAAACTGACACCCATGCAGGGACCGATGGTCAGGACAAACCCATTCCCACCAGGTTTCTGCGTGAAGACCAACTCTTCCGAAGGGAAGGTTTTCATCAACATCTGTCACTCTCCCTCCATCCCTCCTCCGGCTGACTTGACTGAGGATGAGCTGCTTCAGATGCTGGAGGAGGACCAAGCCGGGTTTCGCATCCCCATGAGTCTGGGAGAGCCTCATGCTGAACTGGATGCAAGTCAGTGGCCTCAGAGGACCCTGAGTTCTAGCCCCCTGGGTCCTTTTTTCCCCCGGATCCAAGAATCCAGGGCCTGGGACCCTCCTCCCTCAGGACCTAGAAATCTGGCCCCTCTGATCCTTTCCCCTGTGGCATATCCCTAGACTCCTGGGCATCCAGCGCCCACTGCACAGGGCAGTCCTGATTCTGCCTACCTGGCCAGGCTGGCACTTCTCCCAGCCCCACCCCAGGGTGAGGGAGGGCTGGGCAGGTGCACTCATTAGCAGATCTCATGGCTCTAGTCCCAGGCCAGCTCTCGCTGTCATCCCTGTTTTCCTCTCCGCCTTCTTCTCTGTTTCTGTCTCTCTGCCTTGTGTCACCTCTGTCTCTTTTGCATTTCTGTCTCTATACCCTTGTTTTTTCAATTCATATATGTCCCCTGAAGCCTTCTGGGACCAAGCTTTGGGCAGTGCCCTGGGGATTAGGGACTTATCAAACCCAGAACCTGCCCTTGAGAAACTTCCAGTCTTGGGTGAGGGTGAAGGAGGCAAGGTTTCCTGGAGGAGGAGGTGCCGGATATAAGATTTGAAGGAAGTTCTTCAGGCCAAGACAGAGAAGAGGGTTCTAGGCAGAGGGGACAGAGGGGTCCAGAGGCCAGAGAGAATGATTGAATTGGATTGGTCAGTAATCAAGAGAGATTGGAAGAAATTCAAAGGGATGAGGTTGCTAGAGGAGAATTAAGCTTCTCTCCAGGTGGGAGGGGCAGACCACACAGGGCCTCCAGCCTAGGCTGAAGGACTCAGACCTCAGACTGGGGGCACTGGGGAGCCATAGGAGGGCTACGAGCGAGGGAGGGGCAGGGTCAGCTCTGGGACATTGTGGGGAAGGATCAGAGGGGAGGAGGCCGGTATGAGAGTCTAGACTGGCAAGTGCGCGTCTTCGAGTCCTCGTTCCGAATCGTCTGTGGGTCTCTCTGGTTCTTGTGGCTGCTATCCTTCGTTGTTTTTCCCTTGTCCGTGTCTGGCTTGGAGGCCTGGGGGTCTCACCCCCTTTCTCTCCCCGCAGAAGGCCAGGGTTGTACCGCCTACGACGTAGCTGTCAACAGCGACTTCTACCGGAGGATGCAGGTTGGGGGCGGGGCTGCGGGTGAGGCCTGGGCTGGGGCCTTTTCCTCCACACCCAACCCTCGCATCTCTTCTCCGCTTCTCACTCCTAGAACAGCGATTTCTTGCGAGAGCTCGTGGTCACCATCGCCAGGGAGGGCCTTGAGGACAAATACAGCCTGCAGCTGAATCCAGGTGGGGCGGCGGGGCCTGGGCCACCGGGGAGGAGCCGAGCCCGGAGCAGCTTGGGGGCGTCCCTTGGGAGAGGGGGGGCTAGTGTGGGCAAGGGTTTTCTTAGCCCCTAGACTGCAGCTTCCAGGAAGAGGACGAGGCTTCCCAAGGTGAGCCTGGGGGGCGGGACCGGCCCGGGATTCCAGATAAGGGGCGGGGCCTGGGGAGGTTGGGAGGGGCGGAGCCAGCAGCATCTCCACGCGGCAGGCTTTGTTGGTGGATGCCCCTGGAGGGGCGGGGCTAAGGTGGGCGGGCTTCCTAAAGCCAAGCCTGGGGCTGTGGTCAGACCCCTGGATACTCAGAGGGGCGGAGTCTCCCTGAGCCTCTCAGAGGCTCAGGCTCTGCAAGACCCCCAAGGGAGCAACGAGGACCCTGACCCATGTGACCTTTGACTCTGCGCTCCCTCCTCGCAGAGTGGCGCCTGTTGAAGAACCGGGCTTTCCTGGGCTCCATCTCCCAGCAAAATATCCGGTCCCAGCAGCGTCCTCGGATCCAGGAACTGGGGAACCTGTACACTCCCGACTCCTTCAGACCTGAGGAAGGGTGGGTCTTCATGGGTTCCCTCTCGTGTTTCCCCAACGCTCTTTGGAATCCCTCCCTCCCCATAGGGGGCGGTGTCCTGGGGCTCTGGAAACCCAGAGAGGGGGGAAGCAGAACTCCCACTGGGAAGGCTTCCTGAGGCAGCAGGGCTGGTAGGAGGGAGAAACGGAGGGAACAGCATGCCAGGCAGAGGGAACAGCCTCAGCAAAGACCTGGCAGCTCTTCTCAATTCTGGGTCTTGTTCTTCCCTAGCTCTGAGAAGCCTCACCTGAACCTCTGGCTGGAAGCCCCTGACCTCCTGTTGGCCGAAATTGACCTCCCTAAACTGGTGAGTGCATGCTGGAGCAGAGCGGGAGAATGAGGTCTGGAAGGGTCGGGGTATCCGAGGGGAAATGATCTGGGCTTGTTGCAGGACCTGTGTGAGCCTAGTTAGTGCTGCCCTCTGAGCACGGCTGTCTCCTGTCCCAGGGGGCCCCTCGGGTTCACTTCTGGTGCTGTTCTGAGGATGCCCAGGGGATTGTATGCGCTCAGTCACAGAGACCTGTAATTTCTGTCTCCCACCTTTTCCCTGGGAGATTAGACCCTTTAAATATGGTATCCCGACAAGCGAGGCTTCTCTCCCTGACCCATATTATTGCTGGCCTCTTGCTGGGAAGGGAAGGGTGGGCTGATTCCACCATATCCCTAGGATGGAGCTCTGGGGCTGTCGCTGGAGATTGGGGAGAACCGCCTGGTGATGGGGGGCCCCCAGCAGCTCTACCATCTGGATACCTACATCCCACTGCGGATCAACTCTGACGAGAGTAAGGCAGCCTTCCATCGGAAGAGGAAGGTACCTGGGGTGGTGCAGGGAAGCGGGGACACTGGGGGGCCCGCATTGCTGGTCTGAGGAAGAAGGGGCTGGGGGCTGGACTCCTGGGTCCTGAATTCTCCTTCCCTTTCCTCTCTCTCCTCAGCAATTGATGGTGGCGATGCCCCTTCTGTCGCTGACTTCTTGACCAGGTGTCTCCCTATGCTCCCAAGTGGGAAGAAGAGGCTGGTAGCTTCTCTAAAATTGAAATAAAAGATTTTTGCCTTTGTTTTGTCTCTGGCTAGGAGTACATGGGGAGTGGGAGGGAAGAGGAACATTGGACCATAGCCCTGGAGTCACATAGAGGTCACTGCCCCAGCTCAGGCCCCATCCTCTCCCCAGGATCCTCTCCCCAGCCTCCTGGCTCCAGTCTCTCCGCTCGTTGGTTTCCCACATGGCCCTCCTCCAGCTGCCCCTGCCCCTCTCCGGTTCACCGCCCCTCCTTGGCTCCCCAGTGCCCCCAGAAGGTCCAAGCCCCTCAGCCTAGCACTCCAGGCTGTCTGTGTGGTCTGGCCCCTCTCATGCCTCATTTTGGCCCTTCCTCCCTCTTACTCAGACTAGTCACATTGAACAGTGTGCTGACCACGCAGGTTTTTTGCACCTTCTCTTAGTGTCTGCTGTTCCCTCCACTGAATATCCTCTTCTCCATTACAACCCAGGACATTTCTTTTCTTTTCTTTCTTTCTTTTTTTTTTTTGAGGAAGATTGGCCCTGAGCTAACATCTGTTGCCAGTCTTCCTCCTTTTCTGCTTTTTTCTCCCCAAAGCCCCAGTGGATAGTTGTATGTCACAGTTGTGCATCCTTCTAGTTGCTCTATGTGGGACGCTGCTTCAGCATGGCTTGATGAGCGGTGCGTCCGTCCGCACCTAGGATCCGAACCAGCGAACCCCAGGCCGCTGAAGTGGAGCACACGAACTTAACCGCTACACCACCTGGCTGGCCTCAACCCAGGACATTTCTAATTGTCTCGTCTTCACAGGGGATGTTTCCCCAGCCCTTTGGTGATCAGATCGGCACCATCATCTCTAGCCTTTCCTACCCTTGCTACTGACAAGCTAGCTGCTCATTCCTGGAATTGTAATTCCCATCACAATCACACCAACTGTTTCCTATGCTGTGGATACTCCGCCCTCCCTCCCTCCCAGTCATCCCTTTTATTGAGCTTTCCCTGGAAAGCTTTTCAAACTTCCAGCTTTCTCTGATCTTCGCTGGCTGTTGGAATCCTCTGGTGGTACCCGATACCCACTGTTACTCTTATAGCTGTGTCCCCTGTGGTGTGACAATGCCTGACATGTACCAGGAACTCAATATTTATTGAATTAATGAATGATTGCCAACACCCTCTCCTTCCATAGCGAGTTCTAGGAGGATGAGTAAATAGAAGGGCTGCAGTAGTAAATGTTGGAAGAACAGAGAGGAGGCCAGTGTGGCTGGAACGGAGTGAATTGGGGGGCAGGGGGAGAAGATGGTGAGAAGGGGCAAAGGTAGGCGATGACATCCGGTAGTCTGTTACCTCTGAAGGCGAGCGAACTTGGGCGCCGTGTCCACCAGAGGGCGCGATGTAACAGCTCATTGTCTCAAAGAACTACAACTCCCAGCGGCCCTCGGAGTACACGACCCTTCCGAAGCAAACGGTGAGGTCCAGCTACCGCTGGGACTTGTAGTTCATACGGGAACCCTCCCTGGGAGGCCGAGCAACTCATTCCCAGGTCCCGAAAAAGTGTGGGGCTGGGTCCTTTCCGCCTTCCTCTGTCTCCATGGTGATGGTTCCGGCGAAGGCCGAAGATTTGGCAGAAGCGGGGTCCCCTTCCCACTCCCTCCTCTTCACCATCTGCTCCACCTTCACACCTGGCGCCGAGCCGCGGCCGCCGCCCCCGCAGCCAGGCCGGGGCTTCTGCCGCCACAGGGTGGCGCGTGGGGACGGCTCCCCGGGCTACTTCTCTCTCGGAACCAGGAGTCCGGACCCCCGGGAATCCGGGGGGTTCTCAAACATTGGCAAAATTGTGAGACCCAGAGACCCAGCGAGACAAGGCTAGAGGCGCGAGGCCGCCCCGGGCAGTGGCTGCCGGGCCACCCCGTCCGTGGCGCCCGCCCGCCACGCCGGCGGCACCCTCCCGTCCCCTTGCGGGCCTGTGCCACATCATGAAAATTTAATCCCAAATGCATTTGCGGCCCGAAGCAGGGAGGCGGCGGGGAAAGGAGCGCGCTCCCGGGGCCCGGATCCGGCAGTGGACTCAGCGTCGGGGAGAGGGCTGGTCTGGAGAGAGCAGCGGGGTAGGACGCGCCTGCCGGCTGGGGACCGCAGGAAAGTCGGGGTTCATCCCAGAGGGGCGGGGCTGGAACTCGTGAGTGGAGCAAGAACTCAAGGGCGGGGACAGATCCCGGAGGAGGGCGGGGACAGATCTCAGCGGGAAGGGACAGAACTCAGTGGCTGGGGACAGAATTCAAACGGACAGATTCCAGGGAGTGGGGGCAAAAATCAGCAAGGACAGATCCCAGAGAAGGGGACAGAACTCTAGGAGGGAGGATAGAGCTCAGGGGGTGGAGACATACCCAAGGGAGCGGGGACACAACTCCAGGGGGTGGGGACAGAACTCAGAGGGCGGGATAGATCCCAGAGTGGAAAGGCAATTATAACCTATAACGGGGGGCGGAGTATAACTGTAGGGGTGGAACTCAGAGGGGAAGGAAATCAGGGCGAAGGAACTGGGAAGGGGATGCGTCCAGAGGGGAAGTAGAACTGGAGGGACATGGGTTTCAAAAGGGGAAAGGTGGACACAGGTGGATTTAAGTCAAGAGGGAGAAAACTGGATGGGGGAAGAACTAGAGGGGACAATGGATGGATCGAAAGGGGGGTTGGGATTTATGGGGGAAAGAATTCCCCGAATGAGGAAAGAACCCTCTGAATGAGACAGTGGAACTGGGGACGACCCGAGATGGGGATGGAAGTCGGGGGGCGGGATGTGGAACTGGAGGGCACAGAAATTCGGAGGAGTGGAACTGGGATGATGAAATGCAGAAGGAAACAGAAGATGGGAGAGTAGAGGACGAAAATGCGGGGATGAAATCAGGGGGAACTGAAGAGGGGGACAAATCTCAGATCGGGAAGAGAACTCAGGAGGAGAGAAAATCTAGGATACGAGGAGCTGGGGTGGGGGCACAGCGGGAAGTAACTCCGGGAAGGGATAGAACAGGGGGCGTTGCAACTCAGTGGAGTAAGTTCAGAAGCCAGAGAAGGAGGGGAGGGCGGGGACAGAATGGGGATGAAGGGCTGCGGAAGGGGGGCGGGACTAGAATGCGAGGGGCGGGGTCTAGCAGGGATGGGCGGGGCCTCTCCCGCCCCGCCCCCGACGCTGAGTGCAGAGACAGCCCCCCGCAGCCCGCACTCGCAGCCTCCTTCCCCCCGAGCGGAGCTGCGGGGCCGGCCGGGCCGGGGCGGACCCCGGGGACCCGGACGCGGCCGCCCGGGCCCGCGGGCGGGGGGATCGGCGGGGGGACCGGCGGCAGGGGCGGCCACCATGGAGTTCCGCCAGGAGGAGTTTCGGAAGCTAGCGGGTCGCGCCCTCGGGAGGCTGCACCGGTGAGCGTGGTGGGGGTCCTGGGCGGGGAAGAGCGCGGGAGTCCGAGGAAGATGCTCATTCCCACCTGGGTGCAGACGGACCGCTGGACAGGTGATAGGCGTGGATGGGGGGGTCCACCCATCTGTCCAGTTTCTCCTTCTGTCTCCGACGGCGCCGCTGTCTCTGGTCTGGTCTCACCCATCACCTCGTTCATTTTTCCGCGCCCCACCCCACCCCAGGCTCTGCCCTTTTCTCTGGGACTCTATATCCCCCTCCCCTTGGGTCTACGACCCCCTCCCCACTTCTGGGTCTCTGTTTACCTATCTTCTCTGTCTCCTTTCTCCGGATCTCTGTCCCCCTCTCTCTGATTCTCTGGCCATTGCTCTCACTAAATCTCTATTAATCCATCTCTCTGGGTCTCTGTCCTCCCCTCTCTGGGTCTCTGACCCTCTCCTTTTGGGTCTCTGTCTCCTCTTTCCAGGTTTTTATCCCCCCGCCCCACCCCTGGTCTCTCCATCTCTGTGTCTTTCTCAGTCTCTGTCTCTCAGAGAGTTTAATCTGAAGCTAAAGCGGATTGGGGCCCATTGGTGCTTGTCCTTGAGGAGAGTTAAGCTGGGTGGAAGAAGCCAGGGTATCCTGGATCTCTGGGGGAAGAGAGTTGCAGGCTCCTGCGGTAGGGCAGACTTCCCAAAGGATATGGGTTAGAGCTAAGAGGGACTTCCTCCCAGCCAGGGAGATGACCCCAGTGACCTGGGTGTCCCCAGGGCAGTCTGGACACCTTCACCCAGTCTCTCACCCCCAACCCCAGCCCTGGCTCCAAGTCAGAGAAATTACTCAGCTGCAGAGAAGCCTAAAAATATCTGGCCACAGCGCGGGGAGGCGATGGCCTCATCAGTACCACATCCCCACCGCCATTCCCGCAGACCCTGTCCGCTTGGCCCACATCTGACCCCATCTTTAGTTGACCCTCAGTCCATCTCACTAGGCCATATGAATCCTTCTCTAAGTGTAACACTAGTCCTGCTTGCTGCAGACCACCTCCGAGCTGCAAAGGTACCCCGCCTTCTAGTAACATGAGAGATGGGAATAAGGCTGGACAGAAGGGAGGGGGCAGGAGGATGGCGCAGTGATGGCGAGGGGGTGGGGGAGCTGAGATAACCTCATCCCTTCTTTTCCCAATCTTCCAGCCCCTCCCCACCCTTTTTCTCACCTCCTTTCACGAGTTTCTCAAAATACACCAGTGCGAAGTCAGGAAAGCCAGAGAGAAGCGCTGATGGAGGTGCTGGGGGTGGGGGACGGCAGCGGTGGGAGGGATGTGTTTCTCAGGTCCCCTCCCTCAGTCTGTGTTTCTCAGCTTCTCATCTGTGTCTGGGTTTCTCTCAGTCTGTCTCTGCCTTATGCTCACCTCTTTGAGCTGCCTCCCTGGCCCCTAGAGACCCCAGAGCTCAGAGCTCCCACCGCCAGGACAGTCATCAAGGAGTTTGAGCCGAGAAGAGCATTTGCATCTGAATCCTGGGGTTCACCTTGCTGGTTGGAGAAAGGGAGGAATGCCCTGTATTGGACACAACACCCTCATTCCACTTAATCCTCTAGACAAAGCTGGGGAAACCAAGGCTCAGCTCGAGAAGGGGGTGACATCAATGGATGAGTACAAGTGTCATCATTCGAACTCAGGTCGCTCCCTCCCAAGCCTGGGAGGGAGCCTGCAGAGTTTCCTGGAGGTGAATGATGCCAGAGTGGGTGGAGAACTCCCAGACCAGGAAACAGATGGTACCCTAGGGTGACTTGGGACAAGGACAAGGTCATGGGGGGAAGGTGAATGCAGGGGAAACAGGAGCCCAAATACCTCCTTTCTGAGAGCCTGGCCTTGGGTGGGGCAATACCTGGGGCCAGGAAGTAATCAGGCCCCATCGCTACTCTTGTGTGTGACCTTGGACATGCTACTTCTAGTTTCTGAGCCTCGGTTTACTTAGCTGTACAATGGGAAGATAAGAGAGAACCAGAAACATAAGAGGACAGAGAACCTGAGAGAAGCAGAGACAGAGACCCAGAAAGAGGGAGACTGAGACACCCCCTTCATTTTGGTTATCTGCCTCCTAAGTGTTACTTTTCCTTGTCACCAAGTCCCCAGACCTGAGTTGCAGGCACCCAGAAGGGGAGGCACCCAGGGAGCGGAGGGGGATCTAATTCAGGCTCTCCCTTCTCTGTTCTTGTCCTCTGCAAAGCCCCGGGGCCACCTTCGCCTCCACCTCGCTGGTTCTCTTATCCTGAAATAATACCACCTTGAAGTTCTCTCTTCATCACCTCCCATTCTCCTCTTGCCCCCATTTGATAGATGTGGGATACTGAGCCCCCCAGACTCCTCCCCCCCATTTAGAAAGCCTTGGAGAGAGATCTGACATCTCATAATGTTAACATTGAATATAAAATTGCAGGGGCTGCAATCACATCCTGCTTTCCAGGGTCAAATAGCATCTGACATCAACGTGGGTCAAGGTCTAATCTCATTGGCTGTCACGTTCTGACAGGAGGGGGCAGTCCTGACCACCCTGCACTATCCATTCTGGGGGCTTCCGTTCCCCCTCTCTCTGCCTCACTGTCTCCCCTCTCTCAGGGTCTCTTTCCTCGTTCCCCTAGGTTCTGTCCACTCCCCCAGTTTCCTTCTCCCCCCACCGTTTCGTAACCACCCCCCTCAGCTCCTTACGTTCTAGGGTGGGGAGGGGTGGCTGCGTTCTCTCATCTCTTCCACCCGCCTCCCCCCAGACCGTCTGGCTGTTCTTTCCTCCCCCGTCCCAGTCTCCCTCGCCTCCATCTGTTCTAGCCCCTTCCTGGGATCAAGCCCGATCCCCTGGCTGCCTCCCCGCCTCAGAGAGGGACCGCACCTCACACATCACATCCCCAGCCTGTCTCTCCTCAGTCTCCTAGTCTCTCCATCTTTCTCTCCACTCTCTGGGTCTCTGCAACTATGTCTTCTCTCCTGGGTTTCTGTTCCCACCTGTCTTTGTCTTTGGGTCTCTGTCCCCCTCCCTCTCTGGATCTCTGTCCCTCCTTTTGTGTCTCTGACCCTCTCTCAGCCTGCCCCCCCATCACCCTCCTTTGGGGTCTTTCCACACCTGTCTCAGGGCACCTCTGTCTCCCTACAGCCTCTCTCTGGGGTTGAGGTGGCTCTCTAAGTACCCTATCCATCATCACAGACTCAATCCCGGATCCAGAACAGGCGGGGGCGAGAGCCACCCTGGGGACTGAGCCAATCCCCCTACCAGGGCCATCTGTCCCTTGCCAGGACACCACCCGCCACTCCCCCTCCCTACCCACTAGGCTGACAGCCTGAACTCGAGGTCCCCCAGGGATGTCCGGCTGAGCTGCTGGATTCCAGGACCCAGGACGTCTCCCCACCCCCTGAGTTCGTGGGAATGGGCTTCGGGTGGCTTCATGGAGTCAGCTGTATGTCAGCCCCACACCTGGGGCCTGGAAGCAGAGAAGGGCATGCCACAGGGCGCAGGGGAGGAGGGGGGTCGGTATATATAGCAGACGTGGCTGAGAAGCATCTGTTCTTTTGACACCTTTGCTGAAGCATCTTCTTAGCGCCTTTTGCTTCCTCAAATAGACTCGTATCTAGGAGAGGGGGCTGGAGAGAGTCTCTGGGCTTTGGAGTGGGGGCTGGGGACAAAGGCTTAAGGATCACAAAGGGTAGTCTGAGGTCTAAAACTCCTGAGGCGAGAGATGACAAGGCTGGAGGAGAAGGGAACTAAGGACCTCCACACCTGAGTCTGAGGGAGGAAGGGGCTGGGGGCGTGGATTCCCCGTCTGAGGGAGATGGAGACTGGGGGTCCAGATTCCTCGGTCCTGGGGGGAGAGGGGAGCTAGGGGCTGGATTTCCGGGGAAGGAGGGAGTGCGGGGTCTTTTCCAAGAAGGAGGTTTTCCCTGGACTCCTGTGTCATGGGGAGGACGGAGCTGGGGGCCTGGACGTCCGTGTCCTTGACTCTTGCTGCCTTCTCGCAGGCTTCTGGAGAAGCGGCAGGAAGGTTCAGAGACGCTGGAGCTGAGTGCCGATGGGCGCCCGGTGACGACGCAGACCCGGGAGCCGCCGATCGTGGACTGCACCTGCTTCGGCCTCCCTCGCCGCTACATTATTGCCATCATGAGCGGTCTGGGCTTCTGCATCAGCTTTGGCATCCGCTGCAACCTGGGCGTGGCCATCGTCTCTATGGTCAACAACAGCACGACCCACCGCGGGGGCCACGTGGTGGTGCAGGTAGCTCAGGGAGGAAGCCCGGGCACAGCCAGCCCCTGCCAGGCCTGCCCGCGCCCCTGAAGACGCCGCAGTCGCCCAGGCCACGCCCCTTCCTAAACCTCATCCAGAGGAGCCCCGCCCACCGGTGTCGCCCTCTCAGCTCTAAGCCCCGCCCCGGCCTACATAAGCCTGGTCCCTATTTATTTCAGGTCCCTGATTTCAGCATGCAGACTCTGCCCCAGCATTAGGTTCCCTATGTGTTGCCTCTGCTCCGTTTTGGGCCTCCTAGCAACTTTGCTCCGCCTGCGCTCCACGCCTGTACCAATGTCACCTTTGCTTAATCCCAGTCCCATCTCAGGCTCCATCCTGAATTTTGATTGTGGCTTTTCTAAAGTTGCCTCTGCTAAATCCCGCTTGGTTTGCTCTGGCCGTTGCCTAAAGCCCCACCTTGTCTCAGACTTTCTCCCTATTTTAATTTCAGTATAGAGACCCCGCCTAAGAAAAAATTTCAGAATTGGGCTGTGGACTACCCCGTCCCTTGCTCCCTTCCAATCAGGCCCACCCCTTTGGCTACTTCTTGTCCCTGCCTAGACTCCATCTAGGTCACTCTGACAACAGTTCGTAAGTTGGTTAGAAGTGGAGAAAGTCCGCACCCCCATATATGGACCGTTGGACGTTCAGAGAAGGGACATTGAGGCAGGGAAGCAGACAGAACGAGGCTTCTAGGCAGCATCAGGCCCCGTTGCTAAGGTAGAGCGGCCCTAGCAACGTGGAGGAGCAGAGTTGGAGGGATGGCTTGAGCTCTGATTGGCGGGTGTTTTGGCTTGAGAGGGGATCCTTGTTGCTGATTGGCGGAGGGACTAAGTCTGTGGGTGCTGATTGGTAGAGGGGCAGAGCCAGGGGTAGGGCGGCTGGTTTAATGTGCCTTTTGGCCCACAGAAAGCTCAGTTCAACTGGGATCCAGAGACTGTCGGCCTCATCCACGGCTCCTTTTTCTGGGGCTACATTGTCACCCAGATTCCAGGGGGATTCATCTGCCAAAAATTCGCAGCCAACAGGTACAGGGGTGGGGTCTCAAGGTGGGAGGGAACTACAGTTTTGTGAGTGGGGTTGAAAGGTGTGGCCCTGCGTGTGGGAGCTGACTCTGGGAATGTGGGAGGAGCCTGGGTTCGGGGGCGGGGTCTTGGAGAAAGGCGGGGCTTGTGATTGTGGCAGGTGGGAGTCCCAGAGAAGGTGGAACCCGGGGTTCTAGGGAACGCAAGGCCCGGCCTGCTGTGTGTGGAAAGAACAGAATCCTAGGCATGGCGGGATAGCTGGACCCTTTTCTCCGACCGCCGACTCTTCCCATCAGGGTTTTCGGCTTTGCTATTGTGGCTACATCCACTCTAAACATGCTGATCCCCTCGGCGGCCCGCGTCCACTATGGCTGTGTCATCTTCGTGAGGATCCTGCAGGGGTTGGTAGAGGTAAAGCCTCGCCCCCTTATGACCCCGCCCCGTTCCGACCCCGCCTCTTCTCGTTGACTTTGGTTTTCTCCTCCCCAGGGGGTCACGTACCCCGCCTGCCACGGGATCTGGAGCAAATGGGCCCCGCCCTTAGAGCGGAGTCGCCTGGCGACAACAGCCTTTTGCGGTGAGGAGGGGGCGGGGATCCAGACTTGCGGGTCTGAGGGAGGAGGGGGCTGCGGGCCTGGATTCCTGGGTCTGAGGGAGGAGCGGGTTGGGGACCCGGACCGATGTATCTGAGAGGACGAGCTGTGGCCTGTACTTCTGTGTCCCAGAAACGCGGGGACTGGGGGTCCGCACTTCTGGATCTGACGGAGGATGGGCCCATTCTCTGTCCCGCATCCTCCCCCTTAGGTTCCTATGCTGGGGCGGTGGTCGCGATGCCTCTCGCGGGGGTCCTGGTGCAGTACTCAGGCTGGAGCTCTGTCTTCTACGTCTACGGTGAGGGGCCCGGACGCCTGGGTCCGGGTGGCGCTGGGGCGCAGCGAGGCCGGTGGTCACCTCGCTTCCATCCCCTTCCTGACCCCCCCAGGCAGCTTCGGGATCTTCTGGTACCTGTTCTGGCTGCTCGTCTCCTATGAGTCCCCGGCGCTGCACCCCAGCATTTCAGAGGAGGAGCGCAAGTACATCGAGGACGCCATCGGCGAGAGCGCCAAGCTCATGAACCCGCTCACGGTCCGGCCAAGCCTGCGGGGCGGGGCGCGGTGGGGCGAGGAGAGATATCCAGGCGGGGAGGCAGGAGAAAAGGGGGCTTCGAACCCGCGCAGCGTGTAGATCGTGGTGGGTTCGGGGAGGCTCGTAGGGGAGACAGGATGGGAACGCAAGGGGGGCGGGGCCAGAACCTAGGGGGCGGGGTTAAAGCGTGGGGAGGACCGGACAGGATCAGCAGGTGCTGAGGGCGGGGGTAGGTCGCGAGGTGGGCGGGACCAGAACCACTGGCGGGGCGTGGTTAAGCCAGCAGAGGCAGGGTTAGAATGTGGGGGTTTTGCTTAGACCTTGGGGTGCGTGAGGCTAGAACTAGGGGACATAATTGAGTGGAAAGACTCCTGAGCCCACATTTAGGGTCCCTGAGGGTCATCGTGGGGTCCGGACACGGGCGAACCTAAGGGACCACTATAGAGTCGGGACCCCTGCATCCCTGAAGTGCCACCGTGAGACTAGGATGCCAGGGTCCCCACAGGGACGTGGTCGCCGGCGCCCCTGCGTCCCTGGAGGTTTTAATGAGGCCGGAAAACCTAGGTATCTGTGAGATTATAGTGGCGTCCGTGAGGGGACACGGAGAGCGCCCCGCCCTGGTCTCTGTCTCAGCGGCCCCTCGTCTCGCCCCCCGCAGAAGTTTAACACACCCTGGCGGCGCTTCTTCACGTCCATGCCAGTCTACGCCATCATCGTGGCCAACTTCTGCCGCAGCTGGACCTTCTACCTGCTCCTTATCTCCCAGCCCGCCTACTTCGAAGAAGTGTTCGGCTTCGAGATCAGCAAGGTGGGGCCCAGGAGGGGAGGGCAGGGGGCGCGGCGGGGGTGAGGGGGAAGGAGTGGGACCTGGATCCCAAGGGGTTGGAACGAGGGACAGGGAGGAGCCAATGGTGCTTGAACCGGGTGGAGACCCCGGCCGGCGGCCCCT
This sequence comes from Tapirus indicus, assembly GCA_031878705.1. Lineage (NCBI taxonomy): Eukaryota > Metazoa > Chordata > Mammalia > Perissodactyla > Tapiridae > Tapirus > Tapirus indicus. Next base: position 23,462,530 of record CM062926.1, on the reverse strand, counting down.
GAGCCCCCGCCCTGTACGCCCGCTGGCGCAGGTAGGGCTGGTGTCAGCGTTGCCCCACCTGGTTATGACCATCATCGTGCCCATCGGCGGCCAGATCGCGGACTTCCTGAGGAGCCGCCGCATCATGTCCACCACGAACGTGCGCAAGTTGATGAACTGTGGGGGTGAGTGGGGCGGGGCCTGGGCCGGGTCTGGGACGGCCTGGGCGGGGCGGAGCGCGGACCCAGGGGCGGGACCGTGGGGTGGGGCGGGGTCAGAGGGCGTGTCCCAAACAGGCGGAGCCTGTGAGGCCCCGCCTGGAGGGAACCGAATCGTAGGCGGCGGTCTCGTAGGCCAGGGCACGGAAGGGCAAGGAGGGCGTGACTGTCCAGGTGGAGCCGAGGCGGGACCCAGTTGGGTCTGGAAGGGCGGGGCCTACACGGGACCGGGAGGAGTGGGACCAGAACCAGGTGCTGAAGTGGGTTTATGAGTGGGAGACCTGGAGAGACAAGGTCTGGGCCGCATGCTGCCCAGTGAATGGGGACAGAGAAGGAAAGAGTAAGGGTGGCTAGATGGACCCTGCGTCTTCAGAGTGTGGCCGTGGAGGGCCCAGCTGGGGCGGTGGAACCTGTGAGCGTGGTCAAGGGCCAGGGTTCGGGGAGGTATGGGCTTGGATAGGGTGAGTGCGTGGGGAAAGGGGGACGAGGCCTTGGCCAGGCGTGGAGGTGGAGAGACCGGGGTGGATGGGGCAGGCCGGGGTGGGAACAGGTCTGGAGAGGCGGTGTGGGGCGGCCTGCGCTCCGCCTCGGCCGGCGCTCAGGCGAGGCGGCCCTCCGTAGGCTTCGGCATGGAGGCCACGCTGCTGCTGGTGGTCGGCTACTCGCACTCCAAGGGCATGGCCATCTCCTTCCTGGTCCTCGCCGTGGGCTTCAGCGGCTTCGCCATCTCTGGTGAGAACCGCAGATCCGCAGCGTGGGGGATCCTGGTCAGCTCTGTGGGGAACTACCTGGCTCAGGAAGGGGACCTCCCAGCCTGGCTGAAGGTGGACTAGAAAGGGCAGCGGGAAGGAGGGGGGAGGAATGGGCGGAGGGATGGGGGAGGGGCGGCCCAGTGGGGGTCACTCGAGCGAGACTCGGGTGTGATGTCCCCTGGCTTGCCCCACCAGGGTTCAACGTGAACCACCTGGACATCGCCCCGCGCTACGCCAGCATCCTCATGGGCATTTCCAACGGCGTGGGCACGTTGTCGGGCATGGTGTGCCCCATCATCGTGGGCGCCATGACAAAGCACAAGGTCCGTGCACCCACCCTGACCCTCTGGTGCTCCAAATTTGTGTCACCCTCCCTGGGCTCCACCCCTGCCTCTCTGGGTCACTTTTGGCCTTTCTCCGGGCCCCGCCTCCCCCTCTTAGGTTCTCTCTCTCCACCTCTTGTTTCTCTGTCCTCTGACCTCCCCATTGTCCCCCCACAGACTCGGGAGGAGTGGCAGTACGTGTTCCTCATTGCCTCCCTGGTGCACTATGGGGGTGTCATCTTCTACGGGGTCTTTGCTTCGGGAGAGAAGCAGCCGTGGGCGGAGCCTGAGGAGATGAGCGAAGAGAAGTGTGGCTTCGTTGGCCACGACCAGCTGGCTGGCAGTGACGAAAGCGAAATGGAGGATGAGGCTGAGCCCCCGGGGGCACCCCCTGCTCCCCCTCCCTCCTATGGGGCCACACACAGCACAATTCAGCCCCCAAGACCCCCACCCCCTGTCCGGGACTACTGACCACGTGCCTCCCACTGGATGGCAGTTTCCAGAACCTCCATTCCACACATCTCTGGCTTGAGTGACAGTGTCAAGGAACCCCAGTCCTCTCTGTCCTCCCTCAGGCCTAAGAAGCACTCTCCCTTCTTCCCAGTGCTGTCAAGTCCTCTTCCCTTCCCAATTGCCTCTCAGGGGTAGTGAAGCTGCAGACTGGCAGTTTTAAGGATACCCAAATCCCCCTAAAGTTTCCCTTCTCCACTTGTTCTGCCTCAGTGGTTTCAAATCTCTCCTTTCAGGGCTTCATTTGAGTGGACAATTCAATCTCTTACTCTTTCTCGTGGTTTTGGGGCACCTCCCTCCTTTCCTTTAACCCCACAGACTCTCAGGCTGACCCCTGAGATTACTCAGCACCCCCTTCCTTTCAGAAAAATTCAAGGTCTTCCTCTAGAAGGTTCAAATCTCTCCAAACTCTATTCTCTCGATTCTCTCTCCCAACTCTATTGAACCAATCACCCATCCCCGCCATTCTAGGGACTGATTCTCACCAGCGTTTCTGAGGGAAAATGGCGGTTTCAAGCCCCCCCCCCCCCCCCAGCCCGCCCGCTCTTCAGCCCTCTCTCCACCAGCAGTTCTGCTGAAGCACCAAATTCCCCAAAACCTTCTCTCCAGCTTAGCACAACGTCTAGGGAAATAACCAAAATGGCGGTTTTAACGATACGCCTCTCCACCCCCATGCACTTTTTCTGACACGATTTTCAGGTCTAAATAGTGGCTGCTCAAGTCCACCAACTCAACGGTCTGAGGCCACCACCATTGAACTTCCCCAGGGTGGTTTCAAGATGCCCTTCTTCCCCCCAATTCCTTGCACTTTATTCTCCTGGGTGGTTTCAAACTACCCTGATTTTCTCAGTGGCCATTTGTTGTGTCCCTCAGGGGTTAAATGACTCAAAATCTGGGATCCTTCCCCTCTCAGGCTCTCCTATTTCGGCTTAGAATTTGGGGAACGTATATAGGAGAAGTCACAGAATCCCAGGGAAGGGAATGGGGCTGGCAGAGAGGGGTGTTTTTCCCGGGGCAGGGTTGTGTCTTTGTGTCTCTATCTCTGTGACTGTAAATCCTGCCCTGCCCCATTCCCAATAAAATGCTTTGATGTACGCAGTCGTCACTGGCCGTGGGAATCACAGGAGTCCTGGCCCCCGGCCCCTCCTCCCTCAGTCCCAAGGGTCCCAGCCCCCAGCCCCCCCCTCACACCCGGTATCCTAGAACCCCAGCCCCTCCTCCCCCGGGACTCAGGCCAGAGGAGGTGTCTAGCTGGGGGAACACGTGATTTATTCGGCCTCAGCCGGTGTTCTCCGGTTACAGCGCAAGCATCTCTGTGTTGGACCCTCTATCCGAGAGGTTCACTATGCAGCAAAGCGTGCCAGGAGGACGGGACCTCTGGGTCCTTCCTCGGCCTGGGGATGGTGCAGGTCTGGCGGGACCCGAGCGGGGCTCACACGAAGTTGTTGGGGAGCGTGGCGGGGGAGAGCGGCTCCAGGCGCTGGGGGCGGCCCCCGCGGGGCGGCGGCGGCAGCTTGGGCGGCAGCGGGGGGCTGGGTGGCGGCTGCTTGGTGGTGATGTGTGAAGGGACCCAGGCGTCAGGCGCATAAAAATAGAGGTCATAAGGGTCCTTCGGGGCATCCAAATGCATAACTGTGGGAGCAAAGGAGCGAGGTCATCCCCAGGCTGACAGGGGTCCTGTCTCCTCTGCTGCGCGGCTGGCCAATGGGGAGGCAGGGGAGAGAAGTCCGACTATACCTTGGAGCTGGGTTTGCAAATTAAAGGGTCAGGGCCCTGAATAGACGAGGGGGCGGGGCGTCCGCGAAAGAGGGGCGGGGCATGTGGTGAGTGGGCGTGGCCTGAAGCAGGGCGTGGCCTACAGGGCTCGGGCGCGCTCCAGGGGGAAGGGGCGGGGCTTGTATGGACCTGCGGCTCGGATCCCGCTGCAAGTCCCCGCTGGGTTGGGGGCGGGACTGGACGTGTGTGTGCGAAATTTCAGAGAATTGAGGGGCAGGACCTGACCATGGAGGGGTCAGGGCTTCTTTTGACCTTGGATGGGAGACCTGTACTTTTTGGCGGGGAGCCCTGAAATGCCAGGCGAACCCTGGTTAAGAAAACGTGCAGGTATTCAAGGGCGGGACAATGTAAGGGTCGCTCACTCGGTTCATCTCCGTCGTTCGGAAGCCGGTGGTGTGTGAAGGGCCGGTGTCGAGCCGCCCGGCGGTAGAGACACCACAGCAACAGGAAAATGCCAATCAGCAGCCCGGTCCCGGCGAGGAATAGGCACAGGGCTCCGCCCGCCACGCCCCGGGGACGCCCCACCAGGGTCACGCCTGCAGGAAGAACAGGGAATGAGCAATCTGACTCCCAGCCCCCTCCTCCCTCAGACCCGGGAGTCCAGCCCCCAGCCCCCTCCTCCCTCAGACCCGGGAGTCCAGCCCCCAGCCCCCTCCTCCCTCAGACCCGGGAGTCCAGCCCCCAGCCCTCTCCTCCCTCAGACCCAACAGCACCAGCCATCAGACCTGGGAATCTGAGCCCCTAGCCTCTTCCCCGCTCAGATTCTGGAGCCGGACCCACAACCACCTCCTCCTTCCGACCCAGGAGTTCCGGCTCCCAGGCCCCTCCTCCTTCAGACCCAGGAGTCCGGGTCGTAGCCCCTCACCGGTCTCCTTCACTCGTTCCACCACGATGATAGTGTTGACTCTCTCACCTCGGCTGCGCCGCTGGGGGGCCCGCGGAGTGGCAGGGGCCGGCTGATAGGGGGGCCCTGAAGGAGCAGGGGGGCCCGCAGTCCGGGCTGAGGGAGGAGGGGCATTGGGCCCTTTAGAGCTAAAGTTCTGGGGGGCCTTCAGCTCAGCGGTCCTGGGAGAATCTGAGGTGGGCAATTTAAGGGAGTCGGGCTGGGTGGCTGCAAGGGTTTCTGGTTTGGGATTCAGGGGCAGCTTGTTCAGGGCAGTAGCTTCCTCCTTGAAGGGTACAGGCGTTTCTGGGTGAAGACTAATGGAGATCTCAGGGTCAGAGGTCACAAGGATCTCTGTTGCACCTTGGTAGTGGGGTGTAGGGAATTCTGTTTTGGGAATTTCAGTGGGGCTGGGGTCATGAGTTATGTGGGACTCTGGGTGAGGGGTTTCGGTAGGGTCAGGATGGAGGGTCTGGAGGAATTCAGAGTTTGGGGTCTCAGTGGTATCAGGGTCATGAGTTTCTGGAGATTTGTGGTCAAGGGTCTTGGTGGGGTCAGGATTTGGGGTCTCAGGAGCTTCTGCATGTGAGATTTCAGTGGAGTTAAGTTTGGGAATCTCTGGGGATTCTTGGGGAGGAGTTTGGGTAGGTTCAGCGTTTGGGGTCTCAGGAAATGCTGGGTGTGACGTTTTGGGGGGATTAGGTTTGGGGGTCTCAGGAGATTCTGTGTGTGGAATTTCAGTTGGGTCAGGTTTGGGGGTCTCAGAAGGTTCTGGATCTGTTGTATTGGAGGGGTTAATTTTTGGGGTCTCCAGGGATTCTGATAGTGAGATGTTGTGTGAATTAGGTCTGGGGGTCTCAGTAGACTCTGGGTGTGGAGCTTCTTGGAGGTCAGTGCTGGGGGTCTCATTGAAGTCAAGGGGGGAGGGCTCTGGGGAAACCGCATGAGGTATCTTGGAGGGCTCAGGATAAGCAGTCACAGGGGATTCTGGGTTAGGCCAGTCGCGAGTGGAATTTTCAGAAGCATGAGGGGAAATCTCGGAGGGGTGGCCCATCCCCGGGAAGTCGGAGCCGATAGGCGGTGAGGCCGAAGGGGCAGCCTTGGAACCCAGCCAAGCGAGGAGGAAGACGAGGAGGAAGAGGATCCGGCTCAAGGATTTCATAGCTCTGGGAGACTCCTATAGCTGCGGGCGAGCGGGAAGGAAGGGGTTAAGGCCGGAAGCCGCGGGGGAGCCCTTATCCACTCCCAAGGCCACGCCCACTGGCCCCCAGCTGGACCACATCCCCCGCCCAGTTGGGCGCCCGGGAAAGGACGAGAGCCCAACTGCAATTCCCTGAAGGCTGTGGGGGCGGTAGCCGCCGTAGCTAAGAGAGACTGAAGCGCGGGGCTTGGGAATCGTAGTTCATTTCCTTATCTGTTTTCCCTGGGGGTCCCAGAAAAACTGGGAAAGAATGACACCTCTCCAAGCCCCCAGACCTCCTCGACTTCGACTTCGGAGGATGTCGACCTCCAAGGGGACACGGGATCCCTTCCTCTCCGAGGGCCCCGAGGACCTTCTTGATTCAATGGTTGTTTACACTAGAGGAGGCTCAGAAGGAACAGCTGGGGGCTGATGGCCAAGACTCCTGGATCCCAGGGGATGGAGGGCACTGTCGGTCTAAATTCCTGGTTCTTTAGACAGGAGAGGCCTGGAGGTTCAGACACCTAGAATTTTGAGGGAGCAAAGCTTGTGGGGGGGGGGCTGGGTTATAGGGAAGAAAAGAGAGGGGAGCCTTGAACACTTGGGTCTTGGGTTAGAAGGGGATTGGGAACTCTGAGTCTTGGGTCCTCCAGAGTAGGGGTGTGGGGGTCTGGATTCCTCAGAGGAGAGAGCTGTGGGCAGGACTCAGGTCTCTCTGTTTATTGAGGATGGAGCTGGGATCCCAGGGTCTCAGGGGCTGGTCTGGGGCAGAGATGCCTAGGTCTGTGGTCAGGTGGAGGTAGGAGTGGCAGACACCTGGATGGGACAGGGTCACTTGGGGTCCTGGGGTCTCTTACCTGCTCAGTGGGGTCCAAGATAACAGCAGGTGAGCAGAGCTGGATGCAGAGATTGGTGAATGCTGCAGAATGGCTCTAGGCAGGGCGGCAGGAGGTAGGGTCCCAAGGGCACTGGTGACACACCTGACCCCATCCCTGGGGATCCTGGGAGCCTAGCGACTGGCTTGGGCTCTTAAAGGGACAGAGATAAAGGACGTTGTCTCTGGAGTGGGAAAGGGAGTTAGGGACTGGATCGCCTGGTGGAGGGATGTGGTCCAACCAAGCTATCTTCCTTTTGTAACCAGGGGTCTGAGCCCTCCGTCCTCTCCTACCCCCAAACCCAAGAATCCAGGTCCCTGGTATCCTCTACTTCAAGACCCAGGAGTTGGGGCCCCTAGCTCCCTCTCTTCAGATCCGGGAGTCCAGATCCTCAGACTCCTCCTACCCCAGAACTCAGGAGTCTGGTCCCTGTCCCCTCCACTCTGCGACCCAGGAGCCCAGGCCCTGTTCCCCTCCTCTCTGAGGAACTAGAAGTCCAGGTTCCCACATCTTGTCAATTGGAGATCCAGACCGCTACTGCCCTTTGGGGCTTCCCAACCTTTGCCAATTTCCCCGCTGTGTAAGGATCAGTGTGTGTGGAGGACTAGGCTTTATCTTCGCAACACCCCCAAATTCCTCCTCGGGAAGGCTTAGACACATCCACAGGGTAGCTGGGGGTCTTTGAGGTCTAAGACTTTTTTTTTTCTGTCACTTTCATACCCCCCACCCAATACCCTTTGCCTTATCTTGCCTTTCCCCCTCTCTATCTCTTTCTGGCCCTCTCTGTTTCTGGATTTATCTCTGGGCATCTCTGTCCAGGCTGGCTGTCCTTCCATCTCCTTCTATCTTTCTCAGAGCCTTTTCCTGCACCCCTCGGTCTCTAGCTGGCTCTCTTTGTTGATTTCCTTCTCTTTCTCTCTTCCCTCCTTTTCCTTTCTTTCTTCCTCTCTTTCCTTCCCTCTGTCATTGTCTTTGTCCTTCCCTCTCGAGGTCACTTCACTTCTTTGTGTCTCTGCTTCTCCCCATCACTCCCTCATCTGTTGTCTTCCCTGTCTCTCTCTCTGGCTTCTGCTCTGATGGTCCCTCCGCAGGTCTCTATTTTGATCCTTCTGACACACCCTGTGTCCACTTCTCTGTCTCTCCTCCTCCTGCTTCTCCTCAAGTCCCAGCTCCCGGTTCCAATTAGTTGGTGGCCGCCAAGGCAGCGGCGGGGCCCCCACCCCCGGCTCCTCATTACCGCTGGCGGCTCCTAATGAGCCTGGGGGAGAGCTGACCCCGCGCCCCCGGCACCCAGATCTGCGTCACTGCTCGCTGCGGGGGCTGTGGAGGCCATATAAGGGGGCTGCCAGCCTCGCTGTCCGAGCCCGCTGCGCGGTAGGGGGCTCTGCAAGCGGGCTGCCGGGGGTGGGTGGGTGGATGGTAGGATCCGGGGTTCTGGGCCAGGACGTGGGCCTCACTGAGCTCTTCCCTGTCTCCCCACAGGTGATGGAGACCCGCCAGATGCCCAGGAGCTTCCGGGTGCGGCTGCTGCTGCTCCTCCTGCTGCTTGTGCCCTGGGGCGTCCGCACTGCCTCAGGAGTCGCTCTGCCCCCCGCGGGGGTCTTCAGGTACGTGCGACACCCAGGACTCACAGGGAGGGGTGAGGACTTAGAGAGGTGGGAAGACACCCAAAGAGAAAGGGGAACAGAGCCTCAGAAAGGGGGACAGAGACGAGGGGTGGGGAGAGATAGGGGATGGACAGGAAACCAGCAAGAAAAAGAGATTCAAAAAGATTCCGAGAAAGGCTTTGAGAGACTTGAAGGGAGTCGGAGAAGAAACGGATTCGTTCCTTGAGCAACGTTTATTGGATTCTTGGTGTGTGCCAGGCGGTGCTCTGAGCGCTGGGGGCGGACAGGTGCATCAGACTCGGGCTCCGTACTCAGGGAGCTCTGAACCTGGTGAACAGAGAGACAGAGAGCCACACGGAGAAAGAGAAAGGCAGGGGGACAGAGACAGAGCCACTGCACAGACGGTGCAGTAACAGGGCTTCGAGTTAGACGGCGGGGAGGACAGGCGGCGGTGGGCCGGGGGCCTGGATGCGCGGTAACCGCGTCTCTGGGTCTCCCCGCAGCCTCCGCACCCCCGGCCGGGCCTGGGCTGGTCCGGCCACCCCACTGGCGCTGCGGACCACGCGGCGGAGCCTGGCTCTGGCGGACGACGCGGTTTTCCGGGAGCGCGCGCGGCTGCTGGCCGCCCTCGAGCGCCGCCACTGGCTGAACTGGTACATGCACAAGCTGCTGGTGCTGGACGCGCCCTGAGCGCCCCGGCCGCCCCCACCTCAATAAAGACCCTGTGTGCGCTCCGGACTGCGCCTCCTTCCTGCGCCACCTGCGGGGGGTGGGGGTGGGGCGGCTCCTGCGTCTGCTCTGTCCCTTCCTCTCACGCTGTGCCTCTGCCCCTCATCACCCCCGGTCTCTGTCCTTCTCTCTGGTTCTCTGCAACGTCCCAGGTCTCTGTCCCCTTCTCTGGGTCTCTGTCCCTCTCTGGGTGTCTGTCCCCCTTCTGAGTCTCTGTGCTTCCCTTTTCACCCTCCTGGCTTCCTGGCCCTCTGGGGATCTTTGCCTCCTCTCTCTACTCTTTCTGCCTCTAAAACTCTTCCATTCTTTATCAGTTTCTTTTTCCTCTGCCTGACTCCTTCGCGTCTTCCTTTTCTTTCTTCCTTTGGGTCTCTGTCTCTCTCACTCTCTTCCAGCTCTCATTTTCCGCTCTGGTCACTTCCCGACTTCTCTCTGGGCGCAGTGGAAAAATCGGGCACTCTGGTGTGAGATGCACCTGCCGTTCAAGACCAGGTTCCCCCAAACCCAGCTGTGTGGTATTGAGAAGGGCTTCCTGACCTCTGAGCCTCCTTTTCCTCATCTGTAATGAGGATTAAACCAGATACCCCATGAGAAGACTTCAGCACAGCGCCCCGCACGGAGCTGAAAGGATTTCAGCTCTCTCGCAGCAGCCTCCAGAAGTTTCTTCAGGGTTTTTCTGACTGAGCCCTTCCCGGGAGACCATCGGGGCTCCAGGTTGGGGCGGGAGAAGAGGAGAGGGGACCAGGCGTCAGGCTCCGGGAGGGCCGGGGCGGAGGCGGGAAGACACCTGGGCCGCCGGTGAGGCGAGGAAGTAGCCAATCAGAATCTGCCTCTCTCCCTGGAGGCTGGCCAGCTCTTCCACCCGGCCACTCAATGGTGACCATGGCAACCCACTCCCAGCGGTAGCCGAGGTATCTGAACCACCGACCCGGGGCGCAGCTCGCGCGGACCGCGCTCTGATTGGCCTAGAGAAGAGGGTGGAGCTGGGCGCTTCCGCGCGCGGGAAGGGGACGGGGCTGCGCTCGGTAATTGGCAAGTTGGCCCATAATCTGCATTTCCGGGAGGCGGACCGCGCCCTAATTGGCCCTTAGGCTGTGGAGGTGGGCCTGCTTCTCTCTTATTCAGAAATACTGAATAATGAAGGAATAACTGTATTCCTCAAAACCATCCAGAGCTCGCAAATTTTACAAATGAAACGACTCTGAAAGGCAGGAGTAATTTCCCCAAGTTGTCAGTACTAGTAAAGGGCAGAAGGATAACTGGAACCCAAATTTGTGCAACTTCAAAATCTAGACCGTTCCACTGCTGTCATGGAGAAGTGGGAAGAAAATGGCAGGAGCAGTTACTACACGCTGGGCACTCTTCTAAATGCTGCACTTGTACTGGCTCTTTTACTCTCACAACAGCCCTGTGAGAAGCCTCATCCTCTGCTGCTGGAGGGCCTGGTGGCTGGGTCTTGGCCTGGCCTCTTCCCACACTCCACTTCCTCCCTGGATCTCTTGCCTAGTGTTTGAGGCTTTTCACAAAATGGTGCCCGAACCCCTTCCCTCACCACTCTACTCCCCTCTTCCCAGGAAATCTCGGGAATCTCCACAGCTTCGATCCCCACCCACAGCTAACACCACCCGGACCCCATCCAGACTGAGAGCTCAAGGCTCAGGGCTCCAGGCATCTCCTGGAACCCTGACACTCACCCCAGCCCCCATGAGCTCAGAGTGTCCCCCCAAACCTACGCCTTCTCATGGCTTCCCCATCTTGGGAAATACTCCACTGTCTACCAGTCACTGGGCCAGACCCAAGTGCTGCCCTTGCCCCTTCCCTCTCATTGGCCTTCACAGCCTGTCAGTCCCGGGCTCCATTCGTCCTGCTCTGCCTCTCTCCGCCCTCCCCTTCTTCCCATCCACATGCCCGGGCCCAGCTCAAGCCTCATCCTCTCCCACTTGGATCACAGCCCCAGCCTTTTCCCACTTCCTGCATCCAGCCTCTTCCCACTTCCTGCCTCCAGCCTCACTCCGAAATTCATCCCCTACACAGGCTCAGGTCCCTTTCCCATCCAGAGTTGAATCTGCCCCTTCCCTGCTCACGGCCCTTTACTGCGCACTGGGAACAAAGTTCAAGCTGCTGTTCAAAACCCTTCATGGGCTCTTGCCACCTCTCTATCTTATTTCTCACCACTCTGTGCTGTAGCCTCAAATCCTTCCCTGGCTTCCAATCTTTGTAAAATCCCAGCAAGATGGTGCTGCCTTTGGCTCACCACACACCGAGGCTCTTTCCCACCTCCTGGTCTTCACACATACTTTGTTTCCTCTGCCCGTGACACCCTCCCTGGCCCCTGCTCACCAGAAGCCCCCATACCCATCTTTCAAGACTAAATGCAGAGGTCACTTATCTGGGGAGAAACCTCTACCCTCCTAGGCTGGGTTAGGAGCCTTTTCTGGGCTCCCACAGAGCCAGCAGCCACATCTGTCACTGTCTTTAAAGAGGTGTGACTCTGACCCTCCCTTGCTCAGCACTCTCCCAGAAGCCTCTGTGGTGCTGAGACTGTTCTCTATCTTGACCTGGGTTTTGGTTTCACTGCTGTTTACATATGCAAAAATTCATCCAGCTGATACTTAAGATTTGTCCATTTATCTGTATGAAAGTTACACCTCAACTGAAACTTAACCAAACACAAGCAATAAAACCTCCCATCATCCTCGGGAGAAAATCCTCAGCCTGGCATTGGAGGGCCTGTTTCTCTACAGCTCTATCTTCTAAGGTCTAGCTGTGGTAAATAATGATCAGTGTTTGTTAAGTGAACGAATGGCACACTGGTCCATTTCCTGCTGGCCATTTGCACTGGAGTGGACATCCGTGCTGTGTGCCTGGCCCATATCTCTTCTCTTTCTGCCAGGAGAGGTGCTGGTCTCCCAGCCTCCCTTGCAGCTATGGGTGGTCATGCCAAACAGTTCTGGCCAAGAAGACATAAACATAGGTCTGCTGCCAGCTCTGGGAAGGCCATGGTTTTTCTTTATAAAAAGGAAGGGAGAGGTCCCTTTCTCCCTGCAGATGTGACATATGAAGCTACAATGCCTGCCATCTCCTGAGCATGAGGGAAGGGCCAAGAGAGTCACAAAGAATCATAGCACCCTGGTCCTGAGCTGTGGGCCCACAGCTGTCCTCTTCCAGGCTACTTTTATGAGGAAAATAAACCCCTAGTGCTTAATCCACTATTGGGCATGTTTTGCTGTCAAGAAATGTAGTCACCAACATTCAAACGCCAAGAGACCTCACATAAAAACCCAATACAGGGGTGTGGATCCCGGAGTACTGTATCTGGGGTCCCCATACCGGGGTAATCCCAAGTGACAGTGGCACAACAATGGGAACAACAGTAAAAAAGGCCCCGGGGAATTCACTGAACTAGACGTTGCTCTGGGGGGCGTGGAGCACGGCTCACACTGGCGGGGGCTGGAGGTAGTAGAGCTGGAGGTGGGGCCAGGTGGGGGGCGAGGACTGGCCAAGCAGCAGGACGGAGAGCAGCAGCAGCAGCAGCAGGCCCAGGACAGGCGCCGGGATCAGAGGATGCCGAGCGACCCTGGTGGGAGGTGGGACAGTGCTTATGGCAGGGCCCAGGGGAGCCCGGTGGTGTCCCAGCAGTGGGCAATGCCCCAGTGTCTGACCGCCACCCTCCTTCTGGAGACACCTTGGGGCACACCTGAGCTGGTGGGGGTGCAGGGGGGTCAGGCAGAGCTGGCCCCAGACTGGCCTTGTGACTGGGACCAGCTCTGTCACCACAGGCACCAGCGCTTGCTGCAGTTCTGGCTCCGCAGGCCTGCTGGAGAGACAGGGAGGAAAGGCAATCATGCTGGACTTTTTCTCTGCCCCCAAGTCCCCTCCCAGTCCCCATGGGTCCTGTTACCTCTCAGGAGGGCTTCTTCGGATATCTCCAGGGTGACAGTCTCCCAGAGGGATGGGGAGGAGATTAGCCTAGAAGGACAAAGACGACGAACTTGAGTCACTGGGTCCTGGGTTGGGAGTGGCCCTCAGTTCAGCCCACTGGACAGAAATGACCACATGGAAGGCGGTGGAACACAGTGGCTCAGGGCATGAGCTTCCCCGAGACACATGCCTGCTTGGTTCCCAGCTCTGCTAGCTTCTGGCTGTGTGTCCCTTGGCATGTCACCCTACCTCTCCATGCCCTTCTTTCCCCATGTGCTGGACAGGGATGGTGACAGTTCCCACCTCACAGGGCTGAAGTGGAGACTAAGTGAGTGAAAGGTAAAAACAAAACAGCAGGAGGGGGCTCAGAACAGTGCATGACACACAGTGGGTGCTCAATAACTGTGTGAGCTATTCAGTATTATTATTTCCATTTGATTCTGGAAGTATCCAAGCTCCCTGAGGGCAGAGGCCCCATCTTCTCCTAGAGCCCAGCCCTGGGCTGGGCCTAGTCCAGCGTGGGCACTCCTCAGGCCTGTCTTCTGGCCAGGCCAGACAGCAGGCGCTTCAAGATTAAAGCCCCAAACATTCCTCCAGGGGCCACCTCATGCCCCATGTCCCTCTGAAAGGGTGCTCCCTCTGTAGGTCTTGGGCTTTCCCACCCGTCTGTGCTCCATGGGTGATGATGATCATCATACAATAATCACAGGACACCAGTCCCTGCACCACCTTCACCACTGCCACCTACTGCGCGCCTGCTCTGTGCCAGGCCCTTTACGATGTGGTCCTTGACCCTCGTCCCCACTCTTGACAGCTGGTAAGGACCATTGCCACGCTGGGCGTGAGGAAATGGAGCGGGGCCGCAGTCTCCGCGGAAGGGAGCACAGTGTGGTGGGAAGGAGGTGGGCTTTGGCATCAGGCTGCTCAGAGAGACCATCTTGGACTGTTTGGACCCTGAAGGGTCCCAGGCGCCTGGAGCAGAGCCTGGCACACAGTAGGGCTCTCACATTCCTTAGCTGAGGACCACAGGCTCCTCACCTCGCCAAATTTCCTTCCCTCCCTTTCCTTGCCTGAGAATCGGGACTGTCCCCCGCCACTTTGGGGAACAAAGGAGCTGACGAGTGTGGTGCCGGGCAGGGGAGCTGTGACAGGCGCTCTGGCCCCTTCCCCCACGTGGGCGCGTGTGCGTGTGCATTTTCGTAATCCGGAGGTGTACCCACGTCTGTGAGGCCCGTGACGTGGCAGCTGCCACCCTGTGTGTGTCCTTAGTGGGGGTCCCCCGCGAACATTCTGCCCGCCCACTGGCCTGCAGGCCTCCCCCAACAGTACCGTCCGCTCTCATTAGCTACAGTGAGGGCCTTGTTATCTCTTGGCCAAATGATTTTTCTGTCCGCTTGCTCAGGGAAGAGTGGGGGAGTGGGTGGAGGCTGGGAGGAGCTGTGACTGCATCAGCCTTCTCCAAGGGCCTGGAGTGGATGGGGACTGGGGACAGGAGGGTGGCTGGGGACTGCTTACCATGACCTGGATCTCCGCTTCCTCCTCTTCCTCTCTTCTGGGCAACCTGGGGCGGCAACAAAGTCATTGCAAGCATCCCTCTCCTCTGCCTGGCTCCCATTCACCCGCTGTGGGCGGAAACTTCAAAGCAGGGATCCTAATGCAGGCTGGGTGCCATGGTTGGACCTGTGGGGGTCCCGGAGCCCCAGGAGCAGACTGCTGTGTGCAGGTCAGCGGCTGTATTTTCCAGGGGAACTTTCACCAAATTCTCAAAAAAGCCTGTGACCCCTAAAAGGGTCCGGGGGCCTCTTCACCTCATTGGCTTTCTCAGCTGCTACTTTCCCAGCTCATCTTCTAGCTGAGAGCTGAGGCTTCTGGCTCTCTCAACCCCAAAACACTAGACACTCAGACTCTCTGAGAGCCCAGGGCATGAACAGATCCCCCCTCTTCCTGCCCTGCGGGCTGTGCCATTTTCAGCGAGTCTCAGTCTTCCTGGGTCTTCTTTGAAGACTGGGTCTCTGGCTCAGACCTCCTGGCCTCCAGAATCCAACTGTGGGAGCCCTGCCCCCATCCCAAATCCCTTCTCTTAGATGTGCAAGCCCCAGCCTCCGCCCCTGCTAAAGTCACAGCTCCCTGAGCCCCTGAAATGCCTCTTCGGGGACTCAGGCTTCAAGCTGCCCAGCCCCAGTGTCCCGTGGAGACCCAGACATCCACACCACCAGCCACCACCTTCATTGAGGACCAAGGATCCAGCCCTCCAGCTGCTGCCTCCAGCTTCAGATCCAACATCTTCGAGAAACAGCTGTTTCCTCAACTCCCACCCAATAAGGCATACAGGCTCGAGGATCCCCAGCGTCTGCCCAGTCAGACACACAGCTGTCTGCCCTCAAGGTCCAAGCCCTCACCCCCAGCCACCTCTGGGGCCACAGGATTTACTACCTCCCTCACTTCCAGCCTCCCAACATGTGGATCACACGGCCCCTGCCCCCCCAACCTCAGATGTCCAGCCCCCACCCGTGCCGCTGCTCAGCCCTTCTCCTCTCCATTCCCTGGTGACGCAGAGGGAGGTCACAGCTCTGGAGCCCCAGTCCCGCCCAATCTCAGCTTTCCCAGACAAGCCCAATTAGAGGCCGTGGCAGGCAGCCTCATTAGTAGCCAGCCTGAAAGAGGGGAGGGGGGAGAGGGAAACCACAGGAAACCAGAGGCCCCGAGGCCAGGGCCCCGGAGGAGGGTGGGCCCAGACATCGAGTACTTTCTCTCTCCTCAGAGGCCTGCACATGAGCCTCAAAACAGTCGCATAACAATCACGGGCTGGGGCTCCACAGCATCACTGCAAAATGCTCACACCAAGCCTATCGCAAGGTACCCGAGCTGGCATTTGAACCCAGGCTGTCTGATTCCAGCGCCCCTGATGGTCTCCCAACTGCCTGGGTGCTCTCCAGAGGCCCAGTCTGGGTGTCACTGACCCCAGGGTACCCTGGAGGCCTTGGGAGATGTGTGTTCAGTGAGAGCGACTGAGTGACTGAGCTGTCTCATCTGCCTGACAACTGTCTTCTTGTCTAAGGGTCTCCTACACGAATACTCCTCCTACAGGACCCCATTCAGGCACTGTCTTTCCCCCAAGGTGGGGTCAGGTGCTGGATGTTCTCCCAGAACTGCCTGGGCCAGCGCTGGGTCCGACTCATCCTGGTCCACAGGCCCAGGGTCGCCTCAGCGTCAGAGAATGAGTGAATAAATAAATGAGTGATGTGCGACTCCCTTGGGGCTCTTCTAGTCCCTGTAGTCTGTCTGTCTGGGAATCAGGTGTCACCCCAAGGCAGAGGGATGGTTCCGCAACAAGCGAGCTTCTTACCACATCGATTGCTCCTTCCTTCTTTGAGGGTGTACGGGCTCTCCCTGGAAGTTTCTCTGTGGGAAATAAAAGGTTAGGTCTCCCGGGCTGCAACACTGGCAAGAATTCACCACCTGCTTCTAAAACCTGCCTTCCTCTTGGGCCCCCTCCTCAGGGATGGCTCTATCATTCCCCCAGGAGCAGAAGCCAGAAGCCAACCGGACAGTCGCTCTGGATCCCACCAAGTTCCTTTCTCCTTTGGGACCCAGGAGCCCAGGTGCCCCAAACCTCTTACACCCCCACGAGCCTCTCACGCTCACCTGGGCCCAAAAGGGGCTCGGTATTTCCCTCCCAAACACCCCCTTCCTCCGAGGTTCCCAGACTTGGGGCGGCCCCACCAGCTGCTCTCCCTCAGGACCCAGGTCCCTGTCCATTATCTCCAGAGACATCTCATCCTTGCCTGTGGCCTCAACTACCAACTCAACACTGTTTTCTAGAGACATCCCTGAACGCCAGCCTTGCACACCCACTGCCTCTGGGCAGCCCCCCCGGATGTTCCTCAGGGCACTCACCTCATGAGGTCACAAGATAAGTTCAGCGTCTTTCCCTCTTCTCCTCCCTTCCCAGCATCCCCAACGCACAGCCCGCCTGTCCACAGCTCCACCTCCCCTGCCCCAATTCTCTCTGCCCTTCCCTTTTTCTCCATCCCAAGGCCCTGGCCTGGCTCAAGCCTCATCCTCTCCCTCTGGACCATTGCCCCAGCTCCTCCCTGCCTCCCTGTCAGTCCCTATGTGGCCCCAGAGGGATCTTTCTACATCCAGAGCTGCCCCTGCACCTCCCTGCTCACACCCCTCCTGTGGCTTGATGGAGAAAAGTACAATCTCTCAGCTTGATTGACAGGGTATTCCTTTTGTGATCTGGCTCTGGCCTCATCTCTCACTAGTCACCCCCAACCATTCTCTACTCCCCAAGTGTATTATATAGTTTCATGCCCCTACATCCTTGCATAACTTTTCCTGCTGCCTGAAAGGCCTCTTTCCTCACACCACTTAACTCCTTTTTCTTTTTTTCTTCACAATAAACTCAAGCATCGGTTTCCCTGTGATATCTCCCCCAGTCTCCCACCTGACACAGGTACCCCTTCTCTGGGCTCCCACAGGGCTCACCCCCAACCTCCAGCACAAGGATCATCCTGCACAGGAATGATCCATTTGCATGATCTCTCCTACCAGGCTTGAGCGCTAAGGGGCCCGAGCCCCAAGTGACTCCTCTCTGTGTCCCCAGGACCCTGTGCAGGTGGCACCCTGAGGCCTGGATCAGTCTTCCCCTCAACAGGGGTGTGAGAGCTTGTAGCAGAAGCTCACTCTAATTTACACGTCCTCTGAGGGATGCAGCTCTGCCCCCAACAAGCTGTGAGACCATGGACATGTCATCTCTCTCTGAGCCTCAGTTTCCCAGGAGTAACAGGATGAGGGATGAGGACACCTGCCTCGCAGAGACACTGGGGGAGGTTGATGAAAAATCAAACAAGAGTGCTCGTGTCAAAGAAAAACACAGAAACCACCCAGGGAAAAAGTGAGCAGAGAAACGACTTACTCCTCTAAGGATGGCTGACAGCTTTGAAGTGGTATAGCTTTCAAGACAACATAGTGTTGATTACAGACCTGTTAGCAGTATTTTCTTCTGAAAAAAAAGAATTCTTCTAGCACTAATAGATTAAAATCTCCCTTTTTGGTT
This sequence comes from Tapirus indicus, assembly GCA_031878705.1. Lineage (NCBI taxonomy): Eukaryota > Metazoa > Chordata > Mammalia > Perissodactyla > Tapiridae > Tapirus > Tapirus indicus. Next base: position 23,444,715 of record CM062926.1, on the reverse strand, counting down.
GTGGACACTGAAGATGAGTTGTGTCAGTTGTTTCAAACAATGTTGAAATATTGTTCAGGTAATTACAGAAGTCATAAAACAATGGCTGTTATTGAGTTTGAGATTTCACAGTGGGCTTGCTAAGCTTTTCCTGGAGGTGCCTTGTATTCAAAAGGTAAATGCTTAATTATGGGTTAGAAAGAACAATGAACTTATGCCTTTCCCTCTTAGTATCACTTTAAATAAGGTGACTCCTGACAGTGTTTTCTAAACAGCAGCAACAGTAACAACCACAGTGCAATTTGTGTGTTTGCCTTATTCCCTTTTGTCTACCACACTAGCAGGCCAGTCCCCAGAGGGCAGGGATGGTGTCCTGTCTGGCTTGGCTCTGAGTCCACACCCAGTAGGCCCTCAGTCAACACGTGCCTATCGAGAGGGGAACAGCAAAGGCATATGGGTTCCAGGCCCCTTTCCCAGCGCCTGGGCTCCAGTGGTCTCAGAGCCCCTCCCGGGCTCACCTGTCCCTCATTTGGGGCTTCAGGTGGAAACTCAGCTTCCTCACTGGTCTCACTGACGACCTCCTTCCACTGCCACACTCCACACAGTGGGCTGGAGAGCTCCTCGGCTGCCACTTCTTGTTTCTGGGGAAGAAGTTGTTTCTGAGGTCAGGGAGGGCCAGATGAAGGCAGGAGATAGGTCAGAGACGCGGATGGAGATGGGCTGAGGTGTGGGGATGGGAGGTGGAAGGGAGCGGGAGTGGGTGGAGGCAGGACCCGGAGGGTTTGGCGCCAGGACCAAAGATTGGGTTAGGGATGAGGTTAAGGATTGAGATGGTCCTGGGGGGAAACGGGGTAGGGTGAGATCAGGGCTGGGTCAGAATTGCAGCTGGCGGGGGTGGGTTGGGGTGTTCCCACGGGGCTAGGCCCACCTGCTGAATGGCCTCGATCTCCACACCCAGCGACGGGGACAGCAGCATGCTCCAGTCCACTCTTCTCACCTGAGCCCCTTTAGGTACCCTGGCCACACAGTCAGGAGGGGGAAGGCTGCCTCCATGCCTCCCAGCACCTGTCAGTCAGCCTATGCTGGGATGGCTGCCCTGCCCACCTTGGGGCTGGAGGCTGGGGGTCCCTGCCCTTGGGCCTCCCTCCTGCCTCCTCCACTCCCTGATGCTCCACTCACTCATCTGGCCCCTCACAGCTCTCACTCAGCTGCTCCTCCAAGTGTGAGATTTCCAGCCTCAGTTCCTGCAAAGGACGGAGTAGGGGACCCCTGGCTCTCTGTTCTTCCCCATCTCCCACCTCTTCCGAGGTCAGTTCCATTCTCCTGACTTCTTTGGGCTCCTTCAGACACATATCGCCAAGGGACAAGGGGAATAAAACAGTAACAGAAACTTAAGAAGCCAAAAGGAGAGACAGAGTGACAGGAACCCAGAAGATAATCTACTAGCCAGGAAAATGAAGAAAAGGAAGGGAGAGATGGAGACACATGGAATGAGAGGCATGGATGGAAACAGATTCACAGAGAGGCAAAAGACTCATAAAGACCAGGGACAGAGAGAGGAGTCGCCCTGACAGACAGACTAGATGCACAGAGAGGCAGAGACACAGAAAGACAAGGAGGAGAGATGCTTTGAGAAGACACCACAGAGAATGAAACTGGATGGAAGATGGAGATGCACAGGGTGAGGGAGAGAAAGGAAGGAACAGAGGAAAAGTGAAAATGAAGAGAGAGATGGAAACAGAGAGGGAGAGAGACAGTCACACAGTGGAGAAAGAAGAAACAAGATGAGGAGACTTGGAAAAAGACTGACAGAGACAGAAAGAGGCAGTAAATCCCGGAGACGGCAAAAGAGAAGTGGCGAGAGGGGGGCCAGGCAGAGGGCCACTGAGGGTGGGCGAGGGCAGCCGGGTTACCTGGGTTGTTGTTTTGTACTCTTCCAAGGTCTTGGCCAGACTCTCCACATGGCGAGTGCGCTGGGAAAGCCCAAAGCCGACTGAGACCGGGCCCAGGCCTTCAAAGACACTGAGGTGGTGGTGGGGGGGACAGGGACTGGCAGGGTGAGCTTGGGGGAAGAGCTGGGGCCTGAGGGACAGCAGTGAGTTTCCAGATCCTGCAGGGTCATGCTTGCGGCCTCTTGGGGCTGCTTATCCAGGGATTAGAGGCAGGTAGGACTTCCCTTTCCAGACTGGGGCAGGAGATGGGCAGCGCACAAGGAAGCAAATGTTTCTCACCTCGGAGAGGACGGCGTCTCGTTGGCAAATGAGGCGTTCACACTCATAGAGCTGCCGCTGCCAAGGAAGGAGCCCGTCCATCTGTCCGGCCTCCTAGGACTCACCTCAGCTGGCCTGCCCTCCCCGGGCCCGCCCTGCTCTCCCAAGCCCCTCTGCTCAAACTCCCTCAAAGTCTGGACGTCGGCTACAGCAAGAGGGATTCCAGCTGAGCTGCAGGGCGGCCCTGGGAGCCTGACAGCTCAATGGAAGTCCCCTGATCTCACCAAGCCGTAGTGGCTGAAACCAGAGATGGTAAAATGGCCCTAGGGATGGGGGTAAGTTGTCAAGGCCCTAGGGAGAGGGGACACCTTCAAAACATCCTTCTCTGTGGCCAGCTCCTCGCTTCTCTTTTTCACTCCATCCCGCTCGGCCAGCAGCTTCCCGTTCTGGAAGAAGGAATGTCTGGTCATGTCCACTTCCGCACATGACGATGTTAACCCATAGCTGACATTTGCCCAACACTTCATGTGCATCAGGCCTCATGCAGAGCACTTATATGTTTTAGTCCATTTAATCCCTCCAACCATCCTATGGGATCTCAGCCTTGATTTCTCTGTACATCAGTTAGTCCCCCATCTGTGATAATGGAGATAAGATAGGACCTACTTCACAGGGTTGCTGTGTGGACTAAATGAACTAATATAATTGCTAACAATTACTGAGCACCTTGCATGTGTTAACTCACTTCTTATTCCCTATTTAAAAGATAAAGATAACTCAGGCATAGAAAGGTTGAGCAACTAGCCCCAGGTCACACAGGTGGTAATTCATGCAAATACATGTTAATGTATGTTAACAAGCACAAAGAATTTAGAACAGTGCTTGGCCTATATCAAAGTTCAGTAAATGTTATATTAAAAAATTTTTTTTAAACTTTGTATTATGAATTCTTTAACACACCTAAGTAAAAATAATAGAATGAACCCCCATTACTCATCACACAACTTCAATAATTATACACAGTTTCCCAGTTTGTTTCTTCTCTATCCTCCAGATTTTTTTGTTTTGTTTTGTTTAACCACATCATTTTAAAGCAAATCCCAGGCATCGTATTACTTTAGCTGTAACTACTCCAGCATTTTAATCTCCTACTTGTGGACTTTTTCCTTTAGCAAAACCACAATACCATTATTACTCTTCACAAAATGAGTAATAATTTCTTAGTATCACCTCACACCCAATTTGTGCTCTTTTATCATTTCGGTTCTCTCACAAACGTCTTTTCACATTTGGTTTGTTTGAATGAGGATCCAAACAAGGTCCACGATGGCTTTTGGTTGAAATGTCTCATTTCTTTTCATCTGACAGTGATCCCCCTCCCTAATCCTGGCACTTTTTTGGGCCCTTCATTTGTGGCAGGAATCAGGTTATCTGTCCTGTAGAATTGGTGCATCTGGATCTGGTTCACCGCGTTCTCGCTCCCCGGGCGGGACGTTCACCGCGCTCCTCCCTCTTCGTTATTCCCTGTGAACTGGTGGGTAGATCCAGGGCCTTGTCCACACTCTTGTTCAGTTTTTTGGCAGGAAGATTTCATGGGTGCTGCTATACACGTCCTACAGTGCCAATGAGGAAGACTTAATGTCTGGCTGTCCCAGCTATTAGTGTTTTTACTATCATCACCCCCAATTTTACAGACGAAACTGAGGAGTGAAGGAGCTAAGGAACTTGGCCGAGGTCACATGGTGAGTAAGTGGACTCAAACCAAAATCCTGTGCTTATAACCCCCAGACATTCCGCTGAGCCAGACATGGCCCTGGGTGAGAATGGGGAACCAGCTTTGTCCCTCGTCTCCAGGAGCTCATCGCTAGAAGTGGAAACGGACACAGAAGCAGATGACGACGTGTGAGGCAGGCTGTGATGAGGCCGAGGGCCTGGGCCCTGTGGGAGCCCAGCTGAGGGGCTTCCTGAGGAGGCAGCACCGGGGCTGAGTCCTCAAGAGTGAGGAGAGTTATCCGGGAAAACAAAGGGATGGGGAGGGGACAGTCCACGCCAGCCACAAAATGGGACCCAAGAATAAAATGGCCCAAATTCCAGTCTGGAATTTCCAGGCACCAAAAACCTAGCAAGTTGCACTGAATTTCGATGTGAGGCGGTCACTGGGGGAAAGCACTTCGGGGCATGGAGGCAGTCTGACTTCCCTTCGCCATGCCCCTCCTCCTGGCGCCCCTGGGGATACCAAGGCCAGCTCCTCCCTCTCGCCAGCCCTGCCCTCCCTCCCTCGCAGTCTCAGCGGGCCTGGGCTGCCAGGTGAAGGGCGGAGGAAGGACAGGCCAGGAATGCTGTGTCAACATCTGTCCACCTGATCCTGGGCCACTCGGCAGGGAACCTGGTTACTCAGCCGCTCCTGCCTTCTGCAGTAACCTGACCCCGCTCCGAGGTTCACTGTAGGCAAGCTGAGTGTCTGAGTGTTCCTTACTCCAGCATTATTCTACTGTAACTTGAGAACTCGATCTATAGCTGCTCTGTAGGCAGCTGCAGGAGGGGAGAGGTGGAGAGAGGGAACCAAGAATAGCTCCAGTTTATCAAGCACCTAGGATGTCCCAGGTGCTGCTCGAGGCACTTGACCTGGCAGCAGGCCTGGGCCAGGAGGAGGCAGAGACTGCTGGCTGCCATTCACCCTGCTTATTCCTTCTTCTGTGTTTGTTGGGGGTCCGCTCTCCCTGTGGGCAGGCTGGTCCCAGCCTCAGGCCTGGGGTTAAGGAAGGTGGAAATCTCAGCTGATAATGGAGATCTGGCTGGTGAGGTAATCCAGGAGCCACTCTCACGCCCTCTCACTTGTCCGTCTCCCACTCCAGAGGCTGAGGAAGGTCAGATATTCTCCCAGCCTCCCTTGCTGTGGGGCATGTCACGTGATCCAGTTCTGGCCCGCGAGATGTAAGAGAGGTCTGCTGGGGTGGGAGGTGGAGTACGGGTGCTCCTGGAAAAGCTTTCTCTTGTTCTTAAAAAGAGATGTTCTGGAAGAAACAGTCACATCCTGTCTGCACCCCACGCCTCACACTGAGGCAGCCACCCTGCAGTGAGATTCCTATTGCCCCAAGGAAGGAAATTTTTATGGAAGAGCCAGAGAACAACAGTGGAAAATTTTGGGATTTAAATGTAAAAGCCATAGTACAGATGTAGTTCAAAGAGACTGGCGGGGGGTAGGGGTGGGGTGGGGGGGTAGGGAATCAGGCAGAATCAGCCTCATTACCTGGACTGATGAGGGGCGTAGGAGAGGCAAAGAAGACAGCAATAGAGTTGTGAGGGGTGGCGAGGATGGAGGCAGGTGAACCATGAAACCCCTGGGACATCTGGGAATGTGAGAGAGGTGTTTCCCAGCTCAGTCTCAACCAGCAAGGCGCACAAGTAATAGAACAGAGATGGCTGTGTGAGGAGGTGAAGCAGAGACGGCCCAGTGAGGTCCCTGAAGCCACCAAAAGTCACAGGAAAGCAGCTAAACATCTTCTGTGCCCCTAGAAGAGCGTGAAAGTGGCCGAGCGAGAGCCCCAGCAGCCCTCATGTGTTGCGGGGTTCAGATGAGGGCTACCACCAGCAGATGCAGCAAGGACTGTATGTCCAGAGACCAGAAGGCAGTGCCAGCCTCCCAGTGGATGCCAGCACGAAGTGGTGACTAAGGCTGAGGACCAGATGGGACGACGAACATCAATCTTGTGACCAGCAGAGAAAACAGACACTGAGTGAGGACCGCCGCCTCCTGGAGCACTGAGATGCTGCATGGTCTCCAGCAACTTAGATGCCACCTTGTGGAGGGGTGGCAACAAGTTTCATCATCAATTGATGAGTTTCAGTTTCCACCTATAAGCACTAAGTGGACCCAGAATTAACTAAGAAGACATTTTCTGTCTTGGAATGGGGCTTGAATCAGACATGAGATTGAACTGGGCCTGGTCATATTATGCGCTAGGCCCTGGGCTAAAAGCTGTCATTTAATTCTCACAACAATCCTGTTGAATAGACACTCTTCTCCCCTGTTCTGTGAGAGTAAAACTAAGGCTCCAGAAGAAGTCACATGACTAGAGGTTTTTTTGTGTGTGTGAGGAAGATTAGCCCTGAGCTAACATCCGTTGCCAATCCTCCTCTTTTTGCTGAGGAAGACTGGCCCTGGGCTAACATCCGTGCCATCTTCCTCTACTTTATATGGGACGCTGCCACAGCATGGCTTGACAAGCAGTGCATAGGTCCATGCCCGGGATCCGAACCTGCGAACCCCAGGCCACCAGAAGCAAAGCACGCGAACTTAACTGCTATGCTACTGGGCCGGCCCCAGACTAGAGGTTGTTTGTTGTGTAAGTGGCAGAGATGGGATTTGAACTCAGGACCTCAAGGCCTGTGTTCTTTCCACCACAAAGAAACACTAATATATGAACAAGGCTAGCTAACGTTTAGTAAGCACTTCCCTGCCTTGTGCCGAAGACTTTACAAGGGCCTTCTTGTTTAAATCTCACATAACTCAATGAGGAAGATTCTCTTATTCTGCCCATTTTCACAGGTGAAGACACTGAGGCATAGAGAGGGGACAGCCTGGTCCATGCGTATACAGGCAGCCTCAGCGTGAACCCAGGCAGTCCACCCCGTGCCCCGCACTCTGACCAACCACGGCAGTTCTCACATGCAGCCATGTGACCTTCAGGGACGTTCACACATTATTGGGATTCTGGGGTCTCCCGCACCAGACTGAAGGGTTTTGGTCACAGGCTGCTGGGGGTGTTTAGGGCAGAGAGGGGAGGGTGGGAAGATCCTGAGGACTGGGGAAGGAGTGGAGGTGGCGCTGGGCCTCAGCTCACCTCCTCCTGCAGAGTCTCCATCTCAGCCACCAGATGCTGCTGCTCCTTTTCCTGAGTGACCCCAGAGAGAGGACAAAGGCTTCTTTTCTGGTCTCCTTGCCCCCATATTGCCCTTCTCCCACTCCTGGGAACACAACTTGGCCCTGGGTCATTGAGGAGCAGGGCTGGGGGAATGGGTTTGGGGAGGCCTGATGGCTCCTGCTGTCCCCTTTGTCACCAGAGGGATGGCAAGTAGATCTGGCCCCCAAGTCTGGGGCGAACAGGACTTGGAGTGAGGGAGGAAGCTGGGGTGACCTCTGCCCCTTCCCACTCCATAGTCGGGCTCTGATGCTCAGATTCCAAGAAAGGGGGAAGAAAGAGGCACCTTCGTGCCCCTTGACCTGAACCCACCGTCTGCCGGGCCTGGGCCAGAAGGCTGCGATTCTGTTCCTCCAGGCTCTTGGTCAGAGTCTTCAAGTCCTCCAGCTCCTCATCCACGGCCTTGGCACACTGCAGAGCCTGCTGGGTACTGAGTGGGGATGGAGGCAGGTGGGCCACACGAGGGAGAGGAGGGCAGAGACCACAGAGATAGATCCCACCAGAAAGACAGAAACAACAGAGAAATCCCAGACAGAGACTCAGAGAGAGGGGGATGAAGACGCACAGAGAAAAGGGGGAAAAGAACCGAGTGCGGGGGGCAGAGACTCAGTTCTACCTAAAAGACTAAGGAGGCGGGACAGAGACCAGAGAGAGTGGGAGACTAACAGGGGGAACACAACACACACGAGGGAGACGGAGCAAGGGAAAGGAACACGCCACTGATACAGAGAATCAGAGAACAAGGGAGCGGGGTCTGAACCCTAGAGGCTGGGAGACAAGAACAGGGAGACATGAGAGAGAGAAAGAGAAAAGATGAAAAGAAGAAAGGGACAAGTGGAGGGTCAAAGACACGAAGCAGGAGGTGCACAGACAGTGAGCCTGGGGCTGAGGACCGGAGGGACACAGGGGCACCAGGAGGGTGGATGTGGGCCCAGCCCACCTGCGAAGCTGCTTGCGCAGGGCCAAGATCTCCTCCCCCAGGCGCGCGGACCCCTCCTCGGCGGTCTCCACACTGCGCTGCAGTTTGGCGTTCTCCCCGGCCAGCCGGCGGTTGCTGAGCTCCAGGTCCTCCAGGCTGCTCAGCAGGTCAGCTGTGGCGGGCCTGGGGGCAGCGAAGGGCCAGGGTCACCTCCCACAGCCCCTTCTACCTTCCCAGGTTGGGTAGGTGGTGGTGGTGGGGAGATACGGCTCTTCTAGAGAAGGAGGAAAGGAGAGAGACTGCCCGCTCTCCCTGAGCTATTAGCACAGCTCCCGTCCCTCACCCACTCCCCGAAGGACCCAGGCCCTGTGCCTGGCTCCAGGCAGGCTGGAGGGCACGGGGCAGGGGCAGGGCAGGGAGGGGCCTGAGGATAGGTACAGCTCAGGTCTGGGGTCTTCGCCTCCGAAGCTCTCCAGGTTGGCTGGCTCCTCCGCTTCTGAGCATCCTGGAGGGAGACAGACAGAGGGTGGTGGGCTCCCTGGTGACCTGTGATGTTGGGGTGCCCCAGGACTCCGGGCGCAGTCCTCCTCTAGCCTCCACCCTCACATTTGCTCTGGGATCTCATCTGCTGCCAGGGCTGCAATTACACCCCCAGCAGAAAGGCCTCTTGCTCATCTGTACCGTGAGCTCAGGCTGCATCTCCCCATAGCCCCCAACTGCTCACATTCGTCACGCCCGACACTGGGCAGCACCTCAACTGCCCCCAAACCTGTTGCTCCTCCCAGTCCCTCCCCCCGACCACAGCCACTGGGCTGTGCTGGCTCCTTCGCTCCTCCTCACCCCTAGTCTACCAGTCAGTCCCCCTCCTCCCTGACTCTCTCTGCTCCACTCTCCTCTCTAGCCCGACGCCCTGTCCTGGCCCAGGCCTCTCCTTCTGCCCCTGGACTCTCACCACAGCCCCCTCCCGGCCTCCTGGCCTCCAGCCTCTCCCTCCTGTCCTTCCCCGACTCGGCCCCGAAGGGGATTCTCCTCATCTGCAGCTGACCTGCCCCTCCCCTGCTCACAGCCTTCGCCCGGCCCCCAAGCCTGGCTGAAGGAGGTTCAAGAGAACGTCCAGAAGGCTGTATTTTTGCTTTTGCTTTGTTTTTGTTAAGGCTGGAGAAATACAACACCAACACTTTTTTATGGAGCACCTCCTGTGTGTGAGGTCCTGGGGACACAATGGTGAGCAAACCAACCAACCAAACGGGAGGGCAGGTAACCAATCGGATGACCAGATTTCCGCTGGAAAGGAATGAGGGCCTGTGCTTGAGTGAGCTGGAGAGTGAGGGAGCCTCGCCTGGGGCACCTCAGCTGTGAAGGATGACGGAGGGCCAGAAAGTTTAGGCTGGGAAAGCAGCTGGTGCCAAGGCCCAGGCGGGCAGGCAGGCACGTGGTACATCTGAGGAGGAGCAAGGCCAGAGGGACCGTGGATGCAGGACTGGAGAGAAGGGAGGGGCCGGCTTCATGTCCAGGACATGATCACAGGAGGTGGGAGGGGCCTGCAGGCTTCTGTAACAGGGCTGGTGTTGGGAGGAGGAGTTGGAAGCAACCCGTCTGGAAAAAATCTCCCTGAAGCTCAGGGAAGGTGGGGAGGCAGTCAGGGAGGTGCCTAGAAAGCCAAACTCAGCTCCAGGTTACAGCAAAGGTCTCTGGGTCCCACCCGATCCCCTGCTCTGTCCCCAGGTGGGAAGTCCCCCGCACTGTCTGACCCTGGGCCCGCCTGCTTCATTCTATATATAGCAATCTCACCAGATGGCAGTTGCTGGGAGGTCAGGGCCCCCTCCAAGGCAGTCTCCTCTTCCAGCTCTAATCCCCTGTATCAAAGGGATGAGGCTTAGAGCCCCCTGCAGCCACCCCCCACAATCCTGACCAGCCACCAGCAGCAGGAGGATTGTGGGTGGCGGGGGGAGGGGCCGGGTCAGGTGAGAGTGAGCACCGTGGGGAGGAAGGTGAGGCCAGATGGCAAGCGCCCGGGGCCAGATGGAAAAGCAGGCAGGGCAAGGGCTGGGTTTGGAGAAGGGATGGGGAGGGCCGCTGTCAGGCCCCCAACATTCCCCTTCTCCTCCTTCCAGCCCCTTTTATTTCTGCCTCCTAGACCCCCTCTGCCTCCCCAACACGGGCACTTTGTCCTCAGACCCTCCTCCCCTCCCCCAATCCCATCTTTTCTCTCCTCCTCAGTCTCCTTCCAAACACACTAGGTCCCTGTGCCCAAAGGGTGCTGGCTGCAGTAAGCAGACATGAGGTTAGATCTTAGGAAGGACTTCCCAAGGGAAGGTGGAGGTGCAAGGACCCACCCATCCAGTTGACAGGCAGTGATCCAGTCCCGCATGATGACCAGGAAGGTGTCCAGATCCACGGTGGCCTGAGGGCCCTCCCCCTTGGGGTCCAGGCTGCAGGCCAGTGTTTGGAGGCGTGCATCCTGGGAGCTCTGTCCTGTCACTGCCTCCAGGTAGGCTAGCACATGGGTCACAGCCACAATGCCTGGGGACAGAGCATGCCAGGAAGGAGTCTGGGTCAGGTGGGGGGTAGGGGAGGGGGACAGGCAATGGCTTGGAAGTAGGATGTCACTGGCTGGGCTGGTGGCACCTGTACCAAGACACCTTGGACAACTCCTTTCCCCTCCTCGGAGTCAATATTTTCACCGGGAAATGGGGCCCAGTCATCCCTGCTCACAGTGTGGACCAAAGAGGACTACAGTGGCTGCCCTCCCTCCCCCCCCAGGCCCCAAACTCTTCTGTTAATGTCCCCCAAGTTTTCCTCCCCTCACTGTCCTCGCCCTGAAAGGCCTCTATCCCCTTATGCACTTCCTTCCTGAAGCTTCCCACAATCACCCGCTTTGTCCTGCAGGACCCCCAAGAAGGGGCCCTAGCCCATCCCTCTATGGCTCCCCAGTTCCCGCCCCCCATCTCCCTCCCTTATTATTCCTCCTCTCTCCCACACCCAGCGCTCCCTGCCCCCCTCCTGCCCCTCCCACCTGTCCTCTGGGGGTCACAAGCTTCAAACGTGGAGGTGAGTATTTGCTCCTCCAAGCTGAGCAGCGTCCCCAAGGTCCCCTCCTCCGGCTGGTCCCAGAGGTATGCTGAGGAGAGAAGAGGGCCAGCCCATCGTGAGGAGGGGGATGAGGAGTGAAGAGGAGTGAGCCCAGGTCCTGAGCTCCTGCAGAGGGGAGGGAATTTATTCCCAGCTGCCTGGAGTTGGGGCTGGTGGGGAACAGCAGGAAGCTTTGGGTGGGGGCAGCAATGTGAGGGTCTTTGAGTCCCCCCAGCCCCGCCACGCACACATACAGGGATGTGGGCCCCATCTTTCAGGCCAGGAAGTCCCCCCTGCTCTCTAATCTTTTGTGTCCAATCTGCTCAGGAGCCCAGATAACTAATGAATGAAGGCTCTGAGATCACTCTTTCCTCCTCTCTTCCCTTGCCTCCCAGGCTCAGCTCAGAGGGGGCTGGAGGCGGGGGAGGGCAAAGAAGAGAGGATTCTGGGAGGAGCGGAGGATGAAGGGGGGGGCCTGGGAGCCAGGAACAATCCAATAACTTGAGGGCAGCCTGGATCGATCCTGCCGGCCGCATCTCCGGTTTCCCATCCCGCCCGGGGGGCCAGGTCTTTCTCCTCCCTGAATCTTCGAGGGGAGACTGGCGTCATCAGAGCCCACAGCCAGGGGGATGGGGCGATCCAGGCAGGGTGGGCAGTGGGCGAGTGGCTGGGAGCTGGAGTGTCACAGACTCAGGCTTACCTGGGCTCAGAGCCCAGCTGCACGACTGTGGGCAAGTCGCTTCTCCTGTTGGAGCCTCAGCTTCCCCACCGGTAAAATGGGTGGGTAGAGTGATCCCCCTCCCCGGGGCTGGGAGGGTTAGGTCTGGGTAGTGAGGACCACACACACACGTGAATGTCCCTGGGTCTGTTTGTCCACCGCTGTATCCACAGTGCCCACATATAGTAGACACTCAACAAATGTTCCAAGATATACGAGGAGAACTTCTATCCCAGGAGCCACCGGGCCAGCCCAGCCTCTTCCCCAGGGCTGGAAGTGACCTTTGAGGCTCCCCACCCTGCCCTTGTACAGCTGGGTATGGCAGCAGGCTGAGCACAGGCTGCAGTCTGGCCGACCCAGGGGGCAACCCAGGCAAGGGACTCAGCCTCTCTGAGCCTCAGTTTCTTCCTCTGGAAAATGGAGTTGGTCTTACCTCCTTCCTAGAGAAGAAGTGAGAGAAAATCTGGAAAGGCCCAGGAAGAGACCGGCACGTGGTGGAAGCTCAATAACAGAATGGAACACGTATTCAGCACTTAATAGGTGCCAGGCCTCTTGTAAGAGTTTTGCATGGACCACGGTGGGTGCTCATATTCGCCCCACTTTACAGATGAGGACACTGAGGCACAAAGACGTGAGAAACTTGCCCAGGGCCCCCTGTTCCACACATGAATGCCCTTTCTCAGCCCTCTGACTTCAAGGGTCCTTCGGAGTGAGCTAACATTTGGCCCCCTGGGGTTTGGGCCCATGCTCCTAGGGAAGGGGAGCGGGAACCCACACAGGGGAGACGCCAGGGCCCGTGCCTGGAGCTTTAGGGCTCCTCTTGTTTCCTCCTTTCACCATGCTCCCCATGTTACAGAGGAGGAGCCTGAGGCCCAGCAAGGTCACAGGGCCAACAAGGTCACTTGCCCAGGGCCACTCGGCCAGGGAGAGCCAGGCGGAGTCCACCCAGGACTGTCTAGTTCAGATCTCGGGGGCCCTGAGGATCCGCACGTCCCTTCCCGGGGCCCTCAGGAAGATGTCACTCTGCTTCTCTCCTGTTCTCTTTCCTTCATTTCCTTTCTCAGTGTCTCTACCTCGCCCTGTGTCTCTGTCCCTGCCCCTCTCTAGTTTCCTCTCGGGCTCTTTCTCTCCATCTTCCTCCCCATCTCTCTCCCGAGTCCCGCCTCTCGGTCTCCATGTCCCTCACTGCGTTTTCCTCTGTGTCTCTGTCCCTGTGCTTCTCTCCCCATATCTCAGTGACTCTCCGTTCCCCAAGCCTTCTCTCTCCTTCCTCCGCTGCTTCTCTGTCTCCTTCCCCACCCGCCTTCCTCTGTCTCCATCTCTCCTGGGTGTGTCTCTCCCTTTCCTTCATGAGCCTCCCAAAGCCGGCTCAGCCCTTGCCCATGGGTTCCTCGGTGGCCGCACGCCCTCTGCTGGTGCCGGCGAAGTTTAGGTGTCGGTCACTCCATCAGCCTGCCCTGGGGTTCCCTCACCCAGGTGTCTGCCTTTCACCTTCCCATCTGGAAAGCCTCCTGAGGCCTTCAGAACAGACTCAGGCTCTGCTGCTGGACACGGGGAGCCTCTAAGAAGGGGCCCTGCTTCTCCCCTAGAGTGGGAGCCTCCTCCCCCATCACATCGGGCTCTCCCACTTAGATGAGTTTCAGAGAGCACGACCCAGCGTCTTCCTCCCGAAGCGGCTTTCACACCCATTTGGTCTGCATCCATCCAGTCGTTCAAGGACAGTAATCGAGTTCCTATTCCGTGTCGGGCATTGTTCTGGGGCAGCATAACCAACTGGGCAGCCCCTCGCCACAGGTGGTTCTTGAGCACTGAAACTGTGACGAGTGTGAACTGAGATGCTCTGTTAGTGTAAAGTACACACCAGACCTTGAAGACTTAGTATGACAAAAAGAAAATCTCTCCAATACATTTTTATATTGATGATAAGCTGAAAGGAGATTATTTGGGACATATTAAATTAAATAAAATCTATTATTGGCATTCATTTTGCCTGTTTCTTTTAAATGTGGCTACTAACAAAATGTAAGATCACATGCATGGCTTGCCTATGGACACACTGCTCTAGGGACAGGGAATAGCAGAGTGAATAAAACGATGCAGCCTTCTGGACCTCATGCTCCAGTGGGGGAGGCAGAGACTAGACAGATAGACAGACAGACGTCAGTCAGCTACGAAGGGAAGTGAAGCAGGAAAGGGGGGAGAGCGTGACAGGCGGCTGCTTCACAGAAAGCAGAGATCTGAAGGAAGTGAGGGGGGAGCCTGCAGGCCACCGGGGCAGGGGCACAGCGCGTACAGAGGCTGCTGATCTGGCCTCCCCAGAGCAAATGAGACGAAGTGTCTAGACCAGAGGGCACACCGCAGGCACTTAATCAACGACAGCTCTCTCCCTCCCACCCTGCACCAAGGTGGAGGATCAGCCACCCCAAGCCACATCCCCCAAGTCCCCGAGTCACAGCCTGGTGCCCCATTCACCCACGACTTCCTCCTCATTCTCCTATGGGGCAAACAGGAGCCCAGCCACCTACTTTCTGTAGCAGCGGGGCCGCCCATCTGGCTCTCTGGCAGGTCCATGGGCCACCCCCGCCGCTCTGCAGCTGCCGGTGAAGCTAACAGCCTCTCTCCATCACTGGGAGAGACCGACAAAGGACGGGCGGCCCCAAGAGCTCCTGGAAGGACAAACAGGGAATGGCCTCCTCAGACCAGCCACCTGAGGGTGGGGACCCGTCCTGCCCCACCTGTGCCCCGGGCCACTCTGGGTTCTCAGAACCTGTTTGCCCACCCCTGCCTTGACCAGAGCAGCTCCCGCTGTTTTATGGATTGGAGGTGTGGGCTGGGAAAATGGGGGCCCGAGAGCAGGTGGCAGAGATCAAAGGGGGAGCTAGTGGGTGGGGGTCACTTGCCCTCCCCCCCCAGCTTGTCAAGTCCCCAGCCCTGTCCCTCCTGCCCAGTGGCTCTACCGTGTCCCCTCCTCTCCTTCCCTACAGCCCTGGGTCAGGCCTCCATCTCTCCCCCTGGGCCCTTGTACCAGCCTCCTCCTTGGCCTCCCAACCTCCAGGCTCCCCCTCCAGTCCATCCTCACAGGGCCCCAGAGCTGACCTGTCCCTCCCCTGATCAATGTTCTTCTGTGGCTCCCCAGAACCCTGGGGACAGAGCCTAGACTCTGCACAGCCTGGCCCCCACCTCCCTCTTCATCCCAAATCACACTTGTTACTCCAGCGACTCTGAACTGTGTGCTGTTCCCACCTCCAGGTCTCCACCTGGGACGCTCTCCTCACCAGCCCTTCCTGTCTTGGCTCACATGTCCCCTCCTCTGGGACAATGTTTCTGAACAAGGTGCTGTCTCTGGGCTCCCCCACCGCCCTGGGCTACTGACATTCTTGCCATATATCAGCCTGTATTTGGAACCGCTGGCCTTTCACTTGAGTTTGATCCCACTCCTTCCCTGCTCCCAGCCCTCCCATGGCTCCCTAGTGCCCTCAGGACTAAGTTCCAGCCCCTCGGGCTTGCGTGGCACAGAGTGGTCCCTGCAACTCCTTGCCTCTTTTTGTCACTTTTCCCTCCACCGGCTGACCTCCAGGTCCCTCACCCTCATCAGGGCCATGGGAGCTTAGCATCTTCCCATGGTCCTCCCAGGCCCAGGCCACGCATGCACCATCCTCACCCGTGGCCCCTGCCCAGGTGACAGCTCCCCTGGGAGCCTTCCCCGAGTCCCTGGAGCAGTTAGGGACTCCTTCTTCTGTGTCCTGACAATGTCCTGTCCTGCTTTCACGATAACCAGCTTGACCACACGACTTACTGTCCCAACTCCAGGACACTTTCAAGAATCCTATTAATAACCACACTGGACAACGGTGCCTGTCAAGGCTGAGCTGGGCATACTGGGGCAACTGGTCACAGAGGGTCACCCGGGACCCGTGTGTCCTCCCCACACCTGCTCAGCCTCTTTTCCTCACCAAGTACTCCCCACTCCCTGCTCTCCCTGGCGCCAGACGGGGTCCACGGCCGTGGAGTGCACACTTCTTGGTGGCTTTTAGAATGTCCTAGAAAAGGGGGTCTTTGAAGAGAGAACTTTCCAGGGTTTGGACAAGCCTGGAGAGGGCATAAGGGGGGCAACGGGGCCTGAGTGGGGAAGGGTCCCTGCGAGGGTGCTGACAGGCACTGGGAGCTTCTGACAGGGTTCAGGGGACAAACTCCCGGTGGGGACCGGGGGGGTGCTGGGTGATCTTGGGGGTCTTTGACAGGGAGACTCAAGGAGGAGGACACAGGCAGGGATTCTGGGAGGAGCCTCTGGCTGGGTTTCCGGGGGTGAGGGCTGTCTCTGACTGGGTTTCCAGGGAGGGTGTCTCTGGATTTCTAGGAGGACCTCTGACTGGATTTCTAAGGGGGTCTCGATTTCTGGGGGTGTCTGACTGGGTTTCTGGGTGGGTCTCTGGATTCCTGGGAGATCTCTGACTGGATTTCTAGAGGAGTCTCTGGATTTTGGGGAGTGTCTGACTGGATTTCTAGGGGGAATCTCTGGATTTCTGGGGGAATCTCTGACTGGGTTTTGGGGGTCTCTGATAGGATTTGGGGAGGGAGTCTAAAAGGATTTCAGGGGGTTTCTCTGACAGGCTCTGAGGGAGAAGTCTGACAGAACTTCTAGAAGATTCCGACAAGATTTCAGGGGTCCTTTATAAGATTTCCTGGTGCGTTTCTTTCAGTATTTCTGAGGGGATTCGGTCGGGATTTCAAGAAGACTTTTTACAAGATTTAGAAGGCCCGGATATTGGGGACTCTCCTCTATGACTTGGGGGCTTTGCCAGGATTGCGGGCGGGGCTCAGACAGGGCTACTCTGGGGAAACTCTCTGCAGCCAGGGCTCACCTGAGGCCACGTCCCAGTCTCGGGACACACACGAGGGCGACGAACAACCGACGGCAATTGCGTAGAGGGTACGTGCGCGTGCGCTCTTCCCACCAGAAAAAAAAGCAGAGAGCGGGGGCGGGACCGAGAGCGCACGCGGCGCCCAAACCCCGCCCCCCGGGCTCCTCCCCCGACGCAGGCGCACACCGGGGGAGGCGCGTGCTGGTCTTGTCGGTTACCTGCAACGGCGAGACTGCGCATGCGTAGGGCTGCCCGGGCGCGCTTCCAGCTTGGTGGAGCGAGCGCATGCGCATTGGCCGAGTAGGTGAAAGGTGCAGGGATCCTGGTTGGGAGCAGAAGGGAGGGGCGGCTGCTTCCCCTGCGCTGTTGTCTCCTCTGCGGCTTCAAATTTCGGTGAAATGGTCCCAAACAAGGGACAGATGGACTGAGGGACTCCTTATCCATCCTTCACTTACCAGCCACCAAGCCGTGCCCTTTCTGCCCTCTGTTCCGTGCCAGGCTGCCCGTCACCGTCACAGTGATGTCCTGCCTCACCACTCCCGCGCCCTTTGGTGGCCCTAGTCACCATGTACTAAGAGGCCCCCGAAGGATTCTTTCCCAAACCGTTTCATTCATTCATTTTAGGAGACATTGGGGAAAAATATTCTCGGCTTTTCCGGCTAGAGAGAGGAGGAGAATTACATCTAAAATTGACTCCCAAGAAGTGGGATTTGGGACAATAGATGTCCCACCCACTCGTCCTCCCTGCTACCCCAGACACGGAGAAGGAATCCTTTGCATCCTCTTGTTCAATCAGCCATCATTCATTCAGCTGTTACTTCCTCAGAGAGGGCTTCCCCTGCCGCAGTGTCTACACTAGGCCCTCATCTTACTATCCACTTACTATTTTTGACTGGTCCTCACGACACGTCTCACCATGTGACATTCTGCATTTGTGTACTGTCACCGCCACTGGAATGTGAGCTCTATGCAGTAGGAGACTGTTTTGGGGCTAGAGCATGCCCGGCCCAGTGTGGGAGCTCAAAAAAATGCGCTGAATGAATGAGTGAATGAGTGGACGGAATCCATGCCTCTTAACTACTGGGCAGTGTAGAGTGACAATAAGGCTGTGGGCCTGGAGTCAGACTTTCTTGGGTTTAAATTTTGGCTCCATCACTTCCTAGCTGTGGCCTTGGCACAATGGCTTACCCTCTCTGAGCCTCTGTTTTCCTCCCAGAAATGGAGATAATAATTGCTTCTTAGGTTACCTTGAGGACTTAAGCTGGTAATCCTTGTTACGTGATAGTTATTATTTTGGCTATTAGATGGTGGCTTGTTATAAGGCCTGGGAAAGAACCTGTTTGGTAGGAGATGTGGTGAGCGGTTAAAAGTGTGAGATATGGAATTAGATAAATCTAGTGCCATTGCTGTGTGACTTTGGCTGGTGACTTCACCTCTCTGAACCTCAGCTTCTCTAAAATGCAAATAAATAATATCCACCTCATGGGGTCTTATGGGAGTTCAATAAGAATATTTACCAAGTGTTTGCTTAGCGCAGGCTGTCAAGTGGTGGACTCCATTAGCTTTGTTATAATTCCATTCTTTCAGTTTATTCCTTCAGTATTTCTTGTTCCCTCCTTCCTTTATTGAGGTCTGGGTAATTTTGTAAAACCTAAAAAAATTGTTTTATAGTATGGTTGTAACATATATAAAGTGCTAAATCTTAAGTTATAGCTCAGTTAGTACAGTAATACAGTAATGAAACCTCTCATATAAAAAAAGACAGTATTGCCTGAAGCCCAGAAGACTTCTTCACACCTCCTCCAAAATTTTTTTGTTCCTAATGTTTAGGGATGTAATTGATTTTTTATGTTAATCTTATATACAGTGAAGGGTAGCAGAATATGCCACCCCGAAATATGCCACTATGGCATAAGGATCATTTTGAGCTGAAGACAGCTGAGAAGAAGCCGTTACAAGAAAAGGTCTGCTCTCCTCCTATTTGCCTAAAAGTTGGACATTAATTTGTAAAGGTGTTCCCTCTCCCCTCTCTACCAGGAAGGACAAAAGTTAATCACGGGAGATAACTCTAGACCCTTATCAACTCAGCACCAAAGGAATCTACATAACAAACTTTACTATCCCTTATTCTGCATTAGTTTCCCTATATATTTGCTTTCCTACAACTTGCTTCCCTAGAGACTAGGTCATTTTCCTTGTCTTGTCACTTCTTTACAAATGTATTGTTCTTTTGTTAAGATGCACACAAGCCCGTTCTAATCACCCTTTGAGTTACTCATCTCTGAGAGCTCCCATGTGTGTGCGTGATGCACGTGCTAGTAAACTGGTTTTTTCTTGTGAATTTGTCTTTTGTGAGTCTAATTTACAGGGCCCCAGCCAATGAACCTAAGATGGGTGGAAGGAAAAAAGATGCAAACTTGCTAAACTTACTTATTTTTAATTTATTTATAGCTAGCTTTTTTTTTTTTTTTTTTTGCTGAGGAAGATTTGCCCTGAGCTAACATCTGTTGCCAATCTTCCTCTATTTTGTGTGTGGGTGGCCGCATGGCCAGGAGTGGTGTAGGTCCACAACTGGGAACTGAACCCTGGCCACTGAAGCGGAGCGCTCCAAACAACCACTATGCCACTGGGACTGGACCCTAAACTTATTAATTCTAATGATTCTCTGTAGATTCCTTTGGATTTTCTACATATGCAATCATTCCCCTTATGAATAATGATGATTTTATTTCTTCCTTTCCAATTCTTATATTGTTGATTTCTTTCTCTTGCCTAATTGCACTGCCTGGGACCTCCAGTACAGTACTGAATCCGACATCTGATGGCAGATATCCTTGTCACGTTCCTGATCTCGGGGGAAAACATTCAAATATTTCACCACTAAGTACGATGATGCTCTTTATCAGATTAAGGAAGATCCTTTCTGATACTAGTTTTCTGAGAGGTTTTTTTAAAATCATAAATGGGGTGCCGGCCCAGTGGCGGGGCGGTTAAGTTGGCACACTCTGCTTCAGCAGCCCGGGGTTTGCAGTTTCGGATCCCGGGCGCGGACAGATGCACTGCTTGTCAGCCATGCTGTGGCAGTGTCCCATATAAAGTAGAGGAAGACGGGCATGGATGTTAGCCCAGGGCCAGTCTTCCTCAGCAAAAAGAGGAGGATTAGCAACGGATGTTAGCTCAGGGCTGGTCTTCTTCACACACAAAGCATAAATGGGTGCTGAATTTTTATCAACTGCTCATTCTGTATCCATTGAGATTATCTTTTTTTGTTGTTTAAGTCATGCTCCACATAATGACATTTTGGTCAATGATGGACTGCATATACGACAGTTGTTCCCATAAGATTAATACCATATAGTCTAGGTGTCCATCAGGGTTTGTGTAAGTACACTCTATGATGTTCGCCCAATGAGGAAATCGCTTCATGACCCATTTCTCAGAACGTGTCCCCGTCGTTAAGCGATGCATGGCTATAATTTGTGAATGCGGTTAATTATATTAATTTATTTTCAAAGTTAACCTTGCATTTCTGGATTAATTCCCATTTGGTCATGATGTATTATCCTTTTTCTGTATTGCCAGATTTGATTTGATTTTCTTTTCTGTAAGGTCCCTGTTAAGTTCTGATAACAAGGCTATGCTGACATCATATAATGTGTTCTTCCTTTTTCTATTCTTTGGAACTGCTTGCCTAGATCCATGTTATTTTTTGTGTTTGGAAGAATTCACCAGTGAAGCCATCTGGACTTAGAGTTTTCTTTGTGGGAAGACTTTGAATTACAAATTCAATTTCTTTTATAAAAATACAACTATTCAGATATTCTATTTTATTTTAGGTAAGTGTGGATTTCAAGGAATTTGTCCATTTTAGATAAGAATTCAAATTATTTGCATAAAGTTTTTGCTATTATATCCTCTTATTGTCTTTTTAACGTCTGTAAGATCTGTGGTGAAAAATATTAGTAATATTAGTAATTTGACCTGTCTCTCTTTTTTTCTTGATTAGAATTAGTAGGGTTTATCAATTTTATTAGTTTTTTTAAAGAATAAACTTTTGGCTTCATTAATTTTTAAATATATTCATTTCTATTTCATTGATAACTGCCCTTATTTTTGTTTATTTCCTTCTACTTTATTTGCATTTAATCTGCTGGGTTTTTTTTCCAGCTTTCTGAAGTAAGTGCTTAGATCACTGATATTTTTAGTTTATTGATTTTAACCTCTCTTCTAATATATGCATTTAATGCCATAATTTGCTTTCTGAGAACTTTTTGAGCTATACTCCAGAAGTTTATGTCACATTTCTGTTATTATTCAGTTCAAAATATTTTCTAATTTAATCTGAGCATTATTTTAGTGGTGTATTGCTTAATTTCCAAATATTTTATGACTTCCCAGTTATCTTTTTGTTGTTGATTTCTACTTAATTCACTGTGGTCAGAGAGCATACTCTGTATAATTTCAATTCTTTGAAATTTGTAGAGACTTGCTTTATGTTCAGGGATTTGGTCTATTTTAGTAAATGCTTTATGTGTGTTTGAATGGAACACATATTCTGCAGGTTGAGTATTGTCAAGTGAAGTTTGTTAATCATGCTTTTCAAATCCTTAATCTCTTTACTGATAGTTTCTTCTACCAGTTACTGAAAGACTATGTGGATTTTTCCATTTCTCAATTCTGTCAGGTTTTACTTTATATATTTTGAAGCTATATTATTCGGTACATACAAATTTAGAACTCTTATATATTCCTGGTGAGTTGACCCCTTTATCATTATGAAATGTCCCCTTTTACTTTTTTTGGTGTGTGTGTGTGAATTTCCCTTTATTTTTTTTTCATTTTTATTGATGTCTTAATAGTTTATAACATTGTGGGGTTTTAGTTGTACATTATTATTTGCCCATCACCATCTGGATGCATCCCTTCACCCCTTGTGCCCACCCCTCAACCCCTTTCCCTTGGTAACCACCAACCAGTTCTCTCTGTCCATGTGTTTGTTTATATTCCACATATGAGTGAAATCATGCGGTGTTTGTCCTTCTCTCTCTGGCTAATGTCACTTAACATAATACCCTCTAGGTCCATCCATGTTGTTGCAAATGGGACAGTTCTGTCTTTTTTATGGCTGAGTAGTATTCCAATCATCAATCGAGGGACACTTGGGTTGCTTCTACCTTTTTACTTTTAGAAATGATTTTTGCCTTAATGACTACTTTGATATAAAGTAGCTACTCCAGCTTTCTTTCTGTTAGTGTTTATGTGTTATATCTTTTCCATCCTGTAACTTTCCATCTTTCTGTGTCTTTATATTTAAGCGTATAATTAATTTTTTGTGTGTGTGGATCACTATTCTTTGACTTTACAAAACTTTCATTAAAGTATATCTATCTAGAAAAGTCCATAGGGCATAAGTGATAAGCTCGATGAATTTTCAGAAATTGAACATATCTGCATTATCAGACCCCAGATCAAGAAACAACACACTACCAGCCTCCAAATTCTCTCTTATGGCTCCTTCCAGTCTCTATTCTCCCCAAGGGCAACCCCTACCCTAATTTCCAGTAGCGTTTGTTAGTTTTGCTTGTTTCCATATTCCTTATAAGTGGAACCATGCACTATATATTCTTTTGTGTCTGGTTCTTTTGCTCAATATTTTGTAAGACTCAGCCATACTGTTGCATGTAGTTGTAGATCAGAAAATCTTTGCCTTTTATTTGGAGTATTTGGTTCCAGTTACTTAAAAAATGTATTTGTATTTTGAAATATCTCAAACATGTATTGAGTAAACACAATGAAGTCCCATACACCCAACACCCAGCTTTAACAGTTGTCAACATTCTGCCATTCTCATATCATTTATATCTTGCATCCCCACTTTATATTATTATTATTTTCAACATTTCTTATTTTCAGGTAAACTTTATATGCATTGAAATGCAAAAATATTAATGGAACAATTCTGACAAATTTCCATTTAGTTTTCATGTAATATTGATATATTTGTTTAGATCTACCATTTTACCATTTGTTTTCTATTTGTCCTATCTATTCTGTGTATTATCATCTTTTCTGGCTTTCTTTTGTATTAGTCAAGTTTTTAAAATTATTATTTCATTTTCTTCTTTTGCTATGTTGATAGTTACATTTGTTTATTCTTCTTTTGGTGGTTTCCCTAGAGACTACAGTATGTATCTTCAGCTGATTGGAGTTCTACTTTAAATTAGTACTTTTATCATTTCTTGGACAAAGCAAAGGACCTTACAACATTTTAATTCCTTTTAGTTCCTCCTGCCTTTGTATTACTGTTGTTTTGCATTTTAATTCTACATATATTTTAAACTCCACAAGATATTGTTATTGTTTTAAGCATTCAATATTCAATTTAGATTTAGCATATCTTACCTTTTCCAGTGTTCCTTATTTCTCCCTATACTACCCAATTTTCATCTTGGCATTGTTTTCCTCCTTCCCAAATTCTGTTTAGCATTTCTTTCTGTGCAAGGTTGCTGCTGATAAATATTTTGTTTAGTTTGTCTGAAAATGTATTTATTTTGCCATCACTTTTGAAGGATGTTTTCACTGGGTATAATATTCTAGCCTGACAATTGCTTTCTTTCAGTACTTTAAATATGTCACTGCCTTGTGTTTTGACTTCCTTTTTTTTTTTTTTTTTTTTTTTGTTTAAAAGTCAGCCGTCAGTCTTATCATTGCTTCTTTGAAGGTAAAGTGTCTTTTTCCTTTGGCTACTTTCAAGATTTGTGGTTGTCTTAGGTTTTCACAGGTTTTGTTATAATATGCCTAAGTGTGGTTTTCTTGTGCTTATTCTGCTTGGAGTTCCTAAAGCGTAAACCTGTGAGTGGATGTCTCATCCTTTTGGCAAGATTCTTGGCCAGTATCTCTTCAGATGTTATTAGTTCTCCTTCTAGACTTCAGTCTGTGTTTGTTAGACTTTTTCATCATGACTTCTATGTCTTCTGTGTTTTTTAATGTATTTTTTATCCTTTTCCACCATGATTCAATTTAGATATTTTCTACTGAACTGTTTTCCACTGTGTCTATTCTGCCCATCTACAGATTATTTATTTATTTATTTTATTTTAAATTTTTTTTGCAGGGGAAGATTTGCCCTAAGCTCACATCTGTTGCCAATCCTCCTCCTTTTCTTCTTCTTCCCCCTGCAATGCCCCGGTACATAGCTGTGTATAGTTGTAAGTTCTTCCGGTTCTTCTATGTGAGCCACTGCAATAGCATGGCCACTGACGGTCGAGTGGTGTGGTTCTGCACCCGGGAACCAAACCCAGGCCACCAAAGTGGAGCATGCTGAACTCTAACCACTAGGATCAGGGCTGGCTTCAGAATTTTTATTTTAATTAATTTATTTTCAAGTTCTAAAATCTACATTGACTTCTCTATCTCTTTTTTTTAGATTCCAGTTTGCTGATGAAATCCTCCATCTTTTTGTCTATTTTTTGGGACCATATTAATCAGAGTTGCTTTAAAGTCTGTGTCTGGTTATGCCAGTGTCTGGAACACCTGTGTATGCATATTTCAATTATGTCTTTTTTCTCTCTTGGTTTTCAGTCATTTGGTCATGTTTCCTGGCAAGACTGGTAATTCTTAAATTAAAATATGATTTTTGTGTGTGTGTGTGAGGAAGACCAGCTCTGAGCTAACATCCGTCACCAATCCTCCTCTTTTTGCTGAGGAAGACTGGCCCTGGGCTAACATCCGTGCCCATCTTCCTCCACTTTATATGGGACGCCACCACAGCATGCTGACAAGCGTGCTTCGGCAGGCACCAGGGATCCGAACCCACGAACCCTGGGCTGCCAAAGTGTGAACTAAACCGCTGCACCACTGGGCCAGCCCTGTAAAATATGAATATTATATATAAAAATTGTACTTTCTGGCTTGTATTATCTCCCTTTAGAAAAGATTGAGTTTTCTTCTGTCATGCAGATAGAGTATGGACAAATCACCATGATCCAGTTGCAGCTGGTCTGTTTTTGGTTTGCCCCTTCTGCTAGTGTGTCACCTTTCCTGACTCTCATGTGGGAGCCTGAGGTGTTTACCAGATCCCTTCTCCTGGGTAGGCCCTGAATTCCAAGTCTTGTTTCTCTAGTACTATAAAACTGCCAATTTCTCTTCTTAGGTCTTTACTCTTTTGGAAGCAACTTTCTTCCTGATTTTTGCTTGATTTCTTAGTGTTCTCCCAGCATAAGCACGATTTAGGAGTTAGCAAATGCTTTAAGGGGAAATTGCATGCAGAATGTCCAGCTCATGTCATTACACTTCCCTTCGCTCTGAGATCATGATTCTTTAACTTCTGGCTGCGTTCGTTGCTCTCTGATGCCTCCGTCCATTGTTTTTATTTAATTGCATTTAGTTTTTATAGTTATTTTGGTGGGAATTAGTCAGATACTAGCTACTCCATCATAGTGGCGAGCAAAAGTCTGGGTAATGTTTTTGATGAGCAAATAATTTTATGTTACTTCTTTAACTATAACACTTAGATCTCTTCCAATTGCAAATAGAATAACATACAAACTCTTCACCATGGCCCAAGACCCTACACGATCTGCCCTTCTCCACCCCACTTCTGCTTTTGTGATCTTGTCTCCTATTTATGTCCATCAGTAGCTGTGCTCTGTCCACCCTGTCCTCCTTGTTTTCTGACCAAGCCAAGCCATTTCCAACCTCAGGACCTTTGCATTTGCTGTTCCCTTAGCCTGAAAGTCTCTTCCCCCTGATGTCCCCCAGATATGATTTGCTCCTTTACCTGATTTCAGTCTCTGTTCATATATGAGAGTAGCCTTCCTTGACCACCCTACCTGTGACAGGTCCTGCCCCCTCAGAACTTCCTTTATGCCTCACCCTGCTTTATTCTTCATAGCATTTATCATCAACTGATGCATGTTTAATTATTATCTGTCTTCCCCCCAAGCCCCATGAGGCTGGGCTTTTTCTTATTCATGGCTTAACACA
The DNA here is from genome assembly GCA_031878705.1 of Tapirus indicus. Classification (NCBI taxonomy): domain Eukaryota; kingdom Metazoa; phylum Chordata; class Mammalia; order Perissodactyla; family Tapiridae; genus Tapirus; species Tapirus indicus. The sequence continues at coordinate 23,419,048 of CM062926.1, read as the reverse complement.
CGCCTAGTGCTTGGAGTTCAAGGAATATTCGTGAAGCTAATAAATGCTAGGTTATGAATGAATACTTTTTTCCCCAATCCCCAAGTCAGGGTAACACCAGGGACACCAGGCCTGGGTAACCAAGTAGATGTTGGGGCTCTCACCCAGTTGTGTGAAGCTGCTGGGAGGAAGATGCTGAGATCAGTTGGGGATGTGGTGATTGTGGGGACCTGTGGGATTTTCTTGGAGGAGGTGAGGCCCAGGAGAGATGGGCGCAGTCAGTCCCTCACCCTTTACTGCTTTATTCCTCTCTAATTGGCCTAATGCCCAGTTATGCCTTTAAAGATCCCAAGTTATGGGCGCCCTATCTCCCCGAGAACATAATAATGTAAGGTGGATAGCATCTGCTAATAGAGTCCCAAATGCAAAAGTTAAAATCTGTGGTTAATAAAATGTAGGAGAGTATTAAGGACATCTTCTAAAAAGTCTCGAAAGGATGAACCATAAGTCAAAAAAATTAGTTTGATCACATCAAAATGAAGGATTCTGTTCATTGAAGGAGCCCGTGGGCCAAGGTGATGAGAGATGATGAACTGGGAGAAGATATTTGCAATGTCCAAAGTTGACAAGGGGTGAAAAACCAGGCTATTGAAGGAACTGCTACAAATGAAAAAGAAGAAGGTAGCAACTCCAGCAGAAAAATGGGAAAGGATTTACAGGAAAACAAGCAATTTAGAGAAGAGGAAATCCAAAAGACAGAAATATGTGATGAGGAATGCAAGAGATGAGTAACCAGAGAAAGCCCAATTAGAGTAACAAGAAACTACCCTTAGATTGGCAAATGTCAACAAGCTGGATAATGCTACATCATTTAGGGTTTGATCACAGAAGCGGGCCAATATGAGTGATATTTTGGAATTAATTAGTTTTAACAGGCAGCCTTACTGAGGTATAGTTCATACACCACACAAGTCACAATATAAAGTGTATAATTCAATGGTTTTCAGTATATTCACAGAGTTGTACAACCATCACCACAATTAATTTTAGAATACTTTCATCGCTCCAAATAGAAACCCCACATCCCTTAGCCATTATGCCACCTCAATCCTTGCATTCCCCCAGCCCTAGGTAACCACTCATCTACTTTCTGTCTCTGTAGATTTGCCTAGTCTGGATGTAAATATGGAATCTACGTCGTATAGTCCCTTGTAACTGCCTTCTTTCACTTAACATGTTTCCAAGATGCTAGAATAGATTTATAATATGGATTGGACCTCATGCAATTGTGACAGCTGGTTGAATATGTCTATGTCAGTCTATCACCCCTGTCTGGTCCCAGGCCAGCCATTGGGAAGAGAGGATGGACATGAAGTTGGAGAGCTCAAGGACAGACTGGAACCTTCGGCATGAGCCGAAACTCATGGTGATGAACTAGAACCTGTGTCAGTCTCTCACTGCCCACGAGCCTCCCGCTTCAACCATGCCGGTGACCTGCAGAGAAGCTGGCACACTTTGCCACGGAGCCGTACACGAAATGGGCTCAGGATTTCAAGGCGCCAAAGGAGGTCTAGTGGGAACCGGAAGAGCTGTGGGCCTCGCTGCTTGCCCGCCGCGGCCAGTAAGGTGGGCTAGCAGATCCACGATGACATGCTGGAGCTGCACCAAAACCTGACTCCATGCCACACCTCTCAGAGTAAGCCTGGCTGCTGCTTCACTTCTGCCCTCCGAATTCTAACGCAAATTTTTCCTGTGGCCCACGCTGAACCGGAACCATGCAGGGTGAGGAATTTTGGGAAAGGTAGTTTCAGCTTAGCTAAGTTGACACAACACAAAGCCACCCCAGAGGCCAGGTGTGGTTCAAGTTGATGGAATCCTTGTGCACTGCTAGAGGGAGCAGACTTGTCAGGACATTCTACCTAATCAAAATAGGTAGATGCGTCCCTTAGAACCCAGCAACTTTTTTACTGGTTATAGCCCCCCAGATCCCTCCTCCCCCTCCTTCTAAGCCATAAGGGGACACATACGCTGATATTTATTGTAGCATTATTTGTAACGGTGGGAAATCAGAGGCGATTCAGGTGTGCATCACTGAGAGGGTAGAGAAGGTTGACCATAGAGTCTTATTCAATGGATTGGATGGATACTGGATGTACCAATGCAACATGGATGGGTCTTAAATATGGTACTGAAAAAAAAAGCCCCCAGAATGAAATATGTAATACCACCAATGTAAATTAAAAATACATGCATAAAAAATGCACATTTTGCAAGAATACTTACCATTATGGCTGAAATCTGTCCTCCCAAGACTCATATGTGGAAACCCTATCCCCAGTTCTGTTATGGTCCAAGAGGACACTATTGATGCTTTTTTGGAGTACTCAAAAAGCTAAATTTTTTCAAAATAAAGTTCACTCACACGTTGCTAGGTTCCTGAATGGGCCAAGTCTGTTTGTGGGGTGACCCAATGCTGAGCCCAGGCTTCAAGAGAGAAAGCACGTCGTGTGTGCACCCCTACGGGACTCAGCACCAAGAGGACCCTGATGTGCCTTGTCGATGGTGGGTCTTGAGGGAGGAGCCTCAGAGGGAACAAGATGCTCTGGGGATAAGGGCAAAGTGGACGGGGCACGGAAGACAGGGTCTGTGAACTTTCGGGTTTGGCTGAGGCATCAGGCCTGACTGGCAGAGATGGGGTCTGAGGTGATGGGCATGGAAGGACAGACAGAGGGACGAAGGGAGAGAGAAACAGCAGTTCGGAGATGGAATCAGCACTAAGTTGAGAGTCGGGGAATAAGAAGATACAGAGGAGTGAAGACAGGTGCGTGCGGATGTAACAGGGATGGGCTGGAGATGCAGAATTGGGGGCTGGAGGTGACAGGGTCTGGACCTGTGCTAGGCAGAATAATGGCCCCCCAAAGATGAGCACCCTGTAATTCCTGGAACCTGTGAAATATGTTGTCCAGGTGGGCCCAATCCAGTCCCATGAGCCTTCAAAGGCAGAGAACTGTCTCCCACTGGAAGAGGAAGAGGAAGGTACAATGGAGATGGGGCAAAAGGACAAGTCAGGGAGATTCCAAGTGTGAGATCTGAGGTGTGGGGTCCACATGCAAGAACCAGAGGGAAGCTTCTGGGAGCCAAGGGTGGGTGGTCATCAGGTGACAGCCAGCAAGGAAGCAGGGACCTCAGTCCAACCCCAGGGGTGCGATTGTGGCAACAACCTAAATGACCTCGAGATTCTCGCAGAGCTTCCTGATAAGAGCCCAGCTGACTGACACCTTGAATTTGGCCTTGTGAGACCCTGTGGAGAGGACCAGCCTAGCCATCCTGGATTTCTGAGCTGGAGATCGGTGAGGGAATACATTTGCATTGCTGCAAGTCACTACATTTGTGGTCATTTGTTGCGGCCGTAATGGGAAACTAATGTAGGGGCTGAGTGGACAGACAGGACTGGAGCGAGAGTTGGGAGCCGGAAGGCAGGCAGGGCTGGAGGTGACAGGGTCAGGAACTGAGCAGATGAATGGGGTTGGAGGTGGCAGAGTTGCTGAATCAGAAGATAGACAGCGTCTGAATGAGGAAACCGAGCCCGGAGTCCTTGACAAGAGGTAGCAGCCAGATGTCACGCTCAAGGCTAGGGTTGGGGGACTTGCCGTGGCCTGGTCGGCTGAGGCTTGGGGACAGATCCCAAAGGAGATAGTGCTGTGAGATATAAGAAAACTTTATTTCCATATGGTGCTGGGTGTGGGGTCTACTGGGGGGGCACACTCAGGTGTTCCCCGGTCCCTACCCCTACAGCTGCTGGGAGGGCCTTAGGATGTACAGGAAGTGGGTCTTGCGAGGGGGCAGCTTGAAGTGGGAGGGACTCTGGGTCCCCTCTTCCAGGCTGTCCTCGCGGGTCCCCTCACGGAGCCCGTCGCGGATGGCCTGCAAGCGGTGTCGCTTCTCGCTGAGCCAGCGGCCGCCCTCCTGGGCATCCTGATGGGACCTCCGCCGTGGGAGCTTCATGATCCAGAAGGCCACTCGGGGATGGGGTTCCTGGTGGAAGTTGTCCAGGGCCTTCAGGACAGGCACCACGGCCTCCTTCTCCTCTATCTTCTGTGCCTGGGGAGAAGGGACAAGGAGACCCTCTCAAACTCCAAATGACAACCTCAAGATGCTCAGTCCCCACTGGGATATTCAATCCACTTTGCCACCTACAGGGCACTTCACTTTGGGAGTTAAAAGCTCACTTTGCGGTTTACAAAGCACTCGGGTTTACAAGCACTTTAGAATTAAAAATACTCTGAGGTTTATGAAATACTCTGGGATTGAAAACACTTTTTGGAGGTTTCAGCAACACTTTAGGATTAAACATATCCTGACGTTTAGAAAGCAGTTTGAAATGTACAAAGCACTTCGGGATTAAAAGCTCTTGGCTTTAGTAAAGGATCATGACCACTATTGCAACATGTAGTCCTTGATTGAATCCTGGATCAAAAATCAAATCAGCTCCCATGGACAGCTTTGGGTCCAGCGGGGACATTTTAATATAGACTGAATGTTTATTTGGTCCTTGCTACTCCAAGTGTGGGCTGTGGACCAGTGGCGGCAGCATCATCTGAGAGCTTGTTAGACATGCAAATTAGCGGGCTCCACCTGTCCCCAGACCTACTGACTCAGAGCCTGCATTTTAATAAGTTGAGGTCGAGATGCCCCATAGGAGATTGTTAAGGGTTAAATTGTGTCCACCCCAAATTCATATGCTGAAGTTCTAACCAGCAATACCTCAGAATGTGATCTTGTCTGGAAATTGGGTCATTGCAGATTTACTTAGTTAAGATGAGGCCATTAGGGTGGGCCCTAATCCAGTGCGGCTGGTGTCCTTGTGCAAAGGGGAAATTTGGACATTAAAATGCACAAAGGGAAAATGTCATGTGAAGATGAAGGCAGGGATGGGGATGATGTATCTATGAGCCAAGGAACGCCAAAGATTGTTAGCAAACCACCAGAAAGTAGGAGAGAGGCCTGGAAGATTCTACCTCACAGCCCTCAGAAGGAACCAACCTGTTGACACCTTGATCTTGGACATCTAGCTTCCAGAACTCTGGGACAATCAACGTCTGTTATTTAAGCCACCCCATCTGTGGTGCTTTGTCATGGCAGCCCTCAAAAACTAATGCGGAGACAATAGTTTGCTATCAATGTTAAATTTCTTGGGTGTGGTCATGTGGGAGAATGCATTCATTATTCTTAGGAGATATCTGCAGGAGGATTTAGGGGTCAAGTGTCATGATGTCAATAATTTACCATCATATGGTTCAAAAATGAAAAAGTAAAAATAAAGTCAACGTGGTAAAATGTTAAGTGGTGAATTTAGGTCAGTGGTTCTCAACCGAAGCCTGGAAACAGTTTTGGTCGTCATGACTGGTGGAGGTGGGGGTGCTACTTCCGTCTAGTGGGTAGAGGCAGGGAGCTGCTAACCATCCTACAGTGCACAGGACCGCCCCCCAACAAAAGATATCCAGCCCCAATAGCCATTGGTACCAATGTCAAGAAACCCTTCTCTACAGACCAGGGAATACAGATATATTTATTGTACTATTTTCCCAACTTTTCTGTAGGTTTGAAATTTTTAAAATAAAAAACTAGGGGGGGGGGTGTGTGTGGGAGAACCATACAGGTTTGCCAAGCACTCGGGGTTTCTTAAAACTTTTTAGGATCAAAATATAGGCGCTGTGGTTAGAATCTCTCAGAGGTTTATGAAGGGGAGCTCCACAAGCATTTGGGGTTCATAAAGGGTTTGGAATTAAAAATCACACTTTGAAGTATACAAGGGAGAAATTTACCAAGGACTTTGGGAGAGATTAAAAGATAGTCTGTGGTTTGCAGGGTACTTTGAGATAAACTCACACTTTGAGGTTTAGGAGGGTGAAGCGCATCAAACACTCGGAATTAAAAGCACTTCTAGGTTTACAAAACACTTCGGCGCTCACAAAACTCTCTGGAGTTTACTAAGCGAGTGGGGATGTACTCTGAGATTGTAAGCCTCATTTCTGAGAGCTGGTTAGTCCCTCTTGACGGATGACAAAACTGAGGCCCATGGCCCGGTGGTATAGTGGTTAAGTTTGCACGCTCTGCTTCGGCGGCCCGGGGTTCACGGGCTCGGATCCTGGGTGCGGACCTACCCACGGCTCGTCAAGCCATGCTGTGGTAGCGTCCCACAAACAAAATGGAGGCAGATCGGCACAGATCTTAGCTCAGGGCCAATCTTCCTCACCAACATAAATAAATAAATAAATAAATACAATAAGATTACATCCTAATTTCCCTTAAAAAAAAAAGAAAACAACCTGAGGCCTAGGGGCCGGCCTGGTGGCATAGCGGTTAAATTCATGTGCTCTGCTTTGGTGGCCCGGGGTTCGTGGGTTTGGATCCCAGGCATGGACCTATGCACTGTTCATCAAGCCATGCTGTGGCGGCGACCCACAAACAAAATGGAGGAAGATGGGCACAGATGTTAGCTCAGGGCCAATCTTCCTCACCAAAAAAACCCAAAAAACTGAGGCCCAGAGAGAGGAAGTCTCACACAGAGGGAGTGGGAACAGAGGGAGTGGGAGAGTCTATGTATCTTCTCCTAAACAACAGAAAATGTTGGGGCTTGGACACTTTAGGGGGCATGTCTTAACCTTCAGGTCACCCTCCAAGATCCCCTCTGCTGGCTTGATGGACGCTACCACCTTCTCGGAGATCAGCACTTCTCCTGTCTTGTTGTCGGTCACCTGGGAAGACAGGAGGAGATTGTGAGAGCCAAACCACTTTCCTCCTCTGCCCGCTTCCCAACAGATATTGCAGCATGAGGGATCGTGGGGACACTCCAGGAGGGACTTCCCGGCACAGGCACCTTGTCGATCTGGAGGTGCCTGGAGAGAGTGTTGTTCCCCATCCGGCGATCCTGCTTCTCTTCTTGGTGGTAGTTCCTGGGGAGGCCCCGGAAGTCCATGGGGGCAGAGAAGAAGCTGTCCATGCCCCGCAGCAGGTCATCCTGGGGCCGGAGGAGGGACTGGTGAGCTGCTGGACCTCAGACCCTCCAGTACATCTGCAGCCCTGCCAGGATGCCTTCGAGGCCTAGCCACGTCCCTCCCATCCCCTTCCCTCTCTGTCCTCTGACCCTTAGGGCCTGACTCAGTCACCTCCTGCCCCCATCCCCCCATCTGTCCTGTCTCTATTCTCTGTCCCATCACCTTCCCATTCCTGCCCCTCATCTGTCCTACCGTCTCTCTGTTCCCATCTCCCTCTCCAGTCTCTTGTCTCTGTCCCATTTCCCTCTCTGCTTGTCTCCCTCCCTCTCTTCCTATCTCTCGGTTTCCCTATCTCTCCTTCCCTTTGACTCCCTCTCTTCCTGTCGTTCCTGGCCGCGACTCCTCTCCCACTCTGGCTCCCTGAACCCCTCCATCCCTCAGTCTCCCTCTGTTCCCGTCCTTCTCTGTACCTCTTCTTCCCTCCATCCCCTGCCATAGCTCACTTTCAGGAAAAGCCGGGTGAAGCCTTGCAGCAGGCTCTGGAGGCCCAGAAAACCCGAGGAGCTCTCCTGGGCCTCAGCATCGCGGATCGGGGCTGCAGTGGCGGGCAGCACCGAGGCAGAGGGGAGCAGCAGCAGCAGGATCAGCGGGTGCCACATTGCGGGGCTGGCCAGGAGGCTGTGGCACGGGTAGGGGTCAGAGCCCAGGGCTCCTATCAAGGCCCCGCCCCCTCAGCGGTCAGGCTCCCACCCAAAACGATGACCCCTTTCCTATCCCTGGCCCGGGCTCCGCCCCCACACCACGCCCATCTTCGCCCTCCCCTTTCCGTCCACTCCCATCCCCTCCATCGCTTCAGGCCCCGCCCCTCTTCCCAGGCCCGGCTCTCCTGGGCTCCGTCTCATTTCCCAATCTCACGCGTCTCCTTTGCTCACATTCATACCCAGATCCCATTCCTCACCTTCTCCCACGCCCTGCCCCTTATTCTGGGCCCCGCCTTTACGCTACACCACAGCCCAATCACCGGCCTCTCAGACTCCGGCCATCCACGGACTGTTAAGTCCAAACAGTTTTGGTCTCGAGCCCAGGCCGGACACCTGGAGCGTTGGATGGGCTCCGCGAGCCCTAGCCTCACCCCTATTGTCTGACCACGCCCCCATCCGCTGACCTCGCCCACGAGCCCTCTATTGGACGCTCACACCTTTAAGGGCAGAGCCACGCCCCTTAAACCAGCGCCGTGCGGTCTCGCTAGGGTCACACCCCCATCGTCCGACCACGCCCCTGTCGGTTGACCTCGGCGCTGCAGACCCAGCGGAGCCCGCATTCCCTCATCGTGGCGCTAGCGCCGGGGTCCAGCTCCAATCGCAGATGGCCACGCCCCTTGACTTATAGCCACACCCCCGCGCATAGGCCACGCCCCCTGTGCCCCGATTGCTCCCAGGGCCCTCAATTCCATTCCTAGGCTCCCTCTGCTCCTGAAACGCTCGAGTCCCAACGGTCCTTCCGGTTCACCCACGCCTTAGTTTTCTGTTTATCTCTGGGAGTTTCTCCGCGTCCCTTCTCGTCTTTGAAACGATTAATGCTCTCAACAGAGGGCAATGCAGGGACACTGAACCCGGAGCCCTCTTCTGTTTCACTAAAAAGCCCCGCCCCCTCCAGAAACCCTAAATCCAGTCTTTCTCCCTTAGGACCCCAGAGTCCGGACCCCAGCCCTCTCTAGTCCTGGGATTTGAATACCCACCCTCTCATCTTTAAGGGACCCAAGAGTCCGTGCCCTAGGCCCCTCTCCCCTCAGATGTGGAGGCCCTCTCTTGGTCCTGGGACAGCGCCGCTTTTAGTCCACTAGTGCGTGTGGATGCGGGAGTCTGCACCTCCATCGACCTCCAGTAAAGTCCCGGTCGTCTTGTCAGCGACTCTTAACTCTGGTGAGGTCACAAGGAAACTATGTTGTCATAGAAATCAGTCAAAATCCATCTCCAATACAAATCTCCAACCCAAACCAGTCAGAGGTGTGTCAAACCTCAAAAATATACTCGGGGCTGAACAGGAAAGATTGTTTTGTGTTTCTATCACTTCCACATCCCCAACACACTAGAGGGTGGCCAAGGGTCCAGGCCCCCAGACTCCTCCTCCTTCAGACTCAGGAATCTCGGCCCTTAGCCCCCTCCTCCCTCAGAGCAGGAGTCCAGGCCCCCAGACCCCTCCTTTTTCAGACCCAGGTTTCCTGGCCCTCATCATCCCCCTCCCTCAGACCCGGGAGTCCAGACCCCCAATCCCCTCCTCTCCCAGGGATCCAAGCATCCGAATCCGGACACAGCTAGACTTCATCTCTCCTTTGCCAAAGCAAAAAACTCTTCCCCCAAACTGTCACCGTCGGATCCCCTTCCCGCTGTCCGGCGCCCGGACCCGCCCCCCCTCCGGTCCCTCCCACTTTTCCCAAACAAAGCTCCCGGGCAACTTTCTCCCTCGCAGCGCCCCGCCCGCCCGCGGCTCCCCAGCCCCAGGCCGGGAGGTAGGAAGGCGCCGGCGGGAGTCGGGGATCCTGCTTTGGGGTGTGTGAGTTGGGGTGGGAAGTTACGCGTTCTGAGTTGAGGCGTTTGTGGGACCGAGTCTGACTTGCTTGCAGCCCTCTTTTGGCCGGCGGGCCCGCGTCTGCGCTCGGACTAGTCTGAGAGTGGAACTGGAACTTTCGCCGGAGCTGGGGTGTCTGTGGATGGGTCTGAGTCTGGGAGCGCGCGCCCGGGCGTGGGGGGGCTGGAGACCTCGGCGGGTGTGTGAGGGGTGTGAGTTTCTGCGGCGGTGTCGGTTCAGTGAGAAAGGACCCCGTTCGTGTGTCCGACCGAATCGGTTTGTGTGTCATTTGTGGGCTTCCGGTCCTCCTCAGGGGGAAAGGAGGCCTCCGGGGTGGCAGAGGGAGGGCCGCGGTGGTCTCCGGGTCTTCAGTCTTGTCCCTTCGGAAGTTTGGGGCCTGGGGCGGGAAAGTGGGGGGACCTTTCTTACCCGGCTCCTCCGTCCCTTTGTCTGGCCACATGGGGGAGAGCTGGGCTGGGATTTTGGCCTACGGGGGTCCTGAACGCCGCAGCGCCAGTGGGCTCGGCCTGGGGTCTTTGTCTCGGCCGGGGCTCCAGGGTCCGAGGGAGGAGGGGGATGGGGCCTGGACTCTGGGGTCCTGGGAAAGCTGTGGAAGACGTGGAGCCGCCGGGGAGGCGGGACCTAACTGTATTGGAAAAAGTTTTCCCCTGTTCCCGGCCTCCGGAAAGTCACTGGGAACTTGAGTTGAATCTGAGCCCACGGCGCAGGGGGAGGGGAGGGAGGGGGCGGGGCCCGGGGCCGGAGGGGAGGCGCCCTCGCGGGCCGGCCCCGCCCCTGATGGGGGTTGTGGGAAACTGGGGGAGGGGACGCCTGGGCCCTTTGTTCTGGCTCTCCTGATGGCAGGGCGCCCCTGCCCCCCAGCCTGTGGCTCTGTGGGTCTTTCCTGGTCTCGGCTTGAGTTTCTGCCCTGAGTCTCTGTCGCCCTCTCTCTGGGTCTCTGTCCCCCTCTCTCTGGGTCTGTCCCCCCTCACTGAGTCTCTGTCCCCCTCTCTCTCTGGATCTCTGACCCTCACACGGAGTCTCTGTTCCCCTCTCTCTGGGACTCTGTCTTCTCTCTGAGTCTCTATCCCCCTCTCCCTGGATCCCCTTCAGCCTTACTAGGGCCTGTGCCCCTCCTCTTTTTCCAGCAGCTGCTGCTCACATCCTAGCACCTGTTCTTGGAGTGGGACTGATCTCATCCACAACCTCTTCCAGCAACTAGGCCCTGACTCCTGTCTTCTTTAAATCCGTAATCCATACCCAAAGGTTCGGCCCTCAGCGGCCCTAAGCATTACCTGGGGTCTTCAAGACTGGGAAGGGGAGCTTCAAGCCTCCCCTGGAAACACAGCGGGGAACACTCTCACCTTAACCTTCTCCAGAAATCTATTCCCCTTGTCCCTCAGACCTGGAGTCCATCCCCCAGCCCCTCCTCCCTCAGACCCAGGGGCCCAGGCCCCCAGCCCCCTCCCTGAGACCCAGCAGTGTGGACTCCCAGCCCTGAAGTCCCTCTGGGTGGGTCCAGGGAACGTTGCTGACCTCTGTGTTCCTCCAGGCCCAGATGGGGGAACCCCGGGCTGGGGCCCCCCTGGATGATGGCAGCGGCTGGACAGGAAGTGAGGAAGGAAGTGAAGAGGGCACCGGCGGCAGCGAGGGGGCTGGGGGAGACGGGGGCCCAGACGCAGAGGGTGTCTGGAGTCCAGACATCGAGCAGAGCTTCCAGGAGGCCCTGGCCATCTACCCGCCCTGCGGCCGGCGGAAAATCATCCTGTCCGATGAAGGCAAGATGTATGGTGAGTCCTCCTCTTTTGCCCTGGCCCCCACTGATTAATAAAAATAATGACCAACATTTATGAAGCCCTAGATACTGTTAACACAAAAGCACATCGTGTCGTTGCAATGACTCTGGTAGGAGCTAGCATCAGCATTTGCACAGATGCGGAAATTGAGGCATAGATAGGTTAAGTGATTTGCCTAAGGTCACAGAGCTGGGATGTGGTGGAGCTGGGATTTGAACCCAGGCAGTCTGGCTTCAAAGCCTGCAGTCATAACTCCTCTGCCATAGAGCTGAGGAGACCAGCAGCCCAGCTTGCTGCAGACCCCTGGGAGCTGTTGCTTCTCTTTTCTTCCCTAGTGTCCTCTGTGTTGGGAAGTTCTGCTGAAGGTCTAACTCTGTTCCATCTTTGACTCTTTAGGTCGGAATGAACTGATTGCCCGCTACATCAAGCTGAGAACGGGGAAGACGCGAACTCGCAAACAGGTCTCAGGACTGACTCTGGGCTTCTGTCTGGGGCGGGCTTGTCTTCTCAGGGCCATTCTGGTAAGGGCAAGTTCAGCTTCAAGGAGGATCTGGCTCATTGCTTTTGTCTCTGGCTCCTCTGTTACTATGCTCAAACTGTGCCAATTTTGGTACAGTTCTCTTAGCAGTTGTGTTAGAACCAGAGAGTAAGATCAAGAGACCAAAAGAGCCAAAGAGAAGGTTGCAGAAGGGAAAGGAGACCCGGACTTGCTGGGTCTGGGGAAGATCAGTAGTGTTGGTGAGAAAAGGATGGTCTTTATGGACACATCTGTGTGAACATCCTTTTGAGACAGCTAGCGTCTTCTGTGTGTTTGTCATCTTTCATGTTCCAGCAGTTCTGTGGGGCACCTGGAGGGAGGGAACGGGTAGCGAACTCAAGGGGTGAGTGGCTATGGCCTGAATCTGCTTCTCCATCACTCCCTGCAGGTCTCTAGTCACATACAGGTTTTGGCCCGAAGGAAATCGAGGGAAATCCAGTCCAAACTCAAGGTAGGGACCAAGGCAGACACACTGGGGGGGGGGGGCAGAGACCCTGAGAGAGGGGGACAGGGACCCAGAGAGAGGGGGACAGGGACCCAGAAAGAGAGGGGCAGGCACTTAGAGAAAGCAGACAGAGAGACCCGTGGTGGGGGACAGAGACCCAGAGATGGGAACAGAGTCATACAGAGAGGTAGACAGAGTGGAGGAGCAGAGACCCAAGGTGGGGGCTCGTGGCCCAGTGGGGGTAGGGTGGGGTGGATAGAGACCCTAGGGAGGGAGAGATCCATAGAGAGAGGTGGATGGAGATTTAGCTGAGGACAGTCTGGCAGGATGGGGGTGTCGGGCCTCCCTTGGCTCCTGCTGTCTTCCCCTCCCTCTCCTCTCCTCCTCCTGTCCCTCCTTTTGCTCTCCTGGTGTCCCCATTGCCTTTTCCCTCTTGTGCTACGTGGATCTCCTGTTTTTCTCCTTCTGGCTCATCTTCCCATTTCCCAGTCCCCGTGTGGCCTGCTTGCTCCTTCTGTGCCCAGAAATCTTCATTTCCTTTTGGAGATTTTTACATCCCTTTTCTTTTCTTCATCCTCTGGATTTCCTGTTCCCTCTTGGCTGGAGACCCTCATCTTCTGTGCTTCTGGGTGTGGGGTCTTTTCTGCATCTTCCTTTGGATTTGGAGACAACCACTTTCTGTTCCTTTTTTGTGCCTGGAATCCTCCCCATTCTTTCCAGGTCTAAAAACCTTCGCTTCCCATCTTTTCTCAACCTCGCTGTTCCCCTCTGTCCTGTCCAGGCTAGGAAATGTTCCCTGCCTATTCCCTCTGGGTCTGAAATGCTCATTTCCTCTTGCCTGCGTATCCGGAAACCTTCACTTCCGGCTCTTTCTTGACCTAGAAACTCTCATTACTGTCTTTTATTCTGGGCATGGGAACCCCTTTTTCCCTCTAGGCCTGGCCCCTCTACTTCCTGTTCCATATTCGTCCTTGATGCCCCTTCCTCCCATTGCTCAGCTCAGGGTGGTGGAGCTGTAGGAGTTGGGAGGGTAGGAAGATGGGGGAGTCCAGGCCTCACTTCCTAAGTCATGTTTTCTTTCCTCCTTTGGCACCCTCCTCCACCCCCATGGGCAGGCCCTGAATGTGGTAAGTCCCCCTGCCCATCCTCCCACCTGCTCCCTTACCCCCGACATTCCTGAGGAGGCCAGGAGGGACAGGGGCTGTAGAGAGAGGGATTTGGGCCCTCCCCCAGCCCTTCGCCTTGACTCACCAACTCTGCATCTCCCCATGCTTGCCGCACCCCATCATTGACCCACCCTTGCTGTGTCAACTGGGACTCCCCATTAACATGGGCCTCCATCTTTTCCTCCAGGACCAGGTTTCCAAGGACAAGGCTTTCCAGACAATGGCTACCATGTCCTCAGCCCAGCTCATCTCAGCACCTTCCCTCCAGGCCAAACTGGGTCCCGCTGGTCCTCAGGTGGTCTGGGTTGGAGATTGGGAGGCTCAGGACGGGAGGGGTGTGGTCGCAGTTTCAACAGGGGACTGATTGACTCCCTCCCCTTCTTTGTCTCTTCTCCAGGCCTCTGAGATTTTCCAGTTTTGGCCAGGGGGCTCTGGGCCCCCCTGGAATGTTCCAGAGTGAGTACCTGCCCCCCACCTACACTCCCCCTCACAGACTTTTCTCACCCCACCTTCCAGCTCCCAATTCCCTTGTGAACACAGATTCTGGAGCCACGTTGCTGCTCCCAGGAGGAGTCTGGGGCGATAGTCTGGAGAAGAGAACTAGGTCTGAGCTGGGGTGGTGAGGAGAGGACGGGGCAGAGAGTCAGGAGAAGGCGGGATGGTGTTGGGGTCTGACGGGCTGAGAAGGAGGGAGGAGGCGAGGACAATGCCTGGGGGCTGGCTGGTGACTGGTGTTGGTGGGACAGTGTGCAACCTGGGGAGGAGCAGGTTTGGGGAAGAAACGAGCTCAGCATGGAACTTAATGAATGTGAGGGGTCTGGAGATTGTCCATGGGGATAATGGCATTATATCTCGATCTCCCATCAAGATTATCTGGGTCCCAGAGGCTCATGGGAAGCTATTCTTATCCCATAGAGGTGTTCTTGGGCCTGAGAGTAGAGCAGGTATCCTTATCATCTCTCAGAATCAAAAGGAAGAAAATGGGTCCCAGGTATATGGGAGTGTCCTTTTCAGCTCTGGGAGAGCCCCGAGGGTGACAGGATGTGTTTCCAGCCTAGAAAAATAGAAATGGGCCCCAGAGGCTCATGGGAAGTGCAGTTTTCAGTCCAGAGAGGAGCCAGTGGATCCAGACTGGTCACTGGAAGGGCTGTGTGTCCACAGGACACTGAGGCAGGAGTATTGAGGGTGTTGCCAGAGAAACTGAAGTGACGGGCTGTGAGAGAAGAAAGTTCCCTGGGGAAGTGCTGCTGGGTGGGGACACAGGAAAGGGTCAGAACAAGTCCCCAGGGGGCCAAAGGAGCCTCAGGTTTGCAAAGGAGGGGGCTGAGCTGGAAGGAGGGGCGGCTCAGCAAGCCATGCGCCGGGTGCTGGGGTCCCACCTTTTATGAAGCTGATAATCAAATGGGGGAGATAAATGTTAACTAAACACAAAATTGAAGGCTGTGTGACATGTGAAGAACAGCAACAGGGTCTGAGGTGAAGGAGAGAGTTCTGGGGGTTTCTCTGAGGAGGTAACATTGAAGGCTGAGGAGAACCTAGCCGGCTGTATAATGGGGGTGGGAATATTTTAGGCAGAGAAAACAGCACATGCCAGGACCCCAAGGTAGGAAAGTTTAGTGAGTTCCAGGAACCGAGGGAAGGTATTAAGCCATTGGCCAGTCAGTCAGCTGTTTGTTGAGCAACTATTAAGTGCCCAGTACTCTACTTGGATGGGGGACACAGCATTGAACACGTTAAACAGAATCCCTTCCTTCATGGAGCTTTTATACTTGGAGAGGGACGGAGACAGACAATAGATATGTAAACAAATAAGCATTAATAAGAAAGGAATAAATGTGGGAAATAAAGCAGGGGGTATGTGCTCTATTTAGACAGTGGTCAGGAAAGGCCTCTCTGAGGAGGTGGCATTTGAGCAGCGGCCCTGATAACAAGAGATTAAGTCAGTGGGTAGAGTACTAGAGTTTAGACTTCAGAATTGGGATGGCAAGTTCTAGGGCAAGGCCCCTGGGAGTTGAGGTCTGAAGGTCCATGGAGTTTGTATCTTTCTGATCCTGGTCTTTTGACTCTTGACCTCTTTCTGACCTCTGACCCCAAGTCCTGTCTCCATGACCTCAGACCTCTCAGTCTCCTCACCACTATCTACCCATAGGTCACTGGCTTCTAGAGCCATGCTATCAGATACTGTAGCCACTAGCCATATGCAGTTATTGACATTTAAATGAATTAAAATTCAGTTCCTTAGGCACCCTAGCCACATTCATGCTCAGGAGCCACATGTCATGTGCTCAGTAGCCACATGTGGCCGGTGGCACAGATACAGAACATTTCCGTCATCGCGGAAAGTTCTACTGGACAGCACTGCTTTAGATTCTGTTGTGTGGCCTCCCCACCCCCGAAATTTGGCCTGATGTCTCATCTCCAGACCGCTGGTCATTCTCTCCCCACTGTCCCGACCCCTCAGCCTCCTCCTTCTCCAAATTCCTTATTCATTGTGTTTTCTCCCCACCTCTTGAAACCCCCTTTCTCTTCTCTTTCTGCCATTTTGTGAGAGGTGCCAAAATATCTTCCTCGAGACCACAGGCTTTGTGGTTGAGGCTGACCTGGGTTCAAGCTCAGGCTCCACTGTGCCCAGCTGTGGGAATTTGCGGGCGGGGGGGGGTGGTCAGTTGACCCCTATGTGCCTCAGTTTCCTCCTGTGCAAAATGAGAAGGCCAGTAACACACCATAGGCTGTGAAGCTTCGATGAAATCGTGCACATGATGTGCTAGCACGGGTTCTGGCGTGTCATGGTCCCACAGTAAACGTTAGCTAGTACAATTAGCATCTTTCCACCTCACTGACCCCCAGCTTCTTTTCTCCCTCAGTGTGAAGCCATTCTCACAGACACCGTTCTCCTTGTCACTGACTCCCCCATCTACTGACCTCCCAGGTAAGAGCCTGCTTTCCATTTTCACTGTCTCCCCTCTCTCCTCAACCCCAACTGCCTTTCCTTCAACCTTCCGTTAATCAGGGGACACATTCTTACTAAGCTCCAGCTCTGAGGCAGGACATGTGGGAGTATGGAAAGACGAGTGGCAGAATTTGTAGTCGTTAAGAGCCTGGCCTCTGTAGCCAGACACACTGGGTTTGTGCTCTGCCACTTGCTAGCCTAATGGACACTGGGGAGGTGGATTAGTCAAGATTCTGTCAGCCACAAGTGACATTAACCCAAATCAATCCAGAACACCAAAAAAAAAAAAAAAAAGGAATTTATCAGTTCGGGTAACTGATATATCAGGAGTTATGGTTTCAGGCATGGTTGGATCCAGGGGTTCAAATGGTAGCATCAAGAATTGCTTGGTTCTGCTTTCCTCTGTGGTAGTTTCATTCCCAGGCAGGTTTTGCCCACCTGGTAGCAAAGATGGCTTCCAGAAGTTAGTGCTATGTGGTCCTAAGAACTCATACTGGTGAAAGAGAACTCTCAGGTTCCACAGATTCATCAATTAGGAATGCTTTGGCTGCAAGTAACAGAATGCCCAAATTAATAGTGCCTTAAATAATAGAGGCTTTAACTGACTTTCCCAAAAATATAATCCTAGCAGAGAACAAGTATAATGTAGTAGTTAGCAAGATCATTTAAAGCAGAAGTATCTGGTCAAGGCAAGAGCCTGGTTTATCTTGTTCACAGTTATATTCCTTAGCACCTAGTACAGTTGCTGGTTCTCAATAACTGTTTGTTGAATGAAAAAAAAAATAGAGGCTTTAGTGATTCCACATAACAAAAGGTCCCAAGGTGGGCTGCTTCTGTGCTGGCTCAGCAGCTCAGCAATATCAGGACTGGCATTTCTAAAGGTCCCTTGGCCTCTCTTATTGTCCCAAGACGGTAGTTGTGACTGCAGGCATCATGTCCCAAGCAGGACTTGGTCAGGGCCAAAAGCTTTCTCCTCCCAAAGTTCTGTCTTTTCCATTAGGAAGAAACTCCTTCCCAGAAGCCCCCTAGCAGATTTTCCCTAACATCTCATTGGCCAGGACTGTGTCACATGGCCACCTCTAGCTGCAAGGGAGGGTGGGAAAGTGAATAGTTAGCTTTTTCGGCTTCCAAGCAGAGGCAGGCAAGAGAGAACAGTGCTTGACACATTCAATAAATGTTAGCAATTTTTATTGTTCATTCTTCTCTCTCTCTAGGGTACGAGCCCCCCCAAGCCCTCTCACCTCCTGCCCTGCCCCCACCTGCCCCGTCACCACCAGCCTGGCAGGCTCGGGCCCTGGGCACTGCCCGGTTGCAGCTGGTGGAGTTCTCGGCGTTTGTGGAACCACCAGATGCAGTTGACTCTGTGAGTGCAATTTTGGGATAGTAACTGTGGGTGTTTTGGGATGTAGAGGGCTATAGGAAGAGAAAGCATAAAGCAATGATTCTCAAACTTTAGCACGTATCAGAATAACATGGAGGGCTTGTTAAAACACAGATTCTTGGGCCCCACCCTCAGAATTTCTGATCCAGTAGGTCTGCTGTGGGGCCTGAGAATTTGCATTTCTAACAAACTCCCAGGTGATGTTGATGCTGCTGGTCCGGGGACCACACTTTGAGAACTACTAGCATAAAGGAACTGGAAGATCATGGGGTCACAGGTTGGGAAGGTTAGAGAAACTGCCCAGGGTATTGTTCATTCATTCATAAAATATTTTTGAGTGCCTACTGTGTGCCAGGCTTTGTGGTGGACCCTGGGAACCTGGTAAAGCAGATCTTGTTTCTAGGCTCGGGCTTTTCCTGGCCTGGGATGGAGACAGATGCCATAATAGTCAGGGTGGGCTGACTGTTAGAAGAAATAACCCCAATGCTCAGGGACTGAACATCATAGAACTTTCTCACTCATGTAACATTTCAACGTGGGTGTCCAGCAGGAGGCTTCTTCCCAGTGATTCGGGGAATCCGGCTCCTTCCATTTGGTGCCTCTGCCATTTTCTAGGGCTTCAGAACCTGCTGCTGGATTCTCTGCATCTGGCTGGCAGATGGTGGAAGGAGGAGAGTCAAGAATTGTGCTGGAGGTTATATGGGTCTGGCTTGGAAGTGGCAACTATCAGGTCTGCTCACATCCCATTGGCAAGAACTTAGGCACATGGTCACACCTAACTGCAAAGGAGCCTGGGAAATGTAGTTTAGCTGTGTGAAAAGGAACCCAGGTTTGTGAACACAGCAGTCTGCCACAGCCACCTAAACACCAATCGCTGTATGTAGTGGTCCTGGTAAAACCCAAGTCAGAGCAGGTTAAAACCCTCCCATCTCACTTGGAGCAAAAGTTGAAGTCCTGTCAGTTGCCCACATGGCTCTGCACCATCTGACCTCCATTCCTGCTCGGCTCTTACCTCCTGCCCTCTCACCCTTGCTTTCTCTGCTCTGGCCACACTGGCCTCCATGCCCTTTCTCAAACATGCCTGGCCCACTCCTGCCTCAGGGCCTTTCCATCTGCTGTTTCTGCCTCCTGGAATGTGCTTTCTCCAGATATCCCCGCTCTCTCCCTCCATTCATCAAGCCTTTGCTTGATAATCTTCTCAGTTTGGCTTTCCCAAACCACCTTATGAAAAATACCAGCTGCCATCACTCTTGACCCCCTTACTAGGCTTTATTACGATTTTTTTCCATAGCATACACCACTCTCTGAAATTTACATTATCCATGGGATAATTTTTATAATTTTCTGTCTCTGCCAGTAGACTGTGAGCTCCATGAGGTCAGGGACTTTGTCTTGTAGCCCTTGGACCCAGAGCAGTGCCTGCACACAGTAGGGCTCTCGATAGATGTCTGTTGAATAGTGAGTATGGTCTGAGATAGGGGAAGCTCAAGTTTTCGTGGGTGTACAGAGGAGTAATTCTGCCAGGGGAGTCGTGAAGGCTTCCCTGAGATGACAACTTTTGAGTTGGGTTTTGAGGGTTATATAGGAGTTTGCCATGTGCAGAACTGGATGTTTCGAGTACAGAGATGGAAACAGCATGAAGTTTTCAGGGAAACAAATAATTGAATATGGTGGGAGCTGGTGAGGCTGCAGATAGCTGGGAAAGTGCTGGTTCTGGAGGAGCTGGCATTGCCAAGCTGAGGGATCCAGACTTTCTCCTGAGGGTGATGGATGCCCATGGAAAAGGTGGGGTAGAGAGATTCTATCTGATTGTGATCAAGGGAGGCTTCCAGGAAGAGGCAGATTTGGATTGAGTTGGGCCTGGAAAGATGGAGGGAAGATTTCTATTGGGAAGATTTTCAGGATATGGACAAGAAGTGATAAGAATGGGAATAGATAGGGAGTCTTGACATGGGCTATGTGGATTTTAACATTCATGAGCACCTATTCAATACAGGGCCAGAGAGAGGGGGTGTGGGCTTTATCCCAGGGGCACTGGGGAGCCATGGGAGGATTACGAGCAGGGGAGGGCGAGGGTCAGCTCTGGAGCATGTGAATGATGAACTGGAGAGGAGAGACTGGAGGCTGGGAGGCAGGCAGGAGGCTGGGGCGAGAGTGGGAGGGGACAGGGCTTGGGGACTGAGGTACTGTGGGAGTGAAGGGGCAGAAGGGAGTGGGGACAGTGCCTGGGAGTCGGGCCCAGTGTCCGGGTGGACAGTGTGGAACAGCTAGCAGGAGCTGTGGGAGTGGCAACAGGGGTGTGGGATGAGCTTGGGCCTCGAGGGCTGGGGGTCCAGCCCATCTCCCAGTCCTCACCCACAGCTGACCCTCCTCAGTACCAGAGGCACCTGTTTGTACACATCAGCCAGCACTGCCCCAGCCCTGGAGCGCCCCCCCTGGAGAGTGTGGACGTCCGGCAGATCTATGACAAGTTCCCCGAGAAAAAGGGCGGTTTGCGGGAGCTGTATGACCGCGGGCCCCCCCATGCCTTCTTCCTGGTCAAGTTCTGGGTGAGTTCTGCCACTGAAAACAGAAGGGCTCGTAAATCACGTGGCCTCCCAGCTAAGGCCTCTGGCTCTAAGGGGCACAGTCTCAGGCCCTACCAGGTCAGCCCGGGCCTTCCCAGTCCTCAAGGCTCAGAGTGTCAGTCCCCTTTGCAACAAGGAATTTAGCCCCTGGGGCAGGATGGATGGAACCAGTGCAGGCCTGGGGCTAGGACTCTGACCTCCCCAGATCCCACTAGAATTTGCCACACCCAGTCGTGACTGATATGGCCCTGGGGATCGGCTTGTAACGTTTCAGACTTCCCTACGCCCCAACTGACCTTACAACCCTGGTTGCTAAGGAATGGCCCCTCCCCTTAGCAAATGGAGTCAAGGAGAGTCTGGTCTCCGGAGGACAAGGCTTCGCTTGTTGCACCAGACCCTGTTGCTAGAGAATGTCTGGCCTTGAGGAAGCGATTGAAGGACCTGGGGAGTGGCCTTGTGAAATCCTGTATTTATTTAACAATCATTTATTGAGCACTTACTATATACAGGCCCCATGCCAGGTGCTATGTGCATCATTGTGAATAGGAGGGTCCATCTTGGGCCTATTTGGTTTGATGTCCAATACAATGACTGATGCTATAGGGGTTTAATAAATGTGGTGAATGTTTAGGGGTGTTAACTCTTGTAACCAGGGCTATGGAGGAATCTGGTCCCTGAGGGTTGAAGTTTACTGACCTTGCTTTTCCCATAGCTACCATGGTTATAAAGTGTTCTAGTGTGACTTGAAGCGGAGGCCCAAGACGGCTCTGGGGATGTGCTGCTGAGGTCCTAGGCATTGCCAGGGCTTGCGACAGGCCTCACCAGGTCGCAGGTCTGGAGAGCATCCCTTAGGAAGCCCAGCACCTGAAGAGATGCGGGGGAGTGGCTGGGAAGGCCTTCGGTTTTGTCTGGCTTCACAAGGCCCCGTTGCCGGGGTGGTGGATGGAGTCTGGCCTCTGCGGAGAGGACTAAACCACCCCAGAGAGTGCCCTGGTCAAGTTGGCAACTAACATTAGGAAGAGCAAGAGCCGTGCCTCCCAAGAAGGTGACCAATAGGCTCAGACCAGAGGTGTGATGGGGTCTTAGGCTTCCTTAGGCTCCACTTGGCCTAATGGACTGTCTGCCCACTTGGCCACTGGGGTCATGTAGGGGTCTGACCTCTGAGAATCGGCTGAAAGGGTCCGGGAGAGTGTTCTGGAGCAGGGTCAGGCTTCCCCAGGCCCCACCAGGCCTCATTGCTAGGGAAGAGCCACTTGCCTTAGCAACCAGGGTTGCAAAGGGCTCTGAGGGAGAGCCTCTGGTTGCTAGGGAGTAACTGCTTCCTTAGCAACCAGGCCCTTGGAAGGGGCTGACCTCTTGAGTTGGGGGTTTCAGGAGACAAAGTTGAATTCCAGGGCTCCTTTGGTGGGGGGCTTGCTGGGCAGAGGGGGCCAGACCATTTTGGGGATCTAGACTTCTCCAACGCTGATGGAAGCGTGGATCTTCTCCAAAAACTGACCCACGGAGAGGTGGGGACATTGAACACCAAGGAAGAGAGGTGGGCCACTGCAGGGTGATGGGAGAAACCAGGCCATGGGTGGAGTTCCCACTTTAGAAGAGTCCCCACTGTTTATAAGGGATGTTCCCTACAACGTACCTGTGCCTCCCCATCCCCCAGGCGGACCTGAACTGGGGCCCCAGTGGCGAGGAGGTGGGGGCCAGCGGCAGCAGCGGTGGCTTCTATGGAGTGAGCAGCCAGTACGAGAGCCTGGAGCACATGACCCTCACCTGTTCCTCCAAGGTCTGCTCCTTTGGCAAGCAGGTGGTGGAGAAGGTGGAGGTGAGGCTGGAGGGGTGGAGCTCTGGGCGGGTGAGCGCCCAGCTACCTGCCACTTTGGGGGTGCAGACAAAATGGACCAGGAGCCACGACAGCTCAGGCATTTGGGGGTCTGCGTGGTGGGGTGGGGGTGTCCTAGCCTCTTTGGGGGTTTAATGCATGGGCTTAGAGCTAATACGGAGTTCCAAAGTCATGTGTAGGGGTCACTTGGAGGATTCAAGGGTAATGTGTGGGACAGAGATTTAAAGTCGCTAAGATTCAAGAGGTTCTTATGGATATGGAGGACTCCGGCAGGGCGAGGAGGTTCAGGGTCACACTTGGGGGTGCTGAGGGCTTGAGAGATCTTGAGTTCGGAGGTCATATAGAGTTTGGAGATCTCACAGAGGGGTCTTTTTAGGGTTTGAGGGTATCTGAGGGTGTGGAGGTCAAAGGAATTCAAAGGTTGTTGAAGGTTCAGGGCGCGGCTTTGAGGGCCTGCAGGGGTCCCTGGTTTACAGGCTCAGTGACTCTGAGTTGATACCCGAGGGTGCAGTGTCCCGTCTCCGGTCACTGCGGATGGGGCACTGGAGGGAAGATGGCAGTGGGGAGTGGGTGTGGCATCTGAGAGGCATGGAGTGGGGCTCGGTTCCTGGGGCGACCCCTGTGTCTCAGTCGCTGTCCTCCCCACTCCCCGCCCCCCGGGTCAGACGGAGCGTGCCCAGCTGGAGGACGGGAGGTTCGTGTACCGCCTGCTGCGCTCGCCCATGTGCGAATACCTGGTGAATTTCTTGCACAAGCTGCGGCAGCTGCCCGAGCGCTATATGATGAACAGCGTCCTGGAGAACTTCACGATCCTCCAGGTGAGGCGCGGGGGCTGGGCTGGGGCAGGGGCCCGGATGTGGAGCGGTGTGCCCATCACAGACCCTCACCCTGGGCACCCTTTCACCTGGGGAACTGACATAGTGAGGACCCCACAGTGGACCCTTAGCTTAGGGGACCCCTTTACCTAGGGAACTCTCATAAAAGGGGATCCACCCTTCACTGGGGAAACACCTAGAGGACACCCCATGGTGGATCCTCAGCTTAGTGGACCCCCTTCACAGGGAACCTAAGCTTAGCCCAGGGAACATATGGTGGAATCCTCTTTAACTCTGGGGGATGTGATGTGATGGCGACTCCCTTGACCCTGTAATATGATATACTATCTGATGTGAGACCCCTCATTGCCGACCCTCAAATGGGGAACCTGACATGTTGGGCATCTGCTCTACCTGGAAAACATGACATGGTAGGGACCCCTTTCTTGGGTAACCTGTGATGCCTTGGGGATGGCACAGTGGTCCCTGCTCTCCCTTCCAAGCATAAACCCCTTCTCCTGGCCTCCTTGGCAGGTGGTGACCAACAGGGACACCCAGGAGCTGCTGCTCTGCACCGCCTACGTCTTTGAGGTCTCCACCAGCGAGCGGGGGGCCCAGCACCACATTTACCGCCTGGTCAGGGACTGAAGAACCCCCAAAGTGGCTCATCCCCGGAACACCCTCCTCCCAGGAAGGACCTCCAGCTTTCCTCATGCTTCTTATTTGGGCAGGGGGCTGCTCCCTGTTAGAGGGGACCTTAAAAGCTGGGTGGTGAGTTGAATGGGCTGGGACCGAGAGGAAAGGATGAGTCCTGATATTGGGACCTCACAGGGGCGTCTGAAAGGACAGATCACTCCAGAGCATCAGGGACTGGGGACCGGAGTGAGACAAACCCAAGGTACAGCACTGGTTTCTCAGTCTCTACTAGGTGCCCTTCTCCCACTCTGTTCTGGATGTTTCGGAGGGCCCTAGTTACACATTGGCTCATCCCTCCCTGTTTCTCAGCCTCCCTCTTTCTCCAATCTGCCTCTCCTTACCACCCCATCCTGTGACCCTAATATCGAATATTGAAGGTTAACCCTTTCTGTGCAGGAGCAGAGCCAGGTGGGCCCTGGAAATATTTTCTTTTAATATAACAAGAGATATTTATAAGTGGGTGTTAGGGTCGTGACTTTTTCTCAGCTGGGCCGGCAGTGGGGTGAGGCTTTTTAATCTCATCCCCTCTTCTAAATGAGCCGTGGGCTAGACTGTGTTGCCCGCCCCCACCCCGGCCCCCAAAGTGTGTTGGTTTGTGTTTTGACAGAGGATAAAGCTATTTTACCAAAACACAGGGGATTTATTTGGGGTTTGGGCGAAAAATCATCTTGTGAAAAGTGGTAGGCCGACAGATGAGCTAAGGAAATGAGGTATCTTTGGGGGCAGGAAGCTGGTGGCGGAAGCCCCAGGTCCCGTAGGAGAGGTGACAGCAGCGTGGGCAGGCAGACACCTGGGTCCCCAGGGGAATGAGGAGGCGGAGGGCTGAATGGCTGGGGCCAACTAGGGATTAAACAAATATTTACAGGCCACAGGGAAATGCCCAGGGCACTGGAAGGGGGCGGGGCGGGGCTCTGGGAAGGGCGGGGCCTAGCGGTACCGAGCGAGCCGGTCGTAGACGTGGTCCAGGTTTCTGCACAGGAATATCGAGAGCGTCATGAAGCTGAGCTATAGAGAAAGGAGACGCAGTCAGAGAGGGGGTGCCGGCGAGAGGGGGGTGGGGTGGTGGGCGTCCCGAGGGAGAAAAGTCAGGGGGTGGGGCCAGGGGAAGAAAATAAGGCACCGAGAATTGGGCGGGGAGGGGCTCTGGGAGGGGTGGAGAAAGGAGTAGGTAGAAAATGGGCGGAGCTAGAGGGAGAACTGGGCCTGGTTGTGAAAAATGGGGTCAGGGATGGGAGTTGGGGGGAAGATAAGAGAGGTGGAGAATGTGGTGGAGTTAAGGGTAAAAGGGCAGGAGGTCATGGAGTAGGCCGCAGAAGATGCGGGCGGGCCGGGGAGGGTGGGAACAGAGTTGGAGCTGGAAGGGGGACAGAATAGGGTAGGGGGCACCCAGTTAAGTCTAGCGTAGGTCTAGAGTCTGGGAAGGAGTGAGATCCGGAGCAAGCCCAGGGTCCTTTATTCCGGAGGCTCATCTGTCTCCCCTTCCACCTCGGCCTCCACCTCCGCGCCTGCGCTCCTGGTCTCAGGCTGTTCCTCGTCTTGATCCCAAAGAGGCCAGGGCCCCAGGGCCATGGGCAGCTTGCCCTGCGGGGCCTTGTCCCCCCAGCTGGGGCAGGCATCCGCCATGCCCCAGCCACCCCACAGACTGCCGCTACGCCCGCTGCTGCTCAGCACACCACAGCACCCGCCGCCGCCATCAGCGCTCAGGCTGGGCCCGGAGCTCGAACCGTCAGCACCCAGGACCTGCGGCTGGGCTTCCCCGTAGAGCGCCCTGCGAGGTATTAGCAGGCTCAGCCCCGCCACACTCACCTGCAGGAAAAGGGGAGGGATATTGCGGCCAATAGCAGGAGGCTGGTACTCCGAGGAGGGCCAATGGGAGCCTCGAGAGGAAGGGCGGGAACGCCTGCTTCCTGCGTGCAACCAATCAGGGCTCACAGAGGCCAGGTCACCTCCCTCGTCCCAGCCGGAGCGGCAGGAGGGCCTGCCCGGATTGGCTGACGCACTATCACGCATGCGCCTTTCTCAGAGACGGGGAGGATGCGCAGCTTGGGGCGGGGCCAGCTAGGGATGGTAGGGCCAATCGCGAGTGGGGGCGGGACCAGATCACCTCGAGGAGACCGACGCCCAGACAAACGCCCACTATGGAGATGAGGTTGTTGTGCAACCACTTCTGGAGGCTCTGCTCGCATCCCTGGGGAGGTAGGGAAAGGTTAAAGGTAAGAGTTCCTTTTGGGATTCACCCTCAAGCCCGGGCCCACCGTTCTCAGCCTAGCTCTCACTCTTCTTTCAGGCACCGGCCCGTTTCCCTCGTTACCAGCGTTCTCTAGTCTCCGCTTCGCCCGGTCCAAGCCTCCCCGTCCCTAGGCATCAGCGTTCCGGGTCCTGCCCTTTCAGCCAGGCCTTTGCTTTAGGCCCCGCCTTTCCTACAGGCCCCACCCCTTCTAGGTGGCTCCGCCCCTCCCGTGGTACCGTTCTTTTCGTAGCTCCACCCTACTTGCCTCCCTCCCGGCAGCCCTACACCTCCCACGGGTCCCTCCCCTTTCCAGCGGTTCCTGCTCGAACCCGCCCCACCTCGCGGTAGATGTAGCTGTTTACAGGGACCACGCAAAGGTCTGTACTGTGACGCGGCCGCGCTAGGGGTCCGAGCCGGCTGAACTGGGGGAAGGAGATCTTCTCGAAGATTGCGGAGTCGTTGGTGGCCGATGAGTTATAGCAGGAGCAGGGCACGCGGTGCGCTTCTGACTCGTTGCTGCTCAGGCTGGGGACACGGAACCAGTCCCGAGGAGAGTTCCAGCCGCAGCAGCGCAGCTAGGAGAGGGACAAGAGTCAGAGGGGCCGGGCTGGAGGGATGCAAGATGTTTTGGGGGATCAGAGGATTGGGTGATGGGTATGAGGTCATGTTGGGGAGCAGAGGGCTAAGTGGTGGGTGCAGGGTGGGGCCAGTGGGCTGGGCTGGGGTCACGACAGGGGCAGGGCACATTAGGGGAACATGGGGTTGGGAGAGACGAACGACGGGGCGACCTGAGGCTGGGGGAGGAGCTGCAGAATCACGCTGTGGACCGAAGATGGGGTGGGCAGTGCACTTCAGCCTCAGGTAGAGGACAGGTGGATGGGAAAGCGGGGCCACGTGAGTGACCAGGGAATGGAGCCTCACGTGAGCCGTGTCCCGTGGGAGTCAGAGTCACCACGGGGCAGGGAGTGGGGTCACCCTAGGATCTGGGGGCTGAGGGCGGAGTCTTGTCGAGGGAGAAGTCGAGCCATTCCACAGTCTGGGAGCTGGGGGAGTGGGCCATGTTGAGGCCAGTTTTGTTATCCGAGTGCAGGGGCCCCGTCGGGCGTGGCAGGAGGTGGGGTGGGTAGGGTTACCTTAGGGTCCTGGAGCTGGGGGCCCGGGCTCCGTCGAGACGGAGTCTCCTCGAGGCCGGGAGCGGAGCCACGTGAGAGTCTCAGAGCTGGAGGGAGGGGTACACGGGGTGGGGGGGCTCACGCACCTGGAATTGCACGTAGTCCCAGCTCTCCTCGGCTGCGGTCTGCTCCGGGTTGGCGCGGTAGTTCCGGATCGTCTCCACCACGATGTCCTTCACTCTCCGCTCCAGCTGAGAGGCCGAGAGTGAGGCTGGACCCCTGCTAGCCTCCCCACCTGCATCTGCCCCGACCCACTCCAGCCACTCCCCGGCTGTCTCAGCCCCAAGGGATCTCTGAGCATCTTTAGGTCGGCCTCAGTTCCTCACTGAATGGCTAGCTATGTTTTTGTTCCTCAAAACCTCTACCAGTTTCTACCGTCTGTCTTTCTATTTCTCCCTCTATCTCCCACGATCTCTCATTAGGTCTCTATCACTTCCTCGGAGCCCTTTGTTTCTCTGCGTGTTATCTTTTTTCCTGGGTGTTTGTTTCCCTTTAGATCTCTTTCTCTCTTGCTGTGTCTGTCTTCCTCCCTCCGTGTCTCACCTCATCTCTCTCTCAGTCTCTCTGCCAGTCTCTGTATCTGCCTCTGTCTTTCTGTGTCTCTGTTTCTCTCTCTCTTCCTCTGCCTCTGTTATTTCTCTTTGTCTATGTCAGCCCCGTCTGCCTTTGTTTCCATCTCCTTCCACCCCCTCCCACCGCCCCCACACCCATCCACTAGCTGCAGAGGGTGGCAGGAGGGGAAGGCAAGCTCACCCGGCTCCGCTGAGTGGAGATGAGGATTCCCAGGGTGATCTGTGTGGCAAACAGGAGCAGCAGTATCCCAAAATACTGGGGGGCAGAGTGGAGAGGTCAGGCTGAGCCCCTCCCCTGGATGCAGGGCCTGCCAGGGCTCTGTTTGAGGGTGTGTGTGAGTAGTCCTAGGGATGGAGAGGGGGTGGGGGCACTCACCAGGCCTAGGAGGCAGCGGAGCTCCTTCAGGGCCCCCACACACCCCAGGAGGGCCAGGCCCATGGTGAGAATTCCTGAGATGGCCAGGGCCTTGGACCATATCTGCAGGGGCATGAAGGACAAGCCTGGGGGAGATGAGAGGCAGTGACATTGGCCCCATGTGCACGGTTCCAGGCAGCCCCATTCCCCACCCACGCAGCCACCCAAGTGGGGAGCAGCGTCCTGGGGGCCTCTTTCTGGGCTTCTGGCACTCTTTTCTCTGGGTATCTCTCCCTGCCCTAGTCTCTGTCCCTTTCCTTCTGAGATTCTCTCCTTCTCTCTCTGAGTCTCTGCTGCCCTCTCTCTCTTGGTCTCTGCTGCCTTCTCTCTCTGGGTCTCTGTCCCACTCTCTCCGGGTCTCTGTCCCTCTTTCTCCCTGGTCTCTGTCTCTCCCCCTTGCTCTCAGTCTCTCCTCCTTCAGCTCCTCCTCCTGAAACCCCCGAGAGTTTCAGCCCCCATCACTTGTTCTGTGACATTGGATCAGTCATGTAAACCTCCCTGCAGCCTAGGGGTTAATAATATCTGTTTCTTAGGGTTGTTTTGAGGGACGTGTGTTTAACCCAGTCCTCAACCCGGGGCAAACACTTAGTTAAATATGAGCTATTAGGGTTTTGACTATCACCCCATTATTATTTTCCTACTATTATTATTAGTGTCTCATCTGCTCTTCTACTTCCTTTCTGGGTGACATCCAGTAAGTGACTTCCCCTCTCTGAACCTCAAGAGAGAGGAAGGTTTGTGGGAGGATGAGAATCTGCCCAAGATCTGACACATAAGAAGTGCCTGAAGAATGGCTATTATTATTAGTAGTAGTAGTAGTATGCACAACTCATCAGAGGAAGATGGTAAGGGTCAGGCGTGGCAGTGGTGAGCAGTGGATTGAAGCTTGGGACCTGCCTAGGGAGTTGGGCACTGTGGACCTCCCTGGGACGAGGGAGACCCCAGGAAGCCACTTGTGGGGAGGCCAGGTCCACGCCTGCTCCAGGGAGGCCCTCCCTGACTGCCCCAGCCCCCTCACCCACAAAGGACACGAAGCTGGTCTTGTCGATGAGTATCCAGATGCCGAAGCAGAAAATAAGGCCGCCAAGGACCTGGGGAGAGGAGAAGAGAATATGGCTGTGGGCAAAGGATAGGAGGTCGGGAGACTGCGGCAGGGGTGGGGGCCCGGGCTGGGTAGCCATGAGGCAACTCACGAAGAAGAAGAGGTTGAATACGAAGAGGAGGTACTTGATGAGGCTGAGGCATCTGTCCTGGGCTGACATCTTCGCATTGAGAGGTGAGCCACCAGTGGGAGGGACGGGACAGAAGAGATGTTGGCAGTCGGGGAGACAGGCAGAAAGACAGAGGCCGTGAAAGAGAGAGGGAGAGGAGAGGCTGGGAGGGAGAAAGGAACACAGAGAAAGAGGAAGTTCCAGGGGTGGAGCCCCACCCCCTTCCTCTGCACTTGAGGTAGCTTTTTTCTCTGTCTCTGTCTCCCTCGGCTGCCCCACTGGGACACTCAACCCCGTACCTGAGGGGCCCTGGAATTCGTGGGCACCACGGACACGGCAGGCAGTCCCTCCCAGGTCTCCATGGCTCAGGCTGAGGGAGCCACAGGAACTCCTGGTCTACTTGCACTCACCTCCTCTGGGCACCAGGACCCCAGGCTGGCCCTGGACAGCAGCCGACCTCACAGACGCTCTGACCTCACTGCCTGCTAAGCTCTGCCATCTCTGCATCCATCTCTGTCCTCCTTTCCCAGCCCTCGGTCTCTTGTCCTCCCCTTTCTGGGTCTCTGTTCCCTTCTCTCTGTGTGGTATTCTTCTTTTTCCTCTGGGTCTCTGTGTCCCTTCCACCCCTGGGGTCTCTCTCCTCTCCATCTCTGGGTTTCTGGCCTCTTCTCTCTGCATGCCTGTCCTTTCTCTGTTTATCTATCCCCTTCCTCCCCTTTGTCATTGCCCCTCTCTCTTGGTATCTGCATCCTGTTCTTGGCAACAAGTGTAGCCCATGGTGCTCCCACGTGCTGGGGTAGGGGCCCGGCACCTGGGGGAAGTGAAAGTGTTGCAGGCCCCAAATGGGAAGGTCCCTGGGAGCGAGGAGGGCGACTGGGCGGTACCAAAACACCCAGAGGGGAAGCTGAGCCTGGGGCAGTACTTCCTGCCTCTGCAGTAGGGCCCCAAGAGGAGGAGCCAGGATGAAGCCTGGGACCTTGGCAGTTAGACCCAGGTTTGCAGGACCTGATCATCTCTAGGCCTGAGCTGTACACACAGCGACCTCTAAAGTCTCCCCTGAGGCCCCAGATTGCATTGGGCTCCCCGCTCTTGTCCCAATTTCCTCACAGATTTGCGATTTCGAGGATGTTCCGACCATCCTGACATCCACCCAGGCCCTGGAAAACTAGCCTCTCTTAGACCTAGCACCCTGTCTCTCTTCAGAGAGGTCTTATCCACTATTTTTTTGAAAGACTCCTAATGCAATTTATTTTCTTTTATTAAAATTTTTTTGTTGATGTCTCAATAATTTATAACATTGTGGGGTTTAGTTGTACATTATTATTTGTCCGTCACCATATGGATGCATCCCTTCACCCCTTGTGCCCTCACCCCACCCCCATTCCCCCTGGTAACCACCAGTCAGTTCTCTCTGTCGGTGTGTTTGTTTATATTCCACATATGAGTGAGATCATGCAGTGTTTGTCCTTCTCTCTCTGGCTTATTTCACTTAACATAATACCCTCTAGGTCCATCCATGTTGTTGCAAATGGGACAACTATCTTTTTTACGGCTGAGTAGTATTCCATTGTATATATATATACCACATCTTCTTTATGCAATCATCAGTTGAGGGACACTTGGGTTGCTTCCACTTCTTGGCTATAGTGAATAATGCTGCAATGAACATAGGGGTGCATACGCCTCTTGTGATGGTTGATTTCATGTCCGTCGGGTAGATGCCCAAGAGTGGGATTGCTGGATCATAAGGTATTTCTATTTTTAACTTTTTGAGGAATCTCCATACTGTTTTCCATCATGGTTGCACCAGTTTGCATTCCCACCAGGAGTGAATTAGGGTCCCCGTTTCTCCACACCCTCTCCAACATTTGTTATTTTTTGTCTTGGTGATTATAGCCATTCTAACAGGTGTAAGATGATATCTTAGCATAGTTTTGATTTGCATTTCCCTGATGACTAGTGATGTTGAACATCTTTTCATGTGTCTGTTGGCTATATTTTCTTATTAATATCATCAAAAGTCAATTCATATTAATAGTATTCTGGTTTTTGACTTTGGGCTTTCTTTTTTTCCCCAACTTGATTGAGGAATAATTGACAAATATAATTGTTTATGTTTAAAGTGTACGACATGATGATTTGATACACATGTACATGGTGGAATGATTACCAAGCTCAAGATATTTAACACATTCATCTT
Source organism: Tapirus indicus (assembly GCA_031878705.1). Classification (NCBI taxonomy): domain Eukaryota; kingdom Metazoa; phylum Chordata; class Mammalia; order Perissodactyla; family Tapiridae; genus Tapirus; species Tapirus indicus. The sequence goes on along the minus strand of CM062926.1, from coordinate 23,387,512 downwards.
CTCACATAGTTAACTCTCTTGGGGGGGGGGATGAGAATGCTTAAGAGCTACTCTCAGCAGCTTTCAAGTACAGAATACTGTATTATTAACTATAGTCACCATGCTGTACATGGGATCCTCAGAACTTATTCTCATAACTGAAAGTTGGTACCCTACATCTCCCCATTTCTTCCACTCCCCAGCCCTGGCCAACCACTGTTCTACTCTCTGATTCTAAGAAATTGGCTTTTTTTTTCCTTTTTAAATTGATGTCATAATAGTTTATCACATTGTGAAATTTTAGTTGTACATTATTGTTTGTCAGTCACCATATAAATGTGTCCCTTCACCCCTTGTGCCCACGCCCGAACCCCCTTACCCTTGATAGCCACCAACTATTTTTTCTGTCCATGTGTTAGTTTATCTTCCACATATGAGTGAAATCATGCAGCATTTGTCTTTGTCTCGCTTATTTCGCTTAACATAATACCCTCCAGGTCCATCTATGTTGTTGCAAATGGGAAGATTTTGTCTTTTTTATGGCTGAGTAGTATTCCATTGTATATATATACCACATCTTCTTTATGCAATCATCAGTCGAGGGACACTTGGGTTGCTTCCACTTCTTGGCTATAGTGAATAATGCTGCAATGACCATAGGGATGCATAAGCCTCTTGGGATGGTTGATTTTAGGTTCTTTGGATAAATACCCAGTAGTGGGATAGCTGGATCATATGGTATTTCTATTTTTAATTTTTTGAGGAATCTCCATACTGTTTTCCATAGAGGCTGCACCAGTTTGCATTCCCACCAGCAGTGAATTAGAGTTCCAGTTTTTCCACAACCTCTCCAACATTTGTTGTTTTTGTCTTGGTGATTATAGCCATTCTAATGGGCATAAGGTGATATCTTACTGTAGTTTTGATTTGCATTTCCTTGAGGATTAGTGATGTTGAACATCTTTTCATGCACCTATTGGCCATCTGTATATCTTCCTTGGAAAAATGTCTGTTCATATCCTCTGCCCATTTTTGATTGGGTTGTTTGTTTTTTTGTTGTTCAGTTGTGTGAGTTCTTTATAGATTATGGAGATTAACCCCTTCTTGGATATATGATTTGCAAATATTTTCTCCCAGCTGGTGGGTTGTCTTTTCATTTTGATCCTGGTTTCATTTGCCTTGAAGAAGCTCTTTAGTCTGATGAAGTCCCACTTGTTTATTTTTTCTTTTGTTTCCCTTGTCCGAGTAGACATGGAATTTGAAAAGATCCCTCTATGACCGATGTCAAAGAGTGTACTGCCTATGTTTTCTTCCAGAATTTTTATAGTTTCAGGTCTTACCTTCAAGTCTTTGATCCATTTTGAGTTGATTTTTGTGTATGGCAAAAGAAAATAGTCTACTTTCATTCTTTTGCATGTGGCTGTCCGGTTTTCCCAGCACCATTTATTGAAGAGACTTTCCTTTCTCCGTTGTATGTTCTTAGCTTCTTTGTCAAAGATTAATTGTCTGTAGATGTGTTGTTTTATTTCTGGGTTTTCAATTCTGTTCCATTGATCTGTGTGTCTGTTTTTGTACCAGTACTGTGCTGTTTTGATTACTATAGCTTTGTAGTATATTTTGAAATCAGGGATTGTGATGCCTCCAGCTTTGTTCTTTTTTCTCAGGATTGCTTTAGCTATTTGGGGTCTTTTGTTGCCCCATGTGAATTTTAGTATTCTTTTTTCTATTTCCATGAAGAATGTCATTGGGATTCTGATGAGGATTACATTGAATCTGTAGATTGTTTTAGGTAGTACAGACATTTTAACTATGTTTATTCTTCCAATCCATGTGCATGGGATATCTTTCCATTTCCTTATGTCATCATCGATTTCTTTCAATAATGTCTTATCGTTTTCCTTGTATAGGTCTTTCACCTCCTTGGTTAAATTTATTCCTAGATATTTTATTCTTTTTGTTGTGATTGTAAATGGGATTGTCTTCTTGAGTTCTCTGTTAGTTCGTTATTCAAGTGTAGAAATGCAACTGATTTTTATAAGTTGATTTTGTACACTGCAACTTTGCTGTAATTGTTGATTATTTCTAATACTTTTCCAATGGATTCTTTAGAGTTTTCTATGTGTAAAATCATATCATCTGCAAACAGTGAGAGTTTCACTTCTTCATTGCCTATTTGGAGTCCTTTTATTTCTTTTTCTTGCCTAATTGCTCTGGCCCAAACCTTCAGTACTGTGTTGAATAAGAGTGGCGAGACTGGGCACCCTTGTCTTGTTCCTGTTCTCAGAGGGATGGCTTTCAGTTTTTCCTGGTTGAGGATGATGTTGGCTGTGGGTTTGTCATATATGGCCCTCATTATGTTGAGGTACTTTCCTTCTATACCCATTTTGTTGAGAGTTTTTATCATAAATGGATGTTGGATCTTGTCAGATGCCTTCTCTGCATCTGTCGAGATGATCATGTGGTTTTTATTCCTCGTTCTGTTAATGTGGTGTATCACATTGATTAATTTGCGGATGTTGAACCATTCCTGCATCCCTGGTATAAATCTCACTTGATCATGGTGTATGATCTTTTTAATGTATTGCTGTATTCGGTTTGCCAATATTTTGTTGAGGATTTTTGCATCTATGTTCATCAGCGATATTAGCCTGTATTCCTCCTTCTTTGTGTTGCCCTTGTCTGGCTTTGGTATCAGGGTGATGTTGGCCTTGTAGAATGTGTTAGGGAGTGTTCCATCTTCCTCTATTTTTGGGAATAGTTTGAGAAGGATAGGTATTAAATCTTCTTTGAATGTTTGGTAAAATTCTCCAGAGAAGCCATCTGGTCCTGGGCTTTTATTTTTTGGGAAGTCTTTGATTACTGTTTTAATCTCTTTACTTGTTATTGGTCTATTCAGATTATTTCTTATTGATTCAGTTTTGGGAGGTTGTATGAGTCTAAGAATTTATCTGTTTCTTCTAGATTGTCCAATTTGTTGGCATATAGTTTCTCATAGTATTCTCTTATAATCCTTTGTATTTCTGTGATATTTGTTGTGACTTCTCCTCTTTCATTTTTATTTATTTGAGCCTTCTCTCTTTTTTTCTTGGTGAGTCTAATGGTTTTTCAATTTTGTTTATCTTCTCAAAGAACCAGCTCTTTGTTTCACTGAGCCTTTCTGCTGTTTTTTTTGGGGGGGTTTCAATTTCATTTATTTCTGCTCTAATTTTTATCATTTCCCTCCTGCTGACTTTGGGCTTTGTTTGTTCTTCTTTTTCTAATTCTGTTAGGTGTAGTTTAAGATTGCTTATTTGGGATTTTCTTGTTTGTTAAGGTGGTCTTGTATTGCTATGAATTTCCCTCTTGTGACCGCTTTTGCTGCATCCCATATGAGTTGGTATGGTGTATTTTCTTTCTCATTTGTCACCAGATATTCTTTGATTTCTCCTTTATTTCTTCAGTGATCCATTCGTTGCTCAATAGCATGTTTAGTCTCCACATCTTTGTCACTTGTGCAGTTTTTTTGTTGTAGTTAATTTCTAATTTTGTAGCATTATGGTCAGAAAAGGTGCTTCTTATGATTTCAATCTTCTTAAATTTATAGAGGCTTGCCCTACTTCCCAATAGATAGTCTATCCTTGAGAATGTTCCATGAGCACCTGAGAGGAATGTGTATTCTTCTGTGTTTGGATGGAGTGCTGTATATATATTTATTAAATCCATCTGGACTAGTGTTTTGTTTAAGTCCACTATTTCCTTATTGACTTTCTGTCTGGATAATCTATCCCTTGATGTAAGTGGGGTGTTATTATTGTGTTGTTGTTGATGTCTCCTTTTAGGTTTGTTAATAGTTGCTTTATGTACTTTGGTGCTCCTGTGTTGGGTGCATATATATTTATAAGTGATATGTCTTCTTGGTAGAGTGTCCCTTTTATCATTATATATTGCACCTCTTTGTCTCTCATTACCTGTTTTATCTTGAAGTCTACTTTTTCTGATATAAGTATGGCAACACCTGCTTTCTTTTGTTTGCCATTAGCTTGGGGTATCATCTTCCATCTTCCATCTTCACTCTAAGCCTGTGTTTGTATTTAGAGCTGAGATGTGTTTCCTGGAGGCAGCAAATTGTTGGGTCTTGTTTTTAATCCATCCTGCCACTCTGTGTCTTTTGATTGTGGAATTCAGTCCATTTACATTTAGAGTGATTATTGATATATGAGGGCTTAATGCTGCCATTTTATCGCTTGTTTTTCAGTTGTTCTGTATTTCCCTTGTTTCTCGTCCCATGTATTTCACACTACTAATTCAGTTTGGTGGCTTTCTATGATTTTTTTCTCATTATTTATCATTTGTGTCTTTGTTCTGATTTTTTTTTTCATGGTTACTGTGAGGTTTGTATAAAAGATCTCATAGATGAGATAGTCCATTCTCCGATAGCCTCTTGTTCTCCTAGTCTAAGCAGGTTTCATCTCTTTCTTCTTCCCCTTCTAAGTTGTTGTCACAACTTATTCCATTATGTGTTGTGAATTTGTGGTTAAAATGAAGTGATAATATTTATTTTCAATGTTTTCCTTCCCTTTATCTTCAGAGTTATAATTAAGTCTTTGCTAATCTGTTCTGGTAGAGAGTTGCTATTTTCTGATTTTTGTCTGCCTATTTATTCCCTTGCTCAAGGCTTTGTACACCATTTGTTTTTCTTTTCTTTTTTTTTTCAGGTATGAGGGCCTTTTTCATCAAATCTTGTAGGAGGGGTCTTGTGGCAGTGAACTCCCTCAGCTTTTGTTTATCTAGGAAAGTTTTTATTTTTCCATCATATCTGAAGGATATTTTCCCTGGATATAGTATTCTTGGCTGAAAGTTTTTTTCTTTCAAAATTTTGAATATATCATTCCACTCTCTTCTAGCCTATAAAGTTTCTGCTGAAAAGTCCGCTGAAAGCCTGATAGGGCTTCCTTTGTAGGTCATTTCCTTTTGTCTTGCTGCCCTTAATATTTTTTCTTTGTCATTGACCTTTGCCAACTTTACTAATATATGCCTTGGATAAGGTCTTTTTACATTGATGTAATTAGGCGTTCTGTTGGCTTCTTTTACATGTAATTCCAGCTCCTTCCCCATATTTGGGAAGTTCTCAGTTATTATTTCTTTGAACAAGCTCTCTGCCCCTTTTCCCCTCTCTTCTCCCTCTGGAATACCTATAATCCTTATATTCATTTCCTAAGTTGGATATTTCTTGGAGAGTTTCTTCATTTCTTTTTAGTCTAAGTTCTCTCTCCTCCTCCATCTGAAGCATTTCTGTATTCCTATCCTCTAGATTGCTAATTCTATCCTCCATATTGTCAGCTCTGTTGTTTAGGGACTCCAGATTTTTATCTCGTCCATTGTGTTTTTCATCTCTAACAATTCTGATTGGTTTTTCCTTATAGTTTCAATCTCTTCTGAATAATTCCCTCTGTTCAGTAATTTGGTTCCTGATTTCATTGAACGATCTTTCAGAATTCTCTTGTAACTCATTGAGTTTTCTTATGATGGCTGTCTTGAGTTTTCTGTCACTTAGATTGTAGATTTCCATGCCTTCAGGATTGATTTCTGGTGTTTGTCTTTTTCCTTCTGGTCTGGAGTATTAATGTATTTCTGTATACCATTTGATGGAGTGGATTTGTGCCAGCACATAGTGATAGTTTCTGGATGCAGGTTCCACCTGCCATCACTTGGGGGTGGGGTGGGGGCAGGAGCTGTGTAATCTGAGCCTGCTGACGCAATCCCTGTCAGCTGTGCCTGTCTGGCCTGGGCCACTCCTTGGGATTGCTGCAGCCATGTGGGATCTCCCACTGAAGGGGAAAGTAGTCATATGGGGGGCTCAGGGCTGCTGCTGCCTGCTCCCACAGTCCTGCTGAGTTGTGCTCCGCCCGTCAGGGTCACAGCAGTGCTAGGGTGTTCACAGCTGCCAGAAGCTCATTCAGTTTCTGCCACTCTCTGCTCCTAGGTTGCAGCAGCCATTGTGCTTGGTGGGTGGGACCTCCCCTCTGGAACCGAAACAAAGCCACTCCCTGGAACTGCAGTGGGATTGTGGACTCTCCCACCAGACGAGAGAGTGATCACACGGAGTCTTGGGGCTGCTACTGCCTGCTACCACAGACCCGCCAAGACATGCTTCCCCTCTTTGGGGCCACAGCAGTACTATGGGCATTCATGGCAGTCAGGAGCTTGTTTGCCCCGGGCAGCAGCTCTGCCGCTGCAGTCTGCTCCCAGGTTGCACCAGCCTTTGTGCTTGGTGGGTGGAGCTTCCCCACTGGGTCCAAGCCTGCAGCACTCTCTGTGGGCCACGTGGCCCTGAGGACTCTCCCACCAGATGGGGAAGCGATCACGTGGGGGCTCAGGGCTGCCGTCACCTGTTCCCACAGTTGTACTGAGGCATGCTCCTACCCTCAGGGCTGCAGCAGTGCTATGATCGCTCCAGCTGGGAGAGCAGTCATACGCATGTCCTGGGCTGCCTGGGGGTCCAGAGGATGCTCACTTATCTCCACCACCTCCTTGAGGGGTAGTCCATCCACCTTCAGATATATAGTTGCAAGGGTCTCTCAAGTGTCCTGAAGTTCTGTGTGGGTATCCTCTGCTGATCAATGAATGTCCTTTTAGTTGTAGTTCAAAGTGGGAGAGACAAAGGGAACAGTTCACTCTGCTGTGTTGCTGATGTCACTTTTTTTTTATATTCCACATATAAGTGATACCATACAGTATTTGTCTTTATCTGTCTGACTTATTTCACTTAGCATCATGTCCTCTAGATTCATCCATGTTGTTGCAAATGGCAGGATTTCTTGCTTTTTTTATGGCTGAATAATATTCTATTGTGTATATATACTACATTTTCTTTTCTTTTCTTTTTTTTTGATGAGGAAGATTAGCCCCGAGCTAACGTCTGTTGCCAATCTTCCTCTTTTTGCCTGAGGAAGATTGTTGCTGAGCTAACATCTGTGCCAGTCCTCTATTTTGCATGTGGGATGCTGCCACAGCATGGCTTGATGAGTGGTGTGTAGGTCTGCACCTGGGATCCTAACCTGTGAATCTCAGGCCACTGAAACGGATCACGTGAACTCAACCACTACACCACCAGGCCACCCCCTATGCCACATTTTCTTGATCCTTTCATCCATTGAAGGACATTTAGGCTGTTTCCATGTGTTGGCTGTTCTGAATAATGCTGCAGTGAAGACGAGAGTGCAGATATCTCTTCAAAATACTGATTTCGTTTTCTTTGGATATGTACCTGGGAGTGGGATTGCTGGATCATATGGTAATTCTATTTTTAAGTTTTTGAGGCCGCTCCATACTGTATTCTATAGTGCCTGTACCAATTTACATTCCCACCAACAGTGCACAATGGTTCTCTTTTCTCCACACCCTTTCCAATACTTGTTATCTCTTGTCTTTTTGATAATAGCCATCCTAACAGGTATGAGTGGTATCTCATTGTGGTTTTGATTTGCATTTCCCTCATGATTAGTGATGTTGAGTGCATTTTCATGGACCTGTTGGCCATGTGTATGTTTTCTATAGAAAAATATCTCTTCTGGTCCATTTCTTAATTGGATTATTTGCTTTTTTGCTGTTGAGTTGTATGAGTTCTTTATATATTTTGGATATTAACCTCCTATTGGGTATGTGGTTTGAAAATATTTTCTCTCATTTTGTAGGTTGCCTTTCAATTTATTAATTGTTTCCTTTCTTGTACAGAAGTTCTTTTGTTTGATGTAATCCCACTTGTTTATTTTAGCTTTTGTTTCTTGTGCTTTTGGTATCTTATCCAATAAGTTATTGCCAAGACCAACTTGGCAAAACTCAAGGAGCTGTTTCCCTATATTTTCTTCTAGGGGTTTTACAGTTTCAGGTCTTACATTTAAATCTTTGATGCATTTCAAGTTAATTTTTGTGAGCAGTGTAAGATAGTGGTTCAGTTTCATTCTTTAGCATGTGGCTGTCTAGTTTTCCCAACACTATTGAAGAGACTATCATTTACCCATTATGTGTTCTTGGCACCCTTGTCCAAAATTAGTTGATTGCATATGCATGGGTATATTTCTGGGCTCTCTATTCTGTTTCATTGACCTATGTGCCTGTTTTTATGCCAGTACCATCTTGTTCTGATTACTATAACTTTGTAATATAGTTTGAAGTCAGGAAGTGTGATGCCTCCAACTTTGTTCTTCTTTCTCAAGATTGTTTTGGCTATTCAGGGTCTTTTATAGTGCCATACAAATTTTAGGATAGTTTTTTCTGTTTCTGTGAAAAATGCTATTAGAATTTTGATAGAGATTGCATTAAATCTGTAGATTGCTTTGGGTAGTATGGACATTTTCACAATATTAATTCTTCTAATCCAAGAACACGGGGTATCTTTCTACTTGTCTTCTTCAATTTCTTTCATCAATGTCTTATAGTTTTCAGTGTACAGATTTTTTACCTCCTTGGTTAAATTTATTCCTAAGTATTTTATTGTTTTTGATGCAATTATAAATGAGATAGATTTCTTAATTTCTCTTTCAGATAGTTTGTTGTTAGTGTATAGAAATGCAACTGATCTTTGTATGTTTATCTTGTATCCTGCAACTTTACTGAATTCATTTATTAGTTTTAACAGTTTTTTGGTGGAGTTGCTAGGGTTTTGTACATAAGATCATGTTGTCTGCAAACAGATAATTTTCTTCCTTTCCGATTTGGAAAACTTATTTCTTTTTCTTGCCTAATTGCTGTGGCTAGGACTTCCAGTACTATGTTGAATAGAAGTGGTGAGAGTGGGCATTTTTGTATTGTTCCTGATCTTAGAGGAAAGGCTTTTAACTTTTCACCATTGAGTATGATGTTGGCTGTGGGCTTGTCATATGTGGTTTTTACTATGTTGAGGTACATTCCTTCTATACCTAATTTGTTGAGAAAGGCTGTTGAATTTTGTCAAATGCTTTTTCTGCATCTATTGAAATGATCATGTGATTTCTATCCTTCATTCTGTTAATGTGATATATCTCATGTATTAGTTTGCCTTTGTTGAACCATCTGTGCGTCCCAGGGATAAGTCCCACTTGATCATGGTGTATGATCCTTTTAATGTGCTGTTGAGTTCAGTTTGCTAAGATTTTGTTGAGGATTTTTGCATCTATGTTCATCAGGGATATTGGCCTGTAATTTTCTTTTCTTGCAGTGTCCTTCTCTGGCTTTGGTATTAAGGTAATGCTGGTCCTGTAAAATGAGTTTGAAAGTGTTCCTTTCTCTTCAATTTTTTTGTAAGAGTTTGAGAAAGATTGGTATTAATTCTTCATTAAATGTTTAGTAGAATTCACCCATTAAGTCATCTGGTCCTGGGCTTTTATTTGTTGGGGGATTTTTGATTGCTGATTCAATCTCCTTGCTCGTTATTGGTCTGTTCAGATTTACTTCATGATTCAGTCTTGGTAAGTTATATGTTTCTAGAAATTTCTCCATTTCTTCTAAGTTTTCTAATTTGTTAGCATATAATAGTTCAGAATAGTTTCTTATGATCATTGTATTTTTGTGGGATCAGTTGTTATGTCTCCTTTTTTATTTATGATTTTATTAATTTGAGTCATTTATCTTTTTTTCTTAGTCTTGCCAGAAGTTTGTCAATTTTGTTTATCTTTTCAAAAAAGCAACTCTTCATTTCATTGATTTTCAAATTGTCTTTCTAGTCTCTGTTTCATTTATTTCTTCTCCAGTCATTATTTTCATTCTTCTGCTACTTTTCTTAGTTTGTTCTTTTTCTAGTTCCTTGAGGTGTAACGTTAGAACATAGATGCAAAAAATCTCAACAAGGAGTGACGTCAGCATCATGGCGGAGTGAGATTCCCTCTTTGAATCTCTGCCCCCTACGACACAACGAAAACATCATTCACATTCCAACAGAGCTCAATCAAACACTACGAAGGACTTCTGAGAAACCCCTGCTGCCATACATCGGACGGTGGAGGCGCGGGAAGCCCAGGAGGACGGGAGGAGAGGTAGGAGGTTGTACTCCCCCTCCCCAATCTATCGGCAAAAACAGCGCGGTTCGCGGTCAGAGGGGGGAGGGGCGGCCCACAGCGGGGAAAACTAGCGCCATCCAGGTGCTCTCACAGACTGTCGCGAGATCGCCACGGGGAAGCGACGACGGACTGTTTGGGGGTGTAGCAAACACCCTAAGAGAGCCAGAAAGGAAACCTCCGGGTCAAGCAGGAGAAAGAGAGGACCCCTCCCCCCACACACCCGGCGTTTCAGCATAATCTCTCTGGGGGCTGCAGCCGCCTCAGAGCAAACTGCTCGCGATCTCCATCTAGTGGCAGCAGGGGGAAACTGCAGGACTAACTTTAATCATGAGTGGTAAAAATAAAGCCGTCCCCGTCGGATCCTTGCGAAAATATGTCAGGGCTACAGACCAAAAGGAAAATGACAAACACCCAGAAACCAACCCTGAAGGCACAGAATTTGATAACCTGAACGAGAGAGAATTCAAAATAGCTATCATAAACAAGCTCAACGAAATACAAGAGAACACACAGAAACAAATCAACGAATTCAGGGATTATGTCACAAAAGAGATTGAAACCCTAAAGAAAAACCAATCAGAATTATTGGAGATGAAAAACAAAATCAACGAGATAGTGGAAAAAATGGAGTCTTTAAAGAGCAGAACTGACAATATGGAGGAACGAATTAGCACTATTGAGGATAGCCACGCAGAAATGCTCCTGGTAGAGGAGGAGAGAGAGCTAAGACTAAAAAGAAATGAAGAAATTCTTCGAGAAATATCAGACTCAATGAGGAAAAGCAACATAAGGATAATAGGTATTCCAGAAGGAGAAGAAAGAGAAAAAGGAGCAGAGAGTTTGTTCAAAGAAATAATAGCTGAGAACTTCCCCAACCTAGGGAACGAGAGGGAAATAACAGTGAATGAAATCAATAGATCACCTAAATATATAAACAGGAATAAAAAATCATCTCGCCACATAGTAGCAAACTTGAAGAATACCCGTGACAAGGAAATAATATTGAAGGCAGCTAAACAAAAAAACAAAATAACATACAAAGGAAACCCCATCAGGCTCTCAGCTGATTTCTCGACAGAAACTCTACAGGCTAGGAGAGACTGGAATGATATATTCAAAATCATGAACGACAAAAACCTTCAGCCGAGAATACTTTATCCAGCAAAAATATCCTTCAAATACGATGGAGAAATAATAACTCTCTCTGATAAACAAAAGCTAAGAGAGTTCGTCACCACAAGACCCCCACTACAAGAAATGCTCAAGAAGGCCCTTTGGCCTGAAAAGAAACAAATGAGAAAGGGGATACAAAGATTTCAGCAAGGAGAAAAGCAAGGAGACTAAACCAGAACAAAATACAGTTGGAAAACATCAAAAATTAATTCAAGCTCATCACTGGAAACACACATTCATGACACAAACTGGAATGAAGAGATAACAAATAAGGAGGGGAAGAGATAAGGGATTGAACTGACCCAGCCTCAGGAAAAAGGAGGCATCTGAAAATGTACTTTCTTATCCAGGAGATCGCTTATATAAACCACACGGTAACCACTAAACAAACAACCAGAAGAGAACCACACATGACAAATAAAGAGAAAACCAAGAGAATGAGCATGCAGAAATACCAAATTGAATTAGCAGTCCGAAACACAAGGGACAAGAAACGAAGGAAATGCAAAAGAACCAGAAGATGAACAATAAAATAGCAACATTAAACCCTCATATATCAATAATCACTCTAAATGTAAATGGATTGAATTCTCCAATCAAAAGACACAGAGTGGCAGGATGGATTAAAAACCAAGATCCAACAATCTGCTGCCTCCAGGAAACACATCTCAGCTCTAAAGACAAACACAGACTCAAAATAAAAGGATGGAAAACAATACTCCAAGCTAATGGCAAACAAAAGAAAGCAGGAGTAGCCATACTTATATCAGACAAAGTAGACTTCAAGATAAAAAAGGTAATGAGAGACAAAGAAGGGCAATATATAATGATAAAAGGGATACTTCACCAAGAAGACATAACACTTATAAATATCTATGCACCCAACACAGGAGCACCAAAGTACATAAAACAACTGCTAAAAAACCTCAAAGGAGATATTAACAATAACACAATAATAGTAGGGGACCTTAATACCCCCCTTACATCAATAGATAGATCATCCAGACAAAAAGTCAATAAGGAAATAATGGACTTAAATGAAAAACTAGACGCAATGGATTTAATAGATATATACAGAGCACTCCACCCAAAAAAAGCAGAGTACACATTCTTCTCAAGTGCACATGGAACATTCTCAAGGATAGACCATATATTAGGAAACAAGGCAAACCTCTATAAATTTAAGAAGATTGAAATCATTACAAGCATCTTTTCTGATCATAATGCTGTGAAACTAGAAATCAACTGCAAGGAAAAAACTAGGAAAGGGACAAAGATGTGGAGACTAAACAACATGCTACTGAACAACCAATGGGTCATTGATGAAATTAAAGGAGAAATCAAAAGCTATCTGGAGACAAATGAAAAGGAAAATACACCATACCAACTCATATGGGATGCAGCAAAAGCAGTCCTGAGAGGGAAATTCATAGCAATACAAGCTCACCTTAACAAACAAGAAAAATCCCAAATAAATAACCTTAAATTGCACCTAACAGAGTTGGAAAAAGAAGAACAGACAAAGCCCCGAATCAGCAGAAGGAGGGAAATAATAAAAATCAGAGCAGAAATAAATGAAATTGAAACCAAAAAAACAGTAGAAAGGATCAATGAAACAAAGAGCTGGTTCTTTGAGAAGATAAATAAAATTGACAAACCCTTAGCCAGACTCACTAAGAAAAAAAGGGAGAAGACTCAAATAAATAAAATTAGAAATGAAAGAGGAGAAATTACAACAGACACCACAGAAATACAAGGGATTATTAGGGAATACTATGAAAAACTTTACGCCAACAAATTGGACAACCTAGAGGAAATGGACAAATTCTTGGACGCGTACAACCTCCCAAAACTGAATCAAGAAGAAATAGAGAATCTGAACAGACCAATCACAAGTAAAGAGATTGAAACAGTCATCAAAAACCTCCCAAAAAATAAAAGCCCAGGACCAGATGGCTTCCCTGGAGAATTTTATCAAACGTTCAAAGAAGATTTAGCACCTATCCTTCTCAAACTATTCCAAAAAATAGAGGAAGATGGAATACTTCCCAACACATTCTATGAGGCCGACATCATGCTGATACCAAAGCCAGACAAGGACAATACAAAGAAGGAAAACTACAGGCCAATATCGCTGATGAACATAGACGCAAAAATCCTCAACAAAATATTGGCAAACCGAATACAGCAATACATCAAAAAGATCATACACCACGATCAAGTGGGATTTATACCAGGGACACAGGGATGGTTCAACATCCGCAAATCAATCAACGTGATACACCACATTAACAAATGAAGAATAAAAACCACATGATCATCTCAATCGATGCAGAGAAGGCATTTGACAAGATCCAGCATCCATTTATGATAAAAACTCTCAACAAAATGGGTATAGAAGGAAAGTACCTCAACATAATAAGGGCCATATATGACAAACCTACAGCAAACATCCTACTCAACGGGGAAAAACTGAAAGCCATTCCTTTGAGGACAGGAACAAGACAAGGGTGCCCACTCTCACCGCTCTTATTCAACATAGTACTGGAAGTTCTGGCCAGAGCAATTAGGCAAGAAAAAGGAATAAAAGGACTCCAAATAGGCAATGAAGAAGTGAAACTCTCACTATTTGCAGACGACATGATCCTATACATAGAAAACCCCAAAAATTCCATCGGAAAGCTACTAGAAACAATCAACAACTACAGTAAAGTGGCAGGGTACAAAATCAACTTACAAAAATCAATTGCATTTCTATACACTAACGATGAAAAAACAGAAAGAGAACTCAAAAAGACAATCCCATTTACAATTGCAACAAAGAGAATAAAATATCTGGGAATAAATTTAACCAAGGAGGTCAAAGACCTATACAATGAAAACTATAAGACACTATTGAAAGAAATCGAGGAGGACATAAAGAAATGGAAAAATATTCCATGCACATGGATTGGAAGAATAAATATAGTTAAAATGTCCATCCTACCTAAAGCAATCTACAGATTCAATGCAATCCCAATCAGAATCCCAATGTCATTCTTCACGGTAATAGAACAAAAACTACTGAAATTCGTATGGGGCAACAAAAGAGCCCGAATAGCTAAAGCAATTCTGAAAAAAAAGAACAAAGCTGGAGGCATCACAATCCCTGATTTCAAAATATACTATAAAGCTACAGTAATCAAAACAGCATGGTACTGGTACAAGAATAGACACACAGATCAATGGAACAGAATTGAAAGCCCAGAAATAAAACCACACACCTATGGACAGCTAATCTTCGACAAAGGAGCAAAGAACATACAATGGAGAGAGGGAAGTCTTCAATAAATGGTGCTGGGAAAATTGGACAGCAACATGCAAAAGAATGAAAGTAGACCATCTCCTATCGCCATATACAAAAATCAATTCAAAATGGATCAAAGACCTGAAAGTGAGACCTGAAACTATAAAACTCCTGGAAGAAAATATAGGCAGTACACTAATTGCGATTGGACATAAAGGGATCCTTTCAGACTCCATGTCTACCCAGACAAGGGAAACAAAAGAGAAAATAAACAAGTGGGACCTCATCAGACTAAAGAGCTTCTACAAGGCAAATGAAACCAGGATCAAAATGAATAAACAACCCACCAGCTGGGAGAAAATATTTGCAAATCGTTTGTCTGACAAGGGATTAATCTGAGTAATATACAAAGATCTCATACAACTGAGCAACAAAAAAACAAACAACCCGATCAAAAAATGGGCAGAGGATATGAACAGACATTTTTCCAAGGAAGAGATACAGATGGCTAATAGACACATGAAAAGATGTTCAACATCACTAATCATCAGGGAAATGCAAATCAAAACTACACTGAGATATCACCTTACACCGGTTAGAATGGCTATAATCACAAAGACAAATAACAACAAATGCTGGAGAGGTTGTGGAGAAATGGGGACCCTCATTCACTGCTGGTGGGAATGCAAACTGGTGCAGTCTCTATGGAAAACAGTATGGAGAGTCCTCAAAAAATTAAAAATAGAAATACCGTATGATCCAGCAATACCACTCTTGGGCATCTACCCAATGGACATGAAATCAACCATCACAAGAGGCGTATGCACCCCTATGTTCATTGCAGCATTATTCGCTATAGCCAAGAAGTGGAAGCACCCAAGTGTCCCTCAACTGAAGATTGGTTAAAGAAGATGTGGTATATACATACAATGGAATACTACTCAGCCATAAGAAAAGACACAATTGTCCCATTTGCAACAACATGGAAGGACCTAGAGGGTATTATGTTAAGTGAAATAAGCCAGAGAGAGAAGGAC
This sequence comes from Tapirus indicus, assembly GCA_031878705.1. Lineage (NCBI taxonomy): Eukaryota > Metazoa > Chordata > Mammalia > Perissodactyla > Tapiridae > Tapirus > Tapirus indicus. Next base: position 23,372,024 of record CM062926.1, on the reverse strand, counting down.
AGACACTGCATGAACTCACTCATACATGGAATATAAGTGATCACACGGACAGAGAGAACTGATTGGTGGTTACCAAGGGGAAGGGGGGTGGGGGGGGCACAAGGGGTGAAGGGTTACATCCACAAGGTGACGGACAAAAATGTACAACTAAAACCCCACAGTGTTATAAACTAAGACATCAATAAAAAAAAAATCTCAACAAAATACTAGCAAACTGAGTTCACTCTTTTTCATTCTTATTTCTTTCTTCTCCTCTGACTGGATAATATCAAGAGATCTGTCTTCAAGTTCACAGATTCTTTTTTCCTGGGTGGGCCAACTCCTGGATGACATTCTCATTCCCTCTTTCCTATACAGCCCACTAGTCTCTAAGCCAGTCCCTCCTGCCTCCTGATTCTCTGATGTTCCCTTTCCTCTCTGTCCTTACGGCTTGGGCTGTCTCAGGACTTGTGCTCTCCCATCTGGACCCAGACCTCAGGCTCCTCTCTGGCCTTAGTCTCTCCCCTCCAGTCTATTCCCCTCATGGCCCCAGAGGTTTTTTTTTTTTAAACCCAGACCTGGGTTACACAGCCCTATGTCCAAATCTCAGTTAGGACACCAACTCACCACCCCTCATCCCTCAGCTCCACTTCTAAGCCATGATGAAGCCCTCTATGCTCTACTACTAAAATACATTTCAAATCCATCCACTTCTCTCCAACTCCAAGGCCACCATCCTAATCCAGGCTCTCATCATCTTCCACACAAATAATGATAATTGCCTCTGAACTGATTGTAGTGGGTTGAATGGTGACCCCCCCAAAAGGTATATCCATGTCCTGGAATCTGCGAATGTGAACTTATTTGGAAAAAAGGGTTTCTGCAGATCTAATTAAGTTAAGAATCTCAAGATGAGATCAACCTGGATTATTTGAGTGGGCCCTAAGTCTAATGACATGTGCTATATTAAAAGAGACATGCAGAGGAGAAGAAACAGAGAGGAGAGGAGAGTGCCATATGAAGAGAGAGGCAGAGATTTGACTTATGCAGCCACAAGCCAAAAAAGTCCTGGAGCCACCATAAGATGTAAGAGGCAAAGATGTGATTCTCCCCTAGAGCCTCCAGGGGGAATGCAGCCCTGTCAACACCTTGATTTTGGACTTCTGGCCTCCAGAATTGTGTGAGAATAAATTTCTGTTGTTTTAAGCTACCAAGTTTGTGATAGTTTGTTATTGCAATCACAAGAAACTAATATACCAATCTCCCCCTATTCCACCCACAAATCCCTTCCTCAGAGATGAGTACATGAGTAACTGGAGGTCCAGGGTAGGTGGCAGAGATTCACTAGATGCTCACCAACTTGGTTTCTTCTTTCCTAGGCACACAGGAAGACTACATTTCCCAGGCCTCCTTGCAGTGAGGCTGAGGCCATGTGACTAGTCTTGGGCCAATGGGGCAGGTGCAGAGTGATATAGGCCACTTCTGGACTTGGCCATAAAATGTCCTGTACAGTTTTTACCTTGTCTCTCTCCCTTCACGTATTGGCTGCCTAGAAGCTGAGAAGTCAGGGATGGAGAGCCAAGACATAAAAGAGCTTGGGTCCCTATTTTCTCCTTGGAGGAGAGCCTTTTGGACTTTATATAAGTATGAACCTATTGCATTAAGCTACTAATATTTTAGGGTTGTGTATTAAAGCAACTAGCTTTAATAATCCTGACAGCTATGGGTAGAATACCTGTAACTATATTTTAGCCAGCATCAAAATTCAGATCTGTGATAAACTCCAGTGCTTTCAAATTTTCTTTTAGTAGTTTTGAGGGCATAATGTTATTTTTTACCTTTTTTTATTGTGAAAGATGGCACACATATAGTAATGTTCAAAAAACACAATGTACAGCTCAATGAATTATCACAAAGTAAATACCCACATAATTAAGATCAACATTATCATCAGCCTGGAAACGATTTTCTTCCTTGCAAATTGCTAGCCTCTTCCTCTTGACTTATAACACTATACTTTAGTTTGGCCTTTTTAAATTATGCAAATGGAGCCATACATAAGTATCCTTTTATGTTTGACTCAATTTTGTTCAATGCTATGTTTGTGAGATTCATCAATGGAATAAGTAGCAATAGTTCTTACATTCTCACCATTGTGTAGTATTCCATTGTCTGAATATACCACAATTTATTAATTCATTCAACTGTTGATGTACATTTTAGTTGTTTCCAGTTTTGGGTTATTACGGATAATACCAGTATAAATACTAAAAAAGAGAAACATTATTTTTAATAATATGTTTTATTTAATCCAACATATCTAAAATATTAACATGTAAACAATATAAAAAATATTAATGAGATCTTTTACATTCTTCTTTTTGTACTAAGCCTTTGAAAACCAGTGTGTATTTTACACTTATAGCATATATCAATTTGGACTCACTTCATTTTGCGTGTTCAGAAGCTACATGTGGCGAGTAGCTACCATATTGGACCACCCAGCTCTAAGGGAAACCAATCCACCTGCATGCTTTGTTCAATCTTTTCTTGCCTCCTTAAGGACATCCCTCCTATGATTTGTTCCCTCTTTCCTCTGAATCATCAAGTTCCTCCTCCCTACCAACTCTTTCCGACTAGCATATAAACGTGCTATTATTTCTTCCATCTTAAAAACTCATTCCTTTACCATACATCCTTCTACACTTTCATCCCATTTCTTCCTCTTCTTGATAATAAATCCATTAAAAAGTTGTCTATGTTCACTGCTTCTTTTTCCTGTCTTCCAAGTCTCCCTTGAATCTACTCCAGTAAGGCTTTTATCCTGACTCATCCACCAAACCACTTTTGTCAAATTCATGATATCCATGCAGTCAATTCTTGGCCCCCCTTCTTACTTGACCTCTCTACATCAGTGATTGTGGTCCCTGCAAGGGCAGCAGCAGTGTCACCTGGGAACTTGTTAGAAATGCACATTCTCAGTCTCCATCCCAGACCTACTGTAGTGGGTTAAATGGTGGATCCCCAAAAGATATGTCCTTGTCCTAACCCCCAGAACTTGTGAATATGACCTATTTGGAGAAAGGGTCTTTGCAGATGTAATTAAGTTAAGGACTTCAAGATGAGATTATCCTGAGTTATTGGAGTGAGCCCTAAATCCAATGACAAGTGTCCTTATAAGAGACACCCAGAGGAGAGACACTCCTAGAAGAGAAGGCCATTTGAAGACAGAGGCAGAGATTGGAGTTATGCAGATACAAGCCAAGGAAAGCCTGGAGCCACCAGAAGCTACCCTGAGCCCGGACGTCCTATTGTCTGCCCAGAAGCTAGGGGGATCCTCCTGTTAAAACATAAGTCACTTCTTGACTGAAAATTCTCTAATGGCTTTTTATCTCGCTCAGGAAAAAACAACCAACTTCCTACCATGACCTACAAGGGCCTCCATACAATACTCTGGCCCCTGCTACTTCTCTGATCCCATCTACTACCGCCCTATTCCTCAGTCACTGGGGTCCAGCCATGCTGTCTTCCTTGCTGTTTTGAGAACCTGTCAAGTACACTTCTGCCTCAAGGTCTTTGCCATTGCTGTTCTCTCTGCCTGGAATGCTCTTCCCCATGTTCATGGCTCCCTTCCTCATTTCCTTCAGGACTCTGCTCACTTCTTCCGAGAGGTCTTTCTTGATTACTCTGTCTATAGCTCCCTGCCTTGTCCCCTCATAACACTCTCTTTTCTTTTTTTTTTTTTCGGTGAGGAAGATTCACCCTGAGCTAACATCTGTGCCAGTCTTCCTCTATTTTGTATGTGGGATGCTGCTACAGCATGGCTTGATGAGCGGTGTGTAGGTCCATGTCCAGGATCCCAACCCAGGAATGCTGGGCCACTGACGTGGAGCACATGAACTTAACCACTATGCCACTGGGCCGTCCCCTCTTTTGTTTTCTTAATGGCACTCCCACTCTTGGAAATTCTTATTTGTTTGTGTGTTTACTATCCTTTTGCAACTAGAATATAAAATCTTTTTCATAACTGTATCCCAAGGGTCTAGGGCAGTGTGGAGCACATCATTCAATAAATGTATATTGATTGACATTTTCCTTGGTGACTTAAATTCACAGATTTTCCTGCCTCAGAGCCTTTGCATAGTCTCAGGGCCTGAGATGCTCACATCTCATTTGTCACTAGTAAATCATCTTTCAAGCCTCAGCTTCCTCAGAGAACTCCTTCCTCCAAATTAGGTCTATGTGTTGAAGGATGGAATGATTTCCACAGATTGTGATGCATTCTCACAGCACCTAGACATTTTCCTTTATATCTCTTTGTTCAATCATAAGTATCTAAGCCTGTGGTTCTCAAAATGTGGCCCAGGGACTCCTGGGGGTTCCTAAGACACTTTCAGGAGTCCATGAAGTGAAAATTATTTTCATAATACTATTAGCATATTTGCCTTTTCACCCTCATTTTATCTTGAGTGTAATGTTTTCCAGAAGCTACAGGACATGAGCTATTTCGACAGACCCAGTGCAGAAACAGAAATGAGAATCCAACTGTCTTCTATTAAGCCGGGCATTAAAGAAATCTGCAAAAATGTAAAACATTCTTCTCACTAAATTATTTTTGGTGTGGAAATTATAGTTATTTAAAAAAAATTTATGTTAACACAATGGATTTTTGATAATATATATCTTAGAAATTTCTCAGTTTTAATATTGATAGATATAATTCACATAAACACACAACCTACAAAAATATAACCCACATAAATGATTGGGGTTCTTAATATTTAAAAGTATAAAAGCAGTCCTGAGACCAAAAAGTTTGAGACCCGCTGGCCTAAGTAAATCTTCATCTGGGTTTTTGATTCTTGTCTGCAATTCCAGTAGATTTCTGAGCTCTCTGAAGGCAAGGTCTCTGTCTGTCTTGTTGGACACTTATTTAAGGTTTGGCTAGTAGTAGAGGAGCCTTAAGTAAGTGTCAAAGGTTTGAAGGCAAGAAGGAATGAATGGAAAGAACAAGCCTCCCACCTCATCCCCACCTCCACCTTACTTGGGGGTGTGGAAACAAAGCTCATGCTCCAGACCAAAGCCATGGCTAAGAGCCTGGCAAGAGGAGTGGAGGGGAGGAAGGAGGCGAAAGGCGGTTGGGCTCATGATCCAAAGGTAGACGCGAGAGCAGCTCCGGCGGCATGCGCATGCGTGTAGGGAGGAGGGCGATTGGGGGGGAAAGGGAGGGGCGGTGGAATCGTCTACTAGGTCAGTAGAGGGTGCGTGAGGGGATCAGGGGCGCATGCGCAGAGGAACGGCGGCACTGGTGGCGCCTGAGGAGAGCGAGGAGCGTCGCGCGAGCGGGCCTCACGAGGCCTGAGGTGGTCGCTAGGCTGCTCGGTTGAGCCTTCACCCTCATTTCGGCTGACTGATCAGACTGAAGAGCCCAGGTCCCCCGAGGCTAGGGTGAGGGTGACTTGGCCCCGGGAAACCCGGAAACTCTTAGATCTGGGGTGAGTGAGGCTGAGCGTCATCCCGAGGCCTGGCGTCACTGGACTCCCCTGAGGGGTAACAGGCCACCGGCCGGGAGCCTCCTGGACGCTCCGGGCTCTGTGGAGCTGAGGGATCAAATAGCCCTGAGAGGTCCCTCCTTTTTCCTCCACTAGGGCCCGGAAACTGGCTTCAGCCCCTTTGCTCACTGAATCTGACTTCAAGCCAATCCCAAGGCCCAGCCTTCGCGGGACTCGGCCGTCAGTCCCTGCCCACTGGGAAAATCCACAGGTTCAGGCTCCCAGACCGCAGAATCCGGGCCAGCCCCATCCCCTGCCTGTTAGGAACAAACGGTTATTTCCTGCTCCTTGAGGAAACTGGACGCCAGCTCCCTGCTTTCCTTTTTGGAGGTTATAGTTCCAAGGAGGGAGGAACGGGCATTTCTGGGGGACCCCAACCACCTCCCAGCGGGAATGGGCCTGGGAGAGCAGTTGCTGGAATGATGATGTAGGAGGGGGTCTCAACGTTGGTCACCACCAGGGCCTCTCGAGCCTGGGAGGAAGGGTCTACCAGGGGTCCAGGGGGCTTTCTAGGTGTCACAAGTGGCCAGATTGCAGAATCTGTTTGCCAAAACTCAGTTCTTTCACTGAAGGGTCAGGTTTACCAAATGACCGGAAACTTGTTTTAAGGAATACACGTTTTGAATGTGTTGGAGAAAGGTGGATATATTTTACATGAATACAATTTTCCTTTTTTTGGTGGAACAGAGAGTCGGGGTCAGTGTTCACAGCATGAATTATGAGAATCGGAAGTACTCCTTGTTTTTTTGAGGTATGTTGCATTTCAGCAGCTGGCAAAATATCTAGTAGTAGTGAAGATTTGTGCTTCTTAGGTAAGCTGCCAACTATTAGGTAAATGTCTCCAGCTTCCTCAACTTGGTTAACTTTTGAATGAATTGAATTAAGATTTGTGTTTTTCTGTTTATTCCTACACCCCCCCCCCCAATCAGGAAAGCAAAACCCCAAAGAAAGAAGCCACTGGGGACACTCTTCAGAGTTTATCTTATTTGATTTTGTGTTTATAATCTAAGGATCTTGATTGCTTTTTCTGTCTTTAGCTTTTGTGACAGCATTTTCTTCCAGCGTTTCTCCTAATTCTCTGGTCATGTCTTCTTTTTCTTTATATTTTATTTTTAACATTCTAAATTGTGAAATAGAATATGCATTCACAAAAGTGCATGGGACATATAAACAGAGTTTTAAGTGAATAATTATAAAGCTTATATCTGTATAACTGCCACTCAGATCAAGAAATAGAATATTACCATGACTCTAGAACATCTTCTGTTACCAGTTCACCATCAGTCTTTTAGTTTCTTTCTTTTAGAGGTAACTTGTAGTCTGACTTTTGTGATAATCATTTCCTTGCTTTTCTTTATACTTTTACCATGTACTTGGATCCCTAAATTATATAGTTTAATTTTGCTTCTTTTTGACCTTGGAAATATGGACTCATTCTGTCTGGAATATTTTATGTCATGCTGCTTTTGCTCAACATTGTGAAATTAATTTATATTGTTGAATGTAGCTGTAGTTCCTTTATTTTGTTCATATATGCATAGTATTCTTTTGTTTGAATGTTCTACACTTTCTTTTATTGTTAATGGACATTTGTATTTTTCCACTTCATGGCAATTATGAATAATGTTGCTGAGAACATTCTTGTGAGAAGTAGAATAATGTAGTTTGTTAAGAGCTCTGTTTCTGAAACCAGACTGTGTTAATCCTAACTCTACCACTCATTAGCCGTGTAGCCTTGGGAAAATTGTGTAACTTCTTTGTGTTTCAATTTTTTCGCTTTTGTAAAATGGAAATAATGATAGTACCTACTTCATGGGGTTGTTGTGAGGAGTTATGTAATTTAAAAACGTAAAGCGTTTAGAACAGAACCTGACAAAAGGTAAGCACAATGTGTTATCATTATTGTTATTATTACTGTATTCTGTTGCACAAGTGAAAGTTTCTCTAGGGAATATTCCTAGTAGTGGAGATTGTTGGGTCATAGGGTATGTGTACATTTAATTTTACTAATAAAACTAAATTGTTCTCCAAAGTAGTTATAACAATTTACACTACTGTTAATTGAAGATGAGACTTTGTGGTTGCTCTACATCTCATCAACACGTGGTATTATTAGACTTTTCCATTTTTTTCCAACCTGGTGGATGTGCAGTGGTATTTCGTTGTTATTTTAATTGCCTTTCATTGATTTTTAATGAAATAGAACACCTGTTAAAATGTTTATTGGCCTTTTGTGGAGTGCTTCTCAAGCCTCTTGCCCATTTTCCTGCTGGATTGTCTTTCTTTTTCTTCCTGATTTGTAGGTGTTCTTTATGTTTTTTGCATATTAGTCATTTGTTGTTATATAGGTTGCAGATATCTTCTCCCATTCTATAGTTTTTCTTTCTGTTTTCCTTTTGGGATCTTTTGGCGAAAAGGAGTTTTTTATTTTGATGTAAAATGTATCAAATAGAAAATTTATGGCTATTGCTTATTATGTGTTCTATTAAATCTTTTCTTCTACCACGGTGTGGTGCTTTAAGGGGCACCATTCACATAGTCAGTAATTTTGTCCCCTGGAGTAGTGTAAGACATTGATTCCCCCATCTCTTATATTTTCTAGAATTTTGTAGTTTTGCTTTTCACATTTACTTCTTTTGTCCATCTGAAATTGATTTTTGCATATTATTTGAGGTAGGGGGTCAATTGGTTTTTTTGCTATATGTATACCCAGTTATCCCAGCACCATTTATTGAGAAGTTCACCCTTTATCCACGGGTCTGCTAGGGCAGATCTATCGTGTCAATACTCCATATATGCATGGGTCTTATTTTAGGCTCTCTACTCTGTTCTATTAGTCTATTTGTTTATCCCTGTCTCAATTCACACTGTCTTACTACAAATTTATAATAAGGCTTAATACTTGTTAGAGCATGTCTTCTCACTTTGTTTTTATTCAGGAGTATCTTAGCTATTTTGGGGCTTTTGAGTTTTCAAATAAATTTTGATGTCAAGGTTATGGTGGTCTTATAAAATAGCTGAGGAGTGTTCCTCTTTCTGTTCTTTAGAAGAGCTTGTTTAATACTGGAATTATTTCTTTCTTAAAAGTTGGTAGAATTTGCCATCAATGACATCTGATACTGCACAGGTTTGTGTATATATGTGTGTATGCATGAACACATATGTGTGTTTGAAAGATTTTTGATTACAAATTCAATTTATTTAATGGTTATAGGACTTCTTGGGTTTTCTATTCTTCCCGAGGTAGTTCTTTGGTTGATTTTTAAAAGATATTTAGTCTATCTTTTCAAATTTATTTGTACAATAATGTTAATATTCATTATTATTATTAATTCATTCATTCATTTAATGTCTGTAGCATCTACAGTAATGTCACCTCTTTTATTCCTAATATTATTTGTGCTTTCTCTCCTTTTTCTTGACCAATCTAACTAGAAGATGGTCAATTTTATTAGTTCTTTTAAAGACCTCTTGGGCTTTGTTGATGATCTCTCTTGTATATTTGTTTTCTACTTCATTAATTTTGGGTTATTATGAATAACACTGCTATGACTATTGTAAAAATCTTTTTGTGGCATATGTTTTTATTTTGGGGGGGGTAAACCCATAGGAGTGGAATTACTGGGTCTAGAGTTTAATAAGAACTAAGATTCAAAAAGTCCTGTTTCATAAGAAACTCCTAGACCTTTTTCAAAATGGTTGTACCATTTACACTCTCACCGACAATGTATCAAAGTTCCAGGTGCTCTACCTCTTTGCCAACATTTGGTGTTAGTCGTCTTAATTTTATCAATTTGGTAAGTAAGCAAACTGGTATTTTTTATCATTGTGTATATTTTTCTCCTTCTTATAGTTGTAAAGTTTTACACTCTATCTTTATTTAGTGATCATCTTAGAACTTAAAAAATGCACACCTAACTTATTGAAGTTACAGTATGTTTCCCCTCCTCCCAGATGATACAAAGATTTTAGAATATTTGAATTCTATTTACCTTATAAATACCTTACCTGACTTTATCTTCCCAACATATATGTTATTGTTTTGAAGCTTTTTGTTTTTACTTTTTAACCTTCCAGGACATTATTTTGTTTCATATAGTTGTTTTTTTAATTCAGATTTTTCTTTTTTTTTTTTGAGGAAGATTGGCCCTGAGCTAGCATCTGTTGCCAGTCTTCTTTTTCTTTTTTCTCCCCCAAATCCCAGTAGATAGCTGTATATCCTAGTTGTAAGTCCTTCTAATTCTTCCATGTGGAACGCCACCTCAGAATGGCTTGATGAATGGTGAGTACCTCTGTGCCCAGGATCCGAATCTGCGAACCCTGGGCCAGCCACTGAAGTGGAATGTGCAAACTTAACTGCTATGCCACTGAGCCAGCCCCTCAGGTTTTCTTACATATTTACTATATATATGTGTATATATTTTTTCCTCCTTCCTCTTGCTTCTCAAATCATCCATCTGGGATTATTTTCCTTTTGCTTGAAACACGTGTTTTAGAATTTCCATTAATGAGTTGGTGACTGATTTTCAAAATTTTTGTCTGTTGTAAACTATATTTTACCATCATTTTAAAAGGTAAGTTTTTTTAGGATTTCAAATTCTAGATTGGCAGGTTTTTTCTTTCGATATGTTGATCATATCCTACCACTGTCTTGTGGCTTCCATTTTTGCTATTGAGAAGTCACCTTTATGTCTCTCCTTTACAGATAATCTGTATTTTTCTTATAATTGTTTTAAAGTGTTTTATAATGGTGTGTCTATACATGGAGTTCCTTTTGTCTCCAATGGACTTTGTTGGGCTTTTTGAATCTAAGATTGGTATGTTTCATCAGTTCTGGAAAATTCTGTTTTAATCTCTTCAGACATTGTTCCTGCACCATTTTTTTCCTTTCCTTTTGGAATTCCAATTAAATATTTGTCAGACTTTAGCAAATTTCTTTAACTTCTGTGTTTCCTAACCTCCTTTTTATATTTTCCATGTCATTATCTTTCTGTGCTACGTCCTTGGTTATTTTTCTGACCTCTTTCAGTTCACTAATACTCTCTTCAGCAGAATCTAAACCACTGTTAAATCCATCCAGTAAACTTTATTTCAATTATCGTGTTCTTCATTTCTAGGAGTTCTATTTTTTAAAAATCTGTTAAATCACTTTTTATAGAGTCCTGTTCCCTGCAGATATTTTCAGACTTTTCATTTATTTCTTTTAAAATGGAAACTAGTTATTTTATTGACATTGTCTAATGATTCCAATATTTGATGTCTTTGCTAATTTGATTCTGCTGTTTGTTGTTCAGTCAGTTCTCACTAGTGGTACCTTTTTTCCTTATGTGCTATGCTTCTCTCCTTGTTCTTGACAAATTATTTGTAGGAATAGTTTAAGGCCTTAGAGTGAAGCTGTCTTGCTCTAGGGAGGATTTCATTTTGTTTCTGCAAAGTGCCTGGGGGTACCATTAGTCTTGTACCACTTATACTTAATTCATGGGGGGTTAATGGTGTGTCTTTGTGGTTTTAACGTGTATTTCTCTGATGAGTAATGATGTTGAGCACCTTTTTCAGATATGTTGGCCATTCGTATCTTTGTGAAGTGTCTTTTCAAATCCTTTATCCATTTTTTTATTGAGCAAAAAATGGGTATATCTTTGTATTAAGTTGTACAAGTTATTTATATTTCCTAAATAGAACTCCTTTGTCAGATGTATGTCTCAGGATCATTTTCTGTTAGTCTCTGGCTTGCCTATTAATTTTCTTAATCATGTCTTTTGATGAGTAGAAGTTTTTAATTTGGTAGAGTATAAATGATTAATTTTTATGATTATTGCATCTTGTGTCCTGTATATGAAACTTTTGCCTACCCCTAAGTCATGAAGATATTCTCTTATATTCTCTTTTTTTTGTGAGGAAGACCAGCCCTGAGCTAACATCCGTCCAATCCTCCTCTTTTTTTTTTTTTTTTTTTTGCTGAGGAAGACTGGCCCTGGGCTAACATCGTGCCCATCTTCCTCCACTTTATATGGGACGCCGCCACGGCATGGCTGACAGGCAGTGCGTTGGCGGGCGCCCGGGATCCGAACCTGCGAACCCCGGGCTGCCAAGCGCGGACTAAACCGCTGCGCCACCGGGCGGCCCCGACTTATATTCTCTTTTAAATGCTTTATAGTTTTAGATTTTACAGTTAGGTCTGTGATTCATCTCAAATTAATATTTGCATATGATGTGAAGTAGAGTTTGAGTTTCATTTTTTTCCCCATATGGATATCCAGTTATTCCAGAAAGGACTTTTCTTTCTGAATTGGATGTCTTTGGACTTTTATTTTTCTTTTTCTCTTTCAGAAATTCGACGATTTCCATCAGTCCATCTTCAAGTTTACTCACTCTTTGCACTGTTATATCTGTTAGCTATTTAGACCATTCAGTGAATTTTAATGCAGTTCTACCTGACAATTTTAAATTTATTTTCTGAAATGCTGTTATGAGTTGAATTGTGTCCCCCCCCCAAAAAAATATGTTGAAGTCCTAACCCCCAGTAACTCTGAATGTGACCTTATTTGGAAATAGGATAATTGCAGATGTAATTAGTTAAGATGAGGTCATATTGGAGTAGAGTGGGCCCCTAATCCAATATGAATGGTGTCCTTATAAGAAGATGATCATATTAGGGAGAATGCCATGTAATGATGAAGGCAGAAATTAGGGTTATTCAACTTATGCCAAGAAATGCCAAAGATTGCAAGCCAACTGCCAGAGACTAGGAACAGGCAAGGGAGAATTTCGCCACATGCTTCACAGGGAGCATGGCCCTGCTGACACCTTGATTTTGGACTTCTATCATCCAAAACTGTGAGACAAATTTATGTTGTTTTAAGCCACCGAATATGTGGTACTTTGTTATGACAGCCCTAAGAAACTAATATTAACACTGAACCAAATTATCAGGAATGGCAATTGAGAATTGTCCCTTTGGTGATTTTTATTTGGTTCTATTTAGAACTTCCTTGGTTTTTAACATGATGATGAGACCTTACTGTGCATAAATGATATGGATTTTCCCATATTTTTAAATTTTAAAAATTATTTACTTGGCTTGGAGGAAGATTGTGGATGAGACTGGACACTTTGTTTACACCCCATAGCTGGGAATAGCAAAGACTGGAGGTAAAGTTAGTAATGTAGTGTATTTTCTCATTTATTGACATTTTCTTTTATTTCTTTCTATAAATTTTTGTATTTTTAATACAAACCTTGTATATTTTTAGAAATTTATTCTTATATAATTTTTGTAGCTTTTTAAAAATACATTTTTTTAAATTTTGGAGTAATTTTAGATTTACTGAAGAGTTTCAAAGATAGTACAGAAAATTCTTGTATAACCCCTCATCCAGTTAATCTCCCTTAATGTTATCTTACATTACCATGATACACTTGTCAAAATTAAGACACTAACATTGGTACATTACTATTAACTAAACTCCAGGCTTTATTCAGATTTCACTAGTTTTTCACTAGTTTTGATGTCCTTTTTCTGTTCTAGGAGCCAACCCGTGATCCTGCATCATATTTAGTTGTCATGTCTCCTTAGTTTCCTCTGCTCTGTGAGTTTCTCAATGTTTCCTTGTTTTTTGTTACCTTGACAGTTTTTAGGGGTGCTGATCAGATACTTTGTAGAATATCCCCCAGTTTGGGTTTGTCTGATGTTTCCTCATGATTAGACTGGAGTTAAGGGTATTGGAAAGAATATCACAGAAGTAAAGTGCCCTTCTCATCACATCATGTGAGAAGGCTCATGATATTCGCCTGACATCACTGGTGATCTTAACCTTGATCACTTCATTAAGGTAGTGTTTGCCAGGTTTCTCTGCTGTGTGCTTCCCAGGAAGTTTTCACCTTTTTATACTTCTCAGGTTTTTAAGCTTTGCAGTATAATGATTACAACTGATGTTTAATGCAACTCCATTGGCTGGATGATGGGAAGAGGCTGGAAACAGGAAGTCCAGTTATCTACCTATGGTTGTTGCAGTAGTTCAAGTGAGAGATGACAATCATCTGAACTTACTGTGGCAATGGCAGTGAAAAGGAGGTGTTCATGCATTTCTGGGCAATTGGGTGGCTTATGGTAACCTTAAAAGAAACAGGGCAAATCAAAACCACAATGAGATACTACTGCACACCCATAAGGATGACCGTAATAAAAAAGTCAGATAATAACAAGTGTTGTTGAGGATATGGAGAAATTAGAATCCTCGTACACTGGTGCTGGGGATGTAAAATGGTGCTCCACTTTGGAAAACAGTTTGGCAATTCCTCAAAAAGTTGAACATATTTTCCATTTGACATAGCAGTTCCACTCTAGGTATTTAACTGAGAAAAATGAAAACATATGTACACACAAAAATTTATACCCAAATGGTGTAGCTGAATGGTGGAAACCACTCAAATGTCCACCAACTGATGAATGGATAAACAAAATGTGTTATAATGGAATATTATTTGGCCATAAAAAAGGATGAAGCCACATGCTACAGTATAGATGAACCTTGAAAACATTATGCTAGGTGAAAAGTATCCAGTCACAGAAGACCATATATTATATGATTCCATTTATATTAAATGTCCAGAATAGGCAAATCTATAGAGACAGAAAGTAGATTAGTGGTTGCTTAGGGCTGGGGGTTGAGTAGTGGTGGTGGAGGGATTGGGCCATGTTAGGTAAATGGTGCAGAATTTCTTTTTGGGGTGATAAGAATGTCCTAAAATTGAGGGGCTGGCCCGGTGGCGCAGTGGTTTAGTTCGTGCTTGGCAGCCCGGGGTTCGCGGGTTCGGATCCTGGGCGCCTGCCGATGCACTGCTTGTCAGCCATGCTGTGGCAGCGTCCCATATAAAGGAGAGGAAGATGGGCGCGGATGTTAGCCCAGGGCCAGTCTTCCTGAGCAAAAAGAGGAGGATTAGCAACGGATGTTAGCTCAGGGCTGGTCTTCCTCCCGCACACACACAAAAAATTGATTATGGTGCTGGTTGCACAACTCTGTGAATATACCAAAAGCCATTGAATTATACACTTGAAATAGGTAAGTTGTATAATATATGGACTATATCTCAATAAAATTATTACAAGAAATGAGGGAACACATGGCAGGGAAGCCACACTAGTCCAAACTACACCTGTTCAATTGAAGTGCTGGTGGGACATCCAGGTGCGGATGCTGTGCAACTCAGAAGTGAGTTTGGGTCTAGAGATATGGCACCATAAATCATTAACATAAAGGATTCATCGACAGAAAGCAAGAAACCCTGTTCATTTAGTCCAATTAACTAAACATGATAGCTCGAGGGAGAGTTTCAAGCAGGACACTTTTAACATTGAATAGCACTGAGTTTTCCGAGGTTAACACAACTGAGGACTGACCCCTTCTCTGGCATTTAAGATAACAGTGTTATTGACACTGGCTGATGTTCCTCCTAAATTTCAATTATAATTCTCTTCGCTTTCTATGGTAAAATGCTTTACTGTAAGTGGCTATGGAAATGTTCCTTAAGTAATTTGCAGAGTATTCTGGGATGATAAAAGTTGACATTTAAGATTATATCAATTTAAAATAAATATTTTTGGTATAACTTACAATCTAAGTGGATTTGAAAGTAGTTTATTTCCTCACTGAAAAGAATGGGTCAAGCCATAAAACCTAACTGGCCATGTCACCCTCTATCCTACACTTGCCACATCTCTCCCTGCCCACCCCCAAAATTAGTTGGTGGTAAACAGGAATTCCATGCTAAGGATAATGACAGTTGAAAGGAAGAAAAAAAATCAAATGATTTCATTAACTGTTTTAATGATCATGTATCCCCTGTTTGGCACTAGTAAATGCTCAGTTTTAAAATCCCAAAAAAGAGGTGCTTCACAAATTATAGAAGATGTAGGGTTCTGCTTGCTGTTTTAATTTGTCAAAATCATTTTTTACAGGGAGTGTCAAGTAATTAACATGGTATAGTTTGTGAGGTAGTGAGTAAATGTTTAATACAGTTGACACAGGGTTTTATTGGGTAGGTCTAAGACCTGCCCTTACAGCTGTGAAATTCCAGGTTTGTGCTTGAATACATGACTAAAAGAATAAGAATGAAATGACCAACAGTATGTACCATTTAAATTTTTATTAGTAAAACAAAACTAACCTCAGATGACTGTTTTGTTCTTGCATCCAATCATTCCATATACTGGAGAAGTGATTCTTTATGAGAAGACTTAGATGAAAACTGTCAATATACCAGTTCCAACAAAAACTAGATTGGGGGCCGGCCCGGTGATGTAGTGGTTAAGTTCACGTGCTCTGCTTCGGCAGTCTGGGGTTCGCAGGTTCGGATCCCGGGCACGGACTGACGCACCGCTCATCAAGCCATGCTGTGGTGGCGTCCCATATACAAAATAGAGGAAGATGGGCACAGATGTTAGCTCAGGGCTACTCTTCCTCAGCAAAAAGAGGAAGATTGGCAGTGGATGTTAGCTCAGGGCCAATCTTCCTCACCCCCCCCAAAAAAACCCACAAAAAATCCTGCAGGTTGGAATATCTAAAATCAGGTAAATGAAATTTAGAAAGAGAACAAATTAAATATTAGAAACCACAGGAATCTCTCCCTCAAAAAAGGGGCCTTCTTTAATAATCTTCAATGTAGCTCATTTGCAATCATACAAAATTCATCAAGATCAATCATATTACACAACTCCCAAAGGAAAAAAATGAAGGAACTCATGGGTAATTTTCACAGCTTCATTGTAGAGTCTAAGATCAAAAGGGTGGCTGGTTATCTTCTTTAAACTGGACATAAGGTGCACACATGATAGTTACTTTGGCTGTTATTCTTCCAAATAATTCCATGATTCCAGAGATTTCTTCATCAAGGAGCTCCATCAATTCAATGGTTCCATTTTTACCCTTCTCCATCTGAAAAAAGAAACACTTTTCCAGTGGGATGAATCCTTTCCAGCCTCCCAAGAAAGCAAATGGTCCAGTTGATGAACTGAGCTAGCATCTGGCACTGATGCGTGACCTGAGCAACTCCATCTCATCCACCATGATTGTGGTGCAGGCGGTAGCTGCTTTGAATAGGGGTTTAAAAATATTATATTTATCGCTGGAAAATTTAGTAGACACTTCCTAAATGATTGTTGTTATTATTTTTCTATGTTTATCACCAGGCCATTTATATCCCAATTATTATTTTGTTTGATATCTTAGTTGACCCCGAGGTGTTTTTTTTTTTTTTAAGGAAGAGTGCATGTGCATTAAGATCCAAATTGTGTTTTTTTTTTCTTTTTGTCTTTGAATGAAGACATATTAGCTCTAGCTTGCTTCTTGCCTAAAAATTGTGTGGCATTAAATTTCTTTTTGTGCCCCTGTTGATTATCTGATGCTTGGTGTAGAACGCTCTTCACAAATCTTAAGCTTGAAGGCTCACTAACTGGATTTATATTCCTGTTTAGTGATTTAGGCTGCCTGATGGAGAGGAGAGGCAGCTGGGCCCGTGACTAGACTTAACTCTTCATCTCTGTAGTGTTTCCCAATTTTTTTCGTTTTAATTGAAGATATTGTGCCAAAGGCTTGGTTTCACTACCTAATTTTTTTTCAGCTCCGAACATTTGTGGTGCAAATTAGTGCTCCCTCTTAATGCTATGGTGGTACAGTTTGTCTCAAAGAGAGACCTGTCAACCCACTGACTTTCTCTTTGGAGTGGCTCACGTGTCTTTGCTCCCTCTGGGACACAGCTTCTGGAAGTCCTTGGTTCACTGGAGCAGAAGGGCTTTGGAGAGGGATTGTTTTTCTGTCTCCAACAAGCTGCCTGGAAAATTATAACTTACTTCATAAAACGAACCAATTTTTCAGGAAGGATAGATGTGAATTAACCCCTAGTGACTACAATTTGGTCTTCTCTATTGTGTATGTGGCAGAATTTTCTCCATTTTTGCCATGAAGATGGAAACTATTTTTCAGAAATGATGCATATATCCCCATATTTTTAATATTTTATAATCATTTACTTGTGTTTTTCTTGGGTGTGGGGGAGATTGTGGGTAAGTTTGGACATCAGTGTTCATGTAACCCTGTTTCCTAGAAGACACTTCCTTTTGTTTTGATGACAAATAGTAGGAGTGGCAGGGAGCTTGCCAGTATTTTTTTCATATTTAAGACTTTATTTTCAATTTTTTTTATTTTTTAATTTTTTGGTGAGGAAGATTGGCCCTGAGCTAACATCTGTTGTCAGTCTTCCTCTATTTTGCACGTGGGACACCGCCACAGCATGGCTTGATGAACAGTGTGTAGGTCTGCACTGGGGATCTGAATCCCAGTCCCCCGAAGCAGCATGGGCAAACTTAACCACTACACCACCTGGCTGGCCCCAGATTTTATTTTTTAAGGGCAGCATTAAGTTCACAGTAAAATTGAGAGGAAGATACAGAGGGTTCTGATATGCCTCCTGACCCCACACATGCACAGCCTCCTCCATTATCAACATCCTCCACCAGAGTGGTACATTTGTTACAATCGGTGAACCTACATTGACACATTATAATCACTCAAAGTCCATAATTTACATTAGGGTTCACTCTTGGTGGTGTATATTCTGTAAGTTTGAACAAATGTATAATGACATATATCCACCATTATAATATCATACAGAGTATTTCACTGCCCTGAAAATCCTCTGTGCTCCACCTGTTTATCCCTCCCCTGCTGACCCCTGGCAATCGCCAATATTTTTAGTCTCCATAGTTTTGCCATTTCCAGAATGTCTTATAGTTGGAATCATACAGTATGTAGCTTTTACAGGTTGGCTTCTTTCTCTTAGTAATATGTGTTTAAGGTTCCTCCATGTATTTTCATGGCTTGATAACTCATTTCTTTTTCACACTGAATCATTTTCCATTGTCTAGATGTACCACAGTTTATCCATTCACCTACTGAAGGACATCTTGGTTGCTTCCAAGTTTTGGCAATTATAAATAAAGCTGGGATAAACATTCATGTGTGGGTTTTTGTATGGATGTAAGTTTTCAGCTTTTGAGGATAAGTACCAAGGAGCACAATTGTGGGATCATATGGTTAAGAGTATGTTTGGTTTTGTAAGAAACTGCCAAACTGTCTTCCAAAGTGGCTGTACCATTTTCAATTCTTATCAGCAATGAATGAGAGTTCCTATTGCTCCACATTCTCACCAGCATTTGGCATTGTTATGTTCTGGATTTTGGCTATTCTAATAGGTGTGTAATGCTGTCTCATTGTTGTTTGAATTTATATTTCCCTGGTGACATATGATGTGTGGAGCATATTTTCATATGCTTATTTGCCTTGTGTATGTCTTCCTTGGTGAGGTGTCTATTAAGGTCTTTGGCCCATTTTTAAAATCAGGTTGTTTTCTTATTGCTGAGTTTTAAGAGTTCTTTACATATTTTGTATAACAGTCCTGTATCAGATGTGTCTTTTGCAAATATTTTCTCTCAGTCTGTGACTTGCTTCTCATTCTCTTGACAGAATCTTTCGCAGAGCAGGGTTTTCATTTTAATGAAATCCAGATTATCAATTATTTCTTTCATGGATTGTGCTTGGTGTTAAACCTAAAAAGTCATCGCCATACCCAAGGTCATCTAGATTTTCTTCTATGTTATCTTCTAGGAAGTTTATAGTTTTGCATTTTACATTTAGGTCTGTGATCTATTTTGAGTGAATTTTTGTGAAGGGTGTAAGGTCTGTGTTTAGATTCTTTTTTTGCATATGGATGTCCAGTTGTTCCAGTACACTTGTTGAAGACTGTCTTTGCTCAACCCACCAGCTGGGAGAAAATATTTGCAAATTGTATATCTGACAAGGCATTAATCTCCATAATATGTAAAGAACTCACACAACTGAACAACAGAAAAACAAAAAACCCAATCAAAAAATGGGGAGAGGATATGAGCAGACATTTTTCCAAGGAAGATATCCAGATGGCCAACAGATACATGAAAAGATGTTCAACATCACTAATCATCAGGGAAATGCAAATCAAAACTATGCTAAGATATCACCTTACAGGGGAGTGACATCAGCATCATGGTGGAGTGAGATTCCCTCTTTGAATCTCTGCCCCCTACGACACAACGAAAACATCATTCACATTCCAACAGAGCTCAATCAAACACTACGAAGGACTTCTGAGAAACCCCTGCTGCCATACATCGGACGGTGGAGGCGCGGGAAGCCCAGGAGAATGGGAGGAGAGGTAGGAGGTTGTACTCCCCCTCCCCAATCGATCGGCAAAAACAGCGCGGTTCGTGGACAGAGGGGGGAGGGGCGGCCCACAGCGGGGAAAACTAGCACCATCCAGGTGCTCTCACAGACTGTCGTGAGATCCCCACGGGGAAGCGACGACGGACTGTTTAGGGGGTGTAGCAAACACCCTAAGAGAGCCAGAAAGGAAACCCCCGGGTCAAGCAGGAGAAAGAGAGGACCCCTCCCCCCACACACCCGGCGTTTCAGCATAATCCCTCCGGGGGCTGCAGCCGCCTCAGAGCAAACTGCTCGCGATCTCCATCTAGTGGCAGCAGGGGGAAACTGCAGGACTAACTTTAATCATGAGTGGTAAAAATAAAGCCGTCCCCGTCGGATCCTTGCGAAAATATGTCAGGGCTACAGACCAAAAGGAAAATGACAAACACCCAGAAACCAACCCTGAAGGCACAGAATTTGATAACCTGAACGAGAGAGAATTCAAAATAGCTATCATAAACAAGCTCAACGAAATACAAGAGAACACACAGAAACAAATCAACGAATTCAGGGATTATGTCACAAAAGAGATTGAAACCCTAAAGAAAAACCAATCAGAATTATTGGAGATGAAAAACAAAATCAACGAGATAGTGGAAAAAATGGAGTCTTTAAAGAGCAGAACTGACAATATGGAGGAACGAATTAGCACTATTGAGGATAGCCACGCAGAAATGCTCCTGGTAGAGGAGGAGAGAGAGCTAAGACTAAAAAGAAATGAAGAAATTCTTCGAGAAATATCAGACTCAATGAGGAAAAGCAACATAAGGATAATAGGTATTCCAGAAGGAGAAGAAAGAGAAAAAGGAGCAGAGAGTTTGTTCAAAGAAATAATAGCTGAGAACTTCCCCAACCTAGGGAACGAGAGGGAAATAACAGTGAATGAAATCAATAGATCACCTAAATATATAAACAGGAATAAAAAATCATCTCGCCACATAGTAGCAAACTTGAAGAATACCCGTGACAAGGAAATAATATTGAAGGCAGCTAAACAAAAAAACAAAATAACATACAAAGGAAACCCCATCAGGCTCTCAGCTGATTTCTCGACAGAAACTCTACAGGCTAGGAGAGACTGGAATGATATATTCAAAATCATGAAAGACAAAAACCTTCAGCCGAGAATACTTTATCCAGCAAAAATATCCTTCAAATACGATGGAGAAATAATAACTCTCCCTGATAAACAAAAGCTAAGAGAGTTTGTCACCACAAGACCCCCACTACAAGAAATGCTCAAGAAGGCCCTTAGGCCTGAAAAAAAAAACAAATGAGAAAGGGGATACAAAGATTTCAGCAAGGAGAAAAGCAAGGAGACTAAACCAGAACAAAATACAGTTGGAAAACATCAAAAATTAATTCAAGCTCATCACTGGAAACACACATTCATGACACAATCTGGAATAAAGAGATAACAAATAAGGAGGGGAAGAGGTAAGGGATTGAACTGACCCAGCCTCAGGAAAAAGGAGGCATCTGAAAATGTACTTTCTTACCCAGGAGATCGCTTATATAAACCACACGGTAACCACTAAACAAACAACCAGAAGAGAACCACACATGACAAATAAAGAGAAAACCAAGAGAATGAGCATGCAGAAATACCAAATTGAATTTGCAGTCCGAAACACAAGGGACAAGAAATGAAGGAAATGCAAAAGAACCAGAAGATGAACAATAAAATAGCGACATTAAACCCTCATATATCAATAATCACTCTAAATGTAAATGGATTGAATTCTCCAATCAAAAGACACAGAGTGGCAGGATGGATTAAAAACCAAGATCCAACAATCTGCTGCCTCCAGGAAACACATCTCAGCTCTAAAGACAAACACAGACTCAAAATAAAAGGATGGAAAACAATACTCCAAGCTAATGGCAAACAAAAGAAAGCAGGAGTAGCCATACTTATATCAGACAAAGTAGACTTCAAGATAAAAAAGGTAATGAGAGACAAAGAAGGGCAATATATAATGATAAAAGGGATACTTCACCAAGAAGACATAACACTTATAAATATCTATGCACCCAACACAGGAGCACCAAAGTACATAAAACAACTGCTAAAAAACCTCAAAGGAGATATTAACAATAACACAATAATAGTAGGGGATCTTAATACCCCCCTTACATCAATAGATAGATCATCCAGACAAAAAGTCAATAAGGAAATAATGGACTTAAATGAAAAACTAGATGCAATGGATTTAATAGATATATACAGAGCACTCCACCCAAAAAAAGCAGAGTACACATTCTTCTCAAGTGCACATGGAACATTCTCAAGGATAGACCATATATTAGGAAACAAGGCAAACCTCTATAAATTTAAGAAGATTGAAATCATTACAAGCGTCTTTTCTGATCATAATGCTGTGAAACTAGAAATCAACTGCAAGGAAAAAAATAGGAAAGGGACAAAGATGTGGAGACTAAACAACATGCTACTGAACAACCAATGGGTCATTGATGAAATTAAAGGAGAAATCAAAAGCTATCTGGAGACAAATGAAAAGGAAAATACACCATACCAACTCATGTGGGATGCAGCAAAAGCAGTCCTGAGAGGGAAATTCATAGCAATACAAGCTCACCTTAACAAACAAGAAAAATCCCAAATAAATAACCTTAAATTGCACCTAACAGAGTTGGAAAAAGAAGAACAGACAAAGCCCCGAATCAGCAGAAGGAGGGAAATAATAAAAATCAGAGCAGAAATAAATGAAATTGAAACCAAAAAAACAGTAGAAAGGATCAATGAAACAAAGAGCTGGTTCTTTGAGAAGATAAATAAAATTGACAAACCCTTAGCCAGACTCACTAAGAAAAAAAGGGAGAAGACTCAAATAAATAAAATTAGAAATGAAAGAGGAGAAATTACAACAGACACCACAGAAATACAAGGGATTATTAGGGAATACTATGAAAAACTTTACGCCAACAAATTGGACAACCTAGAGGAAATGGACAAATTCTTGGACGCGTACAACCTCCCAAAACTGAATCAAGAAGAAATAGAGAATCTGAACAGACCAATCACAAGTAAAGAGATTGAAACAGTCATCAAAAACCTCCCAAAAAATAAAAGCCCAGGACCAGATGGCTTCCCTGGAGAATTTTATCAAACGTTCAAAGAAGATTTAGCACCTATCCTTCTCAAACTATTCCAAAAAATAGAGGAAGATGGAATACTTCCCAACACATTCTATGAGGCCAACATCATGCTGATACCAAAGCCAGACAAGGACAATACAAAGAAGGAAAACTACAGGCCAATATCGCTGATGAACATAGACGCAAAAATCCTCAACAAAATATTGGCAAACCGAATACAGCAATACATCAAAAAGATCATACACCACGATCAAGTGGGATTTATACCAGGGACACAGGGATGGTTCAACATCCGCAAATCAATCAACGTGATACACCACATTAACAAATGAAGAATAAAAACCACATGATCATCTCAATCGATGCAGAGAAGGCATTTGACAAGATCCAGCATCCATTTATGATAAAAACTCTCAACAAAATGGGTATAGAAGGAAAGTACCTCAACATAATAAGGGCCATATATGACAAACCTACAGCTAACATCCTACTCAACGGGGAAAAACTGAAAGCCATTCCTTTGAGGACAGGAACAAGACAAGGGTGCCCACTCTCACCGCTCTTATTCAACATAGTACTGGAAGTTCTGGCCAGAGCAATTAGGCAAGAAAAAGGAATAAAAGGACTCCAAATAAGCAATGAAGAAGTGAAACTCTCACTATTTGCAGACGACATGATCCTATACATAGAAAACCCCAAAAATTCCATCGGAAAGCTACTAGAAACAATCAACAACTACAGTAAAGTGGCAAGGTATAAAATCAACTTACAAAAATCAATTGCATTTCTATACACTAACGATGAAAAAACAGAAAGAGAACTCAAAAAGACAATCCCATTTACAATTGCAACAAAGAGAATAAAATATCTGGGAATAAATTTAACCAAGGAGGTCAAAGACCTATACAATGAAAACTATAAGACACTATTGAAAGAAATCGAGGAGGACATAAAGAAATGGAAAAATATTCCATGCACATGGATTGGAAGAATAAATATAGTTAAAATGTCCATTCTACCTAAAGCAATCTACAGATTCAATGCAATCCCAATCAGAATCCCAATGTCATTCTTCACGGTAATAGAACAAAAACTACTGAAATTCGTATGGGGCAACAAAAGAGCCCGAATAGCTAAAGCAATTCTGAAAAAAAAGAACAAAGCTGGAGGCATCACAATCCCTGATTTCAAAATATACTATAAAGCTACAGTAATCAAAACAGCATGGTACTGGTACAAGAATAGACACACAGATCAATGGAACAGAATTGAAAGCCCAGAAATAAAACCACACACCTATGGACAGCTAATCTTCGACAAAGGAGCAAAGAACATACAATGGAGAGAGGGAAGTCTCTTCAATAAATGGTGCTGGGAAAATTGGACAGCAACATGCAAAAGAATGAAAGTAGACCATCTCCTATCGCCATATACAAAAATCAATTCAAAATGGATCAAAGACCTGAAAGTGAGACCTGAAACTATAAAACTCCTGGAAGAAAATATAGGCAGTACACTAATTGCGATTGGACATAAAGGGATCCTTTCAGATTCCATGTCTACCCGGACAAGGGAAACAAAAGAAAAAATAAACAAGTGGGACCTCATCATACTAAAGAGCTTCTACAAGGCAAATGAAACCAGGATCAAAATGAATAAACAACCCACCAGCTGGGAGAAAATATTTGCAAATCGTTTGTCTGACAAGGGATTAATCTCAGTAATATACAAAGATCTCATACAACTGAGCAACAAAAAAACAAACAACCCGATCAAAAAATGGGCAGAGGATATGAACAGACATTTTTCCAAGGAAGAGATACAGATGGCCAATAGACACATGAAAAGATGTTCAACATCACTAATCATCAGGGAAATGCAAATCAAAACTACACTGAGATATCACCTTACACCGGTTAGAATGGCTATAATCACAAAGACAAATAACAACAAATGCTGGAGAGGTTGTGGAGAAACGGGGACCCTCATTCACTGCTGGTGGGAATGCAAACTGGTGCAGCCTCTATGGAAAACAGTATGGAGAGTCCTCAAAAAATTAAAAATAGAAATACCGTATGATCCAGCAATACCACTCTTGGGCATCTACCCAATGGACGTGAAATCAACCATCACAAGAGGCGTATGCACCCCTATGTTCATTGCAGCATTATTCACTATAGCCAAGAAGTGGAAGCAACCCAAGTGTCCCTCAACTGAAGATTGGTTAAAGAAGATGTGGTATATACATACAATGGAATACTACTCAGCCATAAGAAAAGACACAATTGTCCCATTTGCAACAACATGGAAGGACCTAGAGGGTATTATGTTAAGTGAAATAAGCCAGAGAGAGAAGGACAGACACTGCATGAAATCACTCATATATGGAATATAAGTGAACACACGGACAGAGAGAACTGATTGGTGGTTACCAAGGGGAAGGGGGCTGGGGGGGGGCACAAGGGGTGAAGGGTTACATCCAGAAGGTGACGGACAAAAATGTACAACTAAAACCCCACAGTGTTATAAACTAAGACATCAATAAAAAAAAAAAATTCAAAAAAAAAAAAAAAAGATATCACCTTACACCCTTTAGAATGGCTATAATCACGAAGACAAAAACAACAAATGTTGGAGAGGTTGTGGAGAAACGGGAACCCTAATTCACTGCTGGTGGGAATGCCAACTGGTGCAGCCTCTATGGAAAACAGTATGGAGATTCCTCAAAAAGTTAAAAATAGAAATACCTTATGATCCAGCAATCCCACTCTTGGGCATCTACCCAACGGACATGAAATCAACCATCCCAAGAGGCTTATGCGCCCCTATGTTCAGTGCAGCATTATTCACTATAGCCAAGAAGTGGAAGCAACCAAAATTGACGGATGATTGAATAACAAAAATGTGGTGTATATATATACACACACACACACACACAACGGAATACTACTCAGCCATAAAAAAGACAGAATTGTCCCATTTGCAACAACATGGATGGACTTAGAGGGTATTATGTTAAGTGAAATAAGCCAGAGAGAGAAGGACAAACACCGCATGATTTCACTCATATGTGAAATATAAACGAACACACGGACAGAGAGAACTGGTTGGTGGTTACCAGGGAGAAGGGGAGTGGCGGGTGGGTCTAAGGGATGAAGGGATTCATCCATATGGTGACAAGACAGATAATAATGTACAATTAAAACCCCCCAATGTTATAAACTATTAAGACATCAATAGAAATTAAAAATAAAAAAAAAATAAATTTAAAAATATCACAGAAGGCTAAATACATATCATTTTTTAAGATGCAAAAGCCAACATATTAAGAAATACATACATATGTGACTTAAAAGTAGAAGAAAAGGCTGACATTCAGCATGGTGCTTATGTTTAGGGAGGAATGAGGGATATGAGATAACAGAGGAACACACAGGTAGATAGGATAGTATTGGTGATATTTGAGTCTTAAATTGTCTAATGGGCCCCTGCAAGGTCATTTTAACATTACACTTGGTAACTCATATGCATGTGGGAATATTTTGTATGTATCAAATATTACATAATAAAAAGTTGTTTAAAAAAAAAGAAAAGACTGTCTTTGCTGCATTGTATTGCCTTTGCTCCCTTTTCAAAGATCAGTTGACTATATTTATGTGAGGCTATTTCTGGGCTCTCTATTCTGTTTCATTGATCTATTTGAGTATTCTTTTGCCAAAACCATATTTCTTGTTGACTGTAGCTTTATAGTGGCTATTGAAGTCAGGCTGTATCAGTCCTCCAACTTTTTTCTTCTCCTCCAATGTTGTGTTGGCTATTCTGGGTCTTTTGCTTGTTCATATAAACTGTAGAATCAGTTTGTCGATATGCACAAAGTAACTTGCTGGGATTTTTGTGTGTGTGTGTGTGAGGAAGATTAGCTCTGAGCTAACATCTGTCACCAATCTTCCTGTTTTTGCTGAGGAAGACTGGCCCTGGGCAAACATCCGTGCCTGTCTTCCTCTACTTTATATGTAGGACGCTGCCATAGCATGGCTTGGTGAGCAGTGTGTAGGTCTGCGCCTGGGATCTGAACCTGCGAATTCTGGGCCGCCGAAGCAGAGCATGCAAACTTAACCACTACACCACTGGGCTGGCCCCTATAACTTGCTGGGATTTTGATTGGGATTGTTATTGACTCTATGGCTCAAGTTGGGAAGAACTGACATCTTAACAATGTTGAGTTATCCTATCCATGAACGTGGAATGTCTCTTCATTTATTTAGTTCTTTGACTTTATTCATCAGAGTTTTCTAGTTTTCTTCATATAGATTTTGAACATATTTTGTTAGATTTACACCTACGTATCTCATTTTTTTGAGTGTTAATGTAAATGGTATTATGTTTTTTATTTAAAATTCCACTTGTTCATTGTTGGTATGTAGGAAAGTGATTGACTTTTGTATATTAACCTTGTATCCTGCAACCTTGCTATAACTGCCTATTAGTTCCAGGACATCTTTGTCAATTCTTTTGGATTTTCTACATAGACAGTCACATCATTTGCAAATAAAAACAGTTTTATTTCTTTCTTCCCAATCTGTGTGACTTTTGTTTCCTTTTCTTGTCTTACTGCATTAGCTGGAACTTGCAGTACAATGTTGAAAAGGTGTGGTGAGAAGGGACATCCTTGCCTTGTTCCTGCTCTTAGTGGGAAAGCTTCTAGTTTCTTACCATTAGCATGATGTTAGCTGTAGGTTTTTTGTAGATATTCTTTATCAAGTTGAGGAAGTCTCCCTCTATTCCTAGTGTACTGATAGTTTTTATTATGAATGGGTGTTGGATTTTGTCAAATGCTTTTTCTGCATCTATTGATTACAATCATGTGATTTTTGTTTTTTAGTTTGTTGATGTGATGGATTACATTAATCGGTTTTTGAATGTTGAATCAACCTTGCATACTTGGGATAAATCCCACTTGGACATGGTGTATAATTCTTTTATATGTTGTTGGATTGGATTTGCTAATATTTTGTTGAGGATTTTTGCAATTACGTTCATGAGCAGTATTGGTTAGTAGTTTTCTTGCCCTGTAATATCATTGTCTGCTTTTGGTATCAGGGTAATGCTGGTCTCATAGAATGAGTTAGGAAGTATTCTCTTTGCTTCTATCCTCTGAAAGAGATTGTAGAGAATTGGTATAATTTCTTCCTTAAATGTTTGGTAGAATTCACCAGTGGACCCATCTGGGCCTGGTACTTTCTGTTCTGGAAGGTTATTAATTATTTATTAAATTTCTTTAATAGAGACAGGCCTACTCAGATCGTATATTTCTTCTTGTATGAATTTTGGAAGATTGTATCTTTCAAGGAACTGGCCCATTTCCTCTAGATTATTAAATTTATAGGCCTAGAGTTGTTCATAGTATTCCTTTATTATCCTTTTAATGTTCATGGGATTTGTAGTGATGTCCCCTTTTCATTTCCTCTTCCTTTTTTTCTTAGTTAGCCTGGCTAGAGGCTTATCAATTTTATTGATTGTTTCAAAGAACCAGCTTTTGATTTTGTTGATTTTCTCTACTGATTTCCTGTCTTCAATTTCTGCTCTAATTCTTCTTCTTATTTTTCTCCTGTTTACTTTGGATTTAATTTTCTATTCTTCTTCTAGTTTCCTAAGGTGGGAACTTAGATTATTGATTTTAGATCTTTCTTCTTTTTTAATATATACATTCAATGCTATAAATTTCCCTCTAAGCACTGCTTTTGCTGCATCCCACAAATTTTGGTAAGTTGTGTTTCGTTTTCATTTAGTTCAAAATATCTTTAAATTTCCTTTGAGATTTCTTCTTTGACCCATGTTTTATTTAGAAGCATGTTGTTTAATCTCCACATATTTTGGGATTTTCTGGTTATCTTTCTGTTATTGATTTCTAGTTTAATTCAGTTGTGGACTGACAGCAGACATTGTATGACTTCTAGTCTTTTAAATTTGTTTAGGTGTTTTATAGCCCAGAATGTGGTCTATCATGGTGAATGAGCTTGGGAAAAATCTGTATTCTGCTGTTATTGGATGAAGTAGTCTGTAGATGTCAGTTACATCCAATTGATTGATGGTGTTTTTTTAGTTCGACTATATCCTTACTGATTTTCTGCTTGCTGATTTTCAGTCTTTGTTCTCTTTGCTTTTCAGTTTTGGGAGTTTCTATTGAGAAATCCTCAAGCTCAGAGATTCTTTCCTCAGCTATGTCCAGTCTACTAATAAGCCTGTCAAAGGCATTCTTCATTTCTGTCACAGTATTTTTTATCTCCATCAGTTCTATTTGGTTCTTTCTTAGGATTTCCATATCTCTGCTTACATTGCCCATCTGTCCTTGCATGCTGTCTACTTTTTCCATTAGAGCCCTTAGCATATTAATCATAGTTGTTTTAAATTTCTGGTCTGATAATTCCAATATCTCTGCCATATCTGGTTCTGACGCTCACCCTGTCTCTTCAAATTGTGTTTTTTCCCTTTTGGTATGCCTTTAAACTTATTCTTGACAGCCAGACATGATGTACTGGGTAAAAGGAACTGCTGTAAATAGGCCTTTAGTAATGTGGTGGTGAGGTGTGGGGGGAGGGAAAATGTTCTATAGTCCTATGACTAGGTCTCCGTCTTTTAATGAGCCTGTGCCTCTGAACTGTGAACTTCACATGTGTTTCTCAGGTTTTTTTTCCTCCTTTTTTAGATGGGACAGGATGGCTAGAGTGGGCTGGAGTTAGATATTTCCTTTCCTCTAGGTCAGTTTGACTCTGGTATTACCCCAGCAGATTAATTAGGCTCTAGTTTATAGTTTCTCCTGAGGGCAAGCCTTGTTAAGAACAGAATGCTCTGGAGCACTTTCAAAATGGTTCCTTTTCCCCTCCCCTTGCTGTAAGCACAGGGGATTTTTCTCTGATATTCTGTGAGAACCTGGTTAGGTTCCTGAAGGTTAAACCCACAAAAATGTTCCCTTTCCGCCCCATGACTGGGTCCTCCTGGAATTTTTAGTTCTCAGAGTTGTCCACACTGAGCCTCCAGCAATTCATCAATTGCAGTTCAGGATTTTCCTATCCTGACACTGGATCCTGTGGTGGTTCCCGCTCATGAATCTCTGCACCAGTAATCAGTGAATCTTTGTATTTGCCTGTCTGTCTTTCCAATCTTGGGGGCAGTGGTTTGCCCTGTGTCCTCACCTTCCTTAGGGATCCAAGAACAGTTGTTGATTTTTCAGTCTGTTCAGCTTTTTACTTGTTAGGACGGAATGGTGACTCCCAAGCTGCTTACCTGTGAACTGGAAACTGGAAGTCCAACCCAGATGTTTTTCAAGTTCCAGTATTAACTTCTTATTTTGACATAATTTCAGACTTACAATTGTTACTTCGGACTTACAATTCTTCCATCTTTCCTTGTATTCACG
The DNA here is from genome assembly GCA_031878705.1 of Tapirus indicus. NCBI lineage: Eukaryota > Metazoa > Chordata > Mammalia > Perissodactyla > Tapiridae > Tapirus > Tapirus indicus. Next base: position 23,341,662 of record CM062926.1, on the reverse strand, counting down.
ACTTTTACATTTTTAATACAGGCCAGTTATTTTATAGAATGTCCCTCAGTTTGGATTTGTCTGATGTTTCCGCATGATTGGATTCTGGTTATATATTTTTGGCGGGAATACCACTGAAATGATGTTGTGTTCTTCTCAGTGCATCATATCAGAAAGCAAATGGTATCAATTAACTTCCATTATTTGGTTAAGGTAGTGCCTAACACCATAAAGGTACTATTTTCCTGTTTTTTGAGGAGAGTATCTTGTAGGGAGATACATCAATACCGGGCAATTATTTGTCCCCATCCAACATTCACCATCTTGTGTTGGCAACCATTGATGATGCTTGCTTGAATCAATTATTACTCTCATGGTTTCCAAAGGATGATTTTCTAATTTCATCCTTCTTTGTACTTTTATTAGTTTGCATTTTACTGTAAGGAAGAGATTTTTCTTTTCCTTATTTATATCACTATGAATTCATGGATTCTTATTTTATTCCATGAGTTCTCATCTGTTACTATTTTGTTTATTTTGATGCTCTCATTGTCCCCTATTTGGCTGATGGGAGCTCCTTCAATCTGACGTCTGTGTCCAGTATCATCTTTTTATTTTTAATTTTTACTTATCAATACATATTTTCTTGTTTATTAAAGTAACACATGTTTTTTACACAATTTACTAAACTAATTTAAAATCAGACAGAAAGATATGAAAATACCTATAATCTTGTTGTCTTCTGTATATTGATGTACTTTCTCTCAGCCTTTTGTTTCATTGCATTTTTAAACATAGTAGAGATAGAACTACAGATAGAGATTTGCATCTGAGTTTTGTCTTTTGAATCTATCATTGAATTATAAGCATTTCCTGAGCTACTAAGAACTCTTTGGAAACAGTGTGTCTCACAACTGATTATCCCTGTGACCCAGATGTCCAGTGCGGCCTTGATACCCACCCACTGCCTCTGCTTCTGGATGGCATTCTCCTTCCACCTCTGAAAGAAAACTCCAGTTCCCTCTCTCTTCCCCTCTTCCACATCCCATTTTTTTTTCTTTTTCAGCACGCTCCTTGCCCATTCCCTTGTAGAGCATTTTAAGAGCCAACAAAAGGTGAGAATGGCGAAGACACAGAGAACAGAGAGGAGAGTGGCCCCAGATATGAGGTAGAGCACTATCCTCTTGCTGGGGATAGCGCAGTGGGGCTGGGAGGGGGGCGCAGATGGACAATAACTAGATTAACAATCAATAGATAATGCTATTGATAAAAATATGGTGAGGAATGCTATGGAGAAAAATAAAAGTGTATAGGATGGAGAGAGTGGTGGGTAGGTAACTGCTATTTTAGATAGATGGGCACGGAAGGCATTTTTGGTGAAGTGATATTTGAGCAGAGACCTGAGTGTTTTAAAGATGAGAAAGCTCAGATAGGTAAAGCAACTTCCTAAGGTAATAAGGCAGATTTAGTATTAAATTAGTTTCTTTGACTCAAAAGCCCACTATAAATGTACCTCCCTCTGTAGGGAGTATACTTCAGTATTTTCAGAAACTCTTTGAGTGGGATTCCTGACTGTAAGCTTGCCTGCCTCTACCCTAATCCCTTGCACCAAAACATTTCTAAGAAGTAAAACTTACGTAAGAGATTTTTTTGTGTGCTTTGAATTTCAGTGGTGGTAAGGACAGAAATGAAAAGTTTGCTTTAAGGGGGTATTGAGGATTGTTTTGGAACTCAGTCATTCCTTGACTCTGAAATCTAGTTTTTGGTGTCCTTAAGGTCTACTCAGGAAGGCAAACCTTCCCTTGAAAATGCTGGAGCTGCTCCAGAGAATCTTCCTGGAATGAAGACAGAGACCCAGGCTTCAGAATCTCACCTGGCAAAAGCCTCATCTGCTGAGTCAAAGCTTCCTGAGAGTTCCCCAGAAAGCCAAACTTGGGAAGACAAGGGCACAGCGACCTGGTCTCTGACGGGCTGGCTTTCAGAGGCCCAGGTTTTGGAGGCCCGGGCTGCGGAGGCTCAGGCCTGGGAGACTCATGCTTGTGAGGCTCAGAGCAGGGCCAACCAACCCGGGCAAACCTCTGTGTTGCGGGTGGCCGCTGCCCCAGCCCTGAAACGGGAACTCTTACCTGAGAAGGTGGAGGTGCCAGACAAGGAAAAGAGTCAGGTCCTCTCCACCCGTCCACTCTGGTCCAACAAGATTGAGTACATCCTGACCCAGGTGGGCTACTCCGTGAGGGCAGGCAGTCTCTGGCGTTTTACGTTCTTGTGGCTTCACAGTGGAGGCTGTAAGTCTGGGGACCAGGAATCATGGATCCACAAGGAGCTAGCAGGACAAAGGCCTGTCCAGGCTTCAAACTCCAAGGTCTCTGGGATCTATAGAAGCTGGAGACTTGGTACTCTGAGCGGGATGGGAACCAGGTGCCTGAACACCTAGGATCATGAGAGGAGTAGAGGTGCAGGGGTGGGGGTGAAAACTAGGTATATGGGTCTTCCAGGAATTGGGGGCCAAGGGACTGGACACGTGGGACTATGAGGGATGTGTAAACAGTTGAGTCCTGATGCCTGTGGCCCTGAGAGAGGTCACTTGTGGGAACATATTTTCCTGGACCCCCGAAGAAGTCCAGGTACTGAAAAACCAGATGGTTCTCAGAGCCCCTCCTTGAATCCCCTGCACAGGCAGTTTTTTCATCATCTACATCTTCCTGATGTTCTTGATCGGGATTCCTCTCCTCTTCCTGGAGATGGCAGCTGGTCAGAAGATGCATCAGGGCAGCATTACTGTGTGGAAGCTCATTGGCCCCTGGATTGGTGGTGTGGGGTATACCAGCTTCATGGTGAGGAGCCCTGGGCTGCCCAGGCCTATGCTTTACACCCCACCCTCATCCCAACCCTTGTCCTGGAGTGAGTCCTATGACTTCCCTTCCATGGGTCAAGTCCCTTTCAGCTCCCCAATCCTCTGTCAAATCCCCTCCTTTTTCCTGTCCCCACCTTTCCTAGCCACCTCCTCCCTGGCCCCCAGGTGTGCTTCATCACTGGCTTGTACTTGAATGTGGTCAATGCCTGGACCCTCTTCTACTTGGGCCAATCCTTCCAGTTTCCCCTTCCATGGGAGAAATGTCCCTTACTGAAGAACTCCAGTGACTTTGGTGAGGAGGAAGTGAAAGAAGAGGAGAAGGGGGGAACAGAGAGGTGGGAGGGAATTTGTAAGAGGAGAAAGGAGCAAGGGGGGATAAAGAAGAGGAAGGTAGTAGAAGGAAGAAGAAATGGGAGGGGAAGGAGTAGAGGGAGGTGGGGGAAGGGCTAAAGAAGAGGGGAGGGGTCACTCTGTCTAGCAGGAGTGTCCAAAGCCAGGTCCCCCCAGATCCTGAATGTGCTCGGGCGACACCCACCATGTATTTCTGGTACCGGCTGACCTTGAAGGCCTCAGACAGAATTGAGGATGGTGGGCCACCAGTCTTCAGTCTGAGCCTGCCCTTGTTGGTGGCCTGGTGTCTTGTTGGTGCTTTCATGATTAATGGGCTCAAGTCCACTGGGAAGGTGAGCCACCATTTTTGGATTTCTTGACATCCTCGGATGCTTTAGTCCTTGCCTAACATTGTTACTTGTTGATTTGTTAATTTCTCACTCCCTCTGGCCTTTTACTCCTACCAGCCCCTGACCCCTGCTGAAAGCTATCTTCTAACTCCTCCTCATTTCTGACTCAGAACTTTTGATCCCTGCTGACTGTTGGTTGACTCCCACTGGTGCCTGGTTGCTAATATGTCCCACTCTCAATTCAGGTAATGTATGTCTTGGTACCAGTCCCCTATGTCATCGTCCTCTGTTTCCTTATCCGGAGTCTACTGCTGGAAGGGGCGGTATTTGGCCTTCGATATTTAGTATTTGCCAAGGTAAGGTACATCTTCCTCACTCCCCTGTTGGGCCTAGGAGACATCTATTGCCTATTCTTAAGGTGTCCTTTCCCCATTGTCACCCTCTGTGTCCCTCTCCCCTGCTGTTAAGGTTCTTCTCTCCTTCTTTGACATCTCCCCTTGTACTTATCTTTTCCCTTTTAGATATCGGCCTTGTACAACATGAATGTGTGGTGCCAAGCAGGGATCCAAGTCTTGTTTGCCTTGGGCCTAGGCTTTGGCCCCATTGTCTCCTTATCCTCGCACATGCACTCATCTAACAACTGTCTCAATGATGCCTTTGTTGTGGCTCTGGTCAACCTGGTCACCACGCTGCTTTTCACACCTTTTGTCTTCTCTGTCCTGGGCTTCTGGGCCACAGTCATCACACACCGCTGCAGTGAGAAGTAAGGCCAGCCCCTTAGTTGAGGGTCCCAGCCCCAGGGAACTACAAAACCCAGAGACCCTAACCTTAGAGGTGCTACAGAGATCCACATTCACACATCTCAACCTTAGGTGCCCTTGCAAGCCTCTATTTTCTCTGAGAGCGAGAAACAGAGGCAATAGAATCCCTGTCAAAAATTATCCTTCTCAGAGCCCTTTTCTAGCCCTAGAAATCTTCAAACTCAGAGATTGCCAACTGTCCACCTCGGAGTACCACCACAGAGATATGCTAAAAGTGGCCAACATTCAAGGTTACTCTAGTCCCAGACAGCATCTAAGACCACACCCATCTGGAGAAGCTTCTACTTCCTCAGTGTCCTCATTCTTAATTGTCGACTCCTAAATGTAGGGATTTCTGTCAATCTATCATACTTAAATCCCAAAAGGACTCTCAGAACCAGAGCCCTTATTGTCTGCTCACCCCTGTTCTTTATTCTTTAGGCATTAATTTTAAAAACATCCATCAGATATTTAGAAAGTACTCTTTGTGTACCACAGGGGCTTGGACAGGTGAATCAGACCACAGTTTTGCCTTCACTGAGTTTTCAACTTTGGAGAGAGGAGGGGAGGGGAATTAGATACTTAATCAGACAGTCATAAACTCATGATATCCAGTAGCAGTAGTGATGGGGAAGACAGAAAACAGAGCCATTGATTCTGCTTGGGTTAGTCAGAGAAGGACTCCCAGGGGACGCAAACCTAAGCTGAATTTGTCCCCCACAATCCTAACCCATGAAAATAACTGCTATTTTCTTGTAGAAGAAGCCTGGGCATATACACGTGCACATGTGCAAGAGTTCTCTAGGGTATATACTTAGGAATGGAATTGCTGGGTGGGGTATACACACCTTCAGTTTTACCATATATTGTCTGATTTTCAAAGTGGTTTATGATGTGTGAGAATTCCATGTATTCTACTTTCTGCACAGCACTTGGTCAAACTTTAAATTTGGTCAAACTTTAAAATTTTTGCCAATCTGGTGGGAGTATAATGGTATTTTTTAACGTTTTTAAAAAACATTTTATTATGAGATATTACATACATATAGAAACATACATAAAATGTGCAGTGTAAAGAACTATAAAATAAACACCACCCTTGTTAAGAACTAGAATGACCCCAGAACCTCTCTATGTATCTCTAACCGTAACCTCTTTCCTCACTCCTAGAGGGAAGCACTATTCTGCCTTTTATGATAATTAGTTCTTTGCTTTTTCTTTATATTTTATTATCTATGTATGCATATCTAGACAATATAGTTTAATTTGTTCACTTATATAAAGCAATATAGCTTAGTATGTCCATTTGTGTAGTTTAATTCGTTCATTTATATATATTCACTCTGTATTCGTTTACTTCTTTCATTCAACATATGGTTGTAAGATTCATCCATATTCTTGTGTGTAGCTCTAGTCTGTGCTTTTTAATGCTATATAATGTTCCAATATATGAATATACAGTCATGCATCACATAATGACGTTTCAATCAATGATGGACCATATATACAATGGTGGTCCAATAAGATTAGTACCATAGAGCTTAGGTGTGTAGTAGGCAATACCATCTAAGTTTGTGTAAGTACACTCTATGACGTTCACACAACTACGAAATCGCCTGACGCATTTCTCAGAACGATACCTGTTGTTAAGTGAGGCATGATTGTACCACAATTTCTTTATCCATTCTACTATTAATGGACATTTGGAGTCTTTCCAGTTTTTGGCTTAAAAAAATGCTGCTCTAAATATTCTTATACATGTTCCTAGTATACTGTGTATGTGCACATTTTTCTAGGGCATATACCTATGAGTGAGATTGTTGGGGCATATTTGTCTATTACTGTGTAACAAATCACCCAAAAGTAAATGACTAAAAATAACAATTATTTATTATTTCTCATGATTCTGTGGGTTGGCTGGAAAATTCTTCTGTTGGGCTTGCATGGGTTAACTCACATGTTTGCCTTCAGTTGGGCCCAGCTGGGGCTGCACTACTCTGCTGTATGTGGTGTTGGCTGGGCTCACTCCAGCTTGCAGACAGTTGACAGGTCAGCAAGGCCTGCTCTCTTCCAGAAGGCCTCTCCATGTGGCTAGCTTGGGCTTCCTCTTATGGCAGCTCACAGAGAACAAAGGCAGAATCAGCAAAGTGTCTTGAAGCCTAAGCATGGGAATCCTCCCATTCTTATTGCTGCTACATTTCTTTGGTCGAAGGAAGTCACAAAGCTACCCTAGATTCAGGAAGTGGAAAAATAGACTTTACCTCTTGATGAGAAGTGCTGCAAAATCCTGTGGTCACGTGTCTTCAGTCTACCACGTATATCTTCAGCTTCACTCGATAATGCCAAATTACTTTCCACAGTGTTGGTACGACTGTAGTAAACTCTCTGTCTCTGTCTCTCTATCTCTGTCTCTTTGTCTGTCTCTCTCTCACACACACACACCCATTTGCTTTATCCTGATGTTAGAATACACAGCAAATTAGTTACAGAATTGCTAGCCCATACCACTGCAAAAACAAACATACTAATTCCAGGGTTCATTACTTATTTTTTTGTGAGGAAGACCAGCCCTGAGCTAACATCCGTCGCCAATTCTCTTTTTGCTGAGGAAGACTGGCCCTGGGCTAACATCTGTGCCCATCTTCCTCTACTTTGTATGGGACGCCGCCACGGTGTGGCTGATGAGCAGTGCATCGGTGGGTGCCCGGGATCTGAACCCACGAACCCCGGGCTGCCAAGTGCAGACTAAACCACTGCGCCACCGGGCGGCCCCAGGGTTCATTACTTTTTGAAGACTTTTTGTCTTTATTCTGAACTTTACTGTCAAAATGCTGTATTCAAAAATTACTTGGACTAGTTCTTTTTTCTCCATTCAGTATGGTTCTGATGTTCACTTGAAATACAGCTAGGTTCATTTGTTTCTGTTTGTGTGACATTTTAGTGTCCCTCCAAACTTCATTTAATTTTATTTTTTATTAAACATTAATATGGTTTCAAAAGACAAAATTACACAAAAAGATGCTCAGAGAAACATCACTCTCCCACCATCACTTTAACCCAATTCCCACCCATCCCCTGTAGGTAATCAATTCCATGATTTTTTAGTTTATCTTTCCTGTGTTTGTAAAAATAAGCAGAAAGATGTACATTTTCTTATTCACCCTTCTTTCTTACACAAATGATAGCATACTATTGTTTTTGTACTCTTGTTTTTTACTTTTTTAATTTAACAAGATATCCTGGGAATCTCTTCCACATTCATTATTTTCTTAGGTGATCTGCCTTAGGCCTAGAGGTAGTGCCTACTGTCCTCTATATCTGCTATCCTCTGTTCTTTAGAGTTCTCATTACCCCTTAGTAGGGAAGCCCTTGTTACAGTTAATAATAGGACACTACAGAAATTAAAGCCATTTTCTCTTTTAAATATACCATTAAGGTAAAGAAAATGCATGCCACAAAATTGGAGAAATTTATATATAGGACCCTTCATCCTCCCCCTTTTTATATTATAGTTGCCATATGTACTATTATTTCCATACATTGAAAACCCCATCAAACAATGTTACAATTTTTGCTTGAAACTAATATACATTTGCTTTTTTTTTTTTTTTTTTTGTGGGGAAGACCAGCCCTGAGCTAACATCTGTTGCCAATCCTCCCCTTTTTGCTGAGGAAGACTGGCCCTGGGCTAACATCCATGCTCATCTTCCTCCACTTTATATGGGAGGCCGCCACGGCATGGCTGACAGGCAGTTCGTCGGCGGGCGCCTGGGATCCGAACTTGCGAACCACGGGCTGCCAACCGCGAACTAAACCGCTGCGCCACCGGGCGGCCCCTACATTTGCTTTTAACTGACATACATATTCTAAAACTTAGGAGGAGAAAAATATCCTCTTATATTTAGCTATTTATATTTATATTTATATTGTTGCTTTTCCTTCATTTCTGAAGTGTGAATTTTCCCTTTGGTATTATTTCCGTTCCATCTGGAAAGCTTCCTTTAGCATTTCTTCTATGTTGCAGGTATGTTGGCAATGAATTTTCTGAGTTTCTTTAATCCGAGAATGCCTTTATTTTACCTTCATTCTTGAAGGATATTTTCACTGAATATAGAATTTTTTTATTTTTATTTTTTATTTTTGTGAGGAAGACCAGCTCTGAGCTAACATCCATTGCCAATCCTCCTCTTTTTTTTTTTTTTTGCTGAGGAAGACTGGCCCTGGGCTAACATCTGTGTCCACCTTCCTCTACTTTATATGGGACGCCGCCACAGTATGGCTGACAAGCAGTATGTGGGCTGGCGCCGGGGATCCGAACTCAGGAACCCTGGGCTGCTAAAGCACGAACTTAACCACTACACCACTGGGCCGGCCCCTGGATGTAGAATTATTGACAGTCCTTTTCTTTCAGCACTTTAAAAATGTCCTGTTTCCTTCTGGCCTTCATTTCTGATGAGAAATTTGCAGTCATTCAAATAGTTGTTCCCCTGTATGTAATGAGTCATCTTTCTCTGGCTGCTTTCAAGATTTAAAAAAATTTTATGTTTAGTTTTCAATTGTTTGATTTGGATGTGGCTAGGCACGGGCTTTTTGGGTTTCTCCTGTTTGAGGTTTGCTGATTTTGAATCTAAAGGTTTATGACTTTGGTCAAATGTGGGAAATTTTCAGCCATTATTTCTCCAGGTATTTTTTTTCTGCACTGCACTTTCATCTCTCATTCTGGACTCTGATGACACAGATAATAGGCCCCTTGTTATTGTCCCATAGGTTTCTGAGGCTCTGTACCCTTTTCCCCACTCTTTTTTCTGTCTGTTTTTCATATTGGATGCTTCCTATTTTATCGAGATAAATCTTGAAGATTTATCCTCAAGGTCACTGACTCTTTCCTCTGTCATCTTCATTCTGCTCTTTAGCAGATCAAGTGAATTTTTATTTGTTGTTGTAGTTTTTAGTTATAAAACTTTCCACTTAGTATTTTTCTTATATCTTTGGTCTGCTGATATTCTGTCTTTCCATTTGTTTCAAGAGCGTTTGCTCTGACTTCTCAGAATATGATCGTAATAGCTGCTTTAAAGTCTGATAATTAAAACTTCTGTGCCCATTTTGGGGTTGGTGTGTATTGATTATCTTTTTCCTTGTAGTATGTTGAGATTTTCCTGGCTCTTCATACATCAGGTAATTTTGTATTGTATTCTGGTTATTTTAAATATATTTGAAACTGCATTTATTTAAGTTCTTTGGAAAATGTTGATTTTTTTTTTTTAATTTTAGGAGACAACTGACCCAGTTAGATTTAAGCTGGAAGTTTCTACATACCTTCTATGGACTATGGTTCCAATGTCAGTTTAGTTTTCAAAGTCTTTGCAGTGATTTTTTTTTTGAATTTTTATTGATGTCGTAATAGTTTATAACATTGTGGGGTTTTAGTTGTATATTATTGTTTGTCAGTCACCATATGCATGCATCCCTTCACCCCTTGTGCCTACCCCCACTCCCCTTCCTCTTGGTAACCACCAACCAGTTCTCTCTGTCCGTGTATTTGTTTATATTCCACATATGAGTGAAATCATGCGGTGTTCGTCCTTCTCTCTCTGGCTAATTTCACTTAACATAATACCCTCTAGGTCCATCCATGTTGTTGCAAATGGGACAATTCTGTCTTTTTTATGACTGAGTAGTATTCCATTGTGTGTGTGTGTGTGTGTGTGTGTGTGTGTGTGTGTGTATATATATATACACCACATCTTTATGCAATCATCAGTCGAGGGACACTTGGGTTGCTTCCACTTCTTGGCTATACTGAATAATGCTGCAATGAACATAGGGGTGCATAAGCCTCTTGGGATGGTTGATTTCATGTCTGTTGGATAGATGCCCAAGAGTGGGATTGCTGGATCATAAGGTATTTCTATTTTTAACTTTTTGGGGAATCTCCATACTGTTTTCCATAGAGGCTGCACCAGTTGGCATTCCCACCAGCAGTGAATTAGGGTTCCCATTTCTCCACAACCTCTCCAACATTTGTTGTTTTTTGTCTTGGTGATTATAGCCATTCTAATGGGTGTAAGGTGATATCTTAGTATAATTTTGATTTGCATTTCCCTGATGATTAGTGATGTTGAACATCTTTTCATGTGTCTGTTGGTCATCTGTTTATCTTCCTTGGAAAAATGTCTGTTCATATCCTCTGCCATTATCAGGTTGTTTGTTTCTTTGTTTTTCAGTTGTGTGAGTTCTTTATATATTACGGAGATTAATCCCTTGTCAGATATAGGATTTGCGAATATTTTCTCCTAGCTGGTGGGTTGTCTATTCATTTTGATCCTGGTTTCATTTGCCTTGTAGAAACTCTGTAGTCTGGTGAAGTCCCACTTGTTTATTTTTTCTTTTGTTTCCCTTGTCCGAGTAGACATGGAATTCAAAAAGATCCCTTTATGACCAATGTCAAGTAGTGTACTGCCTATATTTTCTTCCAGGAGTTTTATAGTTTCATGTCTCACTTTCAGGTCCTTAATCCATTTTGAGTTGATTTTTGTGCATGGTGATAGAAGATGGTCTACTTTCATTCTTTTGCATGTGGCTGTCCAATTTTCCCAGCACCATTTATTGAAGAGACTTCCCTTTATCCATTGTATGTTCTTTGCTCCTTTGTTGAAGATTAGCTGTCCATAGATGTGTGGTTTTATTTCTGGGGTTTCAATTCTGTTCCATTGATCTGTGTGTCTATTTTTGTACCAGTACCATGCTGTTTTGATTACTATAGCTCTATAGTATATTTTGAAATGAGGGATTGTGATGCCTCCAGCTTTGTTCTTTTTTTTCAGGATTGCTTTAGTTATTCAGGGTCTTTTGTTGCCCCATACGAATTTCAGTATTTTTTGTTCTATTTCCGTGAAGAGTGACATTGGGATTCTGATTGGGATTGCATTGAATCTGTAGATTGCTTTAGGTAGTATGGACATTTTAACTATATTTATTCTTCCAATCCATGTGCATGGAATATTTTTCCATTTCTTTATGTCTTCATCGATTTCTTTCAATAGTGTTTTACAGTTTTCATTGTATAGGTCTTTCACCTCCTTGGTTAAATTTATTCCCAGATATTTTATTCTTTTTATTGCAATTGTAAATGGGATTGTCTTTTTGAGTTCTCTTTCTGTTAGTTCATTATTAGGATATAGAAATGCAACTGATTTTTGTAAGTTGACTTTATACTCTGCCACTTTGCTGTAGTTGTTGATTATTTCTAGTAGTTTTCCAATGGATTTTTTTTGGGGGGTTTTCTATGTATAAGATCATGTCCTCTGCAAATAGTGAGAGTTTCACTTCTTCGTTGCCTATTTGGAGTCCTTCTATTCCTTTTTCTTGCCTAATTGCTCTGGCCCAAACCTCCAGTACTATGTTGAATAAGAGTGGTGAGAGTGGGCACCCTTATCTTGTTTCTGTCCTCAAAGGAATGGCTTTCAGTTTTTCCCCACTGAGTAGGATGTTAGCTGTAGGTTTGTCATATATGGCCCTTATTATGTTGAGGTACTTTCCTTCTATACCCATTTTGTTGAGAGTTTTTATCATAAATGGATGTTGGATCTTGTCAAATGCCTTCTCTGCATTGATTGAGATGATCATGTGGTTTTTATTCTTCATTTTGTTAATGTAGTGTATCACGTTGATTGATTTGTGGATGTTGAACCATCCCTGTGTCCCTGGTATAAATCCCGCTTGATCACGGTGTATGATCTTTTTGATGTATTGCTGTATTCGGTTTGCCAATATTGTGTGGAGGATTTTTGCATCTATGTTCATCAGCGATATTGGCCTGTAGTTTTCCTTCTTTGTATTGTCCTTATCTGGCTTTGGTATCAGGGTGATTTGGCCTCATAGAATGTGTTAGGAAGTATTCTATCTTCCTCTATTTTTTGGAATAGTTTGACAGTTTTTTTCTTTCAACACTTTAATGATGTAATTTCTTGTCCTCTTGATTTTATGCTTTCTGATGGCTTTTCTGCATTCATTTTTACCTCTTTTTCACTATAATGTATCTTATTCTTTCTCAGACTGCTTTTAAGATTTTATCCCTTTTACTATTTTTCAGGAATTTTATTATCATAGGTCTTCTTTCAGTTTTCTGTTTCTCCTATTTGGGGTTTGTTAAGCTTCTTAGAATTGGGGATTTATAGTTTTTATCAAATTAGGAAAAATTTAGGCCAGTATTTTTTTCAAATACTCCCCTCTCCCCCTCCTCTTTTTCTGGGACTCCAATTGTACTTATTTCATTTCATTATTATTATTATTTTTTTTTGGTGAGGAAGATTGGCCCTGAGCTAACATCTGTGCCTATCTTCTTGTATTTTGTATGTGGAACACTGCCACAGCATGGCTTGATAAGCAGTATGTCGGTCTACCACTGGGATTTGAAACTGCAAACCCCAGGCTGCCAAAGCGGAGTGCGTGAACTTAACCACTACACCACTGGGCCAGCCCCTGCCTTATTTTAGAATGCTTGATATTGTCCTGCAAGTCACTGAGTCTCTGTCTTCTTTTTTCAGTAGGTTTTCTCTCTGTATTTCCTTTTGTATAGTTTCTATTGCTGTTTCTTCAGGTTCACTGACCTTTCCTTATATGGTGTCTAATCTGCTGTTAATCTCATCTGGGGAATTTTTCATTTAAGATATTATATTTTTAATTTCAAGTCCCACTGGTTCTTTTCTGTATCTTCCATTTCTCTACTTGTTGGGTTCATGTTTTTCTTAAATACTTTAACATAGTTTTAACGTCCTTGACTGCTAATTCCATCATCTCTATCACTTATTGCTCTATTTTATTTACTGATTTTTCTCCTGGTTATGGGTCACATTTTTCTACTTCTTCATTTGTTTACTAATTTTTGACTGGATGCTGGACTTTGTGAATTTTATCTTTTTGAGTGTCTGGCTTTTGTTGCCTTCCTTTAATGAATATTGAGCTTTGTTCTAGCAGGTAATGTTACTTGTGGTTCAATCTGATCCTTTTGCTGCTTGATTTTAAGCTTCATTAGGGTGGGTCTAGAGTAATCTTTTCTCCAGGAGTGCTAAGGCAAGGCCCTTCTGGGATCTCTGCTAAATACCTCATTCACAACTTGGGTGTTTTCCAGTTATTCTTTAATTACCCTTATGGATTTGCACCCTACATGTATGCAGGGTGCAAAGACTCAAGGGGACCCCCATGCAAATTTCTGAAATTCTTTTTCTTCATAACTACCCCTCCCCCAAAATTCTTCCTTGGAATTTCCAGCTGCTTAAGCCTCCCTGAATTCCCTCTTTGTCTCAACTCAGTGAGCCCACCGTGCTTTGCTTGCAGTCTTCTTCCCTGCCCTGCAGACTAGAATGTGCCTTCAGGCAGAAAACGAGGGTGATTGTATGGCACATGTCATTTGTGTCTCTTCTCTCAGGGATCAAAGTCCTGTGCTTCCTGTTATCTGATGTCTGAAAACAGTTGTTTTATAAATTTTGTCCAGTTGTCTAGTTGTTTACAGTGGGAGGGTAAGTGGTGCCCCTGTTACTTCATTGTGGCTGGAAGTAGAATTATCCAAACTAAATTTTAAATTTCAGTTATTTTATTTTTGTTCCTTTGGTGAGGAAGATTGGCTCTGAGCTAACATCTGTTGCCAATCTTCTTCTTTTTGCTCAAGGAAGATTGTCCCTGAGCTAACATCTGTGCCAGTCTTCCTCTATTTTGTATGTGGGATGCCACCACAGCATGGCTTGATGAGTGGTGGGTAGGTTCATGCCCAGGATCCAAACCCACAAACTCTGGGCTGCCAAAGTGGAGTGCTTGAACTTAACCATTATGGCCCCAGGCCAGCCCCTCAGTTATTTTATTTCTTATTTCAAGAGGTTCTGTTTAGTTTTTTAAAATCTTTATGGTCAATTTATAGTTTCTTGTTCCCTGCAAATATTTCCAAGCTTGTCTTTTATTATTTAAGCATAGTAAACATAGTTGTATTATAATCTTTGATAATTCTAATATTTGGAAGTAACTTTAGATCTATTTTTACTGTGTTGTTTCTGATGGTTATTGATCATGGTGTCTTGTTTTTGTGTGGTTGGTAGTCTTTATGTCCTATTTATTTATTTGACCATTATTTGTAGGAATTCTTTAAGGCCTAAGATGAAGGTATATTCATCCAGATAGGACTTTTGTTTCTACCTCATGCATAGGGACATTAGAAAGAGACCTCTTGAACTCAGAAAAAAGAAAGAAAAAGGAAACTCAATTCTTTGTGTGTCTGTGTGTGTGTAAGACTAGCCCTGAGCTAACTAACATCCTTTGCCAATTCTCCTCTTTTTGCTGAGGAAGACTGGCCCCGGGCTAACATCCATGCCCATATTCCTCTACTTTATATGGGTTGCTGCCACAGCATAGCTGACAAGCAGTTGGTCGGTGGGCGCCCGGGATCTGAACCCATGAACCCCGGGCTGCCAAAGTGTGAACTAAACCGCTGAGCCACTGGGCTGGCCCCCAGAAACTCAGCTCTTGGCTTAAGCTTTTGAGATGACCAGGGCCAAATATTTGGGCTGCAAATCCAAACTAGTGCTGGCTTGTGGTTATAACATGTCAGGAACTTTAACAATTTCCCCTGTTTTGCTCATTTCTGAAGCAACTTTCCTCACATTCCCTGTTGTGTGGAAGGGTTGGGTGCAAGCTTCTGGTTCATTTTTATACTGAAGGTGTAGCCCTTTGAAATGCCAAATGTAGGGAAAGACCTTCTGTTCTGATCCTTACTTTGGTCAGGCTCTGGTGCTTTATATCTGATCCCTACGCTCCTTCTTTTTCTTAAAGGTCATGAAATTGGACACTGCAAGTACAGTTTGTTGTATTTGACATACACCTTCAGGGCAAAGTTGCTTTGGACGTCCCCTTTCCCCAGGGCTTTTGTCTGTACTTCAATTTTTGTCTAATAATTCCTTATTATCTTGTCAACATTTTTATTCTTTTAAGAAGATTAAAAAATATCTTCCAGACTTTTAAATTATTTCCAGTGAGAAGGTTGGTCCACATATTTAACCTGCCTATTACCAGAAGAATAGTATTTTATTTTCTAAAATGTGATCAAACTATACTTCTTTTCCTGCAGCTTGCATTTTGCTCTAATAAATAAGATTTGGCTGGCTTTCCATTGTAGTTCTTACAGAGCAGTGAGCTGAATTTTTTTTTTTTTTTTTTTTTTTTGTGAGCTGAATTTTTAAGGATTTGTAGAAATTAGCCAAGTGAAGAATGGTGGCGGGGGTGGGGTTGGTCTTGGGCATGAGAGGGCATGTCAGGTCCTGAAACTGTAAGGAGTTAAGTTTGACCAGAGTGTGAAACACACAGAGGGTCGTGGGGCGAAGATGAGGCTAGAGAGGTCAGCAGGGCTCAGATCAAAAAGTCCAAGAGGCAGTTTCTCTCACATAGCACAGCTCCGTGGGAGCATTATACATATAGTAATCTAAGTAAATGGTGCTCCTTGACGTTCTATAATGCAAAGCTTAGAAGGTGACTTTTACCCACTTGTCTAAGGAGGGAGAAAGGGAAGAAGTAGGGGATGAGTGAGACCCCATCACTAGAGCAGGGACCCCAGAGTCCCCAAGAAGACTATAGAATAGGCTTCTCCTGGGGCCCCCCATTGTCATAAATTCTCTAGGCTCACACAAATTCATGTCCCTGAAGGTGGGTGCCTTCTAGGTTTCACCTCAGGGTCAACCTTACCCAGGTCAGTAATGCTAAGCTAGTGATGTCCTTTCTTATCTGGAAGGTAAGGGAAAGGAGGTGGTCTCCTAAGGAGCCAGATGACTCTACGTGATCCACCTCTTTCTCCCCAGGAGTGCTGAAACACTTATGGAGCTGGTAACCCTGGGGAAACTGCCTCCGGAGGCCCGGCCCCCTACAAATCTGCCTGATAACCCAACCTCCATCTTCACGTCCTGGCTCAGCAGCCTTCCCCGGTCCATCAAGAGCATGGTCCTCAGCCACGTACCTGAGTGCAACTTAGAGAAGCAGTTTTTGAAGGTCAGTAAAAATAGGTGAGTGAGGCCTAGAGTTCCTCAAAGCCTTCTGTAAAACAGAGAGTTCAGCTTTTATTAGCACCAGAAAAAAAAAAAAAAAAAACAACCCAGAAGCACCAGGATAACCTGCAGCCCTGGTAATGCAAAGAACTATAGCTTGCAGAATACCCTCCCGTGGATAATGCTAGGTGGATTGGTTTTCCAAGCCAGAGGGTCAGCTGAGAGATCTGATTTTCTCAGTGACCCAGGGCTTTTAGGGAGTCTTACAGGGAAGGTAGAATGTAATTTTGTCTGTATTTTTTTTGTTAAGTTCAAGGACACTTTAACTCCTGCCCTTTCTCCTCTTAACAGGTTAAGGAGGCCCCAAGCTTTGCATTCCTGGCCTTCATTGAAACCATGTCATTCATTCCTGGGTCTGTCTTCTGGTCCATCCTCTCCTTCCTGATGTTGCTGACCCTTCATCTGAGCACCATAGTAGGGCTCATGCAGGGTATCATTACCCCACTCCAGGACAACTTTTCTTGTTTCAGGAAATATACAAAGCTACTTACAGGTACCGTGACCTATGGCTTTACTCCCTCCAATGACCCTGACTTCACTGAGACTCTTATCCAGCCCTGGTTTATGACCTCTGCTTAGCCCTTGTCACCCAGCCAGACCTCTGACCTTGATCCAGATCCAATGTTTCCTCCAGTGGTTGTCTTTGTGCTCATGTTCCTGTGCGGCCTCTTCTTCATTCGACCTCCAGGCATCTACTACTTCAAACTGCTGACTGAATACTGGACAGTCCTCTCCATCATCATCATCATCATATTTGAAAACATGGCTGTGGCCTGGGCCTGTGGGAGCAGGAGGTGATAGCTTGGGTCTGTAGGGAAGGTTGACCCCTTTTTTGTTGCCTCTGTTCTCACCCAACTAGAGTGACATAGGGATCTTTAACTTCAGGGCCTTTTGAGAAACTTTCTTATTTATTCATTCATTTAACATGTTTATTGAGTGTTTAATATGTGCCAGACACTGTTTTAGTTACCAGGGATACAGCATTGAATAAAACAAGCATCCCTGTCCTTGGGGTGTTTACATTCTAGTGGTGGAGATAGACAATAACCAAATGAACAAATAAAAATGTCAGGTGGTGGGGGCCGGCCCAGTGGCGCAGCAGTTTAGTTCGCGCTTGACAGCCCGGGGTTCGCGGGTTTGGATCCCGAGTGCCTGCCGACACACTGCCTGTCAGCCATGCTGTGGCAGCGTCCCATATAAAGTAGAGGAAGATGGGCATGGATGTTAGCCCGGGGCCAGTCTTCCTCAGCAAAAAGAGGAGGATTAGCAAGGGATGTTAGCTCAGGGCTGGTCTTCCTCACATACACACACAAAAAGTCAGGTGGTGATAACTAACAGGAGAAAATCATAGGGTAAGTAAGATGATCAAGGGTGGAGTGGTGCTAATTTAGATGGGATTGCAGGGAAGGCCTCTCCAATAAGGGGACATCCGAGCAGTCTCCTGAATAAAATGAGGGAAGGAGGCTTGACAAGCTTTCGAGAAAGACTGTTCTAAGCAGAGGAAAAAGTACCAAGGCAAGAGGAAGCATCATGCTTGGAGTTTTTGAGCAACAAGGAGATCAAAGAGGTTGAAATAGAATGTTAGGAGATGAGGCCAGAGACGTAACAGGAGATCATGTAGGGTCTTCTAAGCCATGGTAGAACTTAGCTTTTTATGCAGAATGAGAGAGGAGGCATTAGAGGGTTTTGAGTAGGAGAGTGACATTATCAGATTTATTTTTTCAAAAGATACTTATGACGGCTTTGTGGAAAACAGACTGTGAGGAGTCAAGAGTGAAGCAAGGAGAACAGTTGGGAGTTATTTTAATATGCCAAATAAGAGCTAACAATGGCTTGGGCTAGGGTGGTAGAGGTGTGGGTTGAGAGATGTGGTCTAATTCTGCAAGGAAGAGCTACCAGGGAAGAGGGAACAAGATAATCAGGTGCTGGGACCTAGTAGGCATAACTTTGGAAAGAGAGAGGGAGAATCTAAATCAAATACAAGGGACTCCCAAGCCCGACTTTTTAACAGGCTGGTGTGTGGACATCCAAGTGGTATGATTCAAGGGCAGAAGACTCAGGTGGCAGCATTTTCACATGACAGTGGTTCTTGGAGTCAGTTCATTCATTAACTCACTCAACAAATATTTCTTGAGACTTTCTCTGTGCCAGGAAAGCCTTGTGGTACTGGGATACAAATAAATTAGAATGAGCTCCTCCTCTCAAAGAACACAAAGTCCAAAGAGGAAGACATATATAAGTAGGCAATCCCAGTACAAGGGGGTAAGTCTATAGCAGAGGTAGCCAGGGGCCCTCTAAGGGCACCTGGAGTCAGAGAAGGCATCCTAGAGGAAAGGTTGATTGAGCAGAGTTGGAGCAGAGGAACGGGTAGACAAAGAAAAAGAGAATGGCATTCTAGGCCAAAGGACCCCACTTGCATATTTATTGGGATTGAGAACATGTAGTAAAGAAGGCTGGACACATGGGCTGCAAGAAACTAAGAAAAGTTCCCTGGGGATCAAGTGTCACCCTTTTTCTTTTGGTCTGTGTTGTTCACTATGGATACCCAACACCTAGAAGAGTCCCTGGCACATCATAGACATTCTCATATTCATGGAATGAATGAAAAGGACTTGGGCTTTATCATGAGGGCATTGGGTACCCATGGAAGGCTTCTGAGCAGTAGAGGAATGTTTGAAAATTTTTCTTGGGTTGGGGTGGAAGACTGACTAGGGAGAAGATAAGACAGGATGAGAATTGAGCTGAGGCAGGGGTTTGGAGGTGAAGTAGAATATTTGAAAGATGCTAAGATTAGGCTGGCCTTGCCCCCCAAGACTGAGTAAGGCCTGACTGGGCCTCCCATGGTCTCGTGGCCCTTTCTCCCAGGTTCCTTGCAGACCTTGCAATCCTGTGGGACCGCCCCATCTCCCCCATCATTCCATGGCTGTGGTGCTATCTGTGTCCACTTATACTGCTAGTCCTGTTGGTGATCACTGTGATTCATCTGTCTCTGAAGACCATCACCTATGTGGCCTGGGACTCAAGCACTGTAAGCCTCCCTCCCCAGACCCCAAACCTTCTTAGGGAGTGGGGGCCAGATCTTTCAATCCACTCTTGGCCTAAAGACCCTATCACCCCATTTTCTGACTCCCTGAGGACTCATTAGTCCTCTGCCCTGGTTCCCCTCCCACCCTTCTCTTCCATATCCTCCCTATTCTGGGAACTCTCACGTTCTGAACCCCTTTCCCATCTCTCCACAGTCAAAAGAGGTGCTTCGACAATACCCATCATGGGGGCTGCTCGCGATGATTGCCCTTTTTCTCATTGTCATCCTCCCCATCCCCACATACTTTGTATACTGCCTCACCCATGGGATTCCCTTCAAACACATGAGCTGGAGCAGGCCTTTGATATCCTCCCAAACCCTACCACTAAGTGTCCAACTAACGCCCCATTCAAGAGGCCCAAAAGGAGGAAATCCTACAAGGTGATAATCCAATTGCTGATCAACCTGCTGTGTGACTTCCTAACTTCATTCATTTGGCCTGACAATATACACATCCCTCAAAACAGATCTAATAGTCAACTCTTAATACCAACTTGCAACTGTTGATGTCGCTGAACCCAGAACTGCTTTTATTCCCAAGGGTAGGGGCATTATTTGGGGGGGCTTGTGGGGCCTCGCTTTGCAGTTCCCCCTCCCAGACCCCATCCTCACTGGTTACCACTATCATTTTGTTTTCCCCACACCCTTCCTCAGTATACACACTTGCCCATCATCATATACACCATTGATGATGCCTACCGAACCTGCTTCTTAACTGGTCTGCCCAGCTGGAATGGAGCTGGAGGAGTGATGCTGTTGGTCAATAAATCAGTCCACTGGGACTCTAAGCACTGGGTGTGAGCAGATCTTTTTTTTCTTCTTCCATAAATGTCTCAGATGTTTAGTCTTCCTCCAGAGGCTTCCATTGTTTTGAGAGCCAAATGTCCAGCCCTGAGTTCCTGCCCTCTCTTTGTCATGGCAAATTCAGATGCTACATTATTAGACTTGCTTTATCCAGGGACTGCCCTTTAGCCAAGAGAAACCTAGGAAATAGTGGCTTCAACAAAGATAGAAAGGATATTAATGAGCTTGCTTATGGGACATGGTAATCCTACATGGGTCTAAAAATTATTTTTTAAAAAGAGGTTCCAAAACTGTTGTGGACTAAGTGTATCTGTAAATAGACACACAACCAGTTTGGGAAACTACCGAATTGTATTGCTAAGCCCCCTGGTCCCCTATCTGCTTAGTAAGAGACATCACAGGTTTTACCACAGGGTTAAACCAAATGAATTTGCCCAGTGGACGACAAAACTAAATGAGTCTCTGGGAACTTGTGGGAGGGGTGTCTCCACAACTAAGCTGAAGTAATTCCCAAAAGGAGATGGGGGTCAGTCAGTTAGCGACTGGGAATGGGGGCTGTGGGTAGAGGTGGTTGGGATTCTCAAAGATCCAGGGAATGGGTTTTCCTTAAACACTCAGAGATCCCAGGATTTCAAAGTGCTCACGGCCCACAGGGAGGCTGCCCCTGCGTAAGTTTCTGTGACAAAGGAAGGAAAAGCAGACATCCCCAACCACTGGCAGGTTTGGTGAATGGAGAGCAGAGATCCCAGATGTCTCTAAACCTCTGAAGTTGCACGCTCCTCAAGCTGCAAGATGGGAGGGCTGCAGAGGTTGTGAACCTCCGTGTCATCACCCATTGGCTCCTGTCCCTTGTAGCCCCGCCCCCTCACGCTCCTTCCGTCTCCCCACCCCCACTCCCACCATCCAAACGATCTGTCTGCTTGAAGACCCGTGCTACTGAGTCGGGTAAGGTGGGAATTGGAGAGAGGAGGCAGTCGGCTTCTCCTCGTGATCAGTCTGTTTTCAACCTCCTTCCTTTTGGAAACCCAGGTGCTCTCCCTCCTTTCTGCTTCTCCCCCTGCAGTTCCAGCTTTGGGAATGGAATCCGTGGGAGGGGGTTTGAAAAGTAGAGGCTTACCCGATAAACTGCTGGGAGTGGAATGAAGGTCTTGGTGTGTCTCCTCTTCCCACTCTAATTTTTTCTCCTCAGGCCACTTGCTGACTGTCCTTTGGCACCTAACAGCAAAGTTGTTTGAAGTGGGACTGTCTCACATTGCCGTAGGGGTACTGATTAGAGTTAGGAACACTGATTTCTGTCGTGGGTACTTCTCTCCGTGGCTCTGGAGGTCCTCATTGTCTAAAGTCGTGTTTCGTACCACCGTTTGGACTGCTGTTGATCTCTGGCCTTGTTAGACAAAATGGAGCCCCGTCCCTTGGGAGGGTACCTCACTCATGTCTTCACTTTTATTCCTCACAAGAATGGTGTGAGATATAGGTATGGTCATCCTCAGTTTTCATCAGAAGACCCGAAAGAGAGGGGTTCACACAGTGAGTCAGGGGTAGAGCTTGACAAAGATTCTTGTCTTGTGGCTCCTGGCCGTTTCATTTGGGAAATTTTCAAACACATACGAAAAAGTAACAATGAATGGATGACCAACTCCTGACCAGTCTGGTTTCATCTCTCCTCCCCCCACTGCGTGCCTCTGTATTATTTTGAAGCAAATTCCAAATTTATCATCCCATCTGTAGATATATCAGTACATATATGTAAAAAACAAGAACCTCCTAAAAAACCTGACAAAACTACTATCACAACTAAAACAAATAACGGTAGTCCTTTAATATCATCAAATATCCGGTCAGTATTCAGATTTTCCTGGTTGTCTCATAATTTTTTTTCTGGTAGCTTTATTTTTTAACAGCTTGATTGAGATATAATTCACATACCATACAATTCACCCATTTAAAAGTGTACAATTCAATGGCTTTTAGTGTACTCGCAGACTTGTGCAACCATTACCACAGTCAATTTTAGTACATTTTCATTATCTCCAAAAGAAACCCCACACCCCTTAGCCATCACCTCAACTGCCCCAGCCCCCAACTCCAGCCTTAGACAACCACTAGTCTGCTTCTTGTTCCATAGGTTTGCCTATTCTAGATATTTCATATAAATGGAATCATACAATATGAGTAGTCCTTTGT
Source organism: Tapirus indicus (assembly GCA_031878705.1). Classification (NCBI taxonomy): domain Eukaryota; kingdom Metazoa; phylum Chordata; class Mammalia; order Perissodactyla; family Tapiridae; genus Tapirus; species Tapirus indicus. Next base: position 23,319,196 of record CM062926.1, on the reverse strand, counting down.
GACTGACTTCTTTCACATAGCATGTTTTTAAGATTCCTCCATGTGTGGCATGTATCAGTATTTCATTTCTTTTTGCTGCTGAATAATATTCTATTGTATGGATATACCACACTTTATTTATCTACTTCTCAGTTGATGGACATTTTGGGTTGTTTCCACTTTGGGGCTTTTATGAATAATGCTGTTGTGAACATTCATGTAAAAGTTTTTTTTGGCGAACGTATTTTTTAATTTCTCTAGGCATAAACTTAGGAGTGGACTTGCTGGATCATATGCTATCTCTATGTTTAACTATTTGAGGGACTGTCTCATAATTTTTAAAGTTTGTTTGAATCATCATCCAAAGAAAATTTGTATGTTGCAATTCATTGCTATATCTCTTAAGAATCTTTTAATCTGTAGGGCTCCCTCCCTCTTTTATTCCTGTGCAATGTATTTATTAATAAAACTGGATTATTTGTCTTGTGGAATTTCCAACCATCTGGAATTTGCTGATTGCCTCCCCGTAGAGTCATTTAATATATTCTTCTGTCCCCTATATTTCTTATAAATTGGTAGTTAGGTTGAGAAGTTGATTAGTTTTAAGTTCAATATTCTGGCAAGAATATTTGATGAATTGTTTTATGTACTTATTTCAGGAAGCAAAAGTGTCTGGATGTGTCTTTGTGATGTTAGCAGCCGTTGATGATCATTGTGTAGATTGACATATTCATTAGAGATTATATAATGGTGGTATTCTAAGTTTATCCTTCCTTCTTTTTTAATTAGCTGGAATACTTCCAGAAAGATGAACTTACCCTTATCAAACATCTGTTACCCTAGCATACAGTTTATAGACAAAAAGCAGAATAGATTTTGATTCTTTCCCTTTATTTACCAGCTTAAAAAATGAATTTGTTGCCTAATATCCTCCAAATGTGATCATTGAGATTTTTTCTTTTTAGTGTCTCTCTGAACTCATAGATTTAAACATATCTGATGTGTTTTGGTCCATCGCAGCTATTCTTATTGATGCTCAAATCCTCTCATCTTTGGCTTGTGGGAGCGTCTTCAAGTTGTCTCCTGAGTACTTTTGACAAGACCCAGGTAGGATTTAATAATTTCCTTGCTTTTTTCTATGACTGTATGGTCCAAGATTAACCTATACATTTCATGCCCCAGATCTGAATTCAGCTGTTTTTCCAAGGATACCTAATTCCTTTTGATGGAAAATAGTATTTGGAGATCACAATTTTGTGCTAGGGGTGTTCCTTGCTGCTGCATTTGTCATTGTTTCTAGGCCTTTTCAATAGATACAGTTAGGAAGTACTTTTTTTCCTAAGATAAAATACATTGTAAGTTCATACTCATTTTTTCAATTCAAATTCAGGACTGTAGGGTTTATACTTAGCTTCTTGGATCTTACACTTATATATGTTTCTCTCATGTGGTCTGAGGCTCCTGATGCTTGTTTCTCAGCTAGAAGTTGGTGCCCACAAGCCCTCACTCTCATCCCAAACTGAACTCATCATTGTCTCTATCAATTTTCCCATCCCCAAACCTACAAATCCATCTGTATTTCTACCTAGGGAGTAGCGGGTCGACCTAGACCTGGTGGACCTAGAGCCTAGGCAGACAAATTGAGGCAAAACCTATGTAGTATATTAGGACTCTATGTGGTAGGGTTTGTAGACATCTAAGATGAAAATGCCCACATGTCCTCTCCCTGATTTAGGGGTCCATGGGCAACAAGACTGATCCCAAACACACTCACTGATGGGACTGTTGTTGCAGTCCCTGTCTTGAGGGGCTTCTTGGCCTGGTGGGAAGAACATGGCATTTGGAGACAAAGAAATCTGTGTTTATGTGTTATATCAAACCCGTAAGTAGTCCTGTGACCCCCAGCAAGTCTCTCTCTCTTATCCTTAACTTTCTTACCTGTCAAATGGAGATGGGGAAACAACTCCATAGATTTGTTGGGAAAATTAAATTGTTAAGCATAAGGGAATTATCCCAAGATTACAGAGCTGATATAGATAATAGTGTGCTGAGATTATATAATTTTTCTCTAAATCTGTACATTTATTCAGACTTTATACACAGATATTACACACTCAAATATTCCCCACTATATCACATATTTTAAGTTACTAGAATATAATGTAAGCTCCAAGAAGGCAGGAATTTTATTTGTTTACTACTGTATCCATAATGCCTAGAACAGTGTCACACGTACATTTAACCCAATCAAATGTTTGTTCAATGAATAGATTAATCCCAGAAGTTGATACTTTAAATAGGTAAAGCAGTTTTCAGTCTGGATGTGAGAATTTTCCACTTCATTTGTTATTTCTTCCTTGATTTAAAAAAAGAAACCCTTTTAATAGTCTGAAGTGGTGGAGTATAAATATGAAAAGATTTTGTTTTTCCCCAAGCACTGCGCCCATCTTTATGTTGTTGACATTATCTTGCTGCGTTCCAGATCCCTTAACTTCTGGTCAATTTCATTCACTAAAAATCCAGTCCAACATCCATTTTAAAACTCCAATCTCATCTGATTCAAAGCTTCCCCACTCACATTCCTGGACAGACTTGTGACTCAATGGACCTGAAGTGGAGAAGAGGTGTCTGTTCTTTTATTCTTCTTTCCCCTTGGACTCATCTCTTCCCCCTTTCCAAGCCTGCATTTCTAACCCCAATTTCCCTAATGTTTTCAAACTTATGACCCCCTCCTTTTCCCAAGCTGAAGTCTCCATGGGGGGAAATAAGGGACAGTCACCTCCAACTTGACTGGGGACATGACTGCAATTGTCTCTCTGTTGATGGTCTCTGTTTCTGTGGTGAACAGACTGGCCTTGTATGCCCCAATGTGTAGGAGGTGTTTGAATGGTAACTTTCTTGTGGAGGCTTATATGTGTGTTCCCCCTGACAGCATAATTCCCTGACATGGAGATTTGACTCCAACATAACCTCTTCTGAGCCCCTTCATCCTACTCTAGAAGCCAGCCTTCTGAGATAGTGTACCTACTAATGAGTGTTAGCCGAACTGTCTTCCATGGTGCCTACTTGACCCCTAAGAAATCCAGGCGTTCTTGTCACCACCACCCTAGTCAAGAAATAGAACACCATCAGCATCCCGTAAAGCCCCATGTGCCCACTCCCCCACCCACCCACTACTTCCCTCCCCTCTGGAGGTATTCGCCATCCTCACTTTTAAGATAATCACTTCCTTGCTTCTTTATAGTTTTACAACCTGTATATTTATCCCTATATAGTTTTGCTTTACTTGTTTTGGAGATTGTCTATCTATCTATCTAGCATCTAACTATGTAAAGCCACAGCAATTGAGACAGTGAGGTAAATGTGCAAGGATATACAAAATGACCAACGAAACAGAATAAAGAGCCCAGAAACAGACCCACCCATATATGGAACTTTAATAAATGAAAGAGTTGGCACTGCAGATAAATGGGGAAAGAAAATTCTGTTTAATAAATGGTAGTGATACAATTGGATATCCATATTTTTTAAACATAAGTTTGGATTCACACCTCATGCCTTACACAAAAAAATCAACTCAAGATGGATTAAAGGCTTAAAAGTTAAAAAACAAAAATTTGAGAGGCCAGCCCAGGTGCGTAGTGGTTGAGTTTGCATGTTCTGCTTCAGCAGCCTGGGGTTCACAGGTTTGGATCCTGGGCATGGACCTATGCACCACTCATCAAGCCACGCTGTGGCAGGCGTCCCACATATAAAACAGAGGAAGATGGGCACAGATGTTAACTCAGGGTCAATCTCCCTCAGCAAAAAGAGGAAGATTGGCGATGGATGTTAGCTCAGGGCTAATCTTCCTCACACACACACAAAAATTGAAACGTTCAGACAATATATAGAATACCTTTTGAGAAGCTACACGCACTCACACATATATACACACACACATATATACATAAATATGTATGGAAAGAGAGTGAGCGAGCTATATATATATATAGCTTTATTATTCTTCAAAAGTGTCCTCATTCTTTTTCAAAATTTAAATTTATATACAGTAAAATTCACTCTACATGTATAGTTCTTTGAGTTTTGACAAATACATATAAAGTCATGTAACTACCACCACAGTCAAGATACAGAATAGTTCTATTACTCCAAAACACTCCCTGGTGCTGCCCCTTTATAGTCAAACCCTATCCCCACCTTTAACCCCTGACAACCAGTGATTGGTTCTTCATCACTATAGTTCTGCCTTTTCCAGAATGTCATTTGAATGGAATCATACCATATGTAGTCTTTTGAGTCTGGCTTCTTTTATTTTGCATATTTATGAGATTCATAGATGTTGTTGAGTGTATCAATGCTTTGTTCCTTTTTACTACTGACTTGCATTCCATGGCTATACCACTGTTTGTCTAGTTGAAGGACATTTGGATTTTTCCAGTTTGGGCAATCATGAATAAAGCTGCTATAAACATTGGCATACAGGTTTTTGTGAGCAAAACTTCTTGGGAAATTACCTAGGAGTGGTATTCCTGTGTTATATGGAAAGTGTATGTTTAACTTTTTAAAGAAATTGTCAGACTTTTTTCCAAACTGGCTATACCACCTTGCATTCCATTTTTTTCCCAATTGTTTTAAATTGAGGTAACATTGGTTTATAACATTATATAAATTTCAGGTGTTCATCATTATGTTTCGACTTTTATGTAGACTACATTGTGTTCATCACCAAAAGTCTAGTTTCCATCCATCACCATACAAATGTCCCCCTTTACGCCTTTCCCCCTCCGCTAATTCCCCTTCCCCTCTGGTAACCACCAATCTATTCTCTGTATCTATGTACTTTGTTGTTGTTGTTTTACCTTCCATGTGTGAGTGAAATCATACGGTATTTGTCTTTCTCTGTCAGACTTATTTTGCTCAGCATGATACCCTCAAGGTCCATCCATGTTGTCACAAATGGCAAGATTTCATCTTTTTATATGGCTGAGTAATATTCCATTGTATATGTATACTACATCTTCTGTATCCATTCATCCATCGATGGGTACTTAGGTTGTTTCCAAGTCTTGGCTGTTGTAAATTATGCAGCAGTGAACATAGGGTTGCATATATCTTTTTGAATTCATGTTTTCATGTTCTTTGGATAAATACCCAGAAGCGGAATAGCTGGATCATATGGTATTTCTATTTTTAATTTTTTGAGGACCCTCCATACTGTTTTCCACACAGTAGCTGTACCAGTTTACATTCCCACTAACAGTGCATAAGGCTTCCAGTTTCTCCACATCCCTGCCAACACTTGTTATTTTCTGGGGTTTTTGGTTTTTTTTTTTTATAGTAGCCATTCTAATGAGTATGACATAGTAGTTTTGATTTGTAGTTTTGTAACTATATCACAAATATATACTACAAATCTCATTGTAGTTTTGATTTGCATTTCACTAAGAATTAGTGATGTTGAGCATCTTTTCATGTGCTTATTAGCCATTTGTATATTTTCTTCCAAGAAATGTTTATTCAAGTCCTTTGCCCATTTTTGAATCAGGCTGTGTTCTCTATATATTCTGAATATTATCAGATATCTAATTATATAATACTATCTCTTGTCAGATATATGATTTTGCAAATATTTTTTCTCATTCTGTGGGTTGCCTTTTTACTCTGTTAATATTTTCTTTTGGTACACAAATTTTTAAAATTTTCATGAAGTCCAACTTGTCTGTATATTTTTTTGTTGCCTGTGCCTTTGGTGTCATATCCAAGAAATCACTGCCAAATTCAGTGTCATGCAGATTTTACCCTATGTTCTCTTCTAGTAGTTTTATAGTTTTAGGTCTTTGATTCATTTTGAGTTAATTTTGTATATGGTGTTAAGTAAGGGTCCAACTTCATTCTTTTGCATGCGAATATCCAGTTTTCCCAGCACCATTTGTTGAAAAGACTATTCTTTCCTTTGAATGGTCTTGGCACTCTTGTAAAAAATCACTTGACCATATATGCAAGGGTTTATTTCTGGGCTCTCCATTCTATTCTCTTGGTCTGTATGTCTGTATTTATGCCAGTACCACACTGTTTTGATTACTGTAGCTTTGTGGAAAGTTTTGAAATCAAGAGGTATGAGTCCTCCAGCTTTGTTCTTCTTTTTCAAGATTGTTTTGGTTATTCAGGGTCCCTTGAGGTTCCATATGAATTTTAGGATGGATTTTTCAATTTCTATAAAAAACCTCACAGGGATTTTGATAGGGATTGCATTGAATCTGTTGATCGCTTTGGCATCTTAACAATGTAAGTCTTTTAATCCAATGCCCATGAGATGTGTTTCTATTTATTTATGTCTTCTTTCATTTCTTTCAGCAATATTTTTTGGTTTTTATTGTACAAGTCTTTCACCTCCTTGGTTCATTCCTAAGTATCTTATTCCTTTTGATGCTATTGTAAAGGGAATTGTTTTTGTAATTTCCTTTTCAGATTGTTCATTGCTAGTGTATAGAAATGCAACTGATTTTTGTGTTGACTTTTTATCCTGATACTTTGCTGAATTCATTTATTAGTTCTAACAGGTTTTTTGGGGGGGAATTTTGAGGGTATTCTACATATAAGATTAGGTCATGCATGAACAGAGATAAATTTACTTCTTCCTTTAAAATTGGATACCTTTTATTTCTTTTTCTTGCCTAATTGCTCTGGCCAGAACTTCCAGTACTGTGTTGAATAGAAGTGGTGAAAGTTCCTGATTAGAGGGAAAGCCTTCAGTCTTTCACCACTGAGTATGATGTTCACGGTGGGTTTTTCATATATGGCTTTTATTATATTGAGGTAGTTTCTTTTTCCTAGTATGTTGAATATTTTTATCATGAAAGGATGTTAAATTTTGTCAAATGCTTTTTATGCATCTGTTGAGATGATCATATGATTTTTATTCTTCATTCTCTTAATTTGGTGCATTACATTGATCAGTTTTCATATGCTGAATCATTCTTGTGTTCTAGGAATAAATCCCACTTTGTCATGTTGTATTATCCTTTTAATATGCTGCTGAATTCAGTTTGCCAGTATTTTGTTGAGAGTTTTTGCATCTATGTTCATCAGGGATATTAGTCTGTAATTTTCTTTTCTTGAAGTGTCTTTGGCTTTGGTATCAGGGTAATACTGGCCTCAGAAAAATGAATTAAGAAGTGTTTCCTCCTCTTCAATTTTTGGGAAAAGTTTGTAGAGGATACATATTAGTCTTTCTTTAAATGTTTGTTATATTTCACCAGTGGAGCCATCAAGTCTGGGGCATTTCTTTTTTGGGAGATTTTTTTTATTACTGATTCAGTCTCCTTACTACTTATGTCTAGTCAGATTTTCTATTTCTTTGTGATTTAGTCTTGGTAGGTTTTGTGTTTCTAGGAATTTGTCCATTTCATCTAGGTTATCCAGTTTGTTGGTGTACAATTGTTCACGTACTCTCTTATAATCCTTTTTATTTCCATAGAATAGGTAGTAATGCCCCACTTTCATTTCTGATTTTAGTAATTTGAGTCTTCTCTTTTTTCCTTAGTCCATCTAGCTGTTTGTCAATTTTGTTGGTCTTTTCAAAGAACCAACTTTTGGCTTGATTGATTTTCTATATTCTTTTTCTATTATCTATTTCATTTATCTCTGGTCTGCTCTTTAGTATTTCCTTCCTTCTGCTAGCTTTGGGTTTAGTTTGTTCTTTTTCTAGTTCCTTAAGTTGTAAAGTTAGGTTGTTGATTTGGGATCTCTTTTGTTTTTTAATGTAAGCATTTATAGCTACATATTTCCCCTTTAATACTGCTTTCACTGTATCCCATAACTTTTGGTCCGCCAGCCGTGGATCAAACTGCAGATCCTGAGGCATGCTTGTGACCCAGCTCCAGCACCACTCCACTGTCAGTCTAGAGTCAGTCCTGCCTGCACAGGGATCCTGCAGGAGACATGCCGCCATAACAGTCCTGCCAACCTGGTCCTGACTGCGGATACTGAAGCAGCTCTGTGACCTGGCTTCAGCTGTGATCTCAGTCCTGCCTGCCCAAGGACCCAGTATCACCTGTTCATGCCCCTGGTAGCAGGCGTGCCAACCTCAGTCCTGGCTGTGGACCCTGAAGTCAGTCCCAGCTATGGACTCTGCAGCAGCCCTGAGACTCAGTGCCAGCCCCACCCTGCCACAGTTGGGGGCAGTCCTGCCCACCCAGGGAACTGGCAGGAGACAGTCCTCCAAGCCTCCAGTGGCAGGCCTGCTAACCTTGCACCTGATTGTGGAATCTGAAGCAACCCTGTGACCCAGCTCCAGCCCTACTCCACTGCAGTTCCAGAGGCAGTCTTCCTACCCAAGCACTCGCCCAGGGTCCTGATGGGAGTGTACTCAGGGGACTGGCGGGAGCCACATTCATCTGTGCCCCTGGTAACAGACGCTGTCTGTGGGCTTGACTGGGGACTTGTTTTACGAGGCCAGCATTACCCTGTTACTGAATTCAGACAAGGAGACTATAAGAAAAGAAAATTATAGGCCAATATCTCTGATGAACATAGATGCAAAAATTCTCAACAAAATACTAGCATGTTAAAAGGATCATACACCATGATCAAGTGAGATTTATCCCTGGAATGCAAGCATGGTTCAACATACACAAATAAATGTGATACACTACATTAGCAGAATGAAAGATAAAAATCATATGCATCTCAATAGATGCATAAAAAGTATCTGACAAAATTCAACATCCTTTCCTAATAAAAACTCACAGCAAATTAGTTATAGAAGGCATGTACCTCAACACAATAAAGGCCATATATGACAAGCCCACAGCTAACATCATACTAAAGGGTGAAAACCTGAAAGCTTTTCCTCTAAGATCAGGAACAAGACAAGGATGTTCACTCTTGCCACTTCTATTCAACACAGTGCAGGAAGTCCTAGCCAGAGCAATTAGGCAAGAAAATGAAATAAAAGGCATTTAGTTTGGAAAGGAAGAAGTAAAATTGTCTCTGTTTGCAGATGACATGATCTTACATATAGAAAACCCTAAAGACTCCTCCAAACTGTTAGGACAAATTCAGTAAAGTTGCAAGATACAAAATCAACATACAAAAATCAGTTGCACTTCTATACCCTAACAAGCATGGTAGTGGCATAAAAACAGATAATTAGATCAATGGAACAGAGTGGAAAGCCCAGAAATAAACCCACATATATTCAGTCAACTAATCTTCAACAAATGTGGCAAGAATACACAATGGGGAAAGAATACTCTCTTCAATAAATGGTGTTGGGAGAACTGGATATTCACAAGCAAAAGAAAGAAATCGGACTATAATCTCACACCGTACACAAAATTCAACTCAAAATTGATTAAAAGACTTATTTGTAAGATCTGAAACTGTAAAACTCCTAGAAGAAAACATAAAGGAAAAGCTCCTTGACATTGGTCTTGGCAATGATTTTTGGGGGTGTGACACAAAAATACAGGCAACAAAAGCAAAATTAAAGAAGTGGGACTACATCAAACTAAAAGATTTCTGCACAGCAAAGGAAACAATCAACAAAATGAAAAGGCATCATATGGAATGGGAGAAAATATTTGCAAACTGTATATCCATAAGGTGCTAATGTCCAAAATATGTAAGGAACCCAACCATTCAGTGGCAAAAAAATACCACACACCAATAACCCAATTAAAAAATGGGCAAAGGACCTGAATAGACATTTTTCCAAAGAAGATGTACAAGTGGCCAACAGATGTATGAAAAGGTGCTCAACGTCACTATCCTCAGGGAAATGCAAATCAAAACCACAATGAGATATCACCTCATGCCCATTAAGATGGCTATTATCAAAAAGTCAAAAGATAATGGATATTAGCAAGGATGTGGAGAAAAGGGAACCGTTATACACTCTTGGTGGGAATATAAATTGGTACAGCCATTATGGAAACGGGATGGTGGTTCCTCAAAAAAAGTTAAAAATAGAACTACCATATGATCCAGCAATCCCACTTCTGGGTATATATTCAAAGGAAATGAAATCAGTATCTCGAAGAGATATCTGCACTTTCATGTTCATTGCAGCATTATTCACAATAGCCAAGATATGGAAACAACCAACCTAAGTGTCCATCAACGGATGACTGGATAAAGAAAATGTGATAGATAGATAGATAGATAGATAGATAGATAGATAGATAGATAGATAGATAAGATAGATAGATAGATAGATAGATAGATTAGATAGATAGATAGATAGATAGATAGATAGATAGATAGATAGATAGACAGACAGACACAAATACACACAATGGAATATTATTTAGCCTTAAAAAAGAAGGAAATCCTGCCATTTGTGACAACATGGATGAAACTCAAGGACGTTATACTAAGTGGAATAAACCAGGCACAGAAACACAAATACTGCATGATGTCACTTATATGTGGAATCTAAAAAAGTTGAACTCATAGAAACATAGAGTAGAAGAGTGGTTACCAGGGGCTGAGGGGTAGAGGAAATGGGGAGATGTTTGTTGGTCAAAGAGTACAAACTTTCAGTTATAATCTGAATAGGTTCTGGAGACCTAATGTACAGCATGGTAGCTATAGTCAATAATAATATATTGTGTACTTGAAATTTGCTAAGAGAGTACATCTTAAGTGTTTTTACCACACACACAAAAATCATGGTAACTGTGAGGTGAGGGATAAGTTAATTAGCTTCATCGTGGTAATCATTTCACAATGTATACATATGTCAAAACATCACATTGTACACCTTAAATATATACAATTTTATTTGTCAATCATACCTCAATAAAGCTGGAAAAAATACATACTTAAAAAAATAATAATCTTTTTCTATTAGTTCTGTCATCTGGGTCATCTTGGGGTTGACATCTATTGATTGTCTTTTCCCTTGGGAAATGGTCAGATTTTTCTTGTTTCTTTTTTTTCAAATGATGAGTAATTTTGGATTGTATCCTGGGAATTTTGAATATTATGCTGTGAGACTCAGGATCCTGTTAATATAATATCATCAGGAGAGTGTTGAATTTTGTTTGCTTATTTGTTTTAGCAGGCAATCAGCCCGGTTAGGTTCAGATGGCAAGTTTTGTCATATCTTCTATGGGCTTTGGCTACACTGTTAGTTCAATTTTCAAAGCCTTTGCTGTGCTATTTGGGTTAGCATGTGCCACCCTGGGGTTAGTCTGTGACTTGGGCAGTGGTTCAGTTTTTAAAGCCTTGCTGTGTTTCTTTGCATTTGTTCCGTGCTTGTGTTGTTCAGAGGTGAGCCTCTGAAGTGAGAAGGGAAAATTGGTCTTCCCCCACTCTTGGGTGTGTAGAAGCTCCTTTTCCTTGCCCTCTGGAAATAGGGGGTTTCTCCTGGAGTTTTTGCTTTTAGTGCTTGTTCTACAGTTCCATGATTTGGCTTGGATCAGGAGACAAAGGAGGAAAAAGATATGTGAAACTCATCCCCCCATTATAAGTCATTATTCAAGTGTTAACTTAAATCCCCAGTCTGACCACTATTGTTTCCTTTTCAAAGTCCTCAGGTAGTAGCTTTTTGTATTCTATCCAGAGATTTTAACTATAATCAGTGGGAGAGATTGGCTGTGTGTCATTAGCTTACTCCATCTTGGCCAGTAACAGAAGACTAGTGGTAGTCTCTTCATTATTTTTGACACTTTGTTCTTCTATATAAATTGTAAAATCTTGTTAGCTTTCATGAAAAATTATGTTGAGATTTTGATTGGAATTGCATTGAATCTATATCAATATTGAATCTATCAATTTGGGGGAGAAATCCCACCTTTACAGTATTGAATATTTATATCCATGAACATTAGATATTTCTGTATTTATTTAGGTCTGTTTTAATGTGGTTTAGGTTTACTTCTTGATGCCATATAGTTTTTGGTGCTATTGTAAGCACTATCTTTCTTTGTTAAAATCCACTTTCTGTTTATTATTACTGTATGGAAATCTAGCGTTTTTTTGTTTTCCAATATTTATTTTTTAGATAAACTTTTATTGAAGTATCACCTATTGAAGTATGCACAAATCATAATTATGGCTAGATAAATTATCACAATGTGAGCACACTATCCTGGCTTCTGATATTGTGAATTTGTTTTGCCTATTCTTAAACTTCATATCAATGGAATTATAGAGTATGTTCTCTTCTGGATTTGGCTTCTTTCATTCAAAATAATATTTTTGAGATTCACCCAAGTTGTTGTGCATATCAGTAATTCATTCTTTTTATTTTATCATTATCCATTCTACTACTGAAGGCTATTTGGGTTGCTTCCAGGTTTTGGCAATTATGAATAGTGCAGCTATTAGCATTCTTGGACATGGTTTTTGGACACTTATGTACATTTCTATTAGATGACCACTTTGGAATGGGTCAGAAAGGATGAAAATATTTAAAGTATGTAGATAACGTTCAACTAGTTTTCTGAAGTGGTTGTACCAATCTATGCTCCTGCCAACAGTGTATGTGAGTTCCAGAAGTTCTCACACATGCCATCATTTGGTTTAATCAGTCTTTTTCATGTCAGTTCGTCTAGTGGGTATATAGTGGTAGCTCATTGTGATTTCCTCCCAATATTTTATTATAAAAAAATGTTTAAGCATACAGAAAAGTTGAAAGATTTGTACAGTGACCATGCATATACCCATCAACCTAGATTCTACAATTAACATTTTACTATACTTGATTTATCACACATATATTCATCTATTCTCATTGTGGTTTTAATTTACATTTTCTTGTCGGCCAATGAAATTGAGCATTGAGCACCTTTTCATAGGTTTATTGACCATTTGTATATCTTCTTTAGGAATATGCCTGTTTAAGCTTTCTGGTCCCTTCCCTTCACTTTTTAGGTTGTCCGCTTTTTATTTGTTTATTTGTTTGTCTTTTTTTATTTGTTTGTAGGTATTTCTTTTTTATAAATATTTTTTGGGAAACAAGGCCTGTTTTTGGTTATATATTTTGTTAACTTCCTACTGTGGCTCTAACAATAACTGCAAACTGAGTGGCTTAAAACAACATGAATTTATTATCTTACAGTTCTGGAGGTCAGAAATCTGAAATCAGTTTCACTGGGCTGAAAGCAAGGTGTCGACAGGCCTGTGTTCCTTATGTAGAATCTAGGAGAGAATCCATTTCCTAGCCTTTTCCTCCTTCTAGGAACTGTCTGCATTCCTTAAATCATGGCCCCTGCCTCCACATTCAAAGCACATCACTCCAACTTCTGCTTCTGCCATCCCATTTCCTTCTCTGATTCTGACTGTCCTACCTCCCTCTTGCCCTTATAAGGACCCTGTAATTACATTGGGCCTATCATAGGTAATCCAGGATAATGTCCCCATTTCAAGATCCATAACTTAACCACATTGAAATGTCAAGTCACCTTTGCCATCTAAGGCAACATATTCACAGGTTCTAGGGATTATGATGTGGATATCTTAGAGGAGGGCATTATTCTGTCTATCATATATTTTTGCAAATATCTTCCACTACTCTATGGCTTGTCTGTTTACTCAATTAATGGTAACTTTTGATTGACAGGAGTTTCTATTTTTAATTTAATCCAATATGTCAAACTTTTTCTTTAGGATAGGTGCTTTTTTGTGTCCTATTTAAGAAATCTGTGCCTACCTTCAAGGCATGTAGATATTCTTCTAAGTTTTTCATCTAGTAATGTTATTGTTTTACCTTTCACATTTAGAACTACAATCTTCACTGAATAGATTTTTGCTTAATATGTGAAGTTGGGGAGGCCAAGGTTCATTTATTTTTATATAGATATCCAATTGCCCTAA